>JALAZF010000399.1:147500-817500 GCA_022829125.1 Lathyrus tuberosus
CTGTAAAGCCGAGAGAATCTATAGGATAGGGAACTCACTGAGATTTGATGTATCTCACCCCACTATAGTTGCTTTATTTCAGGTGTGGTTTGCAGGTTTGGTTACAAGTGGAGCGATGCTCGGATGTTTCAAGAGAAGCTTAGTTAAGCTTATTCCGCTGTGTATTCTTTTGTTGTATACAATTGAGGATATTGTATATTATTCTTAGATTTTATTTTTGGCTAGTTTCCATGACTTATGCCATGTGTTGTATTTATGTTTTAGAAATGGACAAGTATGTGAACTATGCCATTAGGCACTTTTGATGTGTCAGTACCAAATAAAATGCTTGTATGGTATTATTCTGGACATATATTATACAGGGCATTACAGTTGGTATCAGAGCAGGTCGTGTCCTCGACCTAGCCTTGAAACATCATAAGTAATATATTCCTGCCTCTTAAGTGTGTCTTGCCATCATGAAACTTAATATCATACTATGTAGTGTTGGGCCTGATCAACCTAATACTATGTATGTGATAGGTAGAATCATGGTTGAGCGACCACGAGGACTCCGAAGTGTTGTCGTAACTTGTGCTATGAGGGTAGGCTCAAGCCAAGAGTTAGTAGTGAGGAGTTTTGGTCAGCTAAGTGAGGTCTTAGTAGAAGTCGTGCTTTGGGTAGCATGGAAATTGAAGAGTGGGATGTTGTTTAAGAAATCCTTTGGAATGGATGGAGTCTGACAATTAAGGATCTCTATCGGACGATTGGATAAGGTATCAAGCAATGTAAAATTGCTAGTGGAGCTGGATTGACCACTAGTACGGATAAGGATTTCAAGTAATCTCGTTCCGTGAAAAAAGAAAAGTCGTTTTGTGGAATGTGTGACATAAGGTCCGGAAGTGAGATAAGTTTTGGTGCTTCAGTTTTAAGGTCGTTATAGTATCTTGAATTGACGAGAGTACCTTAAGGAATGTGTTCGGAACAATATCTTCCGACTGGTTAAAAGTTGAGAGTTAAGGACGTTCGACATTTATGGGAACTTAAAGTAGTAGAGAAGTGTGTGAAGGAACACCAGGATGTGTCTACATGCTTCAAGTGAAACAAGTACGTGCCAGACGAAGAGTGGGTGATGAATTGCGTATATTCAGTTATGAAGAGAGATTAAGTTCGAAATATTACATTGGGATCTTCTGTATTCGATGAGAGACCAATTTGAAATTTTGGAAATGTCAAGTTACCCAAGGAACTGTATAAGGTGTTGGGTTGGGGAAAGAATGAATTTTATTTAGTAACGGAAAGTGTAGCGATACAGATCGGAAGAAGTGAGCGTTAAGGAATAGAGTAAGTATCTTGGATTTAAGGAAATTGTAGTAAGATGGTTTTATATTTGGTATTTTTCTGCATCATCTCTTTTGTGTAGTTGTCATCTCCATGGATTTTCATCTTTTTCTGTAACATGTTGATTTCTCCGTCCTTTTCATCGCATTTTGAACATCTCCTTTGAGTCTTGATTTTTGTTTGCCCTTCACAATTGGACTCTTTTTCAACCCACTCAAAAAAGTTGCAGCCACAGTTTGAACCTTCACTCTGTTAACATCTAACCGTTAGCATTATCAAATAAGACATAACAGACAATAGCAATAAACTTACCACAAAGTTTCAGCAGTCCAAAAAAGCTTCCCAAAATTTCGCCCTTTCTTCCTCAATGTTCATATAGCGACCTTTGCTCCACAAGCACACCTTGGTTCAATTTCATCATGACTTGCACTCAAAATCAAGGAATTACAATTAGGGCTACGTGAATTTGACAACTTAATACCGTATGAAGTCATTGTTGGAGAAAGTATGAGACGAAGCCGTTGGGTACTAATACATATATTCTAGGGGTTTGATGGAGAAGAAAGAGATTTTTTCCAATTATTTCAAGTAATATTCATATATTTGCCATTTCAGCAACGTAACAGTCACATAGCTAGGCATCGTTAATGTCAGCTTTGCGTTTTTGAAACAGAATAATTAAAAAAGACCAACGTTGTAGACGTTCTGCAGCCTATTACAATTAAATATCCTAAAAGACTCCTGGAGAAATTTGTGTGTGTATATATATATATATATATTCTCTCAACCTACCAATGAAAAATATTTAATATTATATTTTTTTCTGTTAATGTTTGTAATTAAAATAAAATATTTAATATTTTGTTAGTAAGTGTCTCAGTCATTATGTGAATGTGGAAATAAAGAAAAACATGAAGAGGCTAACGTCTTACAAAGGAACAAATTAAAAAGATGTTGAAGTATATCTGATGGCAATCAACCAGTTTTTATTGTTCTAGAAGATTATTTGATAGAAAGATCAGGGGAAGAGACAAAAATTATTATGTAAGACTAAAAAAGAGAGAAGTAATCAAATGATTTACAACTTAGTCAAAGTATGATTAGATCAAATCAAATACTATTTTTCCTTCTTCTTTAGAACTGGTCTGTTTAACTTTCTATCATACAAATTGTAAGGACTTTTTTTTCTTCTTTAGAACTGGTCTGTTTAACTTTCTATCATACAAATTGTAAGGACTTTAACAAAAAAATTGTAAGGATTCTAAGAGCCTAAAATATGTGGCAACAATCTAGAACAATTTACATCAATTAACTAGCAACATATTCACGGGTGTTTCCGTTCTTTTTTTTTTTAAGTAACAGATCAATATAAGTTTAGTGATGACATATATCTTATATATTAAAATTGTTAAGTCTCTTATAAATTTTTGGAGGAGATATTTTTGTAAATTTTTAGATTTATTTTTCCACCAATTACCTCTACCACTAATTTTTTTATTAACTAGATAATCAATTAAAATTATTTTAATTAATTAATTAAAATAAATTAAAATTTTCCAAACCTATGTATCTTTCCATCCCCATAACAGTTTATATAAGGAATGAAACCAATTCTAAATTATCTTTCTCTTCGCAATGCATTTATCGTTATCAATTCTGTCATTCTCACCCTACAATCATCATTTTTACACGTGCTTCTTATTTATGAAAAATGGCAATTTCTTTGGTAAGGAAGAGAATCAACATTGCATAAATGAAGGTGGTGGTGATGGAATTCCAAATCCTAAAACTTCTCTAACAAAATCTTCTGCTAATGAATAACCAATAAAAATTATCAATTTAAACAGTTAATTAGTAAATCAAAACAAATTAAATTAAATAATTAATTAATTAAATCAAAATTAAAATAAACAAAACGTGGTAATGGAATTCCAAATACTAAAACTTCTCAAACATTCAATTATGTATAGAGATCGGTATTGCCGCTTCCAATATTTGAAAAAAAATTGATATTAATTAAGTGTTGAAACAAAATTATTGTATGTAATTGATCGGTTAGAACTAAAAAAATTATATTAATGAATTTCATTTAAACTACTACAATATTGGTTACCGAAAGTCTTTATGGATTAAGTTTATATATATATATATATATATATATATATATATATTGATCGTGAAGGCTGGATCAGATTCTGTTGAAGTGGGTCACCAAATACGTCTGAGATGCTGGGCGTATGGAGAGGAGAAGGGAGTGTACCTGCAAGACACTCCGACGCTCAAGTAAAAAAGGGTCAGAGAAAAGGGGCAAGTACAAAGTGTTAGTTCGTAGGGTGAATATTTGATACCTGACCGTCTCAAGCGAGAGGGTTTATATAGTGCCCCCAAGCGCGTGGCCAACGGTCCTATTTTCGGGGCGAAATAACCTTTTTCCCGAATAATAGGTAACTGCCCAAATTAGTCGTTATGTGGGGCAGGGTGCCCAAAACTAGCCGTTATGTCGGGCATAGGCATAGTTTCGGGCACCTGCCCTTAGCTGTTCGGGGAGTGAAGAAGCCGTGCGGAACAGACAGCTGTTCCGGAGAGGAGCGGTTCATTCCTTGCCCGGTTGGAGGGGCAGAAAGGTAACTTTTGCCCTTTGTGGATTGAACTTAGGCAATTGGGCCGTTCTGGGAGCAGAAGTGGATTGGGCCATGTCTAGCCATTGGTCCAGTCCAGAACAGGAGCCCCCCAAGTCGTTGCTCCCGAGCATGGGAGTGATGACTTAAGGACAGCTCGTGGCTCCGAGGAGCTAGCGTGAAGTCGTCGTTTGGCGACGGAGAAAGTTGTCTCGTGGTGCCCGTGACCCTGGTGTTCGTGAGATCCTAGGTCGTGACTGGACTGCCCGTCGTACGGGGAGACCAACGGTTAGGAGGAATTGAAACGTTAGGGCGCCATGTGTGCCTCGAGCCTTGTGTAGCAGTTACTAGGCAATGATGGCTAGTTAATTGTCATCATGACCTACGAGGGCGTGCCTCCGCCGTGCCCCTCAGTATAAAAGGGGGAGACACGTTTCATTTTGAACTTTTCGCTCTCGTTTCTCTTTGTCTTCTTCAGAGTTCTTGTCTGTTCCCGCCGTTAGTTGTTCCGGCCACCGTATCAACTCCGGGCAACCAGTTTTCGTCTTCTTAGTCCAAGTAAGTTTGTTGATTTTGTGCTTTTTCATCCCTTTTTGGTGATTACTAGTGGATTGCATGCGGTTAGGACTAGGTTTAGAGGACGATTTGCTCTGTTTCCGGTGGTTGTAGGTGGTGGACGGTGGTTATGCCATTTTCCGCCGCTGATGCACCGCTGGGCTTTTAGGACATTCTGGTGAGGAGGGCGGTTCCTGCGTCATCGCGCTGATGATGCATGCGCAACCGCCGTGGTCGTTCATATTCTGGGGTGACGATGAATTTTCCGGTTGAGCATTTGCAATTTTCGGCGAAGCTTTGCAGTTTCCGGCAGAGCTTCAAACGGAAACTGGGAATAGGCTCGGGGAAGTTCCTCGTTCGGGAGTGGTTTGTCTCGAGCGTCTCCTCGCGGGGAGGCTCTTGAATTTTCCCTTTGATGTTAGGGCTTAGGCCGGGGACGTCGTCTTCAGCCCTTCGCGCGCCCTTTCACTTGACTAGCGGTGGGTGGATTTGGTCTTCGTCGAATTCACTTTTTTCTCGGCTTTTCAGGTGATTGACATGGCGACAGGGCCATACGGGGAGATAATAATAGATTCGTCCGAAGAGGAAGCAAGTTCCTCGGAAAGCAGTAGCTCGGAATCTTCAAGTGTTCCTCGCGAAGCCGAGGAGAAGGAGGAAATGGAGGAAGATACTGTTGACGATTCCACAGAGGAGTGGATGGTGGCTGAGCCAGCCGAGCATGTCTCCACCTTCGCGTCATATTTGGGGGACGTTTTCACGGTAGTCGGACCAGAGGGGGAGTGAAAGGTGCACTTTCCCTCCGAGGATGATAGGGTCTGCACGAATTTCGGGGAGCGTTTTGCTATGTACGAGTACGCTTTTAAAGAACTGGGACTGAGGTTGTCGTTCACTGATTTCCAGCAGTCAGTGTTCGTGCATCTAGATTTGGCCCCGACGCAGCTGCACCCGAACTCGCTGGCCTTCATCCGGGCGTTTGAGTTGACGTGCGATTTTTTAAAGATAGGGGCTACTCTCTCTTTGTTTTTCACTGCTTTTCATCTTCAACGGCAGCTGTCGGGGAGAAAGTACAGTTGGGTTTCGTTGAAACAGCCTCGCAAGCTTTTCAAGCCTTTTTCTGAATCGATATGGACGTTCAAGGAGAGGTTTTACATTATAGAGCCCGTATCGGAGGTCGCCCAGGACAACATGTATGTTTGGGAGATTGAAGTTGACGAGGAGGGTAATGAGCTGTACGATGAGGCTGAGAGGTTTATCGGGGAGAGACGGTTTAAGTTCCCTATCCACTGGGGACTTGGCCATTTTACCAAGGCGCCCAATGAGTATGTTCTTCAGCCGAACAACCTAGACGGGCAGGATGTCATTGCTTACGATACACTGGTGAAGTATGTCAACTCTTTCCAGCTTGCTGAATGCTAGACGAAGAAGGGTGACCCCATCTTCGAGGAGGATGGAAGCCAGAGGGTGGAGTATTGTTTTATCAACACTAAGGCGCTTTTGGAGTGCAAGACTCCCGCGGATGCTTATAAATTGCTCGGTAGTCTTAGTTGTTTTAATTTATGACGATGCCTCTTGCTCACGAAAGGATGGTAAAGAATGCTCTCGCGAGGAACAAGTCAGGGGCAGCTTCTCCCAAGACCCGATTCTCCCAGCGTGCTCCCACTCCTCCTCAGCCTGCTGCGGGGACTTCTTCTCCCACCCCTGTTCCCCGGGGATCTCCCCTGCCTTTGACCTCACGAACCAGGCAGCCGAGGGGTAATGATATCGTGGATCTCAGTCGGGCCTCAGAGAAAGGGAAGTTTGAGCTTTCTCCTTGCATACTTGATAGGAGATTCTTTAAGGGGACATCCTTGGTCGTACCGCGGGCAGAATCTCTTCAGATGGAAAGCATTAATCGCCCGAGCAAGAGGGTGTTGGTGGCCCAAGATGCCTCTGCACTTGTAATACCCCATATTATTTAAATGCTCAATTGGACATCAGATGAGTATCTATGCGCTCTATCATTGGTAAATTGGATTAATGGAATCCTCTAAGTACTTTAAGTATTGACATTTGGGATCAATAGAGCAACTGATGAACTCTGAAGAGATCAATTATTTAATAAAGAGACAGATCAATTATTTTAACTCGAGAAAGGATTTTAAGATAACTCTATTAATTGATCTATTGGGTTGAGACGACAAAATATCAATTGGAGATATTTTACCCTATTGGATTTATATTATATAATAATGGTTTATATATATATTAAGAAAGAAAGAAAAAGATAGAAAGAAGAAGAAGAAGAAAAGAGGAAGAAGAGAAGGAAGAGAGAAAGAAGAAGAGAAAGATGGAAAGCTTGGAAAAAGCTCATGGATCATCGTCAATTTCTTCAAACTCCTCTTTGTGTATCAGGTGGGTTCTAGTTAGACACTCTAAGTCGAGAAATATAAGTTTTGGACTTAGGTTAGATTTGAGAGAAAATGAAATCTAACGGATGAAATTCGATATAAATTGCGTAGAGTAGTCGTATAATGTATGTGGTTAATTGTTGATACTTATTTTGATGTTTGGGAATGATTTGGTTGAGAAAGATTGAATTTTTGGGGTTTTGGAACCCTTAAAACGCAGCAGAAAATTCTGATCCTGTAAAAAGCGCCGGGCGAAATAAAAATCCGCTAGGCAAAATTATAAAAATGCCTCTGCTTCGCCGGGCGATGCTCGGGAGGCGCAGCTGTGTAACGCCCCTGTAACTTTCAAAGTTTTGTAAGAGTTATTACGCCTCTGCTTCGCCGGGCAAAGCAAGAGGCAAAAGGGAAAGCGCCGGGCAAAATTTAAAAGCGCCGGGCACTCCTGGGACTTTTTCAAATGTTCCATTTTCTTTTAAAATTCATAAATTTTGACTCGTTTATCTGATCTAAGAGTTCTTTATATCGTTGTGAAGCTAAGGAAATATTCTAGGCAATGGAAGTGAAAAATGTTAATTCTACCGACCGACTAAATAATCGGGAAAGTTCAAAAGTGTTTTAATTATGTTGTAATTGTTATAAATTATTCTATTAAGCAATTGTGAGATCCCCTGCCTATCCTATTATTGTTTAACATGGTTGTAATTGAATATACATGTTAATATGGAAAAAGAAATAGGAAGAGTGAGGAAAACTCCCTTATGAACTATAGGAGAATTTAGAAGTTTGGAAACACTAGTATGGAACATGTGGTTAGCCTTTGTGGGTTTGAGCCGGCATGAGAGGCCGGGAGGCATTATAGCCTTGTGATTGTCGAACACAATCGTATTGTTGCATGTAATCGCGTAATCGTAACCGGTTTATCTTGAGTGTAGTTTCATGAGTCTCTGACTCCTCTGAAATGGATGCACAACTACTTGGCAGGTTTGATTCCCCGTGCTGTACGAATGGCGCCCATGGAGCGTATGCTTGTGACGGTAAATGGCCCGTGTGAAGTGACGGTTCATAACGGTAAAAGGCCCGTAGAACCCGAATCCATTCGTATGTCAAGTAGATTACAAGAACCTATGACTCGGATAGCCTTCTAGACGTAGAAGCGGACGGGAACAGGAGGTACCTTGGTATGGTTATCGATTAGTGATACTTTTGATTTGATGAACTCATGGCATGGTTCCATATAGTGTGAGAATTGAATGTGAACTCAAGAGTCCTTTCCCCTTTCCCCGGACTTGAGTTAGGATTGATAGAACCGTAAATTATCCGAGAGAATCCATAAGATAGGGAACTCACTGAGATTTGATGTATCTCACCCCACTATAGTTGCTTTATTTCAGGTGCAGGTTTGGTTACAAGTGGAACGATGCAGAGATGTTTCAAGAGAAGCTTAGTTAAGCTTTTTCCGCTGTGTATTATTTTCTTGTACAATGAGGAATATTGTATAATACTCTTAGTTTTATTTTTTTGGCTAGTTTCCATATCTTGTACCATAGATTGTATTATGATATAGAAATGGTCAAGTATGTGAATTACGACATTAGGCACTTATGATGGTGTCAGTACCAAAAACAATGCTTGTATTATATTATTCTAGGTATATATTATACAGGGCATTACAGTGGACGGTGGTTATGCCATTTTCCGTCGCTGATGCACCGCTGGGCTTTTAGGACATTCTGGTGAGGAGGGCGGTTCCTGCGTCGTAGCGCTGATGATGCATGCGCAACCGCCGTGGTCGTTCATATTCTGGGGTGACGATGGATTTTCCGGTTGAGCATTTGCAGTTTCAGGCAGAGCTTCAAACGGAAACTGGGAATAGGCTCGGGGAAGTTCCTCGTTCGGGAGTGGTTTGTCTCGAGCGTCTCCTCGCGGGGAGGCTCTTGAATTTTCCCTTTGATGTTAGGGCTTAGGCCGGGGACGTCGTCCTCAGCCCTTCGCGCGCCCTTTCACTTGACTAGCGGTGGGTGGATTTGGTCTTCGTCGAATTCACTTTTTTCTTGGCTTTTCAGGTGATTGACATGGCGACGGGGACATACGGGGAGATAATAATAGATTCGTCCGAAGAGGAAGCGAGTTCCTCGGAAAGCAGTAGCTCGGAATCTTCAAGTGTTCCTGCGAAGCCGAGGAGGAGGAGGAAATGGAGGAAGATGCAGTTGACGATTCCACGGAGGAGTGGATGGTGGCTGAGCCAGCCGAGCATGTCTCCACCTTCGCGTCATATTTGGGGGACGTTTTCACGGTAGTCGGACCAGAGGGGGAGTGGAAGGTGCACTTTCCCTTCGAGGATGATAGGGTCTGCACGAATTTCGGGGAGCGTTTTGCTATGTACGAGTACGCTTTTAAAGAACTGGGACTGAGGTTGTCGTTCACTGATTTGCAGCAGTCAGTGTTCGTGCATCTAGATTTGGCCCCGACGCAGCTGCACCCGAACTCGCTGGCCTTCATCCGGGCGTTTGAGTTGACGTGCGATTTTTTAAAGATAGGGGCTACTTTCCCTTTGTTTTTCACTGTTTTTCATCTTCAACGGCAGCTGTCGGGGAGAAAGTACAGTTGGGTTTCATTGAAACAGCCTCGCAAGCTGTTCAAGCCTTTTTCTGAATCGATATGGACGTTCAAGGAGAGGTTTTACATTATAGAGCCTGTATCGGAGGTCGCCCAGGACAGCACGTATGTTTGGGAGATTGAAGTTGACGAGGAGGGTAACGAGCTGTACGATGAGGTTGAGAGGTTTATCAGGGAGAGACGATTTAAGTTCCCTATCCATTAGGGACTTGGCCATTTTACCAAGGCACCCAATGAGTATTTTCTTCAGCCGAACAACCTAGACGGGCAGGATGTCGTTGCTTATGATACACTGGTGAAGTATGTCAACTCTTTCCAGCTTGCTGAATGCTGGACGAAGAAGGGTGACCCCATCTTCGAGGAGGATGGAAGCCAGAGGGTGGAGTATCGTTTTATCAACACCAAGGCGCTTTTAGAGTGCAAGACTCCCGCGGATGCTTATAAATTGCTCGGTAGTCTTAGTTATTTTAACTTATGACGATGCCTCTTGATCAGGAAAGGATGGTAAAGAATGCTCTCGCGAGGAACAAGTCTGGGGCGGCTTCTCCCAAGACCCGATTCTCCCAGTGTGCTCCCACTCCTCCTTAGCCTGCTGCGAGGACTTCTTCTCCCACTCCTGTTCCCCGGGGATCTCCCTTGCCTTTGACCTCACGAACCAGGCGGCCTGAGGGGCAATGATACCGTGGATCTCAGCCGGGCCTCAGAGAAAGGGAAGTTTGAGCTTTCTCCTTGCATACTTGATAGGAGATTCTTTGAGGGGACATCCTTGGTCGTACCGCGGGCATAATCTCTTCGGATGGAAAGCATTAATCGCCCGAGCAAGAGGGCGTTGGTGGCCCAAGATGCCTCTGCACTGGTCAGAGTTTTGGAGATGGCGGCCATCTACGCTGAAGGGGACTCTGCAACTGAGTCTGAACTCAAGGCTGCTCGGGCCTCTATGGCATCTCTCAAGGAAGAGGTTAAGAGTGCTGATGATGCCCAAAAGAAGGCTAACGATGAGGTGACCAGGCTGAAGAAGAAGAATTCTACGCTGGCTGCGGAGAAGAAAGCGGCTGAGGAGCTGGTCCAGCAGCCAAGGGCGGTCAATGCTCCGGGAGAAGATGAACCGGAGGATGTGAAGGAGTTAAAGACAAGGTCTGAGTTGGTTGCCCGTATGTTGGCAGTCGAGGATGACAACATCGTCATTGCGGACGAATCCTACAGGAATATCGTGTCTCAACTGCGGGTGGTGAACCCCGAACTCGACTTTTCCACCGAGGGTACCCACTATCTGGCGCACGTTAAAGATGGTCGGATCATCATGCCTGACTCCCTCCTCGAAGAGCATGTCGAGGATCAGACCGCGGATAACCAGGAGCCTCAGCCCAACTCTGAGCAGACCGACCTGATGGACGAGTGAAGGATTTTCTTCTTGTTGTTGTAATTTTGTCCAGCCTGCGTGCCGTGTAATTCATTGTAACTTCTTTTGGGGGGCATGGCCCCCGGTTTATCTAACCAAGTACAATTGTGGTCCTTGCGGCCACGTATTACTTTTAATTATGTGTTCGGTCCTTGTGGCCGGTTTTGTGATTTGCATGACTTTATCTGCTTTAAATTTCGATAAGTGTTGTTACTTATGCTAGTTTGCGTATGTATGCCCGTAATAAGGGTTACGTTGATTTACTTTAAGTTTCAGGGAATTGCTCGTTATAGATGTGTTTGATAGTGAGGGGTATTGGTCGAACGACCGAGGAATATCCGGGCGAGGATGCGGAGCTCAGGTCGCGTTTGAGGCCTGAGTTCGCGGCGTGAACCTCCCATCGCGAGCTGGGTGTTCTGCCTGTCTTGGTACTTTGACGACGGCGGTGCTCGATTGAGGGACCGCTGCCGAGCAGAGACCTAGCTCGTTCCTGAGCGGGGTTCTGCTTTACTGGCATGCGACGCTTGTACCTAGGGGCGCATCATGGCCGGTGTCCGATGCTCGTCATCGTGACGGATCAAACCGATAGTTAAGGCCTTGGTTATAGTATTATTTCAGTTTTTCGGCATTTCATGGTCAAACAAGTTCTTCCCCGTTGAGATGTTCTAGGTAATAGGCCCCATTCTCCATTTTTGCTCGGACACGATAGGGCCCTTCCCAGTTAGCGGCTAGTTTGCCTTCGCGAGAATCCTTATGGTTTCTCCTCAGGACGAGGCTGCCCACGTCGAACTCTCGTCGTATGATTTTGGCATTGTGCCTGATGGCAATTTTTTGTTTTAACGAGGCTTCACGGAGGGTTGCCCCTGTTCGGATTTCCACGACGAGATCGAGTTCCTCCCTTAGTGCCTCGTCGTTCATTTCCTCGTCCAAGGGTGATTCTGTCCGCCTGGAGGGTACGTGAACTTCGACGGGAATCACGGCCTCGGTCCCATAGGCTAGATGAAAGGGTGTTTCCCTGGTAGAAGAGTGTGAAGTTGTGCGGTATGCCCATAGGATGTTGTGCAGCTCCTCGACCCAAGCTTTCTTCGTTTCGTCAAGCCTTCGTTTGAGGCCTCGAAGGATGACTCGATTTGCTGCTTCAGCCTGCCCGTTTGTCTGAGGATGTTTGACGGATGCGAAGTGCTGCTTCGTGCCGAGCTGGGCGACGAAGTCTTAGAATTTCCAGTCCGTGAACTGTGTCCCATTGTCCGTGACTATCACCTGAGGGATGCCAAAACGTGCGAGGATGTTTCGTTTGTAGAAACGCAATATGTTAAGGGCTGTTATCTTGGTTAGAGCCTCCGCTTCTATCCATTTTGTGAAGTAGTCCACGCCTACTATTAAGTATTTGTTCTAATTTGAACCTACCACGAATGGTCCCAGGATGTCCAGGCCCCACCAGGCGAATGGCCATGGGGAGGACATAGATTTGAGCTCGTGAGGTGGAGCTAGGTGCATGTCCCCGTGCCTTTGGCATTTATCGCATTTCTTCACGTGCTCTTTCGCGTCGTGTTGCATGGTTGGCCAATAGTACCCTGCTCGGAGGGCCTTTCGGGCAAGGGACCTTCCTCCGAGATGTTGAGCGTTGATTCCTTCGTGGATTTCGCGTAAGACGTGTGCGACCATTTCTTCCTCGACACCTTTGAGCAGTGGGATGACGAATTCTCGCCGGTAGAGTTTATCTTCGATCAGGACGTAGGAGCAGGCCCTTCGCCTAACCACGCTGGCCTCTTTGGGGTCGGACGGGAGTTCGTCTCTAGCGAGGTAGTTATAAACGTGGGTCATCCAGCAATTGCTGTCGCCGATCACTTGTATGTCGAGGGTCGGGGAGGCTTTCTCAATGCTGGGTCGAGGAAGTACTTCTTATATCACGGATTTGTTTCCGCTTTTCTTCTTCATGCTGGCTAGTTTGGACAAAACGTCTGTCCGGACATTGTGTTCGCGGGGAACATACTTTACCTCTACCGTTGCAAACTTCGTCATCTTCTTCTTGACCAGGGATAAGTATTCAGTCAGGTTGTCGTTTTTGGCTTGATATTCTCCTCGGACTTGGAGGGCCACGAGTTGTGAATCTGTGCAAATAACGACTTCTTCGGCGCCAAGGTCTTCGACCAAGCGTAACCCGACGAGGAAGGCTTCGTACTCAGCCTGGTTGTTAGAGGTGGGGAAGGACAGGGTGAGTGAAACTTCAACGATGATTCCCTCGTCGCTTTCCAGTATGATGCCCGCCCCGCTTCCCGCCGAACTGGAGGCCCCGTCTACGAAAATGGTCCATTTGCGTGCTCCGCGAGCGGGGGAGTCTACGAACGTCATTTCTGCGACGAAGTCGGCCAGAGCCTGGGACTTGAGGGTTTCCTGCTCTCATACTGGATGTCGAATTTGGATAGCTCGAGCGACCATTTGAGCATTCTACCGGCCATGTCTGGTCGTCCCAGTAGCTGCTTTATGGGTTGATCTATTCGAACCACAATCGTGTAGGCTAGAATGTAGTGTCTCAGTCTTCTAGCTGCGTTGATGAGGGCCAGCGCCACTTTTTCAATCTGTTGGTATCTCAACTCTGGTCCCTGCAGAGCTTTGCTCGTGAAGTATATGGGCTTCTGCCCGTCAGGGGTCTCGCGGATAAGAGTGGCGCTTACTGCCTCGGTTGCTACGGCGAGATACAGGTACAAAGTTTCGCCATTATCCGGGCGAGATAGAACGGGTGGTTCAGAGAGTGCTCATTTTAGATGGAGGAGGCCTGGTCACATCCCTCGGTCCATTCGAACGCCGCCTCCTTGCGGAGGAGTTTGAAGAATGGTAGGGCGTGTTGGGCAGACTTGGCCATGAAACGGGATAATGACGCAAGCATCCCATTGAGGGACTGGATGGATTTCTTCGACTTGGGCGTTGGAAACTCGGAGAATGCCCTACACTTATCGGGGTTGGCTTCGATTCCTTGTTTCGTCAAGTAGAAGCCGAGGAATTTGCCTGCTTGGACTCCGAACATGCACTTCTCCGGGTTGAAACGCATTTTGTACTTCCTGGCCTGTTCGAAGACTTTCCTCAGATGAGCAATGTGATCGGTTTCCTCGTGGGATTTATGATCATGTCGTCTATATAGACTTCGAGCATGTCGCCTATCTCTCCCTGGAAGACCTTGTTCATCATTCTTTGATAGGTCGCATCGGTGTTCTTCAGGACGAAGGGCATTACGTTGTAGTAATAGTTGCCTGATTCGGTCATGAAGGCCGTGTATTTTTTATCGCTCATTGCCATTGGAATTTGATTATAGCCCGAATAGGCGTCCATGAATGATAAAAGTTTAAAATCGGCAGAATTATCAACAAGTTTATCAATATTGGGGAGGGGGTAGGCATCCTTCGGGCATGCCTTATTAAGATCGGTGTAGTCAATGCACATTCTCCATTTTCCATTAGATTTTTTCACAAGTACAACGTTGGAAAGCCAAGTGGTGTACTTGGCCTCCGAGATAAATTTGGCCTCGAGGAGGTCCTTTACAGCTTTTTCTGCAGCCTCCATTTTTTCCGGAGACTGCTTTTTCCTACGTTATGCTACTGTTTTGACGGCCGGGTCAATCGTGAGTTGATGACCTGCGATGGACAGGTCCAAGCCTGGTATCTCAGCGGTGCTCCAGGAGAAGAGATTGGTGTTCTCACGGAGGCAGGCCTTGAGTTGCTTCCTCGCGATGTCGGGGAGGTCCGCTCCAATCTTTACTCCCCGTTGAGGGTCATCGCCGAACAAAACGAGCTCAAAGTTGCCATCCGGGATTGGGCGCATCGGATGGGAGCCGCTGTTGGACAGGGTAGACAAGCTAGTTGAAGTTGTTTGGTCCTCCTGCTGGTCTTCCTCGGGGAAGTGGCTGTCGAGGTCAGTGGAGTCAACCTGAGGCAGAGGCTTGGCTTCCTCGAAACTGCTGGGCAAGGTTGGCTTGCTCGATACCTTTGGCTTAGAGGCGATGGCGTTGAGTCCCTTTGTGGATGCTTCAAAACATCGTCGTGCGGCTTCGATGTCGCCGTGGAGGGTGGCGACCATCCCCTTTGAAGTGTAATACTTCATCTTGAGGTGGACGGTTGAAGGCACAACTACCAACTCGGCCAATGTTGGTCTTCCGAAGATACAGTGGTACAGTGACGGGCAAAGATTATCAGAAACTGCACTTTGACGGACCTGGCCGTCTCCGCTGATCCAAAGGTTACGATCAGTTCGACGTACCCCCATGGTTTGGTCACTAATCCGTTGAATCCTTGCAAATCAGACCCCACATAGGGGGTGAGGTGTGATTCATCCAACTGAAGTGTTGAAAACAGCTAGGAGTACATGATGTCGACCGAGCTGCCTTGGTCGACGAGGATTCTGTGAACGTCGAAGTTCGCCATTTGAGCTCTGACGAGTAAGGGTATGCTCAAGTTTGGAGATCCTCCGAGGAGCTCTTCCCGGTAGAAGTAGATGGGGACAGAGCCCTTCTGGACTTGGTCGAGCGTGGTTATCTTGCTGGAGCTCGTGCTGATTAGGTGCTCGAATTTCCTTTTCATGGAGCCCGCTGTGACTTTATTGAAGCCTCCGCCCGAGATGACCATGGCGGAGGGGAATATTTCTCAAGGGCTGTGGGCCGCGAAGTAGGCGGGAGTGCTGAGTCCATCCGGGACGTAGAAGTCCTCTGGTCGTGACACGGCCATGGCGACCTGGACGCTGGCTTCTTCCGAGGAAGGTACCTCTTTCTCTACCTTCTTGAACTCCTGGGCGTCTTGCCGGGGAGCATCTTTCTTCTTGGTGAACTGTTTCAGGTGGCCGTCCCTGATCAGTATCTCGATAGCATCCTTTAAATGGATGCAGTCTTCGGTAGTGTGGTCGTGACTCTTATGGAAATGGTAGTACTTCGATTTGTTAGCGTTGGGTTTGGCTGGTATTTGTTTGGGGAAGCGGACCCCTGCTTGCTTGAATTCTGAATTTGCGCATTTAGACAGTATCTTCTCCCTGGAGACGGTCAGGGGGTATAGTCGTGGAATCATCCGGAGGGTCCCTTGCTGTCGCGGGAGTCTCGTGGACGGTCTTCGTACTTTCTTTCTCCTCGACGGGACATCGAGACTTCTTCGCCTCTGGAGGCCCGAGCGTTCTCTTGGTGGCGAGAAGCTCGGATGGAGTTGGCCGCTTCCTTCTCCTCGTACTGGATGTGCGACTGTGCCTTGAGGAGGAGGGCATCCAGGTTCCTCAGAGGTACGAGGTTGAAGGCCTTAGAAAATTCTGAGCCTGGACGGAGTCCTTGCTCGAGCAGAAATTTTTTCATCTAGTCCGTTGTAGGGACCTGCACCGCTTCTTTGTTGAACCTCTCTATGTATGCCCGGAGAGGTTCGTCCTTTCCTTGGATTATGGCCCCAAGGGAGGCTTCAGTCTTGGGGTGACGTCGCGACGCAGTGAAATGCTGGGATAACATCCTCCCCAGTTGCTTCCACGACGTAATAGATTCTTCGGGCAACTGCTTGTACCACGTCTTGCTCCCTTTTAGAGCGTGGTTGAAAATAGTCGGCACTTGATGGCGCCACGGACGCCACGGTAGTCCAATAGCGCATCGATGTTCTCAATGTGCTCGTTGGGGTCGGTCGTGCCGTCGTACGTGCCCAGTGCAGGGGCTTTTCCAGGCCCTTGGGAAGACGTGTTGCCAAGATTTCCTGGGATAACGGGCCGTGGGGCTCATCATAGCTGCTGGAGCTCGTCAGTGACAGGGACCGCACGACTCGCTCGTGGCGGCGGCTTCTTCGGCGGAAAGGTGAATGGGCCCGGCCCTTTGACCTGACCGGAGGTGACTGCTTGTCTCTTCGGGTCCTCTTGTGGCCGGGAGAGTGCTGGTTCCGCGGGGAAACCTGGTCGCGCTTTCGGACAACGCGAGATTCTGGTTCTTGGCGCAGCCTTCGTTCAACTTCTCGCCGAGGTTGCGGGCTCTTGGATCGTCGATGGTTCTTCCTCGGAGGAGGGGATCTTGGACGAGCGGATTCCTACAAAGCCCTGATCCTTTCGTTCTGCTGAAGGATCAGGAGGTTGGTTTTGTTGATCGCCTCCAGAAGGGCCATCACAGACGGGTCGGCGTTGGGTGGGACAGGAATGGGCTGGATGCCCAGCGAAGGCTGGTCGTTGTTGCGATCAGCAGGAGTAGGGGAAGGAGAAGTTGTGGCCCCGTCTCTCAGAAAACGGGCATCTTCGAGGAGAGATGATGGACCGTCAATGTCAATCTTGCTGACGAGGAGGACAGTGGATTGGAGAGCACCTTTGGCGTGATCTTGAGAGGCCGTGATGATGATCTTGGAAGTTTGCTTTGATCTTCGGTTTCCGGGGAAAGAAAGATGGGGAGAACAATGTTTCCCATAGACGGCGCCACTGGTCGTTAAGGCTGGATCAGATCCTGTTGAAGTGGACCACCAAGTATATCTGAGATGCTGCGCATATGGAGAGGAGAAGGGGTGTACCTGCAAGGCACTCCGACGCTCAAGTAAGAAAGGATCAGAGAAAAGGGGCAAATACAAAGTGTTAGTTCGTAGGGTGAATATTTGATACCTGACCCTCTCATGCGAGAGGGTTTATATAGTGCCCCCAAGCGCGTGGCTAACAATCCCATTTTCGGGGCGAAATAACTGTTTTCCCGAATAATAGGTAACTGCCCAAATTAGCCGTTATGTCGGGCAGGGTGCCCAAAATTAGCCGTTATGTCGGGCATAGGCATAGTTTCAGGCACCTGCCCTTAGCTGTTCGGGGAGTGAAGAAGCCGTACGGAACAGACAGCTGTTCCGGGGAGGAGCGGTTCATTCCTTGCCCGGTTGGAGGGGCAGAAAGGTAACTTTTGCCCTTTGTGGATTGGACTTAGGCAATTGGGCCGTTCTGGGAGCAGAAATGGATTGGGCCATGTCTAGCCATTGGTCCAGTCCTGAACTATATATATATATATATATATATATATATATATATATATATATATATGGTTATTTATTGTTTGTTGAATCAATATTAATTTTGAATTGGATTTTATCTCTTATTCTAGTATGGCATGCACTTTGTTTAATCAAAATGAAAATAAAATTTATTGTTTAAAAAAGATCAAATGAATTAGGAATGATGGTAAGGAAAACAATAGTATGTAAAAGTAAAAAAAAAAAATAGAATTTCATTAAAAAGAGAAGAAAAAAAAACATGAATCAAATATAATATTAAATAATGATATAAAAAAAATTCTTAAATTATAGTGGTCTTTGGGTTTGGAGTCCATAATGAAATTTTGGTCCGCTTCATAATAAAAAATAAAATAAATTTGTGTTTAGTCATATATAGTGTATTTAGAAAGAGTTACAAAGAGAGAATGAAGAGTTCCGAGTTATCATCATCTTTACAGTGCGGCAACGGTTCATTTTTCGCGAGTCTGAAATTTCCAACTAGTAAATAATTTTAAGCTAAATGTGATAATTGTAATTTGAAACAAACAATAGAAGTTAGAACATGGCTTAAACTGGTCTGAGTTCATCCAAGTTTTTGGCTTAAACTCTTAGTCTTAGGACTATGGATCTTGGCTTGTGTGTGCTTCTTTCCTGTTTTCTTGTTTAACTATTATTGTGTTGAGATGATAAATGGTGGCTAGACCTAAGTGGTAGGTAGGAAGAGATTATTGCTGAACAAAGTGTCAGTTTGGACAGCTATCGGAGGTAAGGATAAGGCGGTGGGGGAACAACTTTCTTCCTTCTTTTTCACTGAGTTTCTGGATGACTATGAAGCTAAAGACATTGCGGCAATCTTTAAGGACTACAGGCTGGTTACAGAAGTTTTCATCCCAGCAAGAAGAGATAAATGTGGTAGAAGATATGGGTTTGCGAGATTCTGTAAAGTTGGTGATGAGCGGATATTGGCCGCAAAACTTGATAGTATTCAACTTGTTGGGAGGAAGATTTATGCGAATGTACCTCAGTTTCGACGTATGCTCCCAGCTGAGAAAGGATTTGTTGTGAAGAAAGGTGGAGAGGAACCACCTCGTACTAATTCCCATAGTAGAGACAAGAGTAGATATGACATTCATAACAAGTCATTTGTTCAAGTGGTGGGTGCGTCTGGTGTAGTGGAAGAATCTGAAGCATTTCTCAGACCGGTGGGAGAAATGTTATATAGAAAGAAACCAATATTCGCCCATTTGCAATTCAACGTAGGGGAGGAAGAATTAGAGCAATTCTTGAAGGCTTATATTGGTGTTGTGGGTAGAGCGGGCTCCACGTATGGTGTTCAGAAAGCTCTTCATGTCCGCGGTCTTTTCATGTATGATCCAATTGAATGTTCTCTTGCTGATATTGCTCCTTGTGAGCTCATACGGTATTCTGAGACCAAAAAGTCAAAATGTTGGATGATATCTACTCTAAAGTCAAAATCCCATATTCTCCTTCATTTTTCTCTGTCCTCCTCCATCATTCTGAGGTTCAGGGTACTGCAACTAGTGTGGGAGATACAATTTTGCTGAATTCAGATGCGGTGGATTCTGTTTCTTCCAATGGTTCGGGTAATTCAATCTTATGTTGTAATTCCTTATGTGATTCGGATGTGGATGCTGGTAATAGTCGTGCCATTAAATCTTTAGAATCGATTCTGTCGAGGGTGTGGAAGGCTAATAAGAATATGGGTGTCGAAGGGGAGGAAGATGATGAAGCATTTGAGGGAATTATCTGTGATATGGAGATTTGAGACAGGTTGGCTTCTGAGGTTAAGTTGGAGAAAAATTTGAGGGTTCCATGAATTGTGTCACATTTAATGTTCGTGGATGCTGCTCTTTATTGAAAAAGAGGAGAATTGGGCAATTGCTTTCTGAGGGTGGAGCGGATATTTGTTTTTTGCAGGAAACCAAGGTGCAGAATTTGGATGGATTTTGTGTTCAGAGTATTTGGAATTCGGGGGAGCTAGATTGGTCTGCGCTACCATCGGTGAGCCTTTCTGGAGGTGTGATGTCTTTGTGGAGGAAGGAGGTTTTCACAGCGGAATTTAGCTTCTGTGGAAAGGGTTTCTTAGGGGTTTGTGGTTATTGGAAAGGGAGAAAATGTTATCTGGTTAATGTTTATTCTCCCTGTAGCAGTGTGGAGAAATGGAGATTATGGTCGGATTTACTTGAGATTAAGCATAGATTTCCGATTGGAGATTGGTTAGTTGCAGGCGACTTCAACGCAATTAAAAATGCTGATGAAAGAAAGGGGAGTAGCAACATTTGTAGATCTGAAATCGTGGACTTTGAATCATTCATTGATAATATGGATGTCATTAACGTGACCGTGGTAGGAGATAAATTCACTTGGTTCAGACTAAACGGGACGTGTAAAAGTAGACTTGGCCATTTTCTTCTATCATATAGCCTTCTGAATGTCTGGGGCACTGTTACTCAAAAAGCGGGCACAAAGGACATCTCGGATCATCGTCCTGTGTGGTTGAAGGCCAATTTTGCAAACTGGGGTCCGAAACCATTTAAGATTTTCAAATGTTGGTATGAACATGCCGGTCTTCCAGAGTTTGTAGATTCTACTTGGAACTCGGTTTATATTGTGGGTAGCCCGAGTCACGTTTTAGTGGAGAAGTTCAAAGTTCTGAGAACTCGACTTCGTTGGCGGAATAAAAATGTCTTCGGGTGGGTTGATCTTTCCATCAATGAGGATGTGAAGATTCTAAAAGAGATTGAAGACAATTTAGAATGTGAAGGGGACATTGGCTCGAATGCTTTGATTGAACAACGTTGTTCTGTGGTGGAAAATTTTTGGACTAAGCTGAAGTCGAAAGAAAGTATGTTAGTTCAGAAATCAAAATCAAAATGGATCAAGGAGGGAGATGCGAACTTGAAGTATTTTCACACGATGCTGAAAGTTAGGAATAATATAAATCTCATCACAGCATTACAGTCTGATGTTGGTTTGATTGAGGATGTGGATTTAGTAAAATCTTATGTCAGTCAATTCTTTGAGAACAAGTTCAGAAAAGTTGATCGCAGGGGGATCCACCTTGATATATCAGGTATGAATAAACTTTATGCTCCAGATAACGATATGCTGTCTCTACCGTTTGAGGAAGCAGAAGTGTTGGAATCCTTAGAGGATGATGATGGTTGTAAGAGCCCCGGAATTGATGGGTTCAACCTTTATTTCTTACGTCGTTTTTGGAATACGGTGAAGACCAATGTGATGAATGTTATTGGTCATTTCCACAAGCATGCCATCTTGCTTAAAGCCTTGGCGTCCTCTTTTATTGCGCTTATTCCGAAACTAGATAATCCATGTAAGCTGAAGCATTTCAGACCTATTGGTTTGATTGGCTATTTGTATAAAATTATATCTAAATTTCTTGCGAGAAGACTTAGTAGGGTCGTTGGTAAATTAATTTCTCCAACATAAACGGCTTTTATCCCAGGTCGTCAGATGTTGGATGGGATTTTGCTTATGAATGAGATTATTGATTTGACTGGTAGGAGTGGTAAAAAATGTATGGTGCTTAAGGTGGATTGTCAACAAGCTTACGATTGCGTTGATTGGGACTTCTTAGAGGCGGTTTTAAAAGGGATGAATTTCAATAGTACGTGGATTAAGTGTATTAGAGGAGGTGCTCTGAATTGTTTCCTCTCGGTGATCGTGAATGGTGGAACTACTAGAGACTTCAAGGCGTGTCGTGGTCTTAGACAAGGTGACCCATTTTCACCATTGTTGTTTACGTTAGTTGCGGAAGGCCTTACGGAGATGTTGAAGATAGCAAATTCTAATGGTTTGTTGAGCGGATTTAAAGTGGATGAAGTGGTGTTTGTTAATTTAATTCAATATGCTAACGATACGATCCTTGTTAGTGATGGTTCAGAACAAGATATTTTGTACATAAAAGCGGTATTAAGAGGATTTGAATTACTTTCCGGTTTGTGCATTAATTTTGGGAAAAGCTATCTTTATGGTGTGGGAATGGAGCCTTCTTTACTATGTGGTGCTGCAGCATTTTTGTCGTGCAAGGTTGGTTCGTTCCCAATGAAGTTTTTGGGACTTGAGATTTGAGGGAATCATAGAAGGCTAAATTTCTGGAATTAGGTGGTTACAAAGTTCAAAAGGAGGTTGTCGGTGTGGCGTGGTAAACTGTTGTCATTTGGTGGCAGGATCATTCTAATTAATTCTGTGATTTCTAACCTTCAGATTCATCAATTTTCTTTTTTCAATGTACCTTCCAAGATCATGCAGGAATTGATTTCCATTCAACGTCATTTTTTGTGGTCGGAAATTAGTGATAAACAAGGCATTGCTTGGGTAAAATGGGAGTTAGTGTGTTTATCTAAACAAGAAGGTGGTCTGGGGATAATAGACTTGTCTAAATTCAATGTAGCTCTGTTGCTGAAGTGGATTTTCCGCTTCCTTCATGATGCAACGGCGTTATGGTTTCCACTTTGGTGGCTCGATACGGTGACTTGACGAAGAGAATAGTACTCAGGAAGAAAGCTGGTGTAGTGAAACATGAATCTCTTTGGTGGCGTGACATTATTAAGATTGCCAAAAATATTTTTGCTGATGGATTTACGGAAAATATTTCGTGTAAGCTAGGATGCGGTGACCGTATTGCATTTTGGCAAAGTAACTGGTTAGGCCATTTACCGCTCAGACTGCTTTTTCCAAATCTGTATAATCTGGTTTCCCTTAAACTTGCAGCTGTCCAGTATTTGGGCCGTTGGTTTCTAGGCAACTAGGAGTGGAAGTTGCCTTTTTACGTTACTGAACTTTCTGACCTGGAGTGTGAAGAACTTGCAGAATTGTAAGGTATATTGGCCTTTCTTTGTCCTATTTTACATTTGGCGGACAGGTTTGGTTGGCCTCCGGGTTGTGGGGATGCTTATTCTGTTAGAAGTGGTTATAAAGCACGGTTGGAACATTCTATGTCCGGGGTTGGTGAGATTATTTCCAAGGCAACATTGGAAATCGTATGGCGTACGAAAATGTTAGAACAAGATTTGGTTCTGCAAGATATCTCTTTGTTTGGATAATAACAAAGTTGTATTTGTGTGAGAACAATTTTGGTACTCTAACACGTATTTTCTTAAGAATTAACAAACAGGTGCTGACTCTGATAAAGATAGTTCTGAATCTGATAGAGATCATGTGCTACGTCACTCTAAAATTCTCAATGCTCGCTTCTGCTTCAAGAAGCAAGATTGCTTCTGATTTAATGTGCTTCAGAAAGACTCTAAGAAGACACTATGTTGCTACTGCAATGTTCTCTTGGATTCTGACTCTGAATTTAACTATGATACTTATCTTCTGAAGACTAAGTGCTAAAGACCCTGAAGACAAGGTTCTGATGAACAGCGTTCTTAAGGCTCTGAAGACTTAAGTTTCTGAAGACCAAAGTTCTGAAGACTCTGATGACAAGGTTCTACTAAACAATTTCTGAAGACTCTGAAGACTTATGTTTCTGATAACCAAGGGGTCTGAAGAAGGAGTGTTGAAGACTCTGAAGACAAGGATCTGCTAAACAAGTTCTGAAGACTCTGAAGATCCAATGATTTATTCTTCTGATCATGCCTCAATCACATCAACTCAGAAGCCTATGATGAACAGAAGAAGATGAAACGTTTGCGTGGGAAAATAGTACATAGTACAGATCAAACACGTTATTTTCCACTACCATTCCACTACCCTGATTTGGTGGTACAAAGGACAATTTCAGTGTACGATTTTCATCCCAGCATAACGACATAATTTCAAGTCGCCAGTATTTTTCTAATATTATTGATCTGCCCTTCAACGGATATTTTTCTGGCTATATAAAGACTTGATCATTCAACGAATCATGTGAGACACTAAGTGTGAAAAAGAGAAATATTCAAAACACTGATTCATACGAAGAAAGAACTCAAGAAATAGAGAAATTCATGAGTGAACAGTAAAACACCACAATACAAAGAAGAAGATTGTTCTTACTGTGTAGATTCGCTCTAAGTTAGATTGAGCTAGAAATAGTGTTTATATCAGCTTATGTAAGAAGCATTTCATTGTAAACAATTTATTTGATTAAATAGTTGTTTGAATTCCTTAAGGGACCAGTTGGGTCAGAAGCCTCAAGAAGAGACAGTTAGTCTGTGTATTGTTAGTCACGAGCAGGTGCTAGTGCAGTTGTAATCAGTTTGGTTATAGTGGGTTAAGTCCTTGTGTATAAGACGAAATCACCTTGGCGGGTGGACTGGATTAACTTGATAGTTTTCAAGTGAACTAGGATATATCATGTGTCTTTCTCTATTGTTAGTCTATTTGTGATCTTTGTTTGAGTTTCACAAAAAGCTTTCATTTTGAAAACGCAATTCAAACCTCCCTTTCTTGTGTTTTTTCTCACACCATCAAATGGAATCAGAGCTCCGGTTCTGATTGTGATAAACATTTTATCAACACTTAACAGTGTTCAGTACCGATCCAGTATTTGTGTGAGATATCATGGCAGCTCCTGCTAATACTACTACTGAAGAGAAAGATCATTACAGTGCCAAACCACCACTCTTTCATGGTGAAAAGTTTGACTACTGGAAAGACAGAATAGAAAGTTTCTTTTCTTGGTTATGATGTAGATCTTTGGGATTTGGTAGTCGATGGCTACACTTACCCAGTTGATGCTCAGGTGCTAAAATATCCAGAAGTGTTATGACCAACCAACAGAAGAAAGATTATAAGAATCATCATAAGGCAAGAACCATATTGCTAAATGTTATCTCTTATATTGAGTATGAGAAGATAACAAATAGAGATACTGCCAAATCTATCTTTGATTCTCTAAGAATGACTCATGAAGGTAATGCTCAGGTTAGAGACAAAGGCATTAGCCGTAATCCAAAAATATGAGGCATTCAGAATGGAGGATGATGAGACAGTTGAGACCATGTTTTCAAGGTTTCAAATGTTAGTCGCAGGACTTAAAGTTCTGGACAAAGGTTACTCAACTGCTGATCATGTGAAAAAGATCATTAGAAGTCTTCCTAAGAAATGGAGACCTATGGTAACAGCTCTAAAGCTATCAAAGGATCTTAACAGCATAAGTCTTGAAGAGCTTGTTAGTTATTTGATAAGTCATAAGATAGAGCTCGAAGAAGATGAACCTCAGAAGAGAATCAAATATATCGCTCTTAAGTCTAAACCTGAAAAGGCAAAGGCTTATCAAGCTGAGGAATAATCAGAAGATGAGATGTCGTTAATCTCCAGAAGAATCAACAAACTCTGGAAGCATAGGCAAGGAAACTTCATAGGATCGAGAAGAAACAAAGGCCGCTCTGAGTCATCATCTGAACAGAAGAAGCAGAACTCTGGAAAAGTAGTTATCTGCTACGAGTGTATTGAGCCAGGTCATTACAAGAACGAGTGTCCAAAGATCAAGAAAGACAAGAAGTCTAAGAAGAACTTCTCCAAAGCGAAGAAAGAACTAATGGCAACTTGGGACGACTCTGATTCTGAAGAAAAGGAATCTGATGAAGAACAAGCAAATGTTGCGCTAGTAGCAACAACTGACGATGAAGTTTCTAGATAACCAGAAGATATAATATCATCAAAACCATAATCAGACTCAGACTCTGACTCAGAGGTATTATCTAAACTCTCTCGTTGTGAATTAGAGTCATGTTTGTCAGAAATGCTGGAAAAATATCAAACTCTTCAGAGTAAATGCAAAGATCTTAAAAAATCACTTGTAATTGCCTCTGAAGAAAAAGATAAGCTTGAGCAGAATAATTCTTCTCTAATGAATATATTTTTTGCTTAAAAAATAGTAATTATACCTTGAAAAGCAAAATTGCTAAATTAGAAGAAGAATTAATCTCCAATGTCTCTGACATAAGCTGCATCAACAAGTATGATAGAGCACTCCAGTATTTTCTTGCTAAAAGCATAGATAGAAGCAAAATAGCTTCCATGATCTATGGAGTAAGCATAAATGGTAAGAAAGGTTTAGGATGTACAGAATCATCTGATATTGACGAAAGTCAAATTGTTAAACCAAAACCTCTCTATGACCATTTTGTGCCTTCTGGCACTGAGATTGTTTACTCTGAGTTTGCACAAAAACCCCCCACCGACACAGAAATCTGTTTCTAAAGTTAAATATCATGCAAAAATTCCACTTGATTATCCTGTTGCACAAAAGCCCAAAGTTGTGAAACACTCTGGGAAAGCTAACAAGAAAGGACCCAGAAGATGGGTACCTAAGGACAAGATAATTTATGTTGCAGATATCCTTAGCAGCTCAGTTGAAACACCAGTCATGGAACCTGGACAGTGGTTGCTCGCGACACATGACGGGAAGAAGGAATATGTTCCAAAGTCTGGAACTTAAGCCTGGAGGCTTCGTTGGTTTCGGAGGAAACCAGAAAGGATAAATTATTGGCTCTGGAACCGTTGGTAATGGTAACCTTCCTTCTATTACTGATGTTCTTTTAGTCGATGGTTTGATGCATAACTTGTTGTCAATCAGTCAACTTAGTGACAACGGTTATGATATCATCTTTAATTAAAAGTCTTGTAAGGCTGTAAGTCAGAAAGACAGTTCTATCCTATTTGTCGGAAAGAGGAAAAACAACATTTATAAGATTAGACTTTCTGATCTTCGTGAATAGAATGTCAAATGCCTAATGTCTGTTAATGAAGAGCAATGGGTATGGCATAGACGTTTAGGCCATATTAGCATGAGAAGAATTTCTCAGCTAAATAAGCTTAAAGTTGTCAGAGGCTTGCCGAATCTGAAGTATTCTTCAGATGCTTTTTGTGAAGCATGTCAGAAAAGGAAAGTTTTCTAAAACTTCCTTTAAAGCAAAGAATGTTGTGTCCACCTCTAGACCGTTAGAACTTCTACACATTGACTTGTTTGGACCAGTGAAAACTGCGTCAATCAGTGGAAAGAAGTATGGATTAGTAATCGTTGATGATTATAATCGTTAGACATGGGTAAAATTCTTCAAATATAAGGATGAGTCTCATTATGTGTTCTCTACCTTTTGCTCTAAAGTGCAAACAGAAAAGGATTGTAAAATAGTCAAAGTCAGAAGTGATCATGGCGGAGAATTTGAGAACAGATACTTTGAGAATCTTTTTTATTCTCATGGCATTTCCCATGATTTCTCCTGTCCCAGAACTCCACAACAAAATAGAGTAGTGGAAAGGAAGAATAGGACTTTGCAAGAAATGGCTCGAACCATGATCCAAGAAACTGACATGGCTAAGCACTTCTGGGAAGAGGCAGCAAATACAGCATGTTACATTCAGAACAAGATTTCAATAAGACCTATTCTGGGTAAGACTCCTTATGAATTGTGGAAGAATAGTAAACCCAAAATTTCATATTTTCATCCTTTTGGATGTGTTTGTTTTATGTTGAACACTAAAGAATATCTTGGCAAGTTTGACTCCAAAGCTCAAAAGTGATTACTGTTAGGATACTCTAAACGCTCTAAAGGCTACAGAATCTATAACACAGAAACACGAATTATTGAGGAATCAATTCATGTCAGATTCAATGATAAGCTTGACCCTGAAAAGTCAAAGCTATTTGAAAAGTTTGCAGATCTGAAGATCACCTTATCAGAATCTAAAGAAGTAGAAGATTCAAGAGAAGCAGACAAGGATGCAAATTCTCCATATTCAGATACAACCTTACCAGAAACTGAAAAGAACTTATCTCATCAGAAGAAGAATAGATTAAAGACTTCTCATTATGAATAATTGATTCTGGGAGATAAAGCTGATCCAGTCAGAACTCGTTCATCCTTCAGACATTCCGAAGAAACTCTTATGGGTCTAGTGTCTTTGATAAAGCCAACAACAATTAATGAAGCTCTCAAGGAAAATGAGTGGATTTTGGCCATGCAAGAAGAACTGAATCAATTCACCAGAAATGATGTCTGAGATCTTGTTCAGAAACCCTAAGGTGTCCACGTCATTGGAACTAAATGGGTATTCAGAAACAAGTTAGATGAGAAAGGTGAGGTCGTAAGAAACAAAGCACGACTGGTTGCACAAGGTTATAGTCAACAAGAAGGGATAGACTATACAGAAACCTTTGCACTAGTTGCCAGGTTAGAATCTATTCACATTTTAATCTCATTTGATGTAAATCATGACATTACTTTATATCAGATGGATGTAAAGAGTGCATTTTTAAATGGATATATTTCTGAAGAAGTGTATATACACCAACCTCCTAGTTTTAAGAGTTTTGAAAACCCAGATTTTGTTTTCAAACTTAAAAAATCATTATATGGTCTGAAACAGGCTCCCAGAGCTTGGTATGAAAGGCTGAGTAACTTTCTTTTGGAAAATGACTTTACCAGAGGAAAAGTGGATACAACACTTTTTTTTAAAACCTTTAAAAATGACATTCTGATTATTCAAATCTACGTTGATGATATTATATTTGGTTCTACTAACATTTCCTTGTGCAAGGAATTTTCTAAGTTAATGCAGGCTGAATTTGAAATGAGTCTGATGGGAGAACTCAGATTCTTTCTGGGAATTCAAATTGATCAAAGATCAGAAGGAACGTACATTTATTATAGCAAGTATGCAAGAGAACTTCTGAAGAAATTCAACATGTCAGAAAGTAAACCTGCTAAGACTCCTATGCATCTGACATGCATTCTGGAGAAAGAAGAAGTAAGTAAAAAGGTTTGTCAGAAGCTCTATCGTGGTATGATAGGATCTCTTCTGTATTTGACAACTTCTCGTCCAGATATTATGTTCAGTGTATGTCTTTGTGCTCGTTTCCAATCAGATCCAAGGGAAACTCAGTTAACTGATGTTAAAAGAATCCTAAGGTATCTTAAAGGAACAACTAACTATGGCTTGATGTATAAGAAAACATCAGAGTACAAGCTTTCTGGTTACTATGATGTAGATTATGCTAGAGATAGATTGGAAAGAAATAGTACTTCTGGAAACTGTCAGTTTCTGGGAAGTAACCTCGTCTCATGGGCAAGCAAGAGACAATCAACAATTGCTCTCTCTACTGTAGAAGCAAAATACATATCAACATCTCTATGCAGTACTCAGATACTCTGGATGAAGAATCAACTTGAAGATTATCAGATACACGAGTGTAACATTCCTATCTTATATGATAATACTTCTGCCATTTGTTTATCTAAGAATCCTATTCTAAATTCTAGGGCAAAACATATTGAAATAAAACATCACTTTTTGCGTGACTATGTTCAGAAGGGTACTTTTCAGTTAAAATTTGTGGATACAGATCACCAGTGGACTGATATTTTCACAAAACCCCTTGCTGAAGATAGATTCGTATTCATTCTGGAAAACTTATTTATCAAACCTTGTCCAGAATGAGATCATAATATTTTTAATGTGTCAGGCTACTAGAACGTCTGATATAAGATTCTGATGACTAAGCAAAATGTGTTAACTATTTGTTTATTAACTTTGTGATTCATGATACTTCTACAAGTTAGAAAATATCCTTATCAGAAAATAGTCCAGTCAGATATCTTTTGGTATTCTAGACATTGGAAACATCAAAACGCGATCTCTTGAAAACAAACGGCTATGATTATTTGTGACACGTGTCCAAAATCAAATCATATCTACTGTTGAAGAGACACCTCGAGCGTTGTGATTTCATGAGACTAGGTTTCAAGTAATTATTACCTATTACTCCCACCTTTTCATAATTATTATTTTTGTTATAAATATGCACTCTCTCACTTCACACACTACACTACTCTCACTTCTCACACTTTTGTATTAGAAACCCTAAAACCCTTTTGCGCTCTAAAACCTCGTCATCTTCTTACAATGGATTTGCAACAACAAAGTTTTTTTGAATTCTCTTAACAACATCAACAAGCAGAATCGACATCAATGGCCTCATCAAAAACTGCTCAAACGGCATCAACTTCTCTCCATCAGTCTCTCTCCACTTTTCAGAAACCCACTGTAATTCACATAGTGGATCATCCTGCTTAAATTCATATGGCTACTCCATTATTAGAACTCAATGTTTTAAGTGAATGGCTGGTAGACTTTGAAAATCTAAAGGAAAATGGAATAGACTTAACCAATGATCTAAATGCTCAAGGGTGGAAAACCTATTTTGATCGTCTCTACGGTCCCATTTACGTAAATCTTGTCAAGGAATTCTGGAGATATGCTGACGCTGATGAACACTTCATTGTTTCTTATGTTAAGGGAAACAAGTTCCTCATCACTGAGAAGTCCATAGCAACGCTACTAGGAATGGTAAACTCTGGAGGAAAGAGAATCTACAAGATGAACCATAAATCAAAATTTCTATCTGATGTGGTTTACCCAGTAATTTTCACTCAATCGTCCAGTGGATAACCACCCTTCAAAACTATGGATTTATCAAAGAAACTTCGTGTCTGGCTGAAAATTATTCTGGGATGCATCTATCACAGACCAAATTCAAGTTCTTTTGATTTTCTTAACACTGATCAGAAATTCATGCTTTACTATCTGATGAAAGGAGATAAAATATGACTTCCATCAGTTCTATTCAGCTATCTCAGAGATTATGTAATAGAAACAAGACATCAATCTAAGAAGTCTATGAATTGCATTCCTTTCGGCAGATTGATCTCAGATATTCTGGTTGAGAGTGGAATGATTGATCACTTGTCAACTATGCAAGTCACAAATGAATTGGATGTCATCACTGGAAATCCTCTTAACAGCAAAAATATGAAGAAAATGCAGATTATTGAGGAAATCAGAGTTGAACCAAACATAGCTACAGATTCAAAAACTCTGAAGTAAAAAATAATGGCGTTAGATGGATATCCCCTGTTCACTAAACATGATAATCCAGAGGTTATAGAAGCATATATTCAGCTACGGGAGGAAGAATGCTATGATTTGTCTAAATTCAGTCTTGACAATCTGATGGATCAACCTCCTGATATGATGAAGAAAATATCTTCCTCCAACACAACTCCTCAAATGAAACCGGCAAAAAGGCAGAAGAAATATCCTGGTGAAGCCACCACAAGGAACATCTCTCTCAAATCATATCCTGAACAACAAAGTAAGTACCTTGAATCACCATCTGTAACTGCATATGTTTCTATTGACAGAAATTTGTCTTCATCTCTTCCCATTTCATCACCACCTCTTACAACCCAGCCATTATTATCCACCTCTCCACCAATATTTTCCACCGTTGTCACCACATCTTCAACACCCATTTCTAAATCTCCTACTGTAGAAACCCCAGTCTCTACACCTCTTTCACCACAGGCTCTTGAATTCATCTCAGACTAACCAACCTCCACCATTTCTATCCAACCAACTCTTGTCACAACTGTTCCACCATCCCCAATCATTCAAATCACTGCAGAAATTCTCACTGAACATCCTCAAACAACCATCACAACATCACCAACTATAATTACTGCTCCACAACCTATTCCTGAATCAATAATTGATAATCCTGAATCTTCTCTAAACAATGATACCATCATTCTTGATGACTCTGCTGAAGATTATCAACCCTTAATTGAAAATCAAACCTCTGACCTTCCTCCTACCCTAGATGAAGCAATATCTGTTTTTAAGGATGGTGTGGTTACGAAATTCAGGACACTTTCTGATGAATCAAAATCTAGTGAATACCCCTCTGTTTTGGGAGCTTCATGGGATCAATTCAATCAGTGGATGTCTAAAGAATTTCAGAAGATTCAAAATCTTTTTGTTAAGACAAAGGGTTATCTTGTTCAACAAGTTGAAAAGAGGTTGCAAGAAAAGAAGGAAGCTGAAGCTAGGGAACTGTCAGAAAGGTTAGCCAGAGAAGAAGCTAAAAGATTGGCCAAGGAGGCTGAAGATCAGGCTGAAAGAAATGCTGCTAAAAACTCCTCTTCTGATCCAGTGTTGAAAACTCTGGCTACTCTTTAGAAGGAACATGAGTCATTCAGAGGAAGGATGGACAAGCAAGATAAATTTACTGTCACCATTCAGAATGCTCTTGCTCAAATTCTTCAGAGGCTCCCTCCTCCGTCTCAACCTTAGGCACTTCTTAGGCTACCCGCAGTTTGTCTTTGACTGTTTGTTTATGGTTTGATGTAATCTTGGATTAAAACTTTTTTATTACCCTTTTTGATTATGACAAAAAGGGGGAGTATTAATATGGAAAAGTTATTTTGATAAATATCTTGTCTCCAATCATAGCTCTAACATTCTAACACTTTATATGTCATATCTTTTTAGAATATTTTTTAGGAAAAATTATTATATTGGTAAAGTGACTATGATATCAATCAGGCTCTGATTTAGTTAATCAAGCTCTGATATCAAAATGCATCACCACTATAATCAAGTTCTGATACTTTGGATCTATCTAAGATCTCTGCAATCAGGCTCTATATCCCAAATCTTATAAGATTTTGTTAAGTCTTAGATTCAGGGGGAGCTTGACAAAGGAAAATTTGCTTTGAACTTATTTGAGTCAATTCTAATTACCTTCGTACAAAATTGTGTTATCAAAATACATTATTTTGTCATTATCAAAAAGGGGGAGATTGTTAGAACAAGATTTGGTTTTGCAAGATATCTCTTTGTTTTGATAATAACAAAGTTGTATTTGTGTGAGAACAATTTTGGTACTCTAACACGTATTTTCTTAAGAATTGACAAACAGGTGCTGACTCTGATAAAGATAGTTTTGACTCTGATAGAGATCATGTGCTACGTCACTCTAAAATTCTCAATGGTCGCTTATGTGTCAAGAAGCAAGATTGCTTCTGATTTACTGTGCTTTAGAAAGACTCTAACAAGACACTATGTTGCTGCTGCAATGTTCTCTTGGATTCTGGCTCTGAATTTAACTCTGATACCTATCTTCTGAAGACTAAGTGTTGAAGACTCTGAAGACAAGGTTCTGAAGAACAGCGTTCTGAAGACTCTGAAGACTTAAGTTTCTGAAGACCAAAGTTCTGACGACAAGGTTCTGCTGAACAAGTTCTAAAGTCTATGAAGACTTATGTTTCTGATAACCAAGGGTTCTGAAGGAGGAGTGCTGAAGACTATGAAGACAAGGTTCTGTTGAACAAGTTCTGAAGACCCAATGATTCATTCTTCTGATCATGCTTCAATCACATCAACTCAGAAGCCTCTGATGAACAGAAGAAGTGAAACGTTTGCGTGGGAAAATAGTACATAGTACAAATCAAACAGGTTCTTTTCCACTACCATTCCACTACCCTGATTTGGTGGTACAAAGGAAAATTTCAGTGTACGATTTTTATCCCAGCATAACGACATTATTTCAAGTCGCCAGTATTTTTCTGATATTACCGATCTGCCCTTTAACAGATCTTTTTCTGGCTATATAAAGACTTGATCATTCAACGAATCATGTGAGACACTAAGTGTGAAAAAGAGAAATATTCAAAACATTGATTCATACGAAGAAAGAACTCAAGAAATAGAGAAATCCATGAGTGAACAGTAAAACACCACAATACAAAGAAGATTGTTCTTGCTGTGTAGATTCGCTTTAAGTTAGATTGAGCTAAAAATAGTGTTTATATCAGCTTATGTAAGAAGCATTTCATTTGATTAAGCAGTTGTTTGAATTCCTTAAGGGACCAATTGGGTCAGAAGCCTTAAGAAGAGACAGTTAGTCTGTGTATTGTTAGTCACCAGCAGTTTCTAGTGCAGTTGTAATCAGTTTAATTATAGTGGATTAAGTCCTTGTGTATAAGGCGAAATCACCTTGGCGGGTGGACTGGATTAACTTGATAGTTTTCAAGTGAACCAAGATATATTGTGTGTCTTTCTCTATTGTTAGTCTATTTGTGAACTTTGTTTGAGTTTCACAAAAAGCTTTCATTTTGGAAACCCAATTCAAACCCCCCTTTCTTGTGTTTTTTCTCACACCTTCAGAAAGTTCCTTTGAAAGTTGGAGCTTTTGGTTGGAGATTGGTTATAGATAGATTACCAACGCGAGGGAACCTGGCTACCAGGGGTATAATCTCGAACTCTCATGAACATGTTTGTGTTCTCTGTTTTAATGCGCTCGAAGATAATAATCACCTATTTTGTGGTTGTCCGGTTAAGGTAAACGTTTGGAGGAATGTTGCGGATTGGGTGGGAATTCGGTGGGCAATGGAAGAGTGTGTATCTGACCATCTAATGGCGTGGTTTTTGAAGGTGGTGAAACATTCGTCCAAAAGTTCTGCTGGTTACATTTGGCTTATTACGTGTTGGACGATATAGTGGATTCGAAATCAAATTATTTTTAATGGTCTGATTGCAAAACTCGAGGATATTCCATTGAGGGTGAAACACGATTCTTGGATTTGGTTGGAATTTAGATTTAAATCTAAAGCTAGATGTGGTTTTTACAATTGGTGCAAAACACCTCTTATTTTTTGTAATTTGGAGATTGTTGAACCAGGCTGGTTCCTTGTTGGTTGTTTGTATTGTTGGGTTGGTGTACTCCTAGTATACCCTTAATGACATATTTGGTTGTGTTGCTTATAAAAAAAACTGTTCATTTTTCAGAAAATAGAAAGAAAAATTTGTTTCAAAATCTGAGTTGTTTTATTATGTTGGTAATTTTTTTTGTGATTTTGTTGCATCTCATTGATAGATCTGCGTAAGCTTGAAGTCAATAGAATTGATTCTGAAACTGGTGATGAATCAGGTGACATCGATGATGATATTGAATATTATTGGGAAAAAGATATCAAGTACGGAGTTAAGGCCAACAAAATTGTTTTGGTAAGAGTGTTATGATAACAATATATGAAGATATGTTTTAGAATTTTGAGATTTTTTTTAAAATAACCTATTTATTCAATTTAAATACCAAAATAATATGTCTTTCAAATTAATTACGAAACTAACATACTTTCAGCATGCATGCACCATTTCATTTGGAGTCAGCTCATTAACTTTGTGCCTTAGAAGTGCACGCGCCATTTGATTTGGAGCATACACAAGGTGTAGCCAAATCAAATGGCACCACCATTTACTTTATGCCCTAAATGGAGTGCATGCGCCATCCCATATGGCGCATCCTCTTTTTATTTTTATTTTATTTTAATTAGGAAATTAAATGGAAAAAATTAAAATAATCCAAAGAAAAAATAAATAACAAAATTTAAATATAAAAAAAATTTAGAACTGATGAAAAAAATTCAATGACCGGCCCTATTAAAATGTCCACCGGTTCCACATCCCGGTGCATTTGCGCGGCGTCAAGGTCTACCACGATTTTGTTGAGGTGTTTGTGGTCTTTGCGTGTTGACCTGTGGAAAAGGTATTTGTTGAGATGGTCTCGGCGTATCTGATAAATTTTGAATCATTTGTCCCCAATAGTCGGGGGGTTGCTGCCAACGGCGCTTCCGTTATTCAGTTCCATGCCCATGTTTTCAAAGTTGGGACGGGGGGTTGGGTTGGGTGTGGACGGTATGGTTGTCCGAATTGGTACATTAAATCGTTTTGGAAATGATGCAATGGTTGTTGTGGGGTTTGGTAGTCAAATAGTGGTTGGGTATTTTGGTGGTAGGACGATTGTGTGTTCATTTGTGGGGGGCTATGGTGGGCTGGGGTGGAGTCGAAAGAGTTATCAGAGCTATAGGCAGATGTGGTGTCGGTGTCGGGAGGTTGGAGGTAAGGGTAAGGCTCTTGTTGTTGTGATTGGGTGGGTGGCATGAATGGGTTGCGGTTCTGGAAGATTGATTGGGTGGGTAGTCTTGGTTGTTGGGTATAACACGGTGTTTGATGTTGGGCATGTGTTTGTTGTTGTGTGTGTGAGGAAGAAGCACGTTGGCGCGGAACAATCAAATATGTCGGCTCAGACACAAATTGTTGTGTTGTTGTAACCGACCTAAACCAAATCATATATTGATGACTTGGTCTAGCCCCTTCCACAACAAGGTCGTCTAAGATGTGTCGATGTTGATTCTTCCAATGTCAACACATCTCTTTTGCAAAGTCTTTCCAATCATCTAGACCCCATTGTGCATCCACTCTCATTTGATGCCAGTCTCCCAAAGACGTCAGAGCGACTAGAATATCTTGATGCATGCTGAACTACAATTTCACCCAATCACTTTGGTGCATCTCCACTATAGTGAACCGGATGATCGGTGTTTTAGCTGTCCACACTGCAGCATCATCGGTGTTGGGCTGATGGTCGAGACCCTCATACGGCCTCCAAACAAACTACATGAACAAAAGATTTAATTAGAAAAATTACAGTGTGGGAATTTAAAATCCAAATTTATGGTAGTGTAAGAATAATTTACATCGTCCCGCCCAATGTGTTCTAAAAGGTTGCGGTACACGATTATTGAGTTTCTGGGACATCGTTGGTAAGTCATTCCCAGAACTGACCACCTAAAAAAATGTGACAGAAATAAATTAGTTACAAAGAAACATTTCATCAAAGTATACATGTTTAATATTTAAAAGTAAACTTATTTGTTTGCGTAGGGGAATGTGTATGGATGAGGGTTGACCGGAGCTAGTGTCGGCATTCTAGACCAACCCCATGCTTGAAGTAGAAAGGCGCAACCATAAAAAGTACAAGTATTTTTTTGGAATTTTTACACAATGAACTATATAGATGGGTCAGGACAGCTGAACCCCAACTATAGGTGCATACTTTATTAATGTTGTGTAACAATGGTAAATACATAGTATTTACAGTATTTCCAGTACTTTCTAAAAATAAAAAATGTCCAATTAAGATCATAATATAGCACTGAGTTTTAATTATCTTGTCATACTCGGTGGATTCCTCGTTTAATATGATAGATTTATAATGTTCTCTTAGGTATTTTAAATTAATACCTTGGCCCCTCGGTTGACTTGCACGTTGTGGCTGAGGTGTTTCGACACAAAGAGGGGCACCTAACAGATCTTCGCAAATTTGGTTATTAACACCAACTTTGCCGTTAGCAGCCTTACCATCGATGCGTAGGCCAAGTAACATATAGACATCTTGTAGTGTGACTGTGCATTCATCGAAAGAAAGGTTAAATGTATGGTCTCTGGTCTCCAACGTTCTAGCAAAGCTAGAATAAATTTGGGATCAATTGAGTACGAAGTGATTTTTATCAAATCACCGAAGCCACGTGATTCAAGGTATCCTTTTATGAATGGGTCGTGTAGAATGTAGTCATGTACACGACAACGAAACCTTGTTACATCCTAACAAATAATATAAATAACATTAGTTATAAAGAAAAAACAACTAAGTAAGGGGAGACAAAACAAATTATGGAAAACATTTACAAATTCTGCAATGTTCTCAATTGTTCCTCAGTGGTCGTTGCCCATCGTGAGTAGAGACATTTTTTAGTAATTGGTATAAAGGTAGGTTGTGATGAAGTTATTGCTTGCTTGCTGAAAGTTTGATGAGAAGAGTTTGTGCTTGCTGGAAAATATGATGAGAAGAGTTTGTAATGGATGAGAAGAGTTTGTAATGTGATGAGAAGAGTTTGTAATGTGATGAGCATATATTTATAACGGATGAGAAGAGTCACGTGAAAAAACTCCTTTGCATGGTGAAGTGAACCATGTCGCCATATGGTATGGCGCATGGGATAAAAAAAATAACACATACGTCATATGAGATGGCATATGGGACTATTGGTCTATGAAGTGTCTAAAACACTAACTTTCAGGTGGTAGAAAAAGATGACTATTGGCCTCTATACGAAGGCGAAATTGTCTGGCATAATGATTTGATGCAAGAAAGAAAAAGGGTCGCCCTAATAGCACGCGTATTCAAACGGATATGGATACGACAAACAAAATGGTCAGATTATGTAGTTCATACCGTCAGACCGGACACAATCGTACAAATTGTCCCAATGTAGGATCAAGCACAAGATCATAGTTTCAAATGTAGCCTTGTCTCTTTATATCAACAACAAATTTCATTCCATTGATAGCATAACTAAGCGATTACAATTAACAACGACATAACTTAATACCAGAAGTCTTCACCATTCTCAACAATCGGAAAATAACAACAACATACCCAAATAAAACAACTTAATGCATCAACTTATCTAGGATATTACAACCATCAAAATAATATCCTTTGGTGTTAACATCATCATAAGGACACCAACATCATTTACCACTTTTCTCCAACCACGAGTAACTCCATTTGGGCCTGACTCCTCAACTTGCCTCTCAATTTTCCCGATCTTTTCACCTGCAGCAATTTCTCCTTCTAGCCAGCGGTTTAATTCCCTATGAAAATGCTCCAAGGTCTGCGTGTTCTAGAGTAGGACCTTCATCGGAGGCTTTGTTGCTGAAAAAAAACTAGGGCATTTATTTTCATAAGTGAAAATGTTGGAAGTCGTTCCTCCGATGATGATGATGATGATGATGATGAACGCTGATTTAAGAATGCGGACATGCTTTTAGATTGAGTTGAGGATATTGGTGATAATTGTTCTGGAGTAACAAATGAGCATACAATATTATTTATAGAAAAATGGAATAGTGTAGTAGTCATATCATATGGCGTATCTACCCATTAAAAATAAATAATTTTACAGCGTTTTAATTAAAAAATTAAAAAAAACACACACACACACACTGGCACCATATGAAATGACTTTTAAAAAAAAATTAACAAATGCACCATATCATATGGCGTCTCCTCTCTAATTTTAAAAAAAAACATTAATGTGTCATATCATATGGCGCCTCCACTCTATTTAAAAAAAAAAAACATTAATGCGCCATATCATATGGCGCCTCCTTTTTGAAAATATGTTAGTTTGGTAATTAATTTGAAAAATATGTTATTTTGGTATTTAAATTGAATAAATACGTTATTTAAAAAAAATCGCATTTTGAAGTATGTTTAAAATGTTTACAATTTTGTAGCATTTGCCCATTGATATATCAAAGAGATATGTGTTTCTGGTTCAAACAGGGTTGGAACTCATAGATGCTGATAATGGTGAGAGGTACAAATGTGTGGTGCATATGGAAAAGTGAAACAGACATGAGATATTTATAGGTAATGGATGGTATGAGTATGTCAAAGCAACAAAACTCCGAAAATACGATTATTTTTAGGAGTTACTATTAAGATTGCTCGTGAAAGGATGTACATGCAGCTATTAAACCGTTGAATGAAGGAACAGAAAGTGAAAATGCTAGATGGTAGGAGCACTGGTGGTAGAAGGTTGTTGGTTTCGTTAACTTTGATAGGATGTCGATTTGTTAAATGTTTTGGTAAGTTGAAAAACAATTATGTTTTAATGTAATTTTTTGATATGTTATTAGTTATGTGTGGTATTGGTGACGTTTTTAATCCTATAATATAAATTATGCATTTTAATTCCACATCAAACATTTGAATCCATTTAAAATGAAAAAGAATATTCTCAAACAGATGAACGTTGCCAAGTTAAAGCACCATATATTTAAGTCAAATATTCATGATTTCCTAATACAATATGCTTGGTTGGTGTGTAGATAGTAAAATGGATGAGAAAAAATGAAAAGTCATATAAGACTTAAAATACAAATACAAAGGATTAAAGGTAGTACACAGGATTGAAGCTGATATAAAAAAAAGTATAAATAAAACACTAAAAAAGACATACAATAAAGAGAAAAATTTGTGTAAGAACGAATTTAAATTGACAAAATATTTTTTTTTTCTTTAACTTTACTTCGGAGTTTATTTTGGTCCATTGACTTTAAAAAGTGTCATATTAGGTATGTTTAGTAAAAATAGCGGTTGACTGATAAGTTAGCTGATAACTCATAGCTTATGACTGATAGCTGGTGATTGATAGCTTATAGCGTATAGCTGATGATTAATGACTTATAGCTGATAAGCTAATTGAAGTGTTTAGTAAAATTAGCGGTTTAATTAGGTGATTAAATAAAATGACATAAAATATATTTAATAATTATTATTTTATTTTAAATTATAATAAATTATAAAGGATAGTAGTGAATTTTAGTTAAAATTATAAGGGTAAAAGTGGAAGAAAAAATGATAAGCTATAAGCTATAAGCTAAAACGCTATTTAAAATAGCGTCTGGAAAATAAGCTATAAGCTAATAAAATAAGATATAAGCTTGTGATGAAAAGACCGTTACCAAACAGGTCTTTTATTGTCATATGAGCTTATAAACTATAAGACATAAGCTATAAGCTCAAAAAATATTTTCTCAAACAGAGCCTTAGTCTCTTAACTCTTCAAAACGTTTCATATTAGCCTTTTTCGTCTTATTAGCGACAAAAAAATTCAAAAATCCGTCGCTAAATTCGTGTTAATAAGACAAGAGAACTAATACGGAACGTTTTGAAGAGTTAAGGGATCAAAATGACACTTTTTAAAGTTAATGGACCAAAATGAATTCCGAGATAAAGTTAAAGGACTAAAAAAAAGTATTTTGCCATTTAAATTCTTAATGTTACAAATAATCAAAAAGAGAGAAAATATTAAATTTATTTAAAATTTAATTTATTTTTAAATTGAATTTATGGGTGGTTGTGATTATGAATGAGAGAATTTTTTTTAATTAATTAAAAAAAATATGATTGAATGTTTTTAAATCCAAATATTAGGTTTATTTTTCCCTAAATTTTTTCCATAAAGAGAATAGTTACTTCTTAATAGATGTAAAGATCTAAACATTGAAAAAGTGAGGTGGAATGGTGACTTGAAAAAAACAAACGTCTCATTTTTTAAGATTGCATTATTTCTTGAACTCGTATCACCCGACAGCAATGTAAACCTCATTTTGTTGAAGATATATGTCTTCCTGATTGAGAGATCAACCTCATTTCTCACTATGATCTATTTTACATCAGGGATGAAACAACGTTTCGCAACTAATCTTGGGACATGCTATAACATATTAATTTTATAAATAGTTTTTTTTTGTAAGAAAGTTAAAAACATTAATAGCAAATGTAAATGAAAATAAAATTTACCAAAATATTTTTTTTCCACCATGCATTCATTAACCTGAAGGAGCCAAGTAGGACTGACAATAAATCGAATTAAATCAAAAATTGTTCGGAATTTGGTTCGATAATTAAATCGTTAAACTAGGTTCTTGAACTAAATAAATTGAATATGAGTGAAGAACTAAGTTAGTTAATTAAATGAGCTGAAGTTGAACTATATATAGTTCAACTCGTTAGGTTCATGAGTCAACTCGATTATGTATTAGAATGATTATATTGTCTTTAAGAGTAGGTTTAAATATTTACTCCAAATCTTAACCTATATTGTCCCTTATTTATTATTTATGGCGGTAAAATTGACAATTGTATATATAGTCATCCTTGTTGGATGCTTTATGAAATTTGTTAAAATAACATATGTAATGAAGGTTGTAAGTGGTGTAGTCATTTTGTTATGGAAATGTATCAATTTCTAGTAATTTATGATGTACTATTTTATTAAACTTGTAAGGTTCTTAAATATTTAGATAAAATTGTGGATTTTTTAGACAAAGTAAAACTCTAATTGAGTAGTTTTTGAATTAGATTTTTAAATATATTTCTTTAAAGTTGTGTGGTTTTTGATTTAGTAGATTTTTGAGACAAAATTAAATTCTAATATGATAATTTTATTTATTTCAATATTTTCTTTTTAAAAAAATATTAATTTAAAATATCAAATATATAAAAATAAACTTATAAAATGTCAAATATATATTAAAACAAACTCCCAAAGTTGATTGCACTTCAAATATTTTGTGCCACACCATCTATATTTCTATATGGTTCATTTTAAAACCCTTTTTCATTTTTCAAAAAAGTAAAACGCATATTTATTCTCTATCAAACATCATGAGTTCAAACTCTAACAAAGATAAAAATGTGTTATTTTGATAAATTTAAAAAAAGATTATTTATATTTGTCTTGCAATTATTTTTTCTTATAAAACTAAAATAATTATGTACTATTTTATGTATTAACATTCACAAATCATTAAATAATTTATATAAATTTTCACTACAATCTTTTTATTACAGTTGTATATAATAAAATTTAATTTTTTATTTTAACATTTTCAAAACTTAATTAAAATAAAATATATACAATAAACAAATAAAGATATATTGACCAAGTTGAAGAAAAAAAAAGATTAAAAATTAAAAAAAAAAACATTAGTTTGATATGACACTATTTTTTAATGTAATTCTATAAAATAAATTGGAAGCAAACTTCACAAACTATTGTATTTATTGAATTTTCACTACAATATCATATAAATTCTCATAATAATATTTTTTAATATAATTCTATAAAATAAAATTAAAATTTAACAAATAAAAAACAAAACTTAATCATAAAATAATGGCTAAAATATAGTTTTGGTCCCCCTGTTTGTCAAAATTCACAGTTTTGGTCCCCCTATTTTTTTTTTAACAGTTTTGGTCCCCCACTCCAATTTTGGCCCAAAAAAATGATGAACAGTAACTTGTCGGTACATGAACAGTATCTGTCCGTACATTAACAGTACACGTCCGTACATGAACAGTGAGGGGTGGAGGACCAAAACTGTTAAAAAAAAAATAGAGGGACCAAAACCGTGAATTTTGACAAACACGGAGATCAAAACTGTATTTTAGCCTAAAATAATTAAAACCTAACAAAAATAATTAAAACTGATTTATATCTGGGCATCGCGCTAGTATCCATTATTTTTATATCATTAAATTTTTTCATATAAACCATTAATGATATTTTTAATAGTTATTTGAAAAATAAAAATTAATCTTAAAATAATTAAAACGTAACATAGAATAAATTAAAACTAATTTGCATCTGCGCATCACACGAGTCACAATCTATTTATATTGATTTTGTATTATATTGTTAAGATTTGGGCTTCAATTTTTTTTTTTGTAAAAGCTAATAGCCATGGTTGGACTTAGATACATATATCAATATAATTTTGTTAGAATTAATGAGAAGAAATAACATATTCCAAGATCTCCAAAGCGTACCAGCACTTTGCTGTCCATTTATTATTTATTTAGGGCGTTCGACTAATACTTCTTTTTTAAACTAGAATAATTCAGAAACGTGGTCTGCTGTTAAGTATTAACAAATGCAAGTATGGTGAATATAATAGTCTCACATTGGATATAAATATAGTGATTTGAGTATTTATAAGTGGGAGAACCCACACATCTATTATCTTAAGTTTTGGGTGATTATGTGGTGTGTCTCTCACAAAGATGTTGTTTTAGAAAAAAAAATCTCACAATGTTCAATGTTTTCTAGTAGAAATTTTCCCCTAACATTTGAACCGTTGCTTAATTTGGATAGTATAGAATTGCTTTGGTCGGACTCGGATGCTTATTTTAAATCCGACGAAAACCGAAATCGACCGAACTTAATTAATATATATTTTATTTATTTTTATTTCTATATGACAGACTTACTATAAAAATGAAATATATACTATTACAGGATATTATCATTTTTATAATTTAATGATGACATTGTGTATTCCAAAAAATATAAGACATGCACTATAAAATTTTGAGTATTATTTAGTTTACGGTTTAAAGTATGATAATGATCAAAATAAATGTCAAATAATATTGAAAATATTATTCCGTAATAATAATTTTTCTTTTAATAATAAAATAAATTGTTCTATTCTAAAAATTTTATATTTTTTATGATAAATTTAAAAAATAGCCATTTTTATAAAATTGTTTTAATAAAGTTGTTTTAAATTGACTAAATCGATCCGATTTAACTGCCAAACCGACTTAATCGAATCCAACGAAAACCAAAATTTTATCGGTCGAAATTGAGCCATATAAATAAAATCGTGGTTTACGTCGAATTTAAGTTTTAGGGTCGAAATCGACCGAACCCGACCGATTGTCCACCCCTAGTTGCTTGATAGAACAATACAGTGATTAGACATGTCAAAAGCATTAAGAGTGTGTTTGGATGAAGGATTTTAATGAGAGAAAGTAATTTTTTGAGGGAATTTAAAATGACTCAATCAAAATCCATTGTTTGAATAAAAAATATGGAGAATTGTTAAAATGATGTAAATTTATAGAGTATTTGGAATTTAAATTGCTTTTTAATTTTATATAATATATATAGAATGTTAAATTGTTTATTATTAATTTTTCAAATTTTGCAAGACGGTTCTCATATATTATGAAAATTTCAAGTTTACCCCCAAATTTTTTTAAAAATTGCAAATTAGTCTTAATAATTTTCAAATTTTACAAATTGGTCCCTTCAAATTTTCAAAAATTACAAATTGGTCCCTATTTTTTATATTTTAAATTTAACCCAAAAGCTTTAAAAATTATGAAAATAGCCCCAAATTTTTTACATTGAATCATTTTAATACTCCATCCAAACAAAAGAATCTAAAAATGAATGAATTTCAATTGAATCATTTGAATTACTTAGAATTTTAAATTCCCTAAAAATTCTCAAATTCCTCATCCAAACAAACTCTAAGAGTACATGGATATGCAAAGGAAATTGGTATTGCACATAGTTCAATTATAGTGCTGCAGCGCAATTTTTACACATGGCTCAACTTAAGTCTCTTTACATCTTTAGTGTGTGTTTTGTGGGACAAATATGTGAGAGAAATTAAATTATGAGGGAGATAGAGAGAAAGGTAGAGAAAGTAAGGGAAGTGAAAGTTAGAGGATCCAAACCCGTGTTTTCTGGGGTCCCAAACAGAGTCCTTTACCATATGAGCAACTTAACAAACTAAGTCTTTTTACATATTTGATGCATGATATTAAGTCATCAGTTTTTTAATTCGATACTTTTTATTAAAAAATCATTGAGTCCTAACCTACGACTGGTTCAGGTGGTGTTGAATGTAATACTCATGTTTATGAAATAACTTGATTAATGTCGTGTGCTTGGAATGCCAGTAGTTTGTTGATGTCCATTGAAGACTTCTGCATCATGTTGTAGCTTCAACACATTTAAATATAATATTCAAAGTCTGGTAAAATTAATTCCTTGATATCATAGCATGCCAGCGAATAAAATAATGCAATATTAAAGAGGAATAAAGTGATTATATTTAAATATGTCGGAGTTGCATCACGTTGCAGCTCCGACATATTTAAATATAATATTCAAAGTCTTGTAAAATTAAGTCCATGATATAATATCATATCAGGGAACATGTATTCATAGGAGAGTTAATGTAATATGTTCTTAGTTGTATTTAGCAGTCAATAAACAAATTTCCAAATTGCAAAATTCTCCGACATAATCAATTTCCAACATGTATTAAAAACCTAACTTTGTAAATACAACATTGAAAATCTTTTAGCATAGTTAAAGTGTTGTTGGAAGGCTTGAATATGTAAAAATGACAAGAACTTGTGTTGGTGGATGTTTTTGAACTGCTATGACAGGAACTTTATGTCCTGCTAATGTTGTATGTAATACATGGATAAATGAGAAAGAAATGTGTTACTTCAAATTATTCTGTTTCAAGAGATATGGTAATGTTGGGTTAGCCTTAAGGATCTCATCATGATTTCCATTTTTAGTCATAGAATGTGTGCTAGCCTTTTTTTTCACGAATGACAACAATCAGTAGGACACATAGATAAGTACTTGTAACAAAAGAGAGAAACAATAATAATTGTATCAACATTACTACAAAATTGATTACTCTATCTTAGAATGTTTCACTTTGGTGAAGTAAAGTTTTTCGTGTTAGAAACTCATTAGTATAGATGTCTTCAAGGACAAATAGTATCAGCAACCCTCTTAGACAGGGTATTTGTTGAACATGTTTTTAGACTCCAATCATATTTGTTTGATAAGGTTTGACGAGCTTTTGGAGTTGGATTTGCAAATAGGCTAAGATACATACATGAAAAGGCATCTCGAATTAGGTCTTGATTTTAAACATGCAGAAAAATATACAGTTGAAGAGTTAACAAAGCAAACAACAATGACATAAAAATATGATGAGAAAAGTACATAAATATGATATACAACAGATGTGTAGACATACTCAAAATGACAAAGACATATAATATTAATTACTCTTTCTTGTAATGTTTTAGTTTGGTGGAGGAAAGTTTTGGTGTTAGAAACTCTTTAGCAGAGATGTCTTCAAGGCCAAGAGTATCAATAACCCGCTTAGACGGTGTATTCACTGGACATGTTCCTAGACTCTAACATTGTTGTTTTGATAGGTTGGTTGAGCTTTTGGAGTTGGATATACATATAGGCTATGCTACATACAGGAAAAGGCATCGCAAGTTAGGTCTTCATTTTAAACATGCAGAAAAACATACAGTTGAAGAGTTGACAAAGCAAATAATGACATGCAAAATTGATAAGAAAATTAAATAAAATATGATATACAAAAGATGTGTAGACATATTCAAAATGACAAAGACATACAATATTGATTACTCTTTCTTGAAATGTTTCAGTTTTACAGAGGAAAGTTATGGTGCTAGAAACTTGTTAAGAGAGATGTCTTCAAGGCCAATAGTATCAGCAACTCTCTTAGAGATGTATTTGTTGAACATGTGTCTGGACTCCAACATTGTCGATTTGATAAAGTTGGTTGAGCTTTTGGAGTTGGATCTGCAGATAGGAAATACTACGTAGAGGAAAATGCATCACAAAATAGTCTTCATTTTAAACATGTTGAAAATAATAAAATTGAAGAGTTGATAAAGCAAAGATTGAAATAAAAAACTGATGAGAAAAGTAAACAAAATAAGATATACGAAAAAGAGTAAAACTTTGAAAGCGATGTTGGAAAAAGTTGAAAGCATTGTCATAGAAAGTTGAAAGCTTGAACACAGTAACACAGTTTAAAATGATTGAGATTTCAAAAAAAGACACACCAAAATGATGATAAAAGTAAAGAAATAATATATAGCAAAAAGAGTAAAACTTTGAACACAGTAAAGCACAAAGTTGTAAGATGAAAAGTTGATGTCGGTCGAAATAGAGTGAGTTCACTCTTTCATGTGGTTTGAGATTTACAATCTCTATTGTTCATGAAGCTAAATATTAAGAGTATGAGGAATTTTTTTTTAATAAGAACGTGGTAGATAGAGGAAGAGAAAAGGAAGAGGATTGAGTGGTTTCAGAACAGGAAGAGAAGAGAGAGAAGTGAAGTTGAAGAGGGAAAATAGGAAAGTGAAATTTGAAAGAAGAAAAAGGTGTTGAATAAAACTAAATGAAAATATAGTATTAAAGAGTATAATAGATAGTACATGACGTGGCAAATTGTGGAAGCAATAAGGGTATATTAGAGATTTCATTTTTCTTCAACTTTTCTAGATATATATTGATTAGACACCACACCACACGTTTATCTAAGATTTTAGGGTTATTTCGTTAGAAAGAAAAAATATTTATTATGGTTCCACACTTCATACATATAACTAAAATATATTTATAAAAATATTTTATTATTTAATTTATTTTTTTTAAAGACAAAATTGTCAACCTTCTCATACAATATTTTCTTAGACTCTCGCCTCCACCACTAGAGATTACATAATTTATATCATCTTTTTGGCGTAACAGAGCATCCCATTGTCGACAACTTATGAACTAGTTAGGGAAACTCATCCACCACCGTCGGATATAGTGAAACACTAGCACACCACCTTCATCTACCATGTCAACTCCCAATGTGACCGAAGAATAAAACATATTGTCGAGAGGTATTTTGGTTGTCGTTGAGAGGAAATCAAAGACATTATAACAAAAAACAAAATACTCTAAAGAAGTGAAACGATGGATCGAATCCACTAGGCACCAATACCAAGAAGACTCATGAGGGGTCTGATAATAGTAAACGATGAAACACCCACTAATTATGACGATGACGCCATCACAATCGGCGCCATGGGAACCCATCTCCCTCATCCCTTTCGAAGTGACTAGGGACCTAGACGAGCACATGGGGCTTGAGGAGGTCATTTTAAAATTTCGGGAAACAGGTGACCTTAAGAAATGCAATTTTGTGTCCTAACATTGAAGGCACTAGTCATGACATTGTTCAAATGTTTGACGTCAGATTCTATCAACTCATGGAATGAATCGTGCTTTCTATTTACTGCTTATTTTACCACATCAAAGAAGCAATCAAAGTTAGTAGAAATCTTGGAGTCCATAAGGAAAGAGAAGGACGAAACACTATGATCACACATAGAATGATTTAATGGGGACTATCTTGGTCAAAAGAGAAGGTGATGAGATGAAGAATACCTACTAAGTTTGGGACTTCAGGTCAGGTTAAATTTTGCTGAAAGAATTGGAATTAAAGTGCTAAAAACATTAAATAGGTTCTTGGTGAGGGCTAAGAAGTACATTTAGTACGAAAAGAAGCTGGTTGCTAATGGGTCCATCTATTGGAAGAGGAAGTGATAACGTCGACTAAAGCAAGATATCCTTCGATGAAGGAATGAGAGATCTCGACAAAATGGATAAAAGGAATAATAAAAAGGACCATTAATCCAAGAAATCGAATAAGGGAGGACCACCCCCTCAAAATAAGGGATTAAAAACATTTGAATATGTCAAGAGAATGCATTTTGCAAGAATGAGTTAACCCATAGTTCCTCAAAGAAAAAGTTGAATTCCCCAAGAAGGTTTCAAAACGTATTAGCATTGAGATATCCTGGTACTTCAATTTTAAGTTAAAGCATTTATAGCGCTAAGAATATTAAATAGGTTATTGAGAAGGGCATAAAAGTACATTCAATATGAAGAGAAACCGGTCGCGAGCAGAGTTATATATCGACGAGGAAGTGATAGGGACAACATGAGAAAAACATCTTTCGAATAAGGAACGAAAGGTGTTAATGAAAGGTCCAAAAGGGATAAAAATAACGACCAATGTGTAACTATAGAGTGCAACCTTATTATCAAGATCAATTTCATTTACTTCCAAAATATTCATAAGCTTATGCATTCTTGATTCTTGATTTCAAACTTTTTCTTCTTTGATATTTCTTAATAGATAAATTTTTGTTTTCATCAAAAATAAACTAAGATAGATGATGAGTATCCTCTTCACACAATGGCCCAATCAAGAGAATAAGGGAGAATAATCCCTCATAATATAAGGATTACACACCTTTGAATACGTCAAGAGAATGCATCAACACATATGTAATAGCCACGTCACAAAAGAAGGAATCTAGCAAAAAGATGCAATAGAGGATTTGAGCTAGATAGAAAGTTATCCAAATTTGTTAACTAAAAGAAAGGGAAATAAAGAGTTAAGAGGTCAAGGGATAGAATTTCCTAAAAGATAAAGAGTGAAGCGGCCTAGGTGACCATGGAATAAAAATAATACAAAAAAATGAGGTAAAGAATAAGCTGATTGTAGCCTACACCGTAGCTCGAAGAATATTATAAGAATGGAAAAACCTTTCCATAATGATGAATGTTGAAGGAGAAAGTTTCAACTCCTTAGAGGATCTCCCAGTCAATATAAAGATAAAGTTAAAAAGAGTAACAAGGCACCATCATAGGAAAAACCAGTTCCTTATTAAGGCACTAGTACAGAGCTGGATGGAGACAACAAGGGCGGTCTTATGAGTTTCCCCAATTCCAAGGTATCCTCCTGCAATTTAGTTAAAAGAAAATTGATATATCTTAAACACCCTCTGGTCATTATTATAAGCAACAAAACTCTTTTTAGGTTCATTGAATAATTAATGTATCTGATATATAATAATGTCCAGATACACCATTTATTCAATGAATCTAAAAAGGTTTTTTATTGCTTATAATATTGACCGGAAGGTGTACCTTATAAGGAAAGTGGCATTCGAGGTTTTATGTGTCAACGTTTAAACCATAGAGATAAATAAGAATCATGTTGTCATTTGCATAGAAGTAGTCAAGTAAGTAAGTGAAGACTCGAATTTTGTTAGTAAATTGTAAGTCGATATACAACTGCATTATCGACATACCAAATCGATCCATCCTCGATGCCTTATCATAAATAATGCATTTGAAGATAAAGTATCACACTGAGGAGTACACATAAGTTATTACTGAGATCGAGATAAAGTATCATACTAATATTTGGGCTAAACGTAATATCGATTTGGGAATATTGAGAAACTATAAAACCAAGAAAGGTAGCCATACCGCTACCTAATGAATCAAAGCCAAACATTCATCATTGTTTTCTTTGTTTAAAGAATGTTTGTCTTTAATTTTAAATTCATTTAGAATTTGAGTTTAAATGCCATTCTTTTAACATCCAATGAAGTTCATTTTTCGCACTCATTTATTCAATGGTATAACTAACAAGGCTCTATGAAGACATTTCAATAAGGATTCAAAGTAAAAACATCATCAGATCACCAGAAACCCCCAAAAAATGTGTGCTTAAAAACAAAAAATATAGCTCTTTAACTTCCATTATCCAAAAGGGGAATATGTGATTATGATTGATATAACTTAAATTACGTGCGACAGTCTCTAAATAAAGAAAAAAACACACCTACAAACGAGAACAATTTCACCATTCTTGGAGAATTAGTTGATGACACAAAACCTCACTAAGAATGGATTCAACTTCCTCTAGTTTTTGGGAAAATAAAGTGGAGTTTTTCTTCTTAATTATAAAAAGGCCAATCTAAACTAACTTTCTCAAGGAGTTATGGATGTATACCATAGTTTCTAGTGATGAAATTAGGTCAACTGTGTGTTTTGTAGATATACTCATGAACAAGATAATCCTTACTTAAATCATTGATTATCCGAACATTAGTGTTAATCTCTTCATTGGTTGGGAGAAACCTTTGGTCTAAAGAAGAATTACAAACTTCTGTACTAGTATCCTTAGGTAACCTCTAGCGAGGTTTACATGAAATATTTCTACAAAATAATGTTCAAGATTGATAAAGGATATGTTATACCTAAGAAAGGTTTAATGGATTATGTTATCCGGGAACATAAAATTATTATGTGGTGTTTTGAAGAAGACATTAAGGCGAACTTACTTCACATAATTTTTGAACATTTTAAATATGCAATAATTGAACCAAGGCTTCAGAGTGAGAAAAATGTTGCTTATATAAAAAAAAGAGATTTTTTTATGGCCCTAGATATTCCTAATGCATCATGTAAATTTTCATTAATGCTCCCTATTTTTGGAGATGCATCTCCGGACGCATCATAGCACACACTCAACAAAGGTCATTTGGTGTTACGCCATTTTTTTAGTTTAATTTATTCCAGAGATGCATCTCTGGAATAATTTCGTAGTTACATCTCTGGAGACACACCAGTAACAGATTCAACAAAAAGTAATATTCTAAAAATGAAATTGACATTCATAACATAAATGAGCATTACAATGATGATTTCAATATAAAATTCAATAATGCATTTCAATATCCCAGTGGACGCTTGCACATCTTCAGTATATCTTTGACCGATTTTTATAGCATCGCTTCCAACTCGAGCGGAACTTTTTCTTTGAAACCGAAATAAGTATGACACATAGCCCTAACATCCGCTTGCGTCTTGAGCTCAAATTCTCTGAACTCAATGTTCCCTTCGTTGTCAATCAAAAGTGAACAGTACTCGAGCTTCACAATCTTTCCCTTCGTTGTAAAAAAAAAGCATAGTTTTCTTTAAATATTCGGTATACATTGAAAATTGTTAGTATAAATGCATACATTTAATAGAAAAAAAATGCTTATTTGTAAATATCTAGTAGAAGCTTTAAAAAATGCGGTAGAAATCCAAGGTTTTCCCAAAACTCTGAAAAACGACAATTTGAATAATGAAGTTTTAATTTTTAAGTCTAAGAGTGTTTTTGTTAAAGTGCTACTGTTGGGGGATTTAAGTCACTACTATAAAACATACATTTTGTAACATTTTATTACTTCGGCCATTTAATCAACCAAATTAACAACTATTACTAAGGCTCTTTAATTTTTTATTTATTAAAACCCTTTTCATCATGGACCAAAAAAACAACTATGGTGATAGACTAAAGATTACATGATTTGAATCCCAACACCAGTAGTTTTTCATTTTTTCGCTACAAAAATGGGTGTGTCTCCTTAATTGGTATATTTATATTAAAATTAAAGTACTTTTCACCATGGTCATTTCTACTAACTATAGTGAAATGTGACGTTCATTTTTACAATCTCAGAGAGTTTAGTTTCCACAATCTCACAGTGAGAAACTGTGGTAAACCAAGTTTTCCAATATACTGTATTAACTTTTGAAGAACGGGATATGAAGTTTGAAGGCAAAATGATTTAGATATATTAAAAAGGTGAATGAAACACTTGTTCAGTTTTATAGACAAATCCTTAAATAATTTCACCATGGTTGCGAAGAGAAACCGTGGTAATATGTATAATATATCACTACACTTATTTTTGTCAACCGTGGTAAACCAAGTTTTTCAATATACTGTATTAACTTTTGAAGAATGGAATATGAAGTTTGAAGGCAAAATGATTTAGGTTTAGTAAAAAGGTGAATGACACACTTGTTTAGTTTTATAGACAAATCCTTAAATAATTTCACCACAGTTGCAAAGAGAAACTGTGGTAGTATGTATAATATATCACTACAGTTATTTTTGTCAACCGTGGTGAAAAATGTTTCTCTAAAATTAAAACATAACACATATTAGTTTCTTTCCTGCATAACACAATAATGCCCTAGCGAAAGAATAGAAGAAGGCGACAGTAGAGACCAATCTCCATAAAGACACCAAGAAAACTCCATCATTTCAGGTTCGAATCAAGGAGGGGAAAGACAAAACTTCAAGAAGCGTTCATTGAGATCATTTCTTGGCTTCTTCCTCTTCTTTATAGTTACTATAACAAATGGTTATCCATGACATTTTACCAAAAAATGCAAGGGTAACCATAATTAGATTGTGCTTATTCTTTAATGTTATATGTAATAAGGTACTCTATTTCAAAAAAATAGATGAATTGGAAGATGAGGCTGCAATAACTTGTGCCAATTAGAGATGTATTTCCCTCCATCATTTTTTGACATTATGGTTCACTTAATTGTTCATCTAGTCAGAGAAGTCAGATTTTGTGGTCCAGTTTATTTAAGGTGGATGTATTCAATAGAGTGATACATGAAGATCTTTAAATGATATACAAAGAATCATCATTGTCTGAAAGCTTCGGTTGTTGAAAAGAATATCATAAAAGAAGTTGTTTATTTATGTTCAAACTATTTGTGAGAAGTAGAGTCTATATGAATTCTAAAGTCTCATCGTGATGGGAGATATGAAATTATAGGTAATCATGGTTTAAATGTTAAGTAAATGGCTCGGAATATAGTTTTTCAAGTACATTTGTATATATTGAATAATCTTGATTCCTTCAAAATAATGAATGTAGTGCACAATATTTTTGTACGCTGATTGATTTCTAATTTGATGTAATGATGTGTAAAATCTATGATGTTTTGGTGCCATTTTAGTTTTTATTTAATACATATTTTCCGTTCATAATAGTTGCCAATTTATTTTTGATTCACAAATATTTTTTTCCAATTTGTTTTTATTAAAAAATGTAACGCCACTGCTACATAAAGATCATTTCACCACGGTTGGAAAAGGGATACCATGACGGTTAACCAACAATGCTTAGGTAGGTTGTGGTTGTAATTATTCTTATTTTCACCATGGGCGTCTGACCATAGTAATAAACTAGGTAGCCGCTACCTATCGCAACAGTTATATGAAATAACCATTGTGATAAAATACTTATCACCGCGGTTGGTAACAAAAACTTTGATAAAATGTAATTACTATTCACAACGGTTTTTGGTACTAACCGTTATGATATATATTTTAATTTTAATATATTTATAAGAGTATAGCGACAAACCCTTTTTGTAACAAAAAAATATTGTTGGTGTTGGGATTCGAAGCATGTAACCTTTCATCTATCACCACGTTTTTTATGACCCATGATGAAATATATTTTAATAAAATTAAATTAAATTCAGGCGCGTTAAGATGAGTTATTACTACGGTTGTTTAAACGACTGTAGTAATATGGTGTTACCAAAGGTATATTTTGTAGTAGTGTGTGTTGTTGTTTCTAGTATGTTTTTGTTTCACAAAAATATAGGTTAAAAATGAGAATTCTGTAAAATTATAAAAATGCATATTTAAAAAAAAACAATATATTTCACCATGTTTGGTTCTTTCAACTGTGGTGATATGTAATGCACTATCCAATTTAATAAACCTAAAAATGGCGTTGTTGGTATCAAACCAATGACCTTTCTACTTTTCATTACGATTGTTAATTCCAACCGTGGTTAAATGTAGCGTGCTTCTAGTTTATTACCACGACCAATAGTTTATGGTGGTAAGTAGCTCACTTACTACCACACCTTTCGTTACCACGGATCATCAGCCGTGGTTAAATGTTTATTCCAACAGTTGTAAAATGTACTTTTTGTAGTAGTGAGTACAAGCAAATGGGTGTTAGGTAAAATTTTTATTTTTAAGATTGTGCCAGAAAAATCTTATAGTAAAATGGACTAAAAAATTACTACCCGAGTTCGGCCCTATACGAGCTTCGGGCTACCCGGCCCTAAACGGACTACTTTTTAAATTAATTGTTATACAAAAATTAAAATAAAAACTCCATAATATTTATCATAAAAAGTAAAAAAAAATTATATTATTTTAAATATAATTGTAAGAACCCAACACTATTGTGTCTAGAATCACAAAATATTAGATGTTAAACTTGGTACGAAATTTAATACGATAGTATGTTACATTAGTACACGAGTTTGCATCCGCACAAGACATGCCCAAAACAGTACAACAATGTAACGGAAACTGAAAACATAACATGACAAAAGGTACAACAGAAGAAATAACTATGCTAAAGTAAGGTCTTCATCGTGACATCTTCAAGTTTCCTTGCCCTTACCTTTAGCACTTGTCTGAGTACATGTAATCGTGATATAAGATGTGGTGAGATACAACTATCTCAACGGAATTATCCTATCTTAAGAATCCACTCGATAAATGGCATCTTAACATTCATTATGACTCTAGTGAAATATCCCCTTACAGAATTTCATTAATTCCGGAGTAACCCGGTATCGAATCCACTTTCAACCTAAGGTTCCTTACTTTAACTCTATAACACACACACATAATTCTCCAATGATTGGTATAACGTTAGTAATCAATGGTTAGTTGTTAACATGAAATCTAGATTACTACTTATTTAAGGCCGAGGCGTATCCTAGAAGCAGTTGAAACTATTATACATGTGATTTTAAGTAAGTAATTTATCATAATTGTCGAACCCATGATCACGAGTCACCGATTTTCCACTTATATAGTTGAGTTGTACCCTCGAAGCAGATGACAAATAGGGTACCTGTGAAGCTAAAGGAAAAATATGTCTTTATCCATGAATACTTATGTAGTATCATGATACCAATTATTAGAAGATAAGTAACATGGTTCTAGTCTCCACAACATCAAAACACCATGTGCATTAATCATCCATCATGAGCAATCATATGCTTGATGGTTATAGATATTGTACCATGGGATAACTCACTTAATAAGATTTCTAACCCACCCGACCGCGTCAAGTTTTTAGTTACGAAACAAAAGATACGCCAAGATAAATTCTACATAAAATTCTGCCCAGGGTGGCTCGCTTAGCGAGCCCTAACAAGCTCCAAGCAAGGCTGGTAGAATGAAAACTTTTCTACAAACTTGTAGTCTCGCCTAGAGATGGGGTAGCGATCTCAAAGTGATACTTTTCTCAGCGACCTGTTATCTCGATTAGCGAGAAAACCTAGAATCAGGTTATTCCTTGTATGAAGCCACACTTAGCGAAGATCATGCTCGCTTAGCGAGTGTGGCAGAACAGAAAGTGAATTCAAGTGTAGAACACTGAATTTCCCAAACAAACCCACTCCTTAACCTATTCAAAAACACATACCACACATGATATCAAATATAACAACTTATAACACAAATTTCATAACCAATCAACCAAAACACAACATAAAAGAATAAGAAAACACATTAGCCCAATACCCTTCATGCAAAATCCTTTCTTTTAATGGTTCAAACCATTTATCTAAAGAATCCCACATGTAGAGAAACAAAATTCTGAGTTGAGATGAGTGATGATGATCACAGGAGGTTGTTCAATGCTTGTTCTACTTAAGTGTTCAACTTAACATGCAACTAACTCATCCAATCTTCTACTTCCTTTCCCCTTTATTAACTTGGTATAGAGTTCCTCATTATGCTTGATTCTGATGGCTTTTTTTGTGATAGAAACAACGAGAAGGTTAAGTTCTCTCAATTGTTAGAATGAACAAAATATGGAACAAAATATCATAATGCCCATGCCATTTAATCCAATTTACTAGTGCATGGCATTACCTCCAAACTAGTGATTAATACTCACACTAATAATCATAATTGCTCCATTAGGTGTTAAGTTACCAATTAACAAGTAATGAGGATTTTAAGAATGATTAGAGTATTACATCCCCCTTGAATTAAAATCCATCCTTGAATTTATGATCATACCTGAAAAGACGTGGGTAGTTATCTCACATCTCATATTTTAGCTCCCAAGTAATTGCCAACACACATAAAAACTATTGAAGTGAAGTGGGTGTTCAAGTTGAAGCACAATCTTGATGGGCCGATTGCAAGACATAAGGAAAGATTAGTAGATCAAGGATTTCTCCAAAGAGAAGAACTTGACTACTATGAAGTATATGCACAAATAGCAAGATTGGAGATTGTCAGATTGGTGGTAGCCTTGGCATGCATGCAAGGCTGGTTGACATTTCACTTAGATGTGAAATCAACATTTTTGAATGGTCCCCTAGATGAAGTTGTGTATGTCACAACCTCCTGGGTTTGTGATACAAGCAAGGAAAGTGTATAAGTTGCACAAAGCCCTTTATGGTCTCAAATAGGCACCTAGGGCATGAAGCAAGAAAACTGACTCATACTTAATCGGGTTGGGGTTCATCAAATGTAGGTTTGAGTATGGTGTCTATATAGAGGCCATGTCACAAGATATAATCGTCACCTACTTATATGTCGATGACTTGCTAGTAACTAGAAATAACATGGAGAACTTGTCGAAGTTCAAAGAGCTAATGAAGAAGGAATTTGAAATGTCAGATCTAGGAAATTTGTCTTATTTCCTAGGCATGGAATTTCAAATTACCAATCAAGGTATGATGCTGCATCAAAGAAAGTATGTCAAAGAAATACTCAAGAGATTCAGGATGGAAGATTGGGATCCTGTATCCTCACTTGTTGAACCTAATCTGAAACTAAAGAAGCATGGAGAGGAGAACAAGGTTGATGTCACTTTGTTCAAAAAAATTGTAGGATCTATGAGGTATATGTGAAATAGCAGACCTGATATAGGTTTCTCGGTCGGATTGGTAAGCAGATACATGGGTGAACCAAATGGGTCACACATGAAGACTGCAAGAAGAATCCTGAGATACCTCAAAGGATCAATAAATTGTGGAATTATGTTTCCATGAGATTCTGAAAGCAAATAAGTTGTAATTAATTGCTATTCAAAGGATCACACATGAAGTGATTATTTCTTTTAGGTATTTGTTGCCCCAATCTCATGGTGCTCGAGAAAGCAACCTGGGGTGAAATTATCATCATGTGAGACTGAGTCTATAACGAGATTTTATGATGTTTGTCAAGCAATCTGGATCAGATATGTGGTGGATGAGATGAAGGTCGAAGTAAAGAAACATCTGGTGTTGTAGATCGATAACAAGTCAACCATCAATCTTGCAAAGAATCCAGTTCTGCATGGAAGAAGTAAGCACAATGAGGCTAGATGTCACTTCCTGAGGAAAAATGTAAATCAATGTGAACTTGAAGTAAGACATTGCTCGAGTGTAGCATTGTTGGTCGATATTTCCACCAAAGAATTGAAGATCAACAGATTTCTAACTTTGAAAAAGAAATTAAGAACATTTGAGATTGATTAGGATTAGTTTTTGTTTGACAACAGGATTACGAAGAGGTATATTGTGATATAATCCAAGTTAGTTACTTGGTTAATAAATTTGTTAAATTGTTATGCTAACTACACTACTACGAAAAAACCATTTAACGACGTCAGGTTTACAACGAATTTGTATCCCACCGTTGTAATAGGTTAAAAATTTTGCAGCTGATTTATAACATCATATTTAACGACGGTCGTATTAAAAAACCGTTGTAATACATGGTGTGTAACAAGCTTCGATTCCCAGCAACTACATTTTTTTCCATATTTTTACATTTTAAACACGCTTGTATTAAAACACCGTTGTAATACATGATGTGTAACAAGCTTCGATTCCCAGCAACTACATTTTTTTTCCATATTTTTAGATTTTAAACATATATTTTATTTCTTTTGTTAGTGTTACGGGGATTTAACCTCAAAACTCAAAATTCATCTTTGTTTTTCTATTTTTAAGTGCAAGAGAATAGGTTGAAATAATTCGATCATAACTTCTTTAAAAATAAAAGTGAAAGAGATGCGTATATATAAAAGAAAACTTTATTAAAATTCCAGATAAGAAGAATACATTGATAAACATATATTACATATATTTATCAATGTCAGAGCCCATAGCTACAAATGCATCTTCATAATCCAGGACTCTCTCCTCACTTCCCTCATCGGAATCATAATAAACAATCCTCCTTTTCTTCTTTTTCTTTTTCTTCTTCAGCTTCTTCTTCTTCTTCTTCTTCTTCTTCTTCTTCTTCTTCTTCTTCTTCTTCTTCTTCTTCTTCTCCTTCCTTACCCTTAACGCATCCCTGACGTTGGCCACTGGTTGGACCTCCTCATTTGGCAGCTGACGTTGTTCATTTGTGCCCTCATTGGTGATGTTTCTAGCATTCTCATTTGTAGAACTCATTGTTACGAAGAATATATTATGAAATATAAAATTGTCTATTTATAGATGAGGTTGAAGATGAAAAGTCTAATAGTTTAATGCTTGCAATGATGATAACTTGTAAATGGTTGATATTCTGGAACGATATTTTTTGAAAAACGGAGAAAATTTTAAATCATTATTATACTTGGCCAGAGTGTTCTCTATTCCAGGAAGAGCAAGGGTTATAATATTACAACGGTTAGTAATAATAACCGTAACGATACCCCTTATACTTGGTACAAGGTTCGACTCCAGGCAACAACATTTTTCTATTTTACGTAATTATAGAAAAATGTTGTTGCCTGGAATCGAACCTTGTACCAAGTATAAGGGGTATCGCTACAGTTAATATAACTAACCGTTGTGATATTATTAAAATAATATATATACTTATCAGTACGGTTCTTTTAGAAAACCGTTGTGAAATATTTACCTATATAAGGGAATTAACTTTCCCTTATTGACAGTAGCGTCGTTTCCTTCACAGCGAAACCCTAGCACCCATTTTTTCTCTACATTTTTTGCAGCAAACTTCATCTTTTTTTAGAATTTGCGAAAAGAAATACAAGAAGTATGAAGCTTTCGATTTAAGCTTCTTCCTCCTTGTATTTTTTCTTGCAGAGTCTAAAATTAGATGAACATGGTGATGATGCTGGCGGTAGCAAGCGTAATGTACATATTATTTATTGAAAATAAGGTATTCTTCTACTTCAATCTTTTTGTTAGATAGTTCCCATTATCTCGTTTGCTTCATGTTGTTTTTGTTGATTGTTCTCATTTTGTGCAGATTCGACTTCAATGTTTCACATGCAAGGTGAACTTCATTGTAATGGTACAATCCAACTTCTTAGGGTTTTGTTTCAACTTTTGCTTGTTTTGTTTTGAATACTAACTAATTTTCTTTATTGCTTCCCACTTTTTAGGGTTTGTTTCACATGGTGATGATGATTGTGGTACATATATATGAATTCATTCTGATAAGGTACATATATATGAATTCATTCTGATATTGTATATGAAATTTAGTTTATTATATACTATGTATATTGTTTGTTTCACTATCCTTTTATTGAAAATGCAATCAGTTAAATTGATATAGAAACTTATAATCTGAAAATTAAGATGTATTTGAAAACCAACCTTTATCATGTCAATGTTTTCCGAATTGCACCCATTTCATTAAGCACATTTTATGTTCCTTAACATAAAATTTATGGTTCAATGGTCTGTTTGCTTCAATTCATCGATATTTACAATTCTACTTTACCTCATCGTCGTCACTAATCATCGTGGTTGTTAAGATCATGATTGTTATGATGATAAAATCGCGATGATTTGTGGCGATGATGAGGTAAACTATAATAAAAGATATCGATGGATTGAAGGAAACCGATCATTGAACCATAAATTTTATGTTAAGGAACATAAAATGTGCGGAATGAAATGGATGCAATTCGAAAAACAGTGGTGTGTTTAAGTTGGTTTTCAAGAACAGTTTAATTTTCAGATTATATAGTTCTTTACCAATTTTAATGGTTGTATTTCTTTAATTAGGTGTATGGTAAAACAAGCAATATACATTTGTATATAATAAACTAAGGGTACATTCCACAACGGTTGAGACTCATAACCGTTGTGATAGTTAATATATATTACAACGGTTGAAATACCTAACCGTTGCAATATAATGCGCGCTTTCCAGAATACAACAACGGTCCCAGGTCCGTCATAATAGGTAGCGTACTTACGTCAACACTCTACTTAACAACGCCCTGATCTGCGTCTTTATATATAGTTTCCAACCGTTATTAAATGAGTTTTTCGTAATAGTGCTACTTAGGTTACAAATATATATATATATATATATATATATAACTCTCATTATAACAATTCAATACAATTATTTTTTATTGTCTCTCCCTCTCATTCCTTTCTCACTCAACTCATTGGCACTAACATTTGGTTAGTTTTACACCCTAAGTTTTGTCAAATTTTGGCAAAGTTGAAAAAAATCTTTCATAGAAAATTGACAATATCTTTTCTTTGGACTTCGCATTTACTTCTCTGCCTCAATCGCACAACTGCGTGTGAATGCAGGATTTGTTTATCTGCCTTAATCTCTCTAAAAACTGTCAGCTGCATCTATAGTCAATGTTATACTTTATTTAATATAAAATTTCAATCCTCGTTGATAATATATTTTTCTTTTTAATCATGCTTAAGCAACTATGTTTAGTTTCACCACTCTTTGAGGCAACTATCTATTCATATAATATTAATATTAATTTGATAATTTTATAGCTCAATATATATTAACAGTGTTAAATATTTTATTTACTATTTTTAATTTTTTAAATGGTTATAAAAAATGAATTTTTTCAAAATTAAAGTAAATGTTAGTCTTATTTATTTGACTTAATATAATTAAAATATGAGATTAATTAGAATACACTATCAGGTGTAAAATTACTTTACACTGACATCCAATTAGAATGAATTATTTTAACACATAATTATGAAATTAAAAATAAAAATAAATAAATTATAATTAAACTATTTTAATAACTACTTCTCTTATGTTTTTTTCTTTTCATGTGTTAAAATAATTAATTCTAATTAAATATTGGTGTTAAGTAGTTTTACACTAACAGTTTATACCAATTAATCTATTAAAATATATGTTTATAAGATCAGTTAAATTACAATTAAATTATACAGTTGTAGAAATGGGCATTTAGTTGCCATAAAGAAGATAGATAGTAAGAATCAATCAACTAAATTTCAACGCTTTATTTCAATCTTATGTAAAAAAATGGAGGTGCAACAATGGTGGAAGCTTAGATTCTCTTTCAAAAGCGCAACCATTCTCGTCTGCTTCCTCAACTTAATCACTGCTATCTTCTTGCTTCATGATTTTTTCACCTCACCCTACACCCGCACTAAATTCTCCACAGCAAATTATAACTCAGGCTAGCCTTCTTCTCTCGAATTTTATTTCCAGATTTTCTGTCCTATTTTGTTGTAATCGTTTATGGTAAAAATTGGGGTTAGATTATGGGGGTTAAGGGGTTTGAATTTGTTAGATTTTGACTTTATTTATTTTTATATAGTGTTTGCTATATTGGATTTGGATATTTTTGTGTTGCTAGAGAGAAAGGCACACACAGATTTGATGTTCCTTACAGATAGAATTATCAAATATCAGCGATGGTGGATTTGCTGGTGACGCCATGGCGTTTTAAGATCGAAATGGCAGGGTTTTGGCACTCTGTTATCCGCAATCGATAACATTAGGTTGTACGGAACAGAAGTTGGGCCGTTTAGAATCAACACGAGAATAAAGTAAGTGCAGTGGAGATGAAGATGTTACGTTGGATGAGTGGTAAGACTAGACAAGATAGGATTGAAAGTGAGAATATTCGAGAGTGTTGAGATAGCACCTATAGTAGAAAAGACGGTGGAAAAATAGACTTAGGTGATTTGGACATGTAGAGAAAAGACTTGTACATGCTGTGGTAAGGAGAATAGATCAGATGATGAGAAGTCAAAACAATTAAAAGTTGTGGAAGACCTAAAAAAATTATAAAAGAAATTGTTAAGAAAGATGTCGAGATTAATGATTTGGATAGAAACATGTTCTTGGATAGTATAGTGAAAGTTGATCCATGTAGCTAGGTAATGTAGCCAACCCAGTGTTATCAAATTGCGCCGCTATGGCCGATATATATGGCGGTTTTTGGGCTTGCCGCAATGGTAAATATCGTCCGCTATTGCGGGTTTTTCCGCCATAATCTGCAATAACGGCGCCGCAAATTGGCTGGTATGGCGGGATTTTGGGTCTCCGCCATCGACAACACTGAGCCAACCCAACTTAGTGGGATAAGGCTTGGTGGTTGTTATTGTTGTCTACCGTTCCACTCTCATGACACAAGAAAATGTGAGAGAATAACATGAGAGGGTCCAAATCCAGGATCAGACCCTAATGCTACTACAAAATAAGAGTAAGAACAATTATAAGTATGATAAGAAAACTATGGCATCGTACAAAAGATGTAACATAAAACATTTTTGTTAGATTCTTTTCATGTGCTGCAAGCAAATACACTTTGATGGTAGGTACAATCTTCTCCAATCCCTGTCTTTCGTTTATCTTCTTGAAGGCTGAGGGAAATGGAGGCAACATGTATTTAACTCATAGCATGCTTGGTTAAAGAGGCTTTGCTACCATGTCGAGGACCCAGTTTTCTCAAAGGCTCTATCTGTTATGTATATAGGATCTAGAGTTCATTTTCATCTCAAAACATTAACTAAATTCACAGGCAGAAGAATGAAAACTTTATTTTTTTTGAGCATTGGACTGTATTGGCAATTTATAATTGACAATGATTCTACTTATGAAATGCTTCGAGTTGGAATAGACTAATATACTCTAAAGTATTTGTTAAACGTGCTTCTGATATGTTTTGATTTTAAATTGCAGCTCAACTCATTTACATTAAGGAATCTGAAGAAATTCGTCTTGCCATGCTACCGTTGGAGCTGATAAAAAGAGTGAGTTTCAAACTGTTTTGTTGTTCACTATATTAATTATGAGCATGTTGTTTGTTATACATGAATGCCAGCCAAAATGCCAGAAGCATAACTTAGAGAGGAAAATAAATCTTGTTGGAAGTAGTTCATACATTTTTCTGCAAATGATGATTAATTTGACAGGTTTTGGAAGAGTCCTTAAACTTTTTTGTGGGTTTTTATTCATTCTTTAGTTGAAAAACTCGGAGGTAATTATAAAAGTTATTTGCACACAAAGCTGTAACTTTTGACAGTACCTTGCAGTTCACTGACATCATATATCTGAATTGTCTAAAACCTGTAACCTTTTCCCGGACATAGTCATATGAGAGGGATAGAAAATGTAGATTTATTCTGCAGCTTTTGGTCATGTGGATCGAACATTGTTGAGAATCCCACATTGGATTAGTAGGGTTGAGTTAAGTCAAATCTAAATTATTGGCTTATATTAGATCCGTTGAACCTATTACTTGACCACTTGGACCGCGCTCCAAATTTCATTGGGTGCGAGGGGGAGTGTTGAGAGTTATACATTGGACAATAATACGGTCAACATAATATTTATAACTAGTGGATGTCATCGCCTTACAAGTCTATTTTGTGGGGTTGAGTTAGAAGGTGCATAATTCTAGTATTTTGGAATGCATTTTTTGTGTAAATCTGAGTGTGTTCTCCCTCAGGTGAAAGAAATTGAGCAGGAAGGATACACTAAACCAGAAACAGCCCAGAAGAAAGATACTAAGCAAACAGCTGCAGTTGATCTGTCAAAAAGGTTAAAGGATTTCCGTTCCGTGAATGATGCTTCCAGCTTGAAAGGTATTCCTCTTTACACCCTATAAACCTTTATTAATCATAACTATCTTTTATGTTGCTAACACAAGCAACAAACACAAAAAGCGTGCATGCTCATCATTGCCCTACGAGGAGTACTACGAACACTCTCTTTTCAACCGTTATTCTAATATTCAGCAAACATTATGTTAGAATTAAGCTGATCTGACATGGATTTATTCTAGTCTAAAGCTAATATAAAAACCATTTCTTCTATTGGTATTGATTATGCTTTGATGCTTGTGGTTGTCAGCTTTGGAGGAATGGCGTAAAAGAAAGATGGAGAGGGCGAAACAAAGAGAATTGGAGAAAAATGGAACAGGATCCTCTCATGCTTTGAAGATAAATGTGTAATGGGGAAATTATTAGGTCATTAGCGTATACTGCATAGCATTGTCACGCCCCTTGGGATCCTCTCCTGCATAAAACAAAGAGAGGGAGGAGAGATAAAGGATATAAAAGAGAGAAAAGAGAACAAAAATAGCTTTGTGATTGATACCATGTGACTCACATAATTTTATTTTTCTATAACACTGATATAAAGAAATAACTTACCATATGTCTTGTTTGATTATTATATCACATAAACAGTGTTTTAAAATATGCTTCAGTGATCAATCCGGCCATGGTAACAACTCATTAATAGATATAGTTTAAATCCAAAATTTATCCAACGCTCTTTAGATTCATCGAACAAAATGAAATATAATAGGAATTGAGAGCGGAATAAATAGAGGTTTTATTTTATTGTTTGTATATCTTTATAATTTGAGGGAGGTTCTTTTTTTTTTTTGCCTACACCTCAAATTATATGGAATGTAAATCAAATGATAGAATAGAATATGATAGAATGGAATTCATTATGTTCTGTTGCTCTATCCATTATTTACAAATTCAAATAACGGAATATGATTAAATATCACTTCATTCCATTCCATCATACTGTTGAGAAACAAGTGTGAGTTGTATTGAAAAACAAATATGACTTTTAAGTCCTACAGTATTTGAAAAAGTGAAGATTATGTACTTTATAAGTGAGAAGATCCATACACCATTACTTTTAAGTTTTTGGTAAATATGTTGCGTCTCTCTCACTTGTTTGGGTGTGTGGTATTTTGGATCGAACTTTAGTGTCAACAAGGGTAGTTTGATATTTTGACAAGAGTTGTGCATGCTGTAGTCGAAGTGGGTTCAAGTATGCTGTCAAAATATATTAACTTGTACTTTAAGTTAGTATGTCGAATTGGGTCTTGCTTGTAAGCCCAATTGTTTAAGTTATCTTGTTCCCTAAGTTAGCTTGTGTAATGGGTCTATGTGTAAAAGCCCATTAGGTTAGTATGTTAGTTTTCTTAAAAATAACATGCTAGTCTCTCATCTTTGTAAGTGTGGTGCAAATTCTAATTAGGGTGAGAGGGTTATTTGTTATTCTTGAGTACTTGTAATCTGTTTTAAAGAGAAAGTAAATAATAACAGTTATAATAAATTCTTGTTGTTCTTCTTGTTTTTCCTTGTTAATCCTAACCCTTGTGTGTTTCTTGATCATAAAGAAACTGTTTATAATTTGTTTTTTAAGGCATCATAATTCACAATAAACTGGTGCAGTGAGCGTGTGTTGCACCTCGAAAAATACATTTAATCGAAAATACGATTCTCGTGCAAAAGGCGCGGAAGAATTGGTTCAGACAGAGTCGCCACCGAACTTTATTTATCCCAAAAGAGGGAAAGGAAAATATCGAGAAAACCTTTAAAGAGATAAGAACATGGTCGTCGCAACCACATGCTGGGTTTGGGAGTCGGTTACGTGAGAGGAAGGTATTAACACCCCCTCACGTCCGTTGTACTCAACGCGGACCTCTTAGTTCGATTTGTGATGAACGTTAGCTAAGCTTGTTTGTTTTCTTCTAAAAGGGTAATGCGAAAAGGTACGATAAAAAGATTCGATGCTAAGGGGAAATGAGTGGTTTTAAATAGGGTGCTCGCCAAGGATTGGGGCCCTTGTGCCTACGTATGCTCATTCGGACAAGAATGAGGAATCAGAGCGCTCGTAGTTTGACTACGGGAAATGTTTGGAAATGGGGAAAACAGAAGACGCGGAATGACGGTAAAAGATGGAAGTGTGCTCGCCAAGATCATTGCAATCTTGTGCCTACGTATCTTATATTCATACGAGAATGAAGAATCAGAGCGTTCGTAGTTCGTGGATACGACCACGAAAAGAAAGAGATTTGGTGTGTTGAGGTTTGGTTTGGATGACGATTACTCGAAGCTTAAGAAAGGCTCCTCGACACCCAAGTAATCGGGAAAGTGAGTCAAAGGCTTGACTCTCTCTCTTTTTCACCTAAGGTTTGATTGGCAAGAGGTTTTATGTTATCAAATTGAAAGTGTTTTAGAGGCGTCAATTGCTCACACACGAGTAAGAGAACTTGCACCTAAACAACTGAAGAGAGATCAAAGACTCAATCCCCATCTTTTTCACCTTGAAAAGAGTTTTGATAATTGTTAATTGTTTTGACGTTTGATTGTGAAAATCCGCTTGTTGTTGGATCAATGGTTTGATTGTACGCGAAGAAGTTGATTGCGAGGAAAAAGGCACTCGACTTAAAGGTTTGCTTTGAAAATGGCTCGACGACGAATTGAGGGTTTGAAAAGAGGTGAGAATCGATCCTAGTCCCTAGGGGTGATGAGATGTGCGAGTGTGTGCATTAGGTTGATGGCGATGCTAATGAGCAATTGACTTACACAAAGTGTTTTGAAAGTGGCTCGAAGACGAATCGAGAATTAGTTTGAAAATGGTTTAGTCTATGCTAGTCCCTAGGGGTGCTCCTAGTAAACAAACCATAATCAAAATGCGAGTAAAGTGCGTACATCAGAATGGGAGCGAGGTACATGTAAGTTACACAAGATTGCACGAAATAAAAGTTCTCATTGTAATGTAGCCCAAGAGGAAGTCGTGTGTGTGTGTGCGTGGTGTCCTAAACTAAGCCTTGAGCAAGAGTCGGACAAAAGCTCTTTGCTAGGGTTTCTGTACATAGTCAAAGTTTTGTTGCTCGGAATAGTAACGACAGTCCACCAATTGAGTCTTTTAGGGTTTCGATCATTTTATTATGTTTTTGAATGACATGAACAAAGTATGAACAAGATGTTAAGATGAATATGATATGAATAGATGAATAATATGATCAAGATAATATCAAGAGGATATATTTGACGGAAAGTAAATTAAGAATATATTAAGCGGAAAGTAAAGTTAGTGTTTAGTGATTAATCGTTAATTGTTGTTAATCGAATAAATCAGGTCAACTTTAGCGTTAAACCATCGTAGCACGATCTATGATGAAGATCATGCTATAGGAGGCTACGCAATCAAGATATTTGTGCTAAAACACAATGGAGAAATGATATTGAGGATCATCCTCTAAGGAAATCGTGGCACATGAAAAGAAAAGCGGATGATCTCATCTTAATCACAATCTTGAGTCGACTAATCGAAGGTAACCTATCACGATCCCAAAGTATAGAAAATGATCTCGATGATCATTCACTACATATTTGAAATAATGAAGGTTAAACAACCTCGATAATCAACATTCGCGATATTAAAGACTTCATCGATCGAAGAAAAAGACAAAAAAAAAAAAAAGAAATCGAAAATGAAAAGTAAAATAGAAATGGAAACAAAATGGAATTAAAATCGGCCTCATCTTAATCAAGACTTTAAATCGATAAATCGAAAATCTATGATTTTTGACTTTCATTGACCAATAATGAAAATGAATCAAGATGAAATGAAGATATTATAAAGAGAAAAACACAAAACAATTGAAAAAAAAATTAAAATAAACTCCTAAACCAATATCATAAAGTTTTTTCCTTTTTTTTAAAACATAGCAATAATCAAATGATTTGAAAATAAAAAATAATAAGAAAAAAGTAGAAATGACATAAAAAAGCATAGAAGATGGGGTGCAGACAAAAATTGGGTGTAAAGCTGTAGAGGAATCATCATGGGCTTGAAGCTCATTCATCCTCTAAGAACAACACGGATCAAAAACAAAATCATGGGAAGGGCGCTTAACAAATTGGGCCCTACGGCCCACTTCATCATGAATGTTACCCAAACCTAACTAAACCAAAGAAAAGTCACGGTCCAACAACATGACTTTGATTAAATAAAACATTTCAACTAGAGCTGTCAAAATAGACTACCTGACTCTAAACGGGCTGGCCCTAATGAGCTCGGGCTTTTTAAGGCTGGGCCAAAAAAACTCATTTCTAATATGAGTTCGAAAATTACTACCCGAGCCCAACCTTAAATGGGCTTTGGGCTATCCGACCCTAAATGAGATTTTTTTAAATAAAAAAATTAAAATAAAATGTCATAATATTTATTATAAACAAAATTAAAAATTATATTATTTTAAACATAATATATTTTTAAGTACTATATTATCTTTTATAAATACTATAAGGTATTTTTAAATCCAATACATGTCTAAATTGTATAAAATAATACTCAAATATTTAATACAGTATAATAGAAACTAATAGAATACGAGAAAAATATTAATTATATTAATGTATAATATTTAAAAGAGAAATATTGAATAGAATAGAGATAAAATTTAGTGAGGTGAGAAAAATCAATATGTTATTTTAGAGTAAGACAATATAAATATTAATATAATTTTTTAAAATTTATTGTGATATGAGCCTAATGAATTACCCATAGTCTATATGAACTAACCCTAATGTGTAGCGGATTTGTTAGAGTTGGAGTAAAAAAATTCTAAAAAGTATAGGTTCTAATTTTAAAGCGCAAACCCTATAATTTTTTGAACCTTGTGGGCTGGCCCACGTGGACTAGCCTATTTTATCAGATTTACCTGTCAGCAATATTTTAAAAACAAACTAATAAGATACCCGTGCTCCCGCACGGGTAAAATTATTGATACATTATTAAATATGTTTAACAGGAAACAAAATAAATTAGAAAGAACAAAAGGGAAATAGGAGAGGAAACACGATTAACAGGAAACAAAATCATTTAATCCAACTCTCTCCTCCTCTTTTAAAATGAGATTCAGAGTCACAGAATGCACACACCGACCTTCTTACTACGCGAATCGCTCCGTCTCAAACGATCTACTCTTGGCTCGCTTCGTTTTCAACTTCAATCGCTTATGAGTCGTTCCAGGTTTGTGAGCTTGTTCTGTTTTCATTCGATGTTCTTCTTCTTCATCTCTATCTCTGGTTCTGAAATCGATTTATTTGATTTGCAGATTTTGGGTTTTACGGTTGATTTTTGGAATTTAGGTGAGTTATTGTTTATCAGAGAGAGGGGTCGAGTGTCGTTGTTGATTTGTGGTTGTTGGATAAAGGGTATTGTGGTTTGAGAGGAGAGTGAAGAAACGGGTTGGGAAAAGAGACTGGTTTGCTAGTCCTTCTTCCCCTGTGAATGAAATGTGACACTGATTTTATAGAGGAATTAAGGGTATTTGTGGAAAGGTCTGTGAATTGTGGAGTGGTTTTGTGTGATTTTGCGTTGCGCATTGGTTTGTCATTTTGCAGGTGAAAGGTTTGGAGAATTGGTTGGAAAGGCTTGCGGATATCGTGTAGTTTGTGGCTGCAAGTGTGAAATTGCACAGGTGAATTGGTGCGAGGTGGGGCCGCGTTGGATTATCCACATTTTATCTTTTCTCTTTTTGTTTCTTTTTTTTCTGCTCACAATCAGTGAATCATGTGGTGATGGTGCGTGTATGATAATGGCAGTGGTGTAGAGTGGTGATGCATGAGGGACTTGGCTGGGAACATCATGTGCGTGTAATTCATGAAGGGTGAACGAAAATGTTGTGATGAAAATGGTTGTTGTGGCTCATGTGTGTGGTTGAATTTTGTGAAGGTTTTATGTGCGTATTGCAATTTGCAACTAGTGCTGTGTGAAGCTGATCGAATTTGGCTTGCAAGGCTGGTGTGAAGTGTTAGCTAGTATTCATGTGGGGCAGGCGTGATATTGTATGCGTTGAAGACTTTGGCTTTTCTTCATTTCACCTTTTTAAATTTTTGTAATAATGGACTTGTAAGTTAAAGAAGGGCTTGAAGAATTGGACCATGGGCCTGAAAACTTTGTACATGGGCCTGAAAACTTTGTACATGGTCCTTGGTGATAATCATGAAGTTCATGAACCTTATATTTTTTGTGTGTAGAATTTTTGGTATAAATTCTATAATGGATTTGGGCTTGCAATTAGGATTGGACTTTGCTTTATTTGCACCTCCAAATCTTGAATCATCTTTCCATTTTAAACTTTGACCAAATCTCTTGAATTAATTCTAAATAAATGATTAAAAGTGCACCACTTGAAATAACCTTGAGAAATAAAGTTGACCGTGAATCAATTTTGGACTTTTAAATGAGCTTAAGACCTTAACTCACAAATCAATCTTGAACTTGTGGTCTTTTGAATCTTGATAAGCCAAAACTTCATCTAAAACCTTGTTAAACAATATCATGCCTTGAAATCAGAGAATTATGACTTGAGATATGAACTTCAATATACTGCACCAAATCCTAGTTGAAGCGAACCAATCATTGAATAAACACTTGACCCATCATAGTTTGATAACTTGATCCACATAAACCTGAATTGACATAAAATCCTAACTGAGAGGCTCAAACCCGCACCACTTGAATGAAGCATACCCTGACTTTGATTATGAAACACTCTCTCTTGCCTGACTAAAATTTGGTCATAACCAGAGGAACTCCAACTCATATTGCCCACACTCCTGACTGGATATCCTCAAATGAAGCACAGACTTGAGCAACAGGGAAACAACATATGTTTTGAATGACAATTAGTGGGTGAATGTACAGATGAAAATGATGTACAAGTAGGACAAATTTGGGGTATGACAGATGCCCCTATCTGATTGGCTTGAACCTAGTAAGATGAACTGCTACGGCGTTCGTTCTTTCGAGGCAGAAGACAATTAGATATGAAGAAGACCATGAATTTGTCCGAAAAGAAAGAAAATGCTTGGGAATGGGAACGATGAATCAATTTCAACCCTTGAGTAGACATTGAATGACTTGCAAAGATCGTTACCGCCAAAAGGATGATAACAGAAAATTCTGATACCGAAAGGATGACAGAGCTATCACCAAAAGGATGATAGAACTCACACGACTCGACATGCTATTACCAAAAGGATAATAGTAAGCAAACACACACACACACACACAGACTCTTCATCAAAAGGATGAAAATAAGGTCAACGCTCGCTATTACCAAAAGGATAATAGTAAGCACACAATGATTTCTGACACCAAAAGGATGACAGATCTATCACCAAAAGGATTATAGATAACACGCACAACTCTGACACCAAAATGATGACGGATCTATCAACAAAAGGATGATAGAGAAGACACGATTCTAGAGATATCTGACATCAAAAGGATGACATACCTATCACCAAAAGGATGGCATACCTATCACCAAAAGGATGATAGTAAACTCACACGACTCGACTTGCTATTACCAAAAGGATAACAATATGTATACACGCAGATTTTTGACACCAAAAGGATGACGGACCTATCACCAAAGGATGATTGATGACGCACGACTCGACTTGATATTACCAAAAGGGTAACAGTAAGTACACATAGACCCTTCACCAAAAGGATGAAAATGAGGTCGAAGCTCGCTATTACCAAAAGTATAATAGTAAGCAAACACGCACACAGACCCTTCACCAAAAGGATGAAAATGAGGTCAAGACTCGCTATTACCAAAAAGATAATAGTAAGCACACACCAATTTCTGACACCAAAAGGATGACGAATCTATCACCAAAAGGATGATAGAAAACACAACTCCGACATCGAAAGGATGACAGATCTATCACTAAAAGGATGATAGAGCACACACACACACACACCGAGATATCTGACACCAAAAGGATGACAGACCTATCACTAAAAGGATGATAGTAAACACAACTTCGACACCAAAAGGATGACAGATCTATCACCAAAAGGATGATATAGCATACACATACACCGAGATATCTGACACCAAGAGGATGAGAGTCCTATCACCAAAAGGATGATAGTAAACACAACTCTGACACCAAAAAGATGACAGATCTATCACCAAAAGGATGATAGAGCATACGCACACACACACCGAGATATCTGACACCAAAAGGATGATATACCTATCACCAAAAGGATGATAGCAAACTCACACGACTCCAACACCAAAAGAATGCCGGATATATCACCAAAAGGATGATAGAAAACACAAATGATTTCGACACCAAAAGGATGACAGACCTATCCCCAAAAGGATGATAGTGAACACAAACGATATGACCCTTCACCAAAAGGATGAAAGTGAGGTCACAACCTACTACTACCAAAAAGATAACAGTAGGCAAAATGATATCAAAGGCTGTCATTCACCAAAAGGATGATACACAGACCAATGGTTCACGGATCGCCGACACTAAAAGGATGACAGTTAGGCCAAACAACACAAGTTATTACCACCAAAAGGGTGATAGAAACTTCCCCATTTTGAGAATTACCAACACCAAAAGAATGAGGTTAAATTGAAATAATATACATGGCTACCACCAAAAGGATGATAGTAAATTTCTGATTTTAAGAATTACCAACGCCAAAAGGGGGAAGGTCAGGGTTTGGATATCACCAAAAGTATGATAGTAAAGTTATTGACAAAAGGTCAATTTTGCTGGATGTATGTGTAAGATTTGTTTGGGAGAAATCAACAAAAGGTTGACACAAAGAGGCCACTGAGGAACACCATCCTTATCAACAAAAGGTTGAAAGGAACCAACTCACTGGGGAACGCCCAAGAAGAAGGTTGAATCTGTTTGGAGAGAAACCATTGATTGGTTTGCCTGAAGATTGCAACTCCATCAACAAAAGGTTGAAGAGAAATGATTCAATAAGGAACACCCACTGACTCAGAGAAGTGCCACTGGTCGAGCTGGAGATGATAACTTCATCAACAAAAGGTTGAGGAGAACAACTCAATGAGGAACACCCACTGACTTGCTTGGAAATCACAGCTTCATCAACAAAAGGTTGAAGTAACTTCGTGAGGAACCCCCACAGATTTGAAGAGGATGCCCCTGCCTGGGCTGAAGATTGCCTTGAACTTGATCAACAAAAGGTTGAAATAACTTTGTGAGGAACATGCTTATTGGTTGAGTTGGGGATGACAACTTCATCAACAAAAGGTTGAGGAACACAATTCAATGAGGAACGCCCACTGACTTGCTTGGATATCACAGCTTTATCAACAAAAGGTTGAAATAATTTCATAGGGACCGCCCGTAGACTTGGAGAAGATGCCCCTGGCTGGGCTGAAAATCGCTTAGAATCTCGAGATTGATCCTGGATCTTGACTTGTGCATGTATGAATGCTTGATTTTGTAATGATGTCCCATATCGAATGGAAGTGAAATGCAAATGCTGGGGAAGTATGATTTGGTTTTTGTATGCATATGATGCACATGATGTTGAATGCGATGCATATGATGCGTATGATGGATATGATTGCAGTCAGGTGATTGGATATGTTTTGAAGGTGCCAACATGGTGGACTTTTGGGTACTTGCCAATGCGGATTGGACTTTGGGGTGGTGGGATGGTTTGATTTCCTCGACACTCAATTCGTTGAAAATGCCATGATTGAAGCAGATGAAAGATGCTCTTGATGCCTTGAGCTTGATTACTTGTTGATATGTCATGAGTTTGCTTATGATAGAACCACAACTTTCATGTCTGATGGTCAGGATGATCTGAAAATGAGCATAACGACGTGATCAACTCATGAAGATCATACTTTTGTTCTAAACTCGATGATTGCTAGCATCTGGCAAAATTTGCTTGACTAACTTGAAGGTACAGAAGGGATCTGCCTGCTGCAATGGGTCTTGCCCCAGTTTGAACATGGTAATGGTCTGCCCCTGATTAACCAGTTCTGAAGTGATCTGATCTTTGGAAGCTGAGCTTTGATGTGCTCTGAGATGACTTGCCCCTGATTGAGCTTTTGAAGGATTTTCCCCTGATTGAGCAGTTGAATGATTTGCCCCAGCCTATGGGTTTTGAGGTAGTCTTACTTGGGGTCGACACCACTGAAAGTTCAAGTTCCTCTTTGATTACCCCTTGTTGGAATTGTCTTTATGTCTAACACTGATTTGCAGGTAAAATTGCTCATTCACAAATGGTAATCTTAATGCAATGCTCATGCAAGTTTTGAAAAAGTCATTATTGGGGTGTCGTGATATTGTGAGACGAGCGGACCGTTAGTCCAAACATTGTGCTGATTTTGCTAGTGTGTGAAAGATATAAAAAGGAGAATGACACCAATGCTGAAGATTAGCAAATATGTGGGGGATCAGTTTACGCAACCTTGCAATAGTATGCTTTCAGAATAAACTTCGCCTCAATTAGGTCTTTCGAGGGTTGTAACGTGGTCTAGTTCACGGTTTATAAAATAAAGCATATAAGGCTCAAAACTTGGTTTATACCCACCCCTTCTTCGTAATGATCTCCAGTCCTACGTTCAATTAATTCTGCACATGTTTGTCTTCCAAAAGGTTTGACTGTGTAAAGGTAATGATTCAAGGTATGCTCGAAATGGCAGTCACCGTATTTTGTTTTTGATGGATGTCAGTGACCCTTTGATTTTGACATGGTGGTCACTGAATCTTATTTTGTTTTTTGTTGAGGGTTTGAGGGCCTCTTTTTATTTTGTTTTGATCCCTATTTTTGTATGGACTAATTTCACTTTTCAGATCCACCGGGATTGCCTTGTTTCTTGCCTAAGTCTCATTTTGAGGTGTTCGACTTAGCAGGCTTTTGATTTTTTTTTTGATTTTTTGTTGGAGGATTGTGACTGCCAAATCATGGGTTATTGAAAAGCAACTGACATGTCTTTCGGATTTTGCGTTGTGATTTTAGTGCGTAATTGGGTTGACTGAAGACTACCCTGCCCCAGGTTGAGTGTAAGGGTTTATAGATCCGAAGGAAACTGATACTTCTTGGCTCGAAGTGGTTAACTAGGGATTAACTCCTTGTATCTCCAGTGTTTGGGAAATTGAAACAATGCTTGTACATCATCGCCAGGATTTTATACGAAAGCATACGATTTTTAATTATGGGTATTTCGTTTTCATCATCCTCCCTCCAATCATTGCTAAACAACAGTTGATAAAGAGAGTGAAGTAGAGATATATGTGTCTGTGATTTGCAGTAAATGGAAACAAAATGAGTGAATACGACATAACTAATTCAAAACATGCATAATCACTACATTAATAAAACCAAATACAAACGACAATGTTCAAAGCAAACAATACTTAAACAAACAAAGACAAAATACAAGAATGCAAATGATGAAATGGCATGATGACTGCCTTCTTTGGGGAAACTGAACTTGACTTGACTTGAACTGATGCTCACACTAGCTTGGCAATGATAGAGGGTTATTGATGACATTTGGAGACCTTCCATTGAATGTGAGAGCCTTTAAGTCAACCAGGTCTTGAACTTTGTGTTTGAAAGCTATGCAGTCCTCGATCGTGTGCCCTGGATCACCCTTATGATACTCGCAGTGAGCATTAACATCATAATTTGGGGGAATGACAGTTGGAGGAGCTAGGTCTCTCGGAGTAACCGCCCTCTTTCCCAATAATCCAACAAAGATCTGAGCATACGATATTGGTAGGCAATCAAAGTTTCTCTCTGGCCTCCTTGCCCTTTGTTGATTGGGCTGACGCTGTTATTGAGCAGCTCGTTGTTGTTGATTCTGAGGAGGATACAGATACCCTTGCTGATTGTATGACTGTTGGTGAGGAGCCTGTTGCTTAGGCACTAGAGCTTGAACAACTGGCTGATAAGGCATCAGAGCATATTGTGCAACAGCAACGTACGGATACTGAAAGTGGGGGATTTGAAAAGGCATTGGAGCGGGAGCTTGTTGAGCTTGCCCCTTTTGAGCAGAGATGGCATTTATTTTTCCTTCTTTCTTCTTGTATCCGTTGAAAGGCTTCTTGGCTCCAGATTGTCTGTTAGAACCTCCTTGGATCTTTCTGCTCTTTATACCTTCTTCAATTCTCTCACTGACAATTACCAAGTCAGAGAATCCAACAGACACACTACCAATCAGCTTCTCGTAGTATTAGCCTTGCAAGGTACCCATTAAGATGTCAATTAATTCACGGTCAACAAGAGGTGGATGCACCCTTCCAGCTAGCTCGCTCCAGCATTGCACGTACTCCTTAAAGGATTCGTTGTTCATCTGAGTCATATTCTAAAATTGAGTACATTCGGAGCAAGGTCAGTGTTATATTTGTATTGCTTGACAAAAGCATCAGCTAGCTCAGCCCAAGTATGCACACTGCTACGCTCCAGCTGCATATTGTAGCGAGCGATTTTTGTCGGTCACGCGACCACCTTATCGCTGGTTCTTCTCCTCACCGCAATGAGGAGGGATGGGTGCTACTTTCTGATTTCTTATTTATCCCATGAAGCTGGAAGGGAAAGGGAAGCTATCTAAAACTAACCTTGCACGCGATTGTTTAAATGAACAAACGCTTTAAAGAGATTGGGGGGTCCGGGGTCAGGTTATACAATGGGTAGTTGTCAATTACCCATCCTATATGTGGTTATCCACAGGATACTAGTTTTAGGTTTCGCTTTGTAATTAATGGTGTTTATCTGATGATGGGTTGGGGAAGTTTCTTGGGAAATATGAGAGAGTGAGTGAGTTTTTGTTGATGTTCGGGTTTTCCCGATGTTTTTGGTAAGGTACTAGACCTGAGGTTTTTGATGTGTGAAGGTACTGGACCTAGGTTTTTTATTATTATGCTCGCTAAGATTTCGCAATCTTATGCCTACGTATTCCCGTTTAAACGAAACAGGGAAATCAGAGCAATCGTAGTTCCTCCTATTCTAAGGGAGGAAAAAGATGTTTTGGTGTCTTGTTCAAAGTCCAAGATTGAAGCTAAAAGGGTATTTGTGTCTTGTTCAAAGCCCAAGATTGAAGCTAAAAGTTTGTCCGAGAGAGAACTTGTCATCTCTAAAGAGGGATTTGTTGATTTTTGGGTGCCTTGATCAAAGCACAAGGTTGATGTTAAAAGGTTAATTGACTCGGCTAGGGGATTTCCCTATATAAAGCTGGAGAGGAGTCTAAATATGACCGATTCAACAAGAGAGTGTAGATATAGGTGTCTTGTATGAAGCCCAAGATTGAGGCAAACAAGAGACTGACTCTTTGGGGATATCATTATACAAAGCCTAAGAGGGGGCTAAAAAAGGTTTTGACTCCGTTGGGGAGGTTCGTATGTGTCTGGTACAAAGCCCAAGACTGAGGCTAAAATTTAACTGACTCTAGTGAGGATATTTTTATGTGTCTTGTACAAAGCCCAAGATTGAGGCTGAAAGGAGTTTGACTCTTCTTGCGGAAAATCAGTCCTCAAAGCCTACATGAAGGCTGAGAGGGAATAACTCTGCGTGGGAAGATATCTGTCCCAAGCTCGAGAGAGGGAGATTTGTGTGTTGTACAAAGCCCAAGATTAAGGCTAAAAGGGTTTGACTCAACAAGAGAGTGTTTTTATCTGTCCAGTACAAAGCCCAGGATTGAGGCTAAAAAAAGATTGACTCAACAAAAGAGTCTGAAGAGGTGATTGACTCAACAAGAGAGTCCGAAAGTTGATTGACTCAGCAAGATAGTCCTTTATACTCAACAAGAGAGTGATTTACTGTCTCGTACGAAGCCCGAGATTGAGGCTAAAAGGGTGTTGACTCAACAAGAGAGTCTGAAAAGGTTAGCTCCGCTGGGGAGAATCATTGTACAAAGCCCAAGAGGAGGCTGACTATGTTGAGGAAAGATCATTATACAAAGCCTAAGAGGAGGCTATCTTACTGCTGGGGATAGTTGAGATCCCTAGGCAGGTCCAAGTGGGGAGTCAACTCTTGCTGAGGATTACAGAAGAGTTGAGGTATCAGATGCCTTGAGGTTCTAATTTAAGATGTGTTGACCCTGGTCGGGGAATTTTTAGGAGAGAGACCGAGTTTTAACTCAGCTGGGAATTGATCGGATGATCAGGGTTCCTCCTACGCTCGTAGGGAATTTGAGAATGTCTTTGAGACTCAAGGGGGTTTAGACTATCCAAGCCTACTGGTGTTGAAGAGTTTTATCTTTTGTAGGATGCCCAAAAGAGGGCAAGGGCCTTAAGGGATGAGAATCAACCCTAAAGTGGCCTGAGGTCTGACACTGGAAAGACTACTCTAGCAAAGGATGACTAAGTTCTGTCTTATGCCTTTAAGAGGTCGTCAGGGTCCTTGTATTAAGCCCAAGAGAAGGCATGAGAACTTCTAAGAAGCCGAAGGGTCCTTGTACAAAGCCCAAGAGGAGAAGGGGATGCTTTTAGGAAGCCTGTGGGTCCCTAAACCAAGAGAAATTCAAGAAAAGCAATTCAGAGAGAAGAGATCATTCCAGGAAAGTTCGAGGGTTTGGAAGAAACTCAAGAGATGCTATTCACAGAGAATAGATCAACTCCGGGGAGTAGAATTTCTTTGACAATTTCTAAGGGTGACAGTCTGAGAAAAGGTTCACCGAGAATACTGTCTTTATCTTTATTCCATATTGTTTAACCCCAAGAGAAGGGAAGATTGTATTTGGAAACCCTATGGGGATCTAGTTTTGTTTGTATTTAAGAGCGACCAATAGGGCTTTACCTAGTTCTAGACCTAGTTGCCGGGGAAAACTCTAAATAACTATACTAGTATATAAATACAGTTGATATATGATGAGTATTTAAAAGAGTATGAAAGAAGACTAATCGTGCGCAGCTTCCCACAATACAGTTATATATATATATAACATGTATTTAAAAGGATGAAAGAAGACTAACCATGCGCAGCTTCCCACAATACAGTTATATATATTAAAGCAGGTAAATGAAAGCGGATAAAACTTACAGGCGAGCAAGATTTCATGCTGTTTTGTTAGTTGTTCAAAGAAATTAAAGGAAGTTTTGACAACAATATGTATATTTGAATCTAAATCAAAAGGGAAGTTTTTTGAAAATATTGTGGGGCTTATACTCAAGGAGAGGCCCAAGGTTTAACAGTGATCACACCGTTATTTCGAGGATCGTATCGGGACTTATACAACGACTGAGGCCCAACAACAGTTTATTTACAAAAAGGATGGGTCTTACAACTCAAGGAGAAGCCCAAAGATTATTTAAAGAAAAGAAATGGGACTTACAACACGAGGGTAGGCCCAGGTGATTTGATTTTGAACCGGCGATCGCGCCGAGATTTTGCTTTTAACGCAGAGGGACTTATACAATATCTGAGGCCCAAAATGGTTTTGGTTAAAAGAGGATTGGGTCTTACACTCTATTAGATGCCCAAAGATTATTTTTGTACAAGTGATGGGGCTTACAGCTCAATGGAAGGCCCAAAAGTTTTGTTTGAAAACGGTGATCGTGCCGAGGTTTTTGAAAATGCTGTGGGTCTTATACAATGACTGAGGCCCAAATTATTTTGGTTTTCAAAAGGGGTTGGGTCTTACACTCTATTAGAGGCCCATGAGTGTTTGAAAAAGAATGATGAGGGTGGAATTAATCAAAACCCTAATTTTGTCTAAAATGGAATTAATTTTGTTTAAAAATTAATAAAAATTATTGAAAACATGTGAGAAATGAGTTGTGATCTTGGATTAATGTTTTAAAAATCATGTTTTTATCCCCAAAATGATTGAAACCCACTTAAGTTTGGAAAATCAAGAGCAAGATAATTTTTAAATTGTTAAAAAACAAATAAAAAATAATTCTTTGCAAAAATATCAAGTATAGGAAATAAATAATATTTTTGGGAAATTTTGGTAAATTAAATTATTTTAACATTTTTGTGAATTATTAAAAAAAGAATCAACTCAAAATCATTAAAACTCAGAGAGAAATTAATTTTTGAATCAATTAAATAAAATCACAAAATTCAAATATTTGAAAATTTGAAAAAGGCGCCAAGAACACACCAAGAACACGCGCGTGTTCTGAGTTTTGCCCAGATTTGCATTTTCTCATCAATCTCACTGAATACTTGATGAAATCATACAATCCACATATCAATCTACTCATTTTCACCTCACGATCATGTCTATGGTCTTTAATTTCATTTATTTTAAGCATGAAATAAGAAATCAAAGAGAAACCTCAAGAACCATAGATTCTGCATGAAGGCTCAAAAATTCCACACACGACTCATACAAAGCAATTAATTGAGGGGAAACATTCCATACATGATTATGAACATATGGAAAAATTATTGTGCGAGGAAATATCCATGAATCATGAGATGACCAAGTTGAGGCTTACCTCTTGCAGCTGGTGATCGTGTTTTGGGTTAGAGGTGTTACAGCTTGGTTCCAATGATTTGGACAGCTTCCCTAGGTGCAATGGAGTGTGTCTGAATGCTTGGAGTGGATTGAATTAAGCTGGAACTTGATTTGGCACCTCAACTGCAAATCTGTCAAAGGCTTGTGAAGATGGCTGGTGATTTTGAGAATCTGGTGTTCCAGATATTGTTTAAGTGTTTGGATCACTTCTATATGATGTTTATGAGGTGTGTGTGTGATTGGTTTGGTTGGAATTGCTCTCAAACTCAAAACCCGATAGTGACTTACTTTAGAAGGAAAATTTGGAGGTGAAGGTGTGATATTGAGAAAGGCAAGTGTTGTAGGCCTTTGGTGTACTTAAACTGATCAGAAATGAGGTATATTTATAGTGTGTCAAGTTTGTTTTGCAATGAATAGGGAATGGCAACTGCAGCAGGCCTTTGGCCAATGTGGATCAAATGGAATCTCAAGTCTCCTTTAGCCATTGACTTGAGATTAGAGCACATGCCTATGGTTCTCTGAGTCAAGGATAAGGCTTGACTGAAGTGTTCATCTTTGCTCTGATACATGCCACCTCTAAGCATCCATTGAATACTCCAAAACAAAATTGGAGTCTTGAGGCATCTTTAGCTTTTAGGGGTGCCAAACCTATATGTAGTTCCAAAGACTTGGGAGGCTTATGGATAAGTGTTTGTTCCTCCTTGGTCCCCCCCCCCTGAGGTGTGCAGATGGATAAACTTGTTTGTTGTTTGCACAAATTGATCAAATCAAGCCCTAATGCACAAATATGCCTTGCCAAGCAGTTTGCAGCAAGGCATGTTGCAGCTGTCATATCTCCTAGCTCAGATGGAATTTGATGGAGTTCTTGGACATTTTGGAAAGCTGATATATCCTATTTCAACACGATGTCCAACTTTGGTTTTGATCCAACTTAAATTACAATGAAAAATGCCTCTACTTTTGGGAAAAAATAAGGCAGATTCTGACTTAGTGAAAATTTCACAAAGTGTTGGAAAAATGTCACTTTTGTGTTTTCAACCATTTTGATCACTCCATAACTAAAAATTCATGAGGAATTGGAATGAGGTGTAGTTGTCACTTTTAAAGTATGCCATGAGAGCTACAAATCCATCTTTGGACCATCCAAAATGGTTTCTTGGATCTCAAGTTATGATCCTTGGAAGTTGGTACCCTAGCCACTTTGTTCCATAACTTAGAAAATTTCTAAGTTTTTATGGTTACCCCTTTTACAAGTTATTCCACTTTCTTTGATTTTTCTTGATGAATTATGATTCAAATCACATATTAACATTGTTTTAGGGTTGGGGAACCATAATTGTGAAAAATCTCAAAAAGTCAAACTTGACTTTTGTGCACAGTTGACTTTTTATCAGATGGATTCCAAACTGTGCGATCCTTGGTGAAATCAAGTCTTTGACCTAAATCAAACCTAATGGATATGTTCCATAGGTGTTGTAGGGTGTATTTAATCATGTCCCAAGGTTTGGGAGCATGTCTTGGTCAAAAGTCAAAGGTACAATTGACTTTTTCTTCAAAACCCTAATGGTGGTTCTGAGGAAATTGAAACTTGTGGATCAAGCTTCTTGGATCAATCCATTGTTGCAAATGGATCAATGTAGTGTGTTAGAGACCCTCAAATCATGTCTTGAGGTCTTGGCTCATGTTTTGTCCCCAAAAGTCAACTTAGGGGTGAATTAGGTCAAGAAACCCTAATCCCTGATTTTTTTGTAGATGCATCCCCTGAGGATAAATTGACTTGATGATTGGGTCCATGAGGCCCCTTAGAGTATCTTAAGTTGTGCTTTGAAGCAATGGCTCATGCCTAGAGGAAAATTTCCATCTGGAGGTCTCAGTCGACCAAAACCCTAATTTGGTGACACTGGCGATCTTGAGGTTTAATCCAGTTGGAATGCTGCAACCTTGTGCCTGATTCTAGATGTGGGAGTCCTCTTGATCCTTTATAGGTGTTTGAGAGGCTAGACAAGTTGAAGATCATGTCATTCCTTGATTGATCCTTTGTCTAAAGCTCTGAGAGGGCTTGAAACCCTAATCTTTGATTGTAGTGAATGCTCAACCATCCTTGAGGAGATTGATGAGGCATAAAGGTACATCCATATTGTGATGATGATTTGCACAATGATGGGAAATCTTAGTGGTCAAAATTTGGGGTATGAGAGATGCCCATATTTAATCTTCTTGGACCCGAAGGTGTGAATGGTGAAGGTATTCAGGCATTCGGGGTGCAAGAGGATTAAATATCGAAATACCTAAAATTTTGACAGTAGTTATGAATGGTAGTTTGATCATCCATATTCTTTTGCTAAGCAATAATGCTTAGAAAAGGTAAAAACTTCCCCTCGATCCTGGTCTTCAGCCATGGAACTGGTCTAAATTTTTGAAATAAACTTCCCCTCGATCCTAGTTTCCTACCAAGGAACTGGTCTCAGTTTCTGAAATAAACTCCCCCTCGGTCCTGGTTTCCTACCAAGGAACTGGTCTCAGTTTTTGAAATAAACTTCCCCTCGATCCTGGTTTCCTACCAAGGAACTGGTCTCAGTTTCTGATATAAACTTCCCCTCGATCCTGGTTTCCTTCCAAGAAACTGGTCTAAGTTTCTTTTGTCAATAAACTTTCTTGACAAGGGACGCTGTTTGTAGCGGTTTTCCTCAAACTTCTCGCCGAATTTTCCTGGGGAAATGCCATTTAATAGGAAAAAGTTTTGATGTCAGACTTACTGGGGAACCAATTCCTCTGAGCTGCAGAGGTGTACAAACTTCTCTGTTGGAGACGCCATTTGTTGACTCTACTGGGGAAAACGAGTCTCTTGAGAGACTGCTTTCTGCTTGGGGACATTACATCATACTTTTCCTCGAGATCTTTTCGAAGAAATGCCATGTGATGTAATCCAATTTGGAGGTACTGATGACCTCTTTGTCAACGAATCTTTCGGAGAAAAACTGCTATATTGCCGAAGCTTTGATTAAGAGGCTTTCTCTGGGGATTTTCCTTAATTTGGGAAAGCGAAGATATCATCTTCAATGGCGAAGAGTGATATTTGTCGAAAGTTTTCTTGCTTTTCAGAGGTTCAAGTTATCAAAGTGGTCAAGGACCGGCTTCAATCCAAAAATAAACTGGAGGAGAGATTGCCTAGACAAAACAATTCCTGACGAGGAAAGAACTGACAACTCGATTGATAAGAGAACTTCTATCACTAGGGGGTACGACCGACTAGAGTGATAGTGATGCAATATGAATATGAATGTAAATCAATAATGCATGATGTATGTATGTTTATGATGACAAAACTGACATGACATACAGACAAATAGATGAACACGACTGGATACTCGGCCACGGCGGGGGACGTAAGGTATCACTGGTTCAAGATAGCAATTATGCCTTGTTTAGAAGAAGTAGTCCCTGTGGGGAAAACCGTTGGTCGGGCTTAGGAGATATGAACTCTGCCATGAGTATCAGATGAGAAAATCACATCTGATACAGTTGATCCTTTATTTAGGTGTACTAGTTTAGAGGGAGTACTTTGATTCTGCACTTTGAAGCTCGATTACTTCTGGAGAAGTGATCGACGTTCTTTCGATGTTCAACAGTCAAAAGAAATTGCTATCTTTATTTTAAAAAGCAGAAGAATTTTGTGACAAGTAAATTCATTTTTGTTTTATTTCAATAATCGTTGATCATGTTAAAAATGTCATTCTGTAAAGCTAAAACAAATAAGAATCGCTAACAAAAGCGCTAGGGCTCAAATTTTATTGATAGGATGGAAATCAGCCAAGCGCGTGATTACATAGAGTATTTACAAAGTTAGAAAATGGTAATTTAAGGGAAAAGGGCTACATTGAAACATAACGACCATTATCCTTCTACCAACTTTGAATTCTGGACATCCTGGGCTTCCGTCGAAGGTGACCTTGACCGGAGTTTTCCTGATGGATGGCATTACTGTTGCTGAGGGATTTGCCCTTTTGTTGGACGTAGTTACTTGCCATGAATCCCTAATTTTTGCCTGGATTGTACTTTGAGATTTCCAATCCACCGGGATGATTTTTTTTATTATGTCTCTAATTTTTGCCTGGACCGCCCTTTCGAGTTTTCAATCCACCGAGACGTTTTTTTTATTTTTTATTTTATTTAGGCGAAGTATTTCTTGACTACGTCAACATTCGTGGGGTAGGCAAATTCCTCTCCGTCCATGGTTGCAAGTTTCAAGGCGCCGCCTGAGAAAGCTTTCTTGACCACATAGGGGCCGTCATAATTCGGAGTCCATTTGCCCCGGGAATCAGTGAGAAATGATTGTATCTTTTTTAGTACAAGGTCTCCTTATCTGAAGACGCGAGGTCGGACCTTTTTGTCAAACTTCTTCTTCATTCTCTGTTGATACAACTAACCGTGGCATAGAGCCGTTATTCGCTTTTCTTCTATCAGATTTGGTTCATCGTGTCGACTTTGACACCATTCAGCTTATGTTAGCTTAGCTTCCATCAATACCCGGATCGATGGGATCTCTACCTCTATGGGGAGCACTGCTTCCATGCCATATACTAGAGAGAAAGGGGTTGCCCCTATTGAAGTGCGGACAGATGTACAATAACCGTGAAGAGCAAAGGGTAGCATCTCGTGCCAATCTTTATAGGTTATAACCATCTTCTGAACAATCTTCTTGATGTTCTTGTTAGCCGCTTCTACCGCTCCGTTCATCTTTGATCGGTAGGGAGATGAGTTATGGTGTTTGATCTTGAACTCAGCGCACAACTCTTTCATCATCTTATTGTTCAAATTAGATCCATTATCAGTAATGACCTGGCTTGGAACACCATAACAGCAGATGAGATTATTTTTGATAAATCGGACCACCACTTGTCGGGTTACATTGGCGTATAACGCTGCTTCTACCCATTTGGTGAAGTAATTAATGGCTACCAGGATGAACCGATGTCTGTTTGAAGCCTTGGGTTCGATCATGCCAATCATGTCGATTCCCCATATGGAAAAGGGCCATGGGGAAGAGAGAACTTTGAGATGTGTTGGCAGTACATGGATTTTGTCTGAGTATATCTTACTCTTGTAACACTTCCTCATGTACTTGTAGCAGTCGGATTCCATGGTCAACCAATAGTACCCTGCTCTCAGAATTTTTCTCGCCATTGTGTGTCTGTTGGCATGAGTGCCAAAGGATCCTTCATGAATTTCTTTTATCAGCATGTTTGCTTCTGGTCTATCTACGCATCGGAGCAAGACCATGTCGAAGTTTCTCTTATAAAGTGTATCACCGCTCAGAAAGAAGCTGCCTGCCAATCTTCTGAGGGTCTTTCTATCTTTTCTTAATGCCCCAGGTGGGTACTCTTGTTTCTGAAGGAAGCATTTGATATCGTGATACCAAGGTTTGTCATCTATAACTGCTTCAATTGTGAAAATGTAAGCGGGTCGTTCAAGGCGCATTATGTTGATCTTAGGTAGGTCATTCCATTGACCTATACTAATCATGGAAGAGAGGGTGGCTAATGCATCAGCCATGTGATTCTCCTAACGAGGGATGTGATAAAACTTGATTCTATTGAAGAATGGTAACAAACTTCTCACGTAGTCTTTGTAAGGAATCAGTCCTGATTGGTACGTGTTCCAATCTCCTTTGATCTGATTGATAACTAGGGCTGAGTCGCCATATACATCCAAGTTTTTTTATCCTTAAGTCAATCGCTTCTTCGAGACCCATGATACAAGCTTCATATTCGGCCTCGTTGTTTGTACACTTGAATGTCAGTCTGGCGGTGAAAGGAATGTGGGTACCCTGAGGTGTTATGATGATTGCCCCAATTCCGTTTCCATAATGATTGACAGCTCCGTCAAAGATTAGTCCCCATTGGGAACCTGGTTCTGGCCCTTCACTGGGTAGTGGTTCATCGCAGTCTTTCATTTTTAAGTACATGACATCTTCGTCTGGGAAGTCAAATCCGACTGATTCCTGATCGTCAATCGGTTGATGAGCCAAATGATTGGCTAAAACACTTCCTTTTACGACTTTTTGAGCATGGTATTCGATGTCGTATTCTGATAACAACATCTGCCAACGGGCTATCCTTCCCGTGAGAGCAGGTTTTTCAAAGACGTACTTAATTGGATCCATTTCAGAGATTAACCAAGTAGTGTGATGAATCATATACTAGCGAAGACGTTTGGCTGCCCAAGCCAGAGCACAACAAGTGTTCTCAAGCATAGTGTACCGAGTCTCGCAGTCGGTGAATTTCTTACTCAAATAGTAAATGGCAGACTCTTTCCTTTTGGTTTCGTCTTGTTGGCCCAATACACAACCCATTGAGTCTTCCAAGACTGTTAGGTATATGATCAGTGGTCTTCCTTCCACTGGAGGTGATAGAATTGGTGGGTTCAACATGTATTCCTTGATACTGTCGAAGGTGGTTTGGCAATCTTCTGTCCAAATGCAGTCCTGATTCTTTTTGAGTAATTTGAAAATTGGCGCACATGTCGCGGTCATGAGGAATATAAATATGGAAATGTAATTCAGACGTCCCAGAAATCCCCTGACTTGTTTTTCAGTCTTTGGAGAAGGCATTTCTTGAATGGCCTTGACCTTGTCAGGATCAACCTCAATTCCTTTCTGGCTAATGATGAACCCTAGCAGTTTTCCTGAGCGGACGCCGAACATGCACTTGTTAGGATTCAAGCGGAGTTTGTACTTTCTCAACTGCTCGAATAGTTTTGACAGGTGGGTCACATGCTCCACTTCTGTCTTAGATTTGGCAATCATATCATCGACATATGCTTCGATTTCTTTGTCTATCATGTCATGAAACAGAGTAGTCATGGCTCGTTGATAGGTTGCCCCGGCATTCTTTAAACCGAACGACATTACCTTGTAACAAAAAGTGCCCCATGGGGTGATGAATGGAGTTTTCTCCATATCTTCTAGTGCCATTTTGATTTGATTATAGCCCGAGAATCCATCCATGAAGGAGAAGACTTTGAACTTTGTTGTACTGTCTACCAGCATGTCAATGTGTGGTAAGGGAAAGTCATCCTTTGGACTTGCTTTGTCTAGATCCCTGTAATCTACACACATTATGACCTTTTCGTCCTTTTTCGGAATAGGTACTATGTTGGCTAGCCATTGAGGATATTCTGATGTGGCGAGGAAACCCGCGTCAATCTGTTTCTGTACTTCCTCTTTGATTTTGATGTCCATATCCGGGTGAGTCCGTCTTAGTCTTTGTTTTACCGGCGGACATTCTGATCTTAACGGTAGATGATGTTCCACGATGCTGGTATCCAACCTTGGCATGTCCTGATAGGACCAATCAAATACATTGGGAAACTCTTTGAGAAGCTTTGTCAAACTTTCTTTGACAGTTGAACTGAGCAGTGCCCCAATCCTGACCTCTTTTCTCTCTTCCTCTGAACCCAAGTTGACTGTTTCCAATGGTTCTTTGTGAGGTTTGATGGACCTTTCCTCTTGTCTGAGTAATCGGGAGATCTCTTATGGAACTTCTTCGTCATCTTCTTCTTCAGCCTCAAATACCGGGAATTCAAAGTTGGGAGAAGGCATTGGATCGTATGTTTCAATGGGGTTTAAAACAAGAAATCTGCATGACGTGATGATTTGTTTTAGAAGGGATAGAGAAAATGCAAGAGTGCGTGTAGTGTAATTTTTTTTTGAAAGATGCTTGTTTTTATTATTTGAGTTGTTTTTTAGGATTACCATTTTCTGAAAAAGCGAAAAGAGAAAACAACAATAAATGCAAAAATTACAGAACAACGTTATTTTATTTATGATCTTGTCGATTCTTGAAACTATAGCCCTATAAAACAAAACTCAATCGCTTTGGGCGAAGCGAAGAGGGACATTTACAGAAAGTGAGCCCTATCAAAACATATGTTTCACCTGGGCAGGGTGAAAGGTTAAAATAAAGACGACAATTACTTAGACTTATGAACGACTTTCGAACGTCGACAGCAACCCATTAGTGGCGAACTCATCGGTGAATCACAAAGTCTGGTACCTTCCTTGATTTGTCTTCTGAAATAACGTTGATTTCTGGCGGAGCATGATCGTTGGAATCTGTCTCCCAGGCAGAGTTGTCGTAGGAGGATTCCTCAGTTGTATCTCGCACAGTGTTTGCACTCTCAGGGGGATCTCCTAATCCAGTGGGCTGGATGTCTTTGAGCCTGATGTGAGAGCTTTCGAGAGCGGTATACTTGACAAAGAAATCGTATTTACCACTTGGTTGTCCCAGGGTGTCCCACACTTCTTTGGAACTGGAGGAGTCATCTCCCTCGATGACGTTGACCTCAGGAAAAGCGTAGTTGAGGAACTCTTGTCCTGCAACCTTTGCAAATTCATCGTCGTGCTGGATATTTAATGAATTCCCTGAGTAATGATCCCATGATATGGTGGGGACGCATGTATTCTTTTTAATGATGCTCAACCGATAAGCGTTGTTAGGCTGACTCTCTTGCCCCGAGTCTCCTGGGTACGGCTGCCAGATAGGCAAGCCATCCATTGGGCCATAATAGTCATGGTCAAAGTTGTCTTTCATCAGAGTGTCCTCCTCTAATGAGTTTGGTGGAGCATGACATCCTTCTGGATCACAATCTTCGTATATCATTTCGACATCTGACCTTGGTATATATATCTCGGACTCTGTGCCAGAAAGCAAAATGGCGCAGACACCTCTTCCTGAGACATATAACCGTCCTTGTTGAGATAAGACTTGCATTCTTCATCTGTATCGGAGGATTCACCCTCGTTGATGGTATGTACTTCTTGAGATATTGGGTGAAGGAAACCTCCCATGTGGAAGAAGTTCTGAATGGGATAAAGACTTTCATCATTAGTAGCAGTCTGGGTATAGGTTGAAGAAAAACCAAGACCTTTCTTTGTTTTGTTGTTAGTAGGAATGACAAGCCGTCCCCATCCTTTTGTACTATTACTTTTGATCACTTCGAGAGCATCTTTGTACGAGGAAATCGACATTCCTCTTTCTGATTGATTGTCGTTGCTCACTGAAAGTGCTTGGAACTGGGTTCCAATAACCTCCTCTGGTTCCACACATGTGGATGATGATAAGTTACTCACGATCAAGGCCTGCTCTCTGCAGATTGTGACGAGTTGGTCATTCTTGACGAATTTCAGCTTTTGGTGAAGTGTCTATTCCTAATAAACAGCTGTATGCTGCCCGGATGTCCATGACCTGGAAAGTGATTTGGAAAGTGTAAGGACCGATAGTGATGGGAAGGTCGACTTTGCCGATAACTATTTTCTGAGATCCGTCAAATGCTTTGACGATGACCTCACTGCCTCTCATCGAAGATCCTTTGAATGATAATCGCATTAGAGTGGACTTCGGCATCACGTTCAGAGCCGATCCGGTATCTACCCGTACACTGGCTAAAGCATCGTCCTGGTAGTTGACTGTAATATTTAGCACCATGTTGTGACTTTTGCCTTCTTCTGGCAATTCCTCATCACTAAACCCCAAGTTGTTGCAGGAAGTGATGTTGGAGATGATGCTATCAAATTGTCTTATTGACACATCTTGTTCCACAAAGGCCTGCTCTAAGACTTTCCGTAGAGCTTCCCTGTGAGCCTCGAAACTGAGTAACAGAGATAGTACAAAGATTTTTGAAGGAGTTTGCAACAACTGATCAAAAATTTTATATTCACTCTTCTGGATGAGCTTTAGCATCTCATCGCTGTTCTTTGAAAGGTCGGCATCACTGGATTGACCGACTGGTTTATCAGGAACTTCTGTTTGAGGTTCCTTTTCTTTGCTGGGTTCTTCAACTCCTCGGTTGAAGATTCAACCATTCCGCGTTACTCGACTGATGTCTGCGATATTCACGACGGAGGGTAATGGAGTTTCCTTTCCATTCTCAATTGTTGTTGCACCATATTTGTAAAGGATAGCCTTAGTTGATTCATACGGTAATGGTCCCGGTAGATAGATAACTATAGGAGCCTTCTGATTTTTCTGACCATTGTAATTAATTTCAATCAGTTCCTGGTTAGGAACTTTCGATTCTTCAAGTAGAGGAATGATGGCGCAAACATCTTTGGTCCTTTTATGATCAGAGATTACAACGACATCTTTGATTTGATCAGCAAAATAGTCTGGTGTTGCGGTGAAAATCGGGTAACAAGCTATCAATTAACTTGCATCATTTTCTTTTACAACCGACTTTGATTTATCCAAAGGAAAGGTTCAAGATCGTTAGAAAAACCTAAAGGGGGGAGATCTAAGGTTCGGGGGTTAGTTATACAAAGGGAAGGTATTAGCACCCTATGTATCCGTAGTACTCTACGGGAACCTCTTGTTTAGTTTATGTTATGTTATGTTTGCTAAGGAATATCTATGCTAAGGTAAAGACCTAAAGATATGTACACTAAGTTTGCTCGCCAAGACGTCGCATTTTGTGCCTACGTATCTGACTAAAGAATCAGAGCAACCGTAGTTCACCTAACTAAGGGTGAAAGAAAAGGAAGCATTGACTATGGCAAACGTTCCAAAGGGAATGAGCATAAGCTCGCGTAGAGTCCACGATAACTCTCTAAGTCTACGTTATGCAGGGAGGAAGTGAATTCTCATGATAGTGAGAACCACACAGAGTTCATGATAACTCTGTAAGTCTTAGTAAAAGGTAAAGTGAGTTCTCATGATAGCGAGAATCACATGGAGTTCATGATAACTCCATCCTATTACTAAACTATGAGGGAAACGGCTCTTATGAGGCCAACGTGAAATGGGAATGGATTGTGACTTAGGAGTCAAAGTAGGGATCTTTCCTTTGGAAGGAGGGTCAAGAATCAAGCATGAATATGATATATACAGTATGAATATGAACAAAAGTATAATCAGATAATATGAACAGGGTAACATGAACATGGTAATAATCAAAACATCAAAATCAAATGATAATAAATAAAAGAATGATGGTAACCACATAATATCATGTTAATCATGCTAAAAAACAATGTCAGGCAAACATATATACAAGCAGATAAAAATGCATCAATGTAAATGAGCAAAAGATAGAAAGATCTAACCCAAAATAGAGAGCATGCTGGTGAGCCACTGACAAAACAAGATCAAAACCTCCACTCCAAGAGCATAGGGTAAAAGTCCTAAATCTAAGTCCTTAGTCCCAAAACATAATAGTAACCACAGTCCGGTCAATTGAGTTTTTTAGGGTTTCAATATTTATTAGTGTATTTTAAATGAACAGATAAAATGAACAATATACACAAGATATAAATATGAACAGTGATAATATTAACAAGGATAATAATCGACATAAAGAATAAATCAAGATATATATATATATATATATATATATATATATATATATATATATTGACTGAAAGTAAATTTAGTGATGGTTGATTAATTTATTGGATCGATGAATCGGGTCCAATGTAGTGCTGATCCATCGTAGTACAGTCTATGAGGAAGACCATACTATATGAGGATGCACCACTTGATCTTTGTGTTAAGGCACGATAGAGAAATGATATAGAAGACCATTCTCCGATGAAATCATGCCACACGAAAAGAAAAGGTGGAGACCTCGTCTTAAATCACAAACTCTCGTTGATTAGTCGAAGGTAACCTATCACGATCTCAAAGTATAGAAAGAGATCTCGATGATCACTCACTATAGATTTGAAATAATGAAGGTTCGCCGCTTCGCTAACAACGTTCGTGAATAGAAAGACTTCATCGGTCAAAAAATGAAGATGAACATAAATGCGACGGGAAGTGAAAATAAAGTCGATCTCGCCTTAATCATGATTTAATCGTGAAAACGATAATCTATGATATTTGACTTTCATTGACCGGTAGAATAAAAGAAGTTGCCTCATATATATCACGACTTGGTGATTTGAAATAAATCGATAAAAAGTCGTGATTTTGCAATATCATCGGCCCAAAATAACAAAGACAAGTGGGCTCGAAATGAAAATAAAGTCGGTCTCGCCTAAATAAAGATTTAAATCGATAAATCGAAAATCTTTTTATTAGAACTTCATTGACCAATAAAAATAAAATGAAATGAGATCGAAATGGAACATAAAGTCGTCCAGTCTAAATTAAGATTTTAAATCGATAAAATCGATAATCCTTAATTAAACTCTCATTGACCAACAAAGTAGAAAATAGGCCTCATATTCATCACAATTTATTGATTCAAGTAAATCAACAAAAATTATGATTTTGATATATCATAGGCCCATAAATGAAAATGGGATTGAAATGAAAAATAAAATCGGTCTCATCTAAATAAAGATTTAGATTTTCATTGACCACAAATAAAATAAAATGTGGGCCTCATACTCGTCACAATTTTATCAGTTCCGATAAATTAAAAATAATTGTGATTTCTTTATATCATAGGCCCAACACAATAACATTGAAATGATAATGAAAAATCAAAGATAAAAATCTAAGTGACAATCCAAATAAAATAGTAAACAATTAACAAAAACCCTTTTAAACAAAATTTAATCAAAATAATTATTAACACTCATCCAAGCTCTCTTTTTTTTTTTAACAAAAACAACTTAATAATAAAAAGAAAATTATTTAAAAAACGGATGAACAGGTGGATATGAGATTAAAGGGGGAATAACAAACAGGTGGAATCATGTGGGTTCAACACCCATCATCCACAACCGGTAAAAGACAAAAAAAGAAAAGTATGCATTTAAAAAAAAAACGGACTGAGCCCATGACCCAACCGTCCAACATAGGACAAATCCCCAAAGGAAGGGAATCCACCAACCAAGCGTTCAATATCCAAATCAGACTTTCAAAGAGGGCAAAATACAAAAGTCAAAATAGAAAACGGTGAGAAACAGGGTCTGGTTCGTTTGGTTTGGGTTTGTTCATCATTCTGACTCTTTGATTCAGTTTTGAAATTGGTTCAGATTTGTATCGGTTTGGATTTTGATTCGTTATCACTCTTCTCTTTGTCTCACTCTTTCTGTGATTCAGAATGGTTTGGGTTGTTGAGTGAGTGTTTGTGTTGGTACCCAAGATTATGACCGTAGTGGGTACCCAAACCCCGAGACATTCAAGGCAAGCTATTCACAAGGAATAGATCAAGTCAGGAAAGTTCGAGAATTTGGAAGAAACTCAAAGATGCCATTCACGGAGAATACATTCATCTTGGGGAGTAGAGCTTCTTGACGATTCCTAAGGAGGACAGCCGAAGGGAAGACTGTATCTGGTGCTCATATTGGGGATCTAGGCGTCTATTTCTACGAATAAATGAAACGGCGTCACCTAGTTCTAAACGTAGTTGCCGGGGAAACTCGAAATATCTATACTATTATTACACAGTAGATATGAGTTTATGAAAGGAGACTTACAGTGAGCAGCCCCACAATACAGTTTATAATATGAAAGCAGTAAATGAAAGCGATAACCACTTACTCGGTTGTAGTGCTTCCATGCTGTTTGGTTAGTTGTTCAACAAATATAGATTGAAAACAACAGTATATTCAAAATCAAAGGAGAAAGTGCTTTGAAAAAGAAAGATTTGGGGCTTACAGCTCAAGGAGAGGCCCAGGGTTTTATCAGTGAGCGCACTGTTTGACTTTGTACAGCGGGACTTATATAAGTGACTGGGGCCCGAAAAAGGTTTTCTGTACAAAGGGATGGGTCTTACACTCTTTCAAGAGGCCCAAAAAGGTTTAAAGAAAAGAGTGGGGCTTATAACACGAGGGTAGGCCCAAATGATTTTTCGTTTAAAAAATGGCGATCGCGCCGAGGTTTTCTTTTAACGCAGAGAGACTTATACAATAAGTGAGGCCCAAGATGTTTTGGTTAAAAAGGGGATTAGGTCTTACACTCTAATAGAGGCCTAAAGTGTTTTGATTGGGTCTTATAGCTCAAGGAGAGGCCCAGATGATTTTTATTTTTAAACGGGCGACGATCGCGCCGTTTACTTGTACAGAGGGACTTATACAATGAGTGAGGCCCAAAAGGTTTTTGTACAAGGGGGGATGGGTCTCACACTCTCTCAAGAGGCCCAAAAAGGTTTGAAAATGATTTATGAGGGTTGAATTAATCCAAAACCCTAATTTGTTTTCAAAATGTATTTAATTGAATAAAAATTCAATTAAAATGATCAAAAATTGTTTAACACATGGAAAAAAAATTGTGATCTTGGATTAATGCTTCAAAAATTAAGTATTGACCTACAAAATAATTAGAAAGCATTAAAAGTTGCAAAATCAATGTAGAAAAAATATTTAAAATGCCAAAAACAATCAAAATATTAATTCTTTACAAAAATATCAATTATATGAAATAAATAATATTTTTGGGATTTTTTGTGAAAATAAAATATTTTAACATTTTTGTGAATTATTAAAAAAAGAATCAACTCAAAATCATTAAAACTCAGAGAGAAATTAATTTTTGAATCAATTAAACAAAATCACAAAATTCAAATATTTGAATTTCTAAAAATGGCGCCAAGAACAAGCTGAAGAACCCGCGCGTGTTCTTGGTTTCTCAGATTTGCATTTTCTATCCAATCTCCATGAATACGTAATCATATCATGCAATCCACATATCATTATGCTCGTCTCAACCTCACGATCATGTCTATGTACTTTAATTTCATTTAAATTAAACATACAACAAGAAATCACGAAGAGACCTCAAGAACCCTAATTTCTGCATGAAGGCTAGGATTTTTGATACACGATTCAAACAATGCAATTAATTGAGGGAAAACATTCCATGCATGATTATGAACATATGGCCAAATTATTGTGCGAGGAAATATGCATAGATTGAGAGATGTCCAAGCATGTGCTTACCTCAAAGTCGTGACAGCAAGTTCAAAGTGATTTTTGATTTGGAGGTGTTACAGATGAGTGGTGATGGTCTGAATAGCTTCCCTACACCCTATGGATTGTGTTTGGATGGTTGAACTTGATTGAAATTGGCTGGATCATTTTGTGGTACCTCAGCTGCACTTTGGTTAAAACCTTGAGCAATCAGCTGGTGATTTTGTGAAATTGATGTTTCAGAAGTAATCTAAGTGTTTGATCAGCTCATATGTGATGTATGTGAGGTGTGTGAGTGATTGGTTTGATTGGAATTGCTCTCAAACTCAAAACCCGATAGTGACTTGCCTTAGAAGGCAAAATTGGAGTGAAAGAAGAGATTTTGAGGAAAGCATCTGTTAGATGGCCTTGGTGTACTCAAACTGACCACAATTGAGCTCTATTTATAGTAGAGCAAGTTTGTTTTGCAAGGAATAGTGCATGGCAGCTGGTAAGTAGGTTTGGCCAATGTTGGCAAATGAAAATCCAAGTCTCCTCTAGCCATTGACTAAAGGTTAGGGCACAGAGCTTTGGTTCCATTGGTCTTGGATAAGTCTTGACTGATTTCAGATGAGAATGGCTCAGTCCATGCCACCTTGATGGTTCCATTGAATGCCTCATTCCAAATTTGAAGTCTTGTCCCTATTTTGGCCATTCTAGGTTCAACATGCTATTTCTTGTTCCATGGACTTTGGAGGCTTGGCTCAGTGATTGTCCCCTTTAGATTCAATCCTCTGAGGTGTCCAAGTGGATAGGAGCAATTGAATTTGGCTGATTTTGGCAAATCGACCAAAGTTGCAAATTCTGCCTTGCCTTGACAGATTTCAGCAAGGCAACTTGGCAATGTTGTATCTCATGGTGTAGGTTGAATTTGGCAATGTTCTTGGCCATTTTGGAAAGCTCTTACATGATACAACAACTGTTTGAACAAGTTTGGTTTTGATCTCTTTTGATTCCAAGTGAAAAATCCCCCTACATTTGACAAAAAGTGAGGCAGAATCTGACTTAGTGAAAATTTCACTAAGTGTTGGAAAAAGTGTCATTTTTACTTTTCAGCCACTTTGATCACTCCATAACTCAAAATCCTTAATGAATTGGAATGACTTGTAGTTGAAGTTTTTGTAGGTGATAATGAGGGCTACAAATCCATCTTTGGATGAGAAAAAATGGCCTTGTGGTTTAGGAGTTATGGTCCTCCAAAGTTGGTACCTTTGCCACTTTATTTTTAACTTAGAAAAATTTCTAAGTTTTATGGTTACCCCTTTTACAAGTTATCTCACTTTTCTTGATTTTTCTTGATGAATGATGATTCAAATCATACATTAACATCATTTTAGGGTTAAAAATCCATTTTGGTGAAAAATCTCAAAAAGTCAAAGTTGACTTTTGTGCACAGTTGACTTTTTATCAGATGAATTCCAAACTGTGCAATTCTTTAGGAAATCATGTCCTTGACCTAAATCAAACTTGATGGACATGTTACATGGGTGTCATAGGGTATATTCAATCATGTATTAGGGTTTGGGAGCATGTCCTGGTCAAAAGTCAAAGTTACAGTTGACTTTCCTCGCGAAACCCTAATTGTGGTGCAGATGAAAATGAGACTTGTTGCTCAAGCTTCTTGGATTAATCCATTATTCCAAATGGATCAATATAGTATATTAGAGACCCTCAAACCATGTCTTGAGATCTTGGCTCATGGTTTGTCCCAAAAGTCAACTTAGGGGTGAATTAGGTCAAGAAACCCTAATTCCTGATTTTTTATGAATGCATCCCCTGAGGCAAAATTGACTTGATGCATGGGTTCATGAGGTTACATGAAGTATATTAGGTTATGTTTTGGATCATTGGCTTGTGCCCAGATGAAAATTTCCATCTGGAGGCCCTGGGCGATCAAAACCCTAATTTGGTGACACTGTCGATCTGAAGACTTGATCCACCTAGAAGGGAGCAGCCTTATGCTTAATCCTTGAAGTGGGAGTCCTTTTGATCCATTGTGGATATTTGAGAGGTTAGACAAGTTGAAGATCAAGTCATTCCTTGATTGATCTTTTGTCTAAGGCTCTGAGAGGGCTTGAAACCCTAGTTCTGATTGTAGTCAATGCTCAACAATTCCTTGAGGAGATTGATGAGGCATGATGATTCATCCATATTGTGATGATGATTTGCACAATGATGGGAAACTTTAGTGGTCAAAATTTGGGGTATTACAGGAGGTAAGAAACTAAAGAGGTGTTCTCCACTGGGGAAAGATCCAGGGAGATGGACGACGCGGTTCAAAAGTAACCGGACGATACTGGAAAAAGACACATTCTTACTAGGCATGAAGCCAGAAAGAAGACATGATCACCACAGGGGATCAGTTTGAAATAAAAGGATAGACATGCTACAAAGATTTTCTGGGGATTTCCTATACTGAAGAGTTCAAACGGGATCTTCAAGAAAAGCCGGAAAAAAAAAGAGGTAAACTCTGCGTCAGATGATGAAAGGTGACTGGACCTTTCGGCTGTGAATAAGGTTAATGAACCAAAAATGTACCAGAACTGGTTGAGATAACAAATACGATTCCGTTTATGGAGGATGCCAGCGATGACTGGACTTTAGGTTCAAGCTTGACACGATTCAAACAAGAACGAACTGAAATAAAAGCCTAAGGTGACCCGATTCAAACCAAAGACGATGCCAACGATAATTGGACTTTGGGTTCAAGTTTGACATGATTCAAACAGGAACAAGATCTTAAGACAAGAGACAATGTTCGACACGATCCGAACAAGGACTCGGTTCAAGTTTGACACGATTCAAACAAGAACAAGATCTTAAAACAAGAGACAATGTTCGACACGATTTGAACAAGGACTCGGTTCAAATTTGACACGATTTAAACAAGAACAAGATCTTAAAACAAGAGACAATGTCCGACACGATTCGAACAAGGACTAGGTTCAGGTTTGACACGATTCAAACAAGAACAAGATCTTAAAACAAGAGACAATGTCCGACACGATTCGAACAAGGACTCGGTTCAGGTTTGACACGATTCAAACAAGAACAAGATCTTAAAACAGGAGACAATGTCCAACACGATTTAAACAAGGACTCGGTTCAGGTTTGACACAATTCAAACAAGAACAAGATCTTAAAACAAGAGACGATGTCCGACACGATTCGAACAAGGACTCAGTTCAAGTTTGACACGATTCAAACAAGAACAAGATCTTAAAACAAAGAGACAATGTCCGACACGATTCGAACAAGGACTCGGTTCAGGTTTGACACGATTAAAACAAGAACAAGATCTTAAAACAAGAGACAATGTCCGACACGATTCGAACAAGGACTCGGTTCAGGTTTGACACGATTCAAACAAGAACAAGATCTTAAAACAAGAGACAATGTCCGACACGATTCGAACAAGGACTCGGTTCAGGTTTGACACGATTCAAACAAGAACAAGATCTTAAAACAAGAGACAATGTCCGGCACGATTCGAACAAGGACTCGGTTCAAGTTTGACACGATTCAAACAAGAACAAGATCTTAAAACAAGAGACAATGCCCGAAACGATTCGAACAAGGACTCGGTTCAGGTTTGACACGATTCAAACAAGAACAAGATCTTAAAAGCCTAAGGTGACTCGATTCAAACCAAAGACAGTGCCAACGATAATTGAACTTTGGGTTCAAGCTTGACACGATTTAAGCAGGAACGGTTTTAAACAACAGGAAAGATGCCAGTGATGATTGGACTTAAGGTTAGACTTCTTGGGGAATACTGCACAAAGAATCAAGATCTGACACTCAAAGGTGAAGATCGGACATAAGTCTAGCTTAGCCAAAGGTTTAAGATAAACCGGGAATGTCTTCACTTTACTGATGAAATAAAGGCTCACATTGTCAAAGAGTATTAAGATAGGAAGAAGACATGATCTACATTTGGGGATCAATGTGAAACAAAAGGATAAGCATCCAACAACAGATTTCCTGGAATTTTCTTATAATGAAGAGTTCAAACGGGATCTTCAAGAAAAACCAGAAAAGACAGAGACAAACTCTGTGTATCAGTATGAGTTGGATTTTTGAATGCCAGTACAAGCTAGACTTGGAATACCTCGGATTGACTGGAAGAAATACCTTAAATAGGGATCACATCAGACTGACTGAAGGTAAAATCAAAGACGGATAAACTTCTTGTAAGAGATGACCACTTATCGTCGTAGAGGTAATGATAACAAAGCAAGTTTTTCAAGGAGATTATCACTTGTTGGTGTAAATTCCAAAGAGATGTTGACATTACAACACTGCTGGAGAAATAATCATGTCTTCAATGAGGATCTGTAAAAGATTCTTCCTGTGAGACTCAATGCAAAATAAATGCACTTGAAAGTGGGTTCAGAAACCACACCTGCCAGGGACCAAGGTTCAGTCTAGGAGCAAGCTAGAAAGAAACGGTCAAACAAGACTCCAATTGAGGAATGAGCTCAACTGGGGATTTATCTTATCCGAATGTGGAAAAAGATAACTGAAGCAACCATCATCCACGAGGATAAAACTCTGTGGGGATTTCAAGAATGGATGGGCACTTTATGCCTAGGGCTGACAACTCTATTGGAGAGAATAGACACACCCAGTCACTTGGGGAGATAAACGCCAACGTGAACAACACAGGTAAACACCAGAAACATGTAGCAAAAATGATAATATGCTATGTATATGAGTGCTTATGCCATGCTTAAACTTATGCTGACAAAATAGACAAGAAGCGAAACTGGAGATGAAATAAACATCTCGACGAGGATACCCAACCAAACTCAAAAGGTTGGACCATCACTGGGGGTGAAGTAGCTTTACTTCAAGGTTATGTCTTTCTCTGGGGGAAAGAGTACTCCACTTGATATAGCATCTTGACTTCACTAGGAATACCATCATGAGTTTAATTTCTTCATTGGAGATAAGAGACCCACTGAGAATCGCCAAGATTAGCTGAAGAAACAACTTTCTGGGGAGCTAGCAGAGACGCCACAAAAGCTGAGTAATTCTGCATGACTCATCTGCCCAGAGTACATGGTCTGTCAGAAGAATACATCAAGAGGATTTTACAGAAGAATTGGTACACAAGACGTTTCAATGTCCTCTAACTCTTGGAGAGATTTACCGAATCTTGACATAACTGCCCCTGATTGACTGCTTCGTACGACAAAGTTCTTGAGCTAGTTGTGAGTCTTGATCGAAGACCAAGATTGAAGCTGAGAGATTGATTGGGTTCCGCTAGGGAAAATCATTATACAAAGCCTAAGAGGAGGCTGGATTCCACTTGGGGAAATCATTATACAAAGCCTAAGAGGAGGCTATCTGTTGACTGACTGACTCCGCATGGGAGAATCCTTATACAAAGCCTAAGAGGAGGCTGTCTGATAGTTTATACTCATCACGGAGTGTACAGAGCCCAAGATTAACAGCGTCTGCACCATAAAGTCCTTGACCTTGTGCTTTGGACTGGTTGTTGACAACTGGGGAACAAACTTGCCCTTGTCAAGTTAATCTATGAAGGAGATGTCCCAGACTAGTTGACCTTTGAGAGGTTTGTCGAATCTCAACTTGACTATTTCTGATTAACTGGTCTTGCGATGATAAGTAACTAAGAGGATTTTAAAGAAGAATTGAAATGCCAGATGCTTCAATGTCTTCAAACTCTTGAAGAGATCCATGAGTCTTGACATAACTGCCCCAGTTCAAACGTATTTGAAATACTCAAACTGTAGTAGAAATGACTAGGGAACAAAACTTGCCCCTGCTGATAGGTCATTGGAGTCCAAACTTGTCATGAAATGACCTCAAGAAGGCTTGCCCCAATATTCCGAATTTTGAAGAGTTCTGCCCCTGATTCTTAGCTCTTGGGATGATGGATTGGCAGAACCTTCCGCTTGGTTGCCCCTGACTGAGCTTTCTTTATCAAGTCCAATTCCCTAGCTGACTGCATTTGCCGGGATTCCTTGATATTGAATTGTTTTGCAAACAAGTATTGTTCATTTAAAATTGGCAATTTCAGTGCAAAAAATCATGCAAGCTTTTGAAATCAAGTTTTATTGATGAAATACGCACAGTGGAATGATTAAGTAATCAAAAACAAAGTGGATCTGGTCATTTACAGAATGACAGACGAAGTGATCAACACACACAACTAGCAAAGATCATTAGGAGTCAGGTTAATCAACCTTGTTGTAGTATGCTTTCAAAACAACCTTACCTCAATTAGGTCTTTTAAGGGTTGTATCGTGGTCTGGTTCACGGTTTACGAAACAAAGGATAAAGGCTCAAAGTTTATTTGTCCCACCCAATCTTCGTGATGAACTCCAATCCTAAGCTCAGTTAACTTAAGCTATACATTCAGGTTCCTACAGACTAGGAACGAGCTGATGATCATTGATAATGATTTAGACACCTTGGATAGTCAGTACTCCCTCGCAGAATTGGGTTAATCTTTGAGATTTGAGACTTCTCCTTGTCTTCGCTGGTTGAGGTCACGATACCTCTTCTTTTGATTTGATTGAGGTCACGATACCTCTCTTTGTTTGCGGTTAGGACCTCCTTTTTGTTTGATTGTTGCTTTGAAACTCCTTTTTTTTGCTGTTGTACAAGTTCTTTTTGTATAAGGCAAAGTTCTGGGCTTCCCATCTTTCTTGGCTTTTGCCTTGAACGGGACTCGGGTCATCCTTTGATTAAGGATTTTTCAGCTATCCTTCCTTATTTGCTGTTTAGAGGAATAACTAACTCATTTGATTTGAGAGAGCTGACTGGTGTCTTGCATGAAGCGCTTGCATTAGAATGCATAACCAAGTTAAACTGAGAACTACCCACCCCAAGGTTGAGATTTAAGGGTTTTTTGTGTAAGGAAAGAAAACTCCTACTTCTAGGCTCGAAGGGGTTAACGAGGGATTATCTTCCTTATTTCTCCAGTGTTTGGGATTTGAAACAATGCCTTACATCCTCGACAAGGTTTAATCGAAAGCATACCACAACAATTATGGATAATATTTTCGTCATCCTCCCCAATCTTTGCTTGAACAAAAGGATTGATATGGGAAAAATATTTGTCTGTTTTTTTGTTTTTTTTGTCTTTATGAACACAAAAGTAAATGAGTGAAACAAATGGACTTAATCAAAATATGCACAAACATTTCATTAATCTTGCCAATTTGAAAGTACAATAATGTTTATAAGCAAATATAATTCAAACATGCAAATAAAATACAACAAAATGCTAAATAGCCAAATGATTGTCAGCTTTAGGGAATTGAAATTTCCTTCTTAATCTGCCAAGCTGAGATAGTCATCTTCAGAGTTGATTGTCGAGATCCGCTTGAGAATCATCTTCACACATACTCTCAGAAAATTCTTCCACCTCAGAATCTGATGAACCTGCCTGATTAGGCGAAGGTTTGCTAATTTGGACGCCTTGAGGCGTGAATGAGAACATATCAGGGTCAAACAAAGCCTGAACCTGGCTTCTAAGTACCCTAAGTCTTCAGCTGAATGCCTCTGTGCCCCAACATGGTGGTCAAAACGAACGAGTCTGAAAAAGACAACTTCAAAAGCTACTTCAAGTCCAATGATGGCTTCAGGAAGCCGCCTGGGTTACAGACAAAGGACGGACAAGACTCAAGGCTGAGAAATGCAAATGCAATGCAACTAACATGCAATGAGAATGCAATGCTAATGCAAGCCAAATGGTTTCAAGGAACTCAAAGGCCAACTGCGAACATTTTGGAAACTGAAGAGTTTTGTTTTAAAATCCATGATCTCTAAAGATCTTCACAAAGAAAAGAACTTCTGAGTTCTTTGAAATCATTAATGGATGCGAGGAGATGTATGCAATGCACAAACACAGGCACACAAAACATGGATATATGCACACGCAAAAGCACACAAGCACAACGTATGTACACTGGTATTCACGTATATGCACAAACAAACGTATACAGATATTCACAGACATGCACACACAAACAAGAGAGGGCCTAGGTTTGAAGATCACGAGCATGGAGCCATGGTCTACCCATCCCAGAAGGTGTGTACTATAGGTTTTCATCTGCAGAACAGGGTTCTAAAAAGTTCCCAGAGTCTACGTAAATCCTTCGGATATTATCGGCCCATGTAATTACTTACACGGGTTAATAATATTCTCAAGATAAACTTGTCTGAGTGTAGTATTGCGTGACAACTACTCGGGACTGGCTCCCTCATAGTCACTGCACTACATCCTAAAAGGCCAAGTGGGGTAAAGGTAACTACGGTCCTCAGAATCCCTGGCTCTCAATTGAAAAAGTAATATCAATGTGACTGCTCACATCAGACATCAACAATCCCAAAGGGCCTCATCTGAGTGTGGTCATCATATGCCATAAATTGTTGGTACTACTGCCAACAACCGACTATTGATTACACCACGATCCTATCATATTTGTGCTCTCAAGTCCGGGTTAGGACTTATCTCACCACTCAATAGTAGTACCCTGCACACAGAAAATCTCAAGCAAATAGGTATACAAATATATACATATATATACAAGTATAGCAAGCAAAACATGTAACAAACACAAGTATAAACAAGGTGGGTTTAACCCTTAAATAATAGGTGATCCCCAGTGAAGTCGCCATTTCTGTTGCGGTGAAAATCGGGTAACAAGCTATCAATTAACTTGCATCATTTTCTTTTACAACCGACTTTGATTTATCCAAAGGAAAGGATCAAGATCGTTAGAAAAACCTAAAGGGGGGAGATCTAAGGTTCGGGGGTTGGTTATACAAAGGGAAGGTATTAGCACCCTATGTATCCGTAGTACTCTACGGGAACCTCTTGTTTAGTTTATGTTATGTTATGTTTGCTAAGGAATATCTATGCTAAGGAAAAGACCTAAAGATATGTACACTAAGTTTGCTCGCCAAGACGTCGCATCTTGTGCCTACGTATCTGACTAAAGAATCAGAGCAACCGTAGTTCACCTAACTAATGGTGAAAGAAAAGTAAGCATTGACTATGGCCAACGTTCCAAAGGGAATGAGCATAAGCTCGCGTAGAGTCCACGATAACTCTCTAAGTCTATGTTATGCAGGGAGGAAGTGAATTCTCATGATAGTGAGAACCACACAGAGTTCATGATAACTCTGTAAGTCTGAGTAAAAGGTAAAGTGAGTTCTCATGATAGCGAGAATCACATGGAGTTCATGATAACTCCATCCTATTACTAAACTATGAGGGAAACGGCTCTTATGAGGCCAAGGTGAAATGGGAATGGATTGTGACTTAGGAGTCAAAGTAGGGATCTTTCCTTTGGAAGGAGGGTTAAGAATCAAGCATGAATATGATATATACAGTATGAATATGAACAAAAGTATAATCAGATAATATGAACAGGGTAACATGAACATGGTAATAATCAAAACATCAAAATCAAATGTTAATAAATCAAAGAATGATGGTAACCACATAATATCATGTTAATCATGCTAAAAAACAATGTAAGGCAAACATATATACAAGCAGATAAAAATGCATCAATGTAAATGAGCAAAAGATAGAAAGATCTAACCCAAAATAGAGAGCATGCTGGTGAGCCACTGACAAAACAAGATCAAAACCTCCACTCCAAGAGCATAGGGTAAAAGTCCTAAATCTAAGTCCTTAGTCCCAAAACATAATAGTAACCACAGTCCGGTCAATTGAGTTTTTTAGGGTTTCGATATTTATTAGTGTATTTTAAATGAACAGATAAAATGAACAATATACACAAGATATAAATATGAACAGTGATTATAATAACAAGGATAATAATCGACATAAAGAATAAATCAAGATATATATATATATATATATATATATATATATATATATATATATATATATATATATATATTGACTGAAAGTAAATTTAGTGATGGTTGATTAATTTATTGGATCGATGAATCGGGTCCAATATAGTGCTGATCCGTCGTAGTACAGTCTATGAGAAAGACCATACTATAGGAGGATGCACCACTTGATCTTTGTGTTAAGGCACGATAGAGAAATGATATAGAAGATCATTCTCCGATGAAATCATGCCACACGAAAAGAAAAGGTGGAGACCTCGTCTTAAATCACAAACTCTCGTTGATTAGTCGAAGGTAACCTATCACGATCTCAAAGTATAGAAAGAGATCTCGATGATCACTCACTACAGATTTGAAATAATGAAGGTTCGTCGCTTCGCTAACAACGTTCGTGAATAGAAATACTTCATCGGTCAAAAAATGATGATGAACATAAATGCGACGAGAAGTGAAAATAAAGTCGATCTCGTCTTAATCATGATTTAATCGTGAACACGATAATCTATGATATTTGACTTTCATTGACCGGTAGAATAAAAGAAGTTGCCTCATATATATCGCGACTTGGTGATTTGAAATAAATCGATAAAAAGTCGTGATTTTGCAATATCATCGGCCCAAAATAATAAAGACAAGTGGGCTCGAAATGAAAATAAAGTCGGTCTCGTCTAAATAAAGATTTAAATCGATAAATCGAAAATCTTTTTATTAGAACTTCATTGACCAATAAAAATAAAATGAAATGAGATCGAAATGGAACATAAAGTCGTCCAGTCTAAATTAAGATTTTAAATCGATAAAATCGATAATCCTTAATTAAACTCTCATTGACCAACAAAGTAGAAAATAGGCCTCATATTCATCACAATTTATTGATTCAAGTAAATCAACAAAAATTATGATTTTGATATATCATAGGCCCATAAATGAAAATGGGATTGAAATGAAAAATAAAATCGGTCTCATCTAAATAAAGATTTAGATTTTCATTGACCACAAATAAAATAAAATGTGGGCCTCATACTCGTCACAATTTTATCGGTTCCGATAAATAAAAAACAATTGTGGTTTCTTTATATCATAGGCCCAACACAATAACATTGAAATGATAATGAAAAATCAAAGATAAAAATATAAGTGACAATCCAAATAAAATAGTAAACAATTAACAAAAACCCTTTTAAACAAAATTTAATCAAAATAATTATTAACACTCATCCAAGCTCTCTTTTTTTTTTTAACAAAAACAACTTAATAATAAAAAGAAAATTATCTAAAAAACGGATGAACAGGTGGATATGAGATTAAAGGGGGAATAACAAACAGGTGGAATCATGTGGGTTCAACACCCATCATCCACAACCGGTAAAAGACGAAAAAAGAAAAGTATGCATTTAAAAAAAAAACGGGCTGAGCCCATGACCCAACCGTCCAACATAGGACAAAGCCCCAAAGTAAGGGAATCCACCAACCAAGCGTTCAAGATCCAAATCAGACTTTCAAATAGGGCAAAATACAAAAGTCAAAATAGAAAACGGTGAGAAACAGGGTCTGGTTCGTTTGGTTTAGGTTTGTTCATCATTCTGACTCTTTGATTCGATTTTGAAATTAGTTCAGATTTGTATCGGTTTGGATTTTGATTCGTTATCACTCTTCTCTTTGTCTCACTCTTTCTGCGATTCAGAATGGTTTGGGTTGTTGAGTGAGTGTTTGTGTTGGTATGGTAGCGGATAGCTTGGTAGATTTATGGAAGTTGGATGGTGTTGTTGATGATGTTTTCAATGGAGTAACGTGAGTTGTTCGAAGGTTTATTACATGGTGGTTTAATGAAGATCCATGGTGGTGGAAGGGTGAGGTTGAATGAGGACGGTTTTGGGAGAAGAATAAGATGTTTTGTAGCTTTATGAAGGTGGAAGAAAAGTGAGGAGTAATAGCAGCATGAAGATGACGATGTTGATGGCTGAAGGTTTTGAGGGATAAGGTCGACTGAAAGGGATTGTCTTGCAGAAAAAGAGTTGTGGTGGTGGAATTTGAGCAACAACGAATAGATGTGCTCATCAAATGAGATGAAGGTTTGATTTTTTCTTGAATGTGTTTTTGTTTTCCTGTTATGTAGCAAATGAGATGAATCAATGTTTGTGGTTTTTCCTCCTAGCTGTGAGATATGTGACAAGTTTGTAGTGATAGGAGTTTCGGCGTGGTTGCCGTTTTTGTATGGTTTTGCGTGCTTCTTGGCATGGTACGCAGGGTTTTGTGAAAGGCTGGTGGATTTACAACTTTCCTGGATTTTGGGATAGGCTTTTGGTTGGAGTGTGATAGCAGACTTTCGGCTGGGTTTGGGAAAAGAGTGTTGGGAAGTGATGGTACAAAATCAACAGTAAAAGTGGGAGAAAGGTGGATTAAGTTTGAAATAATTAAAAGGAAATAGTAATAATGAAAATAACAACAATAATAATAACTTAATAACAATAGAAATAAGGAGACTATTAATGAAAAATCTGAACTACTCTAATAATTTGAAAGTAGTGATAGCAATAAATTCTAAATAAAAAAATAATTACCTAAAACTATTTAAATTAATGTTAAATGTTAAATTAAAATTTAAACTAAAAAAAATAGAGGATTTACTCAAACTAAATTAAAAAAGCTATTGAAATTATAGTTAAACTAAAAAAAATATAGTTGAAGACAAACTAAGTTAGACATAAGCCAAAATAAAACTATAAACTAAAATAATTATCTAAATGGAATGATAAAGTGATTGAAAATGCAAGGTCAATAATCCAGGAAGTATTAACAAAAAAAAATTGCGAAAAAAATAGCCGACTTAAAATGATATGAAAATGACCAGACGAATCTGAGGGTAAAATTTGGGGTGCAACATCTGGCATCAAGTTGATTGATCCAGAACTTAGACACAGTCGATCTCTTTGTGGTCCAACTGACTTTGAAGGGTTGCTCGCACGAGGTAACATCCATGATTATCTTCCGAGCAAACTCTACAGCGTTCATAGTTGTGTGGTGGCACCTGGCCACGTCCGCTCTGCATTCAGTGTAACCTCACTAGATCTGTTTCCATTGATCGAACATCCTGACTTTGATGCCTAGTACGGTTCTCATTAATCATGCTGACTTGTTGTGTGTCTTCGTCCATATAGATCGGAAGCCACCAGTGGTTCAACAAATGTTGCAAAGTTCTTTGAACGAGAGCACATCCTTGGTCGCTCTCACGACATTCTTTACAGTTCCGATAATTATGCGAAGTCAGAAAACCGAGCTGGACTTGCTTAGCATGTAACTCCACCAGGCTGGTATTCATCAAGCGAATATCAAAGATTTGAATCATATTCACTTGATACTGATTTCTATCGCGGTAATCCTGAATCCATCCCAGATCCATCTGACGCTGGAGGGCCTCTTGTACAAAAGAGCACCCCTGCTTATTTATCGAGTAAATCAGACAGGAATCGTAATCGTACCGTGGTAGATTATGATGTTGGATTTGCCTTGAGTGCATTGCCACCAAGTTGACATTCATCGCACGGATGTCGTGGTTTTGAATGATATTGGAATTTGTGTAAGTCATGTTGACCCCACGAATTTGGTGCTCCTGGATCCACCCTAGATCCAACTATTCCTGTAGCGCTAATTGCACCACTATCACACTGGTGATAATTATGAGATGGTACATGCACATATCCGCTCTGTCTGCGATGCATTTTGACCAGGTTGGCCCTCAATAAGAGTACATCATGAATTTGATAGTTGTGCTTAGACTCTCCCTCTATCAAATACTACAGCTTTCTCATGTTGAGGCAGCGGGTTTGTCTGAACATTTGGATTTGTATCCTTGAAGGATAAAACCTCGCTCCTAACAAGCTTCTGTATGTCGGATTTGAAGTTGAGACAGTTTTCTATATTATACCCTGGTCCTCCTTGATGGTAAGGGCAAGTCTGATCCGCCTTGAACCAAAAAGGCGGATTTTCCGGTACTGTAAGAGGAGACCTAGTTTGGACGTGCCCCTTGACTAGTAGTAATGAAAATAGTTTTGCGTACAACATTGGTATAGGGTCGAACCCTGGTGGTCAGGTTGTACGGTTGTTGTTGTACGGAGGACGAGCCTGCTGAAGAGGCTGTTGCATCCTTTGCTGATATTGTTATTGATTCGGTTGGCTCTGAACAACCTGAGGTTGATACGTAGGAACAGGCACAGGGTTGATAGCAGGAGTTACAGTTGCTACTGGTTGGTATCGTCGCCTTTGCTTTTCGAGAGAGATATTACCAATATCTTTATCTTTTTTCTTAGGGAGAGCACTACCGTATCTTTTGGTACTGTTGGATGATCCAACATCTTTTACTAGACGTCCTTCTCAGACTGCTTCCTCCAGACGAACTCCCATGCCTACCATCTCAGTAAAGTCACCAGGCACACTGGCGACCATTCGGTCGTAGTAAAATGAGCTCAAGGTTTTCAAGAAGATCTTTGTCATCTCTTTTTCCTCAAGAGGTGGACAAATCTGAGCGGCAATTTCATGCCATCTCTGCGCATATTCCTTAAAGGATTCTTTATCCTTTTGCGACATGGCTCTGAGTTGATCTCTGTCCGGTGCCATGTCCAGGTTATACATATACTGTTGAACGAAGGCAGCGCCAAGATCTCTGAAAGTGACTATCTTAGTGCGGTTTAGACCCATGTACCATTTGAGTGCGACACCGGTTAAACTATCTTGGAAATAGTGGATCAGTAGCTGTTGGTTCTCCATCTGAGTTGACATCCTTCGAGCGTACATCACCAAATGACTTTGAGGGCAAGAGTTGCCCTTGTATTTCTCAAATTTGGGCACCTTGAATTTGTGCAGAACTTTCACATTGGGGACCAGACAAAGGTCTGCGACGTCCTTTCCGAATAGATCCTGACCGCGAATGGCTTGCAGTTCCTTCTGCATCTCCAGGAACTGTTCCTGGAACTCATTCATTCTGTCGTACATACTTTCGTTTCCACCAGAAGGTATCTGTGGAATCTGTCCTTCCGGGACAGTGCGTACCACGGGTGGTGGTATAGTCATTACGGCAGTGACTCTTAGTGCTTCCCTCTCCCGAAGTTTGTAACCTTCAGGAGTTGCTGTCATGCCCCTTGCATCTTCGCTTTCCCGAAGTTTGTAACCTTCAGGCCCAGCGGTTCCTGCTGTGGTTTTCGGATCTTTCGTGATTGGCGAAATATATCCTTCCGGGATATAGTTGAGTGGCATGCCCCGGGGACGATCTTTTGGCATGTTATACCAAGGATCATACTTCTCCACTATGGGCGTCGATGTGATCTTTGAGATCACAGTCCTTTGTTGCTGCATCTGAGCTGCAGCTAGAGCTTGCATGTCATTGTGAAGCTTTCTCAGATCTTCTTTCAGAGTGTCGATCTCTTCTCTCAACTCTCTGTTCTCTTCCTCGAGATTATCCATTTTCTTTTGTTGACTGGCCCGAGTATTGTACAAATGAGACAGTTTGACTCTAGAATCGAGACACAAACATGAGATTCGTAGGTAAGAAGAATGCGCTATGTGAGAATGATGAATGATATACAATGATCATATATTTTTTTGTTTAATCAAAAGTAACTTCGACAATTGGATTGCAAATATCACACAGTGGGGAAACCCTATTTTATTGAATTCAAAGATTGGGAAAATGGAAATATAGTAATTTACAAAGTGCTGTAAAAGGAAATGTCTAAACTAATGGATCCTGAGTCCTTTATGAGGGGAGCTCAGGTGCTGGTGCTTTCCTTTTCTTTGACCGAGGCTCTTTAGCAGTTGTCGGGTTGTCATTCCTTTGCCAAGTGAAAGGAGCGAGCAGATTCCTTTGGTCTTCTTGGTTTTCTACAGCATGTTGCTCTAAAATCTCGATCAGCGCGTCTTTTTCTTTTAATAGTTGATGTATTTTCTTGCACTCCACATTGAGAATAAGGTACTTGTTCTTCCAAGACTTCTTCTCCTGTTGAACTCTGTTGAGAGTAACCTGAAGCTTTTCTATATCAGACATAAAGTAAAGGACATATTCCTTTAACGGAAGAACTTCCTGACGAGGTTATGGCATCCTCAGCTTGAGAGCTCTAGTTTGTACCCAGTGGAGATAAGGTTCCACCGAGACATAGTCTGGTTTTCCTAGAGACTCTCTTCCTTTCCTGTGAACACGTTTCCAGGCATGCACTATTTCTGTCTTTAGTGCCCTGTCATTTTCTCCTTCCTTGAAGAAAAGACCTTCCAGATGAGCATTACGCGGGACATGCCTCATCGGGTATCCAAATTAACGACGTACCAAAACTGGATGATAATTGATTCCACCTTTAATTCCTAGTAGGGGTACATTAGGGAAATTTCCACAACGGTCAATGATTCTTATTCTGTCATAGACTTGATCGTACCAATCGATGTCAGAGTTGGTAAGAGACATGATTCTCTGCGACCAACATAAAGCATTCTTAGGATCCCAAAATGCAGCAGACTTGGGTAAATAAGAAGTAAACCATTTGTATAGCAGGGGTACACAACGTGTGATCATTCCTCCGCTGTACAAATTCCTTAAATGTACAGAATGATAAGCATCTGCGAGCAAGGTCGGTACAGGGTTTCCAATCAGAAAAATCTTAATGGCATTGATATCTACAAAGTTATCAATGTTGGGAAACAAAACTAACCCGTAGGTGAGCAGAACAAAGATGCTCTCGAAAGCAGCCACGTTCCCTATACTAGCAAAGTACAGAGCCTTCTTTACCAAAACCTTGGATGGTAAACCTTGGATTCCACCCTTAGTGGTCATGTGAGTCCTGACTTCTGACTCGTCCAAATAAATTGCTCTTGAAATGGTTGGATCCTTTGGAATTTCTTCCAGTCCAGAAAAGGGAGCCTGATCAGTGATGGGTAAATCATTCAGGTGAGAGTACTCCTCCAGCGTTGGTGCTAGTTGATAATCCGGGAATGTGAAATAGTGATAGATCGGGTCGTAGAACTGAATTAGAGTAGACAATATTCCTTCAATTACATGGAACCTTAACAGAGACAGCAGTCCTCCGTACTTAGCTCTAAAAGCATCAGGGTTGGTTATCATCCTTGCCAGACCTCTCAAATCCTCTAATTTTGGAACCTTGAAGATGTACTTGTGAGTCTTCCTTCTACCAAAATATATAACGCAATCTTTTTCTCTGACATTTGCAATCATTGTCTTAGTTCAATTTGAAAAAGAAAGACTAGAAGAGAAAATTTTTCTTTGTTTAAAGGTTTTTTTTAAATGAATGCATGAATGCAGCAGACAAAAACATAGAAAAAACACGGGGTCAAAGGTTCGGTGTCATGAAGTCAAGGCTCTACCCATCCCCAAAGGTTATACTGGTGATTTTGTGTACATGTCCTCAAAATCATTGACCTCTCTTGGGATAATAACAACAGGCTGGTTCACCCGAGCGAGCTGCAGTATCTTAGAGTAATCTCAAATGAGTGTAGTATCGCGTGACAACTATTTCCGATAGCTTCCGCACTACAAAATAGTAATAAGGTTTCAGTCTACTAAAATCCTCAGCTTCTCAGATAACCCAATCGAACAATCTGCTTTCAACAACCGAGGTCGTATAGGCATTGAATCCGCAAAGGGCAACTCCACTGATTCGATGGTCGACCGAGACCTTTTATTTGGGAGTCACTCCCTGTAAGATTACCCGTCTAGTGCCATCACTTATCTTAGGTGTATACTCAATCTTTCCAGATGCAGCATCACCCGCAGTCCCATTAGCAGAAAAATAAACACAGATATCAATTAGGAAAAGCGATATATATATATATATATATATTTGTCTTAACATCCTAGACCTCTATAATCCTATTCCTAACAAATAAAATGACACCCCACCAGAGTCGCCATTTTTTTGTAGCGAGCGATTTTTGTCGGTGACGCGGCCACCTTATCGCTGGTTCTTCTCCTCACTGTAATGAGGAGGGATGGGTGCTACTTTCTGATTTCTTATTTATCCCATGAAGCTGGAAGGGAAAGGGAAGCTATCTAAAACTAACCCTGCATGCGATTGTTTACATGAACAAACGCTTTAAAGAGATTAGGGGGTCAGGGGTCAGGTTATACAATGGGTAGTTGTCAAGTACCCATCCTATATGTGGTTATCCACAGGATATTAGCTTTAGGTTTCGCTTTGTAATTGATGGTGTTTATCTGATGATGGGTTGGGGAAGTTTCTTGGGAAATATGAGAGAGTGAGTGAGTTTTTGTTGATGTTCGGGTTTTCCCGATGTTTTTGGTAAGGTACTAGACCTGAGGTTTTTGATGTGTGAAGGTACTGGACCTAGGGTTTTTTATTAGTATACTCGCTAAGATTTCACAATCTTATGCCTACGTATTCCCGTTTAAATGAAACAGGGAAATCAGAGCAATCGTAGTTCCTCCTATTCTAAGGGAGGAAAAATATGTTTTGGTGTCTTGTTCAAAGCCCAAGATTGAAGATAAAAGGGTATCTGTGTCTTGTTCAAAGCCCAAGATTGAAGCTAAAAGGTTTGACCGAGAGAGAACTTGTCATCTCTAAAGAGGGATTTGTTGATTTTTGTGTGCCTTGATCAAAGCACAAGGTTGATGCTAAAAGGTTAATTGACTCGGCTAGGGGATTTCCCTATATAAAGTCGAAGAGGAGTTTAAATATGACCGACTCAACAAGAGAGTGTAGATATAGGTGTCTTGTATGAAGTCCAAGATTGAGGCAAAAAAGAGACTAACTCTTTGGGGATATCATTATGCAAAGCCTAAGAGGAGGCTAAAAAAGGTTTTGACTCTGTTGGGGAGGTTCGTATGTGTCTGGTACAAAGCCCAAGACTGAGGCTAAAATTTAACTGACTCTGGTGAGGATATTTTTATGTGTCTTGTACAAAGCCCAAGATTGAGGCTGAAAGGAGTTTGACTCTTCTTGGGGAAAATCAGTCCTCAAAGCCTAGAGGAAGGCTGGGAGGGAATAACTCTGCGTGGGAAGATATTTGTCCCAAGCTCGAGAGAGGGTGATTTATGTGTTGTACAAAGCCCAAGATTGAGGTTAAATGGGTTTGACTCAACAAGAGAGTGTTTTTATCTGTCATGTACAAAGCCCAGGATTGAGGCTAAAAAAAGATTGACTCAACAAGACAGTCTGAAAAGGTGATTGACTCAACAAGAGAGTCTGAAAGTTGATTGACTCAACAAGAAAGTATTTTATACTCAACAAGAGAGTGATTTGATGTCTCGTACGAAGCCCGAGATTGAGGCTAAAAGGGTGTTAACTCAACAAGAGAGTCTGAAAAGGTTAGCTCCGCTGGGGAGAATCATTGTACAAAGCCCAAGAGGAGGCTGACTATGTTGAGGAAAGATCATTATACAAAGCCTAAGAGGAGGTTATCTTACTGCTGGGGATAATTGAGATCCCTAGACAGGTCCAAGTGGGGAGTCAACTCTTACTGAGGATTACAGAAGAGTTGAGGTATCAGATGCCTTGAGGTTCTGATTTAAGATGTGTTGACCCTGGTCGGGGAATTTTTAGGAGAGAGACCGAGTTTTAACTCACTGGGATTTGATCGGATGATCAGGGTTCCTCCTACGCTCGTAGGGAGCTTGAGAATGTCTTTGAGACTCAAAGGGGTTTAGACTGTCCAAGCCTACTGGTGTTGAAGAGTTTTATCTTTTGTAGGATGCCCAAAAGAGGGCAAGGGCCTTAAGGGATGAGAATCAACCCTAAAGTGGTCTGAGGTCTGACACTAGAAAGACTGCTCTAGCAAAGGATACTAAGTTCTGTCTTATACCTTTAAGAGGTCGTCAGGGTCCTTTTATTAAGCCCAAGAGGAGGCGGGGATGCTTTTAGGAAGCCTGTGGGTCCCCAAACCAAAAGAAATTCAAGAAATGCAATTCACAGAGAAGGGATCATTTCAGGAAAGTTCGAGGGTTTGGAAGAAACTCAAAAGATTTTATTCACAGAGAATATATCAACTCCGAGGAGTATAATTTCTTTGACAATTTCTAAGGGTGACAGACTGAGAAAAGGTTCACCGAGAATACTGTCTTTCTCTTTGTTCCATATTGTTTAACCCCAAGAGAAGGGAAAACTGTATCTGGAAATCCTATGGGGATCTAGTTTTGTTTGTATTTAAGAGTGACCAACAGGGCTTTACCTAGTTCTAGACCTAGTTGTCGGGGAAAACTCTAAATAACTATACTAGTATATATACAGTTGATATATGACGAGTATTTAAAAGAGTATGAAAGAAGACTAACCGTGTGCAGCTTCCCACAATACAGTTATATATATATATATATATATATATATATATATATATATGACACGTATTTAAATGGATGAAAGAAGACTAACCATGCGTAGCTTCCCCCAATACAGTTATATATATTAAAGCAGGTAAATAAAAGCGGATAAAACTTACAGGCGAGCAAGCTTCCATGCTGTTTTGTTAGTTGTTCAAAGAAATTAAAGAAAGTTTTGACAACAATATGTATATTTGAATCTAAATCAAAAGGGAAGTTGTTTGAAAAGATTGTGAGGCTTATACTCAATGAGAGGCCCAAGGTTTAACAGTGATTGCACCGTTATTTCGAGGATCGTATCGGGACTTATACAACAACTGAGGCCCAACAACGGTTTATTTACAAAAGGGATGGGTCTTACAACTCAAGGAGAATCCCAAAGATTATTTAAAGAAAAGAAATGGGACTTACAACCCGAGTGTATGCCCAGGTGATTTGATTTTGAACCGGAAATCGCGCCGAGATTTTGCTTTTAACGCAGAGGGACTTATACAATATCTAAGGCCCAAAATGGTTTTGGTTAAAAGAGGATTGGATCTTACACTCTATTAGAGGCCCAAAGATTATTTTTGTACAAGTGATGGGGCTTACAGCTCAATGAGAGGCCCAAAAGTTTTGTTTGAAAGCGGCGATCGTGCCGAGGTTTTTGAAAATGCCGTGGATCTTATACAATGACTGAGGCCCAGATTATTTTGGTTTTTAAAAGGGGTTGGATCTTACACTCTATTAGAGGCCCATGAGTGTTTGAAAAAGATTGATGAGGGTGGAATTAATCAAAACCCTAATTTTGTCTAAAATGGAATTAATTTTGTTTTAAAATTAATAAAAATTATTGAAAACATGTGAGAAATGAGTTGTGATCTTGGATCAATGTTTCAAAAACCATGTTTTTATCCACAAAATGATTGAAAACCACTTAAGTTTGGAAAATCAAGAGAACGAAAATTTTTAAATTGTTAAAAAATAAATAAAAATTAATTCTTTGCAAAAATATCAAGTATAGGAAATAAATAATATTTTTGGGAAATTTTGGTAAAATAAAATATTTTAACATTTTTGTGAATTATTAAAAAAAGAATCAGCTCAAAATCATTAAAATTCAGAGAGAAATTAATTTTTGAATCAATTAAATAAAATCACAAAATTCAAATATTTGAAAGTTTGAAAAAGGCGCCAAGAACACACCAAGAACACGCGCGTGTTCTGAGTTTTGCCCAGATTTGCATTTTCTCATCAATCTCACTGAATACTTGATGAAATCATACAATCCACATATCAATCTACTCGTTTTCACCTCACGATCATGTCTATGGTCTTTAATTTTATTTATTTTAAGCATGGAATAAGAAATCAAAGGGAAACCTCAAGAACCCTAGATTCTGCATGAAGGCTCAGAAATTCCACACACGACTCATACAAAGCAATTAATTGAGGGGAAACATTCCATACATGATTATGAACATATGACAAAATTATTGTGCGAGGAAATATGCATGAGTCATGAGATGACCAAGTTGAGGCTTACCTTTTGCAGCCGGTGATCGTGTTTTGGGTTAGAGGTGTTACAGCTTGGTTCCAATGATTTGGACAGCTTCCCTAGGTGCAATGGAGTGTGTCTGAATGCTTGGAGTGGATTGAATTAAGCTGGAACTTGATTTGGTACCTTAACTGCATATCTGTTAAAGGCTTGTGCAGATGGCTGGTGATTTTGAGAATCTGGTGTTCCAGATATTGTTTAAGTGTTTGGATCACTTCTATATGATTTTTATGAGGTGTGTGTGTGATTGGTTTGGTTGGAATTGCTCTCAAACTCAAAACCCGATAGTGACTTGCTTTAGAAGGCAAATTTGGAGGTGAAGGTGTGATTTTGAGAAAGGCAAGTGTTGTAGGCCTTTGGTGTACTTAAACTGATCAGAAATGAGGTCTATTTATAGTGTGTCAAGTTTGTTTTGCAATTAATAGGGAATGGCAACTGCAGCAGGCCTTTGGCCAATGTGGATCAAATGGAATCTCAAGTCTCCTCTAGCCATTGACTTGAGATTAGAGCACATACCTATGGTTCTCTGATTTAAGTTGCAACTGTCATATCTCCTAGCTCAGATGGAATTTGATGGAGTTCTTGGACATTTTGGAAAGCTGATATATCCTACTTCAACATGATGTCCAAATTTGGTTTTGATACAACTTGAATTACAATGAAAAATGCCTCTACTTTTGGGAAAAAATAAGGCAGATTCTGACTTAGTGAAAATTTCACTAAGTGTTGGAAAAATGTCACTTTTGTGTTTTCAACCATTTTAATCACTCCATAACTAAAAATTCATGAGGAATTGGAATGAGGTGTAGTTGACACTTTTAAAGTATGTCATGAGAGCTACAAATCCATCTTTGGACCATCTAAAATGGTTTCTTGGATCTCAAGTTATGATCCTTGGAAGTTGGTACCCTAGCCACTTTGTTCCATAACTTAGAAAATTTCTAAGTTTTTATGGTTACCCCTTTTACAAGTTATCCCACTTTCTTTGATTTTTATTGATGAATGATGATTCAAATCACATATTAACATTGTTTTAGGGTTGAGGAACCATAATTGTGAAAAATCTCAAAAAGTCAAACTTGACTTTTGTGCACAGTTTACTTTTTATCAGATGGATTCCAAACTGTGCGATCCTTGGTGAAATCAAGTCTTTGACCTAAATCAAACCTAATGGATATGTTCCATAGGTGTTGTAGGGTGTATTTAATCATGTCCCAAGGTTTGGGAGCATGTCTTGGTCAAAAGTCAAAGGTACAGTTGACTTTTTCTTCAAAACCCTAATGGTGGTTCTGAGGAAATTGAAACTTGTGGATCAAGCTTCTTGGATCAATCCATTATTAAAAATGGATAAATGTAGTGTGTTATAGACCCTCAAATCATGTCTTGAGTTCTTGGCTCATGTTTTGTCCCCAAAAGTCAACTTAGGGGTGAATTAGGTCAAGAAACCCTAATTCCTGATTTTTTTGTAGATGCATCCCCTGAGGCTAAATTGACTTGATGATTGGATCCATGAGGTCTCTTAGAGTATCTTAAGTTGTGCTTTGAAGCAATGACTCATGGCTAGAGGAAAATTTCCATCTGGAGGCCTCAGTCGACCAAAATCCTAATTTGGTGACACTAACGATCTTGAGGCTTAATCCACTTGGAATGCTGCAACCTTGTGCCTGATTCTTGATGTGGGAGTCCTATTAATCCTTTGTAGGTGTTTGAGAGGCTAGACAATTTGAAGATCATGTCATTCCTTGATTGGTCCTTTGTCTAAAGCTCTGAGAGGGCTTGAAACTCTAATCTTTGATTGTAGTGAATGCTCAACCATCCTTGAGGAGATTGATGAGGCATAAAGGTACATCCATATTGTGATGATGATTTGCACAATGATGGGAAATCTTAGTGGTCAAAATTTGGGGTCCAGCTCTTTGATAGAGTCCAACTCCTCTCTGAAAGCAGTTTTCTCTTGTTGAATTTTCTCCATCATGCGTCTTGTATTGGCTCAAGTTGCGTACTAGTATCGAGGAATCAACTTGATTTACTAGAGAAGAAAGGAAGGTGAAATGAGTTTCTGATGTTGAAATGGAGAATTCATTGGAAAGGCTTGCGGATATCGTGTAGTTTGTGGCTGCAAGTGTGAAACTACGCAGGTGAATTGGTGCGAGGTGGGGTCGCGTTGGATTATGCACATTTTATATTTCCTCTTTTTGTTTCTTTTTTTTCTGCTCACAATCAGTGAATCGTGTGGTGATGGTGCGTGTATGATAATGGCAGTGGTGTAGAGTGGTGATGCTTGAGGGACTTGGCTGGGAACATCATGTGCATGTAATTCATGATGGGTGAACGGAAATGTTGTGATGAAAATGGTTGTTGTGGCTCATTTGTGTGGTTGAATTTTGTGAAGGTTTTATGTGCGTATAGCAACTAGTGTTGCGTGAAGCTGATCGAATTTGGCTTGCAAGGAAGGTGTGAAGTGTTAGCTAGTACTCATGTGGGGCAGACGTGATATTGTATGCGTTAAAGACTTTGTCTTTTCTTTATTTCACCTTTTTAAATTTTTGTAATAATGGACTTGTAAGTTGAAGATGGGCTTGAAGAATTGGACCATGGGATTGAAAACTTTGTACATGGGCCTTGGTGATAATTATGAAGTTCATAAACCTTATATTTTTTGTTTAGAATTTTTGGTATAAATTCTATAATGGATTTGGGCTTGCAATTAGGATTGGACTTTGCTTTATTTGCACCTCCAAATCTTGAATCATGTTTGAATCATCTTTCCATTTTGAACTTTGACCAATTCTCTTGAATTAATTCTAAATAAATTATTAAAAGTGCACCACTTGAAATGACCTTGAGAAATAAAGTTGACCATGAATCAATTTTGGACTTTTGAATGAGCTTAAGACCTTAACTCACAAATCAATCTTGAACTTGTGTCCATTTGAATCTTGATAAGCCAAAACTTCATCTAGAACCTTGTTGAAGAATATCATGCCTTGAAATCAGAGAATTATGACTTGAGATATGACCTTCAATATACTGCACCAAACCCTAGTTGAAGCGAACCAATCATTGAATAAGCACTTGACCCATCATAGTCTGATAACTTGATCCACAGAAACCTGAATTAACATAAAACCCTAACTGAGAGGCTCAAACCCGCACCACTTGAATAAAGCACAACCTGACTTTGATTATGAAACACTCTCTTTCTTTACTAAAATTTGGTCATAACCAGAGGAACTCCAACTCATATTGCCCACACTCCCGACTGGATATCCTCAATGAAGCACAAACTTAAGCAACAGGAAAACAACATATTTTTTGAATTTTTTGAATGACAGTTAGTGGGTGAATGTACAGATGAAAATGATGTACAAGTGGGACAAATTTGGAGTATGACAGTGTGGAGGAGAAGACATCATCAACAAAGTATGAGATTGAGAAATTCACCAGTGTGAATGATTTTGGTTTGTGGCACATGAAGATGCAAGCCCTTCTTATTCAATAGGGTTTGTTAGAAGCGTTAAAAGGATCAGAGATAATGAAAGCTAGTTTATTCTCTTGTCTGCGTAGAGTTTGTTCCAAGGTGGAGATTTGTGGTATTTTGGATCGGACTCTAGTGTCGACAAGGGTAGCTTGATATTTTGACAGGAGTTGTTCATGCTGTAGTCGAAGTTGTTCAAGCATGCTGTCAAAATATACTAACTTGTAATTTAAGTTAGTATGTCAAATTGAGTCTTGCTTGTAAGCCCAATTAGGTTAGTATGTTAGTTTTATTAAAAATAGCATTCTAGTCTCTCATCTTTGTAAGTGTAGTGCAAATCCTAATTAGGGTGAGAGAGGTTAATTGTTGGTATTCACTTGTAATCTTTGAACCCTTATTGAGAAAGTGAATAGTAAAACAGATTTAATCAATTCTCTATTCTTCTTGCTTCTTCTCTTTTCCTTTGTGAAACCTAATAGGGTTTCTTGTGTTTTTTCAAGAAACTCAATCTTTTTGTCATAACTTTGTTATGTTATTGACTACATCGTTTCACAACAGGGTGAGTTTTTGACCTTTAGATGAATATTTGATCAAATGTGAATATTTCTCCCTCATGATGACCCAATGGTAGTATCAGAGCTGATGATTCGAGTAAGGGTCTGACTCCTTGTATCGAAGCCTATGACGAGTAAGGGTGTCAGTACAAGCAATTGGATGAAAGATCTTCCGTTTAAGGGGGAGCATATCGGCTTTGATACCACTATTGAGTCATCATAAGGGGGGAAACATTCACATTGGGTCAAACACTCACCTAAAGGTCAAAGACTCACCCAAATAACTAAGAGAAATGCCACGTATTCACTAAAAACCTTTAGGCAATGAGTAGTCAAAGACTCACCCCAAACAAGTGAGAGAGACACCACATATTCACTAAAAACCTTAAGGCAATGAGTGTATGGGTGCTCTCACTTATAAAGTGATCAACCTTCATTTATCTAAGCAATATGGGACTTAGAACTCACATTTGTTTCTCAACATAACTCACACTAGTTCCTCAACAATCTCCCCCTCTCAAGTGTGAGTTCATCCACTGTACTTATTTCAAACAAAAGCTCTTTCATCCATATACATGTACCGCCGTTGACATACACCCTTACTCGTCATCAGTACTACAGCGAGACACGTCGCCTGACTACCATCATGTCAGGAAGACTTTCGATACAAAAAGTAAGTCTCTTACTCGAACTAGGCTTTGATACCATTGTTAGGTCATCATTAGGGGGAACATTCACATTGCGTCAAACACTCACCTAAAGATCAAAGACTCACCTCAACAAGTGAGAGAGAGAGACCACATATTCACCCAAAATCAATGGGTGTATAGGTTTTTTCACTTATAAAGTGCTAAACCTTCACTTTTTCAAATAATGTGAGACTTAGAACTCATACTTGATTCAACATAAATTAAACTTGTTCACCAATCGAAACATACCCTAAATGTCAACAATATCACATCACTATTGCTCAGTCTTGGTTATACTCAGTCCAACTCAGATTATTCCATGTTTACTTTGGCAAGAAATGGTCACATTACTATTCTTCTGGTTTATGTTGATGATGCAATCCTGGCAGGTACATCACTAGCTGAGTTTGATCACATTAAACACATTCTGCATAATGCCTTCAAAATCAAGGACCTAGGAACCTTGAAGTACTTCCTTGGCCTTAAGGTGGCACATTCAAAAGAAGACATTACCATTTCACAACGAAAATATTGCCTAGACTTGTTGAATGATACAAGATTTTTAGCTTCAAAACCAGTTGATACACCTCTCAATCCTTCAATAAAATTGCATCAAGACAACAACAAACCTTTCGAGGATGTCACTTCTTATAGAAGATTGATTGGCAGATTATTGTATCTAAACAATATTAGGTCTGACATTACTCTTGCCACACAACAATTGAGCAAATTCCTGCATTGTCCAAGCCATGTCCACTATCATACATCAAGCAGAGTGATCAGGTATTTGAAAGAAAATTCAGGAAAATGTCTCATCTTTCCTATAAATTCATCATTGCAGATACTAGGATACACTGATGCAGACTGAGCAGGATGTATTGATTCCAAAAGGTCTACATCCGGCTATTGTTTTTTCATAGGAGCATCCCTGGTTTCATGGAAAGCCAAAAAGCAACAGAAATTGCTATCCACATAGCTTCCAATCCTGTATTTCATGAGAGGAAAAAACACCTTGAGATTGACTGTCATCTTGTAAGGGAAAAGATTAAGCAAGGTGTCTTAAAGTTGCTTCCAATAGCTTCTCAAGAACAGTTGGCTGATTTTCTTACAGAGCCTTTGAACACAAGCAAGTTTAAGAATTTCATTTCCAAGCTTGGCATGATAGATATATACCATGTTTAAGCTTGAGGGAGGATGTTAAAACACTTGCTTAAGCTTCATTATCATTGCATCTTTCCCTTTATAGTTAGGGTTTAAAAGTTAGTTAAACTACACATTATTCTAGGAAAATTAGTTATATGTGGGTTAGTAAAGTTATAATTCAGTTGTAACTTGCCTTGCCACCTATATATGTATCACCTTATGCAATGTAATGTTTATGCGAAATGATGATGAATACATAATGCTTCACACTTTTCTTCTCTCTTCTTCTCCATTCATTTGTATCACTCAAGCTCCATCAATGGAGTCTTTCATGTGTGTTCACAAGTTTTTTGCTCAATCATGAGTTGTGTTTAGTTTCTCAACACTCTTATTTAAATCCTCATACGACTCTCCAAGTAAAACTACATCATCTGTAAAATATGTGCTTCTCAATGTTAGCTATTGGATGTGTTTCACAAGTATATCCTAAATTAAAGTAAAAAGGTAGTGACTTAGGGTTGAACATTTATGTAAATTTATTGCAATGGAAAAATCGTCCGACACCCCAACCCTTATCCACACACTAGTTGATGCTCATTCATAAATATCTTGAATAGCTCAAATATATGCAATCTTAATTATGTTCTTCTCTGGGGCTTTCCTTAAAAATTCTCTAGCCACACCATCATACAACTTTTCTAAGTCAAATAAAATTAAATCAAAATCTTGTTGGTTCATCCGATACCGTTCATAAAAAATAAAAAATAAAATAATTTAATGCAAAAAAAATATTTTAAAGTTATTTATTTTTAAAATGTATATATTTTTTTGAATTTATTTATCAAAATAAATGTGATATATTGGAATTAAAGAAAAATAAAGAATAGAATAAATTTGTGCAAATTATCAAATGAAGAATTACATCCAGCACATATACAATTATATTGTATTTTAATTAATGAAAACATAAACATAGTTTTTTTTTCTTAAATCAGTGCATAATCTTTAAACATTCTTTTGTACGAAGCATAAAGTTTAAACATGTACTTAAATTAATTTTTAAATTGAATGGAGAGACAAGACTGCAACACTTTTAGCACTTTTTAAATTGAATGATCAGAAAAAGTCCAACCAAGTATCACATGGGTTTTCTTTGACAAACCCAACATCAAATTATATAACAAGAAGCCCAGCATGAATATGAATTTAATAAAAAAGAATGAACTTGGCTCATTTTGGAGTTTAAAAGTGATATGAAATGAATAAATATCAAAAATGAAAAAACAGATGCTTAATTAGTTCCGTAAAAAATGCTTAATTAGGAAAACCAATATTTATTCAAAGATTATTTGTCTAAAATCAGATTCTCAAGCACGACAAGTGTTTGATACCCACCTAAAAAAGGTGATTAAATATTTTTAATAACTTCTATTCACAATAAAATAAAATAATATCCACAACTTTTTGGGTTAAACAAAATTCAATTAATAATTAATTAGATAGTGTCGATTTGCATTAAGTGGTGTTTGTTATTGACCGATTATTCATGTTCTTTTCTTGTGGCCATTTAGCATTACTGTAGAAAAGTGATTATAATTTTACATGTATGGCATTGTTATTATTTTAAAACAGTGTACTAGTGATAAGATCAATAGTGTGTATTATTGAGTGCAAACGAGTTTTTAGGGTTGTGTTTATGTCAAGTTAATGATCTCCCTAACTATATGGTTATGTATACACTTGACCTCTTCGATCAGGTAGTTGTCATTTGAGCAGTTCCACTTCCTACCCGTTCATCTAGATTGTGGGAATATGAGAATTAATCATTCCCCTTAATATGAGAAGTGGTTGGCTTCTTGAAATGGTAGTAGCTTTAGTTATTTTACGTGATACATGTCATGGCACGTCTGAACATGATTTTGGGAGTGAATACGTTGGTTTGGGTCGAGTGATTCATGCTCTAGGTGCACTGGGCTGCGTCGGGTGAGCTCACTTGCTCGCCACGTGATGTCACCCTTAAGCGCTCCTTGCCCTCTTGTAATACTCCTGGGTTGAGTTTGATATGGATTGCCTCTTTTTAACCCCAAACAAGGTTACTCCAGTTCACAGTCCCTTAAGTATGAGGCTTGAAAGATCGATATGATTAAGCTACAACATATTACTTCATAGTCCTTCAACCATGAGGTCGGGAAGGACAATGTGATTTAAATGAGGAAAATATTGCCCTTACTAGCGAGACCTAGAAGAGTGAGCCCCTCATGTGAGACTCAGAAGGTTGTGTCTCTCAAGCGAGTGGCGTTTGGATATCATAGGGCACATGGTGCATTTAATGTTACATGATGATGGAGTTCTCTCGAGAAGGTACGAACAACATGGGGCATTGATACGCTTACATGCTCACAACATGGACCATTGGTGCTCTGCTCCATAAAAACATAGCAGTAAGCGCAACCCTATTATCGAGTCTTGATGGCCTACTCGACCTAAGTGCTTTATTCTATAAATATGTGAATCACGAATTTCTCTCTCCCAGTTTCTTATATGTTTGTATCCTATACTTCTTTAAGGAGTTTCTCCTTCAAGTTCATCCTTACCTTCATCGTCAATATGCAATTGTTCTAGGTATTAAGTCATTTCCTCCCATTCATTTTCCATTTTTCCTTTTTTTAGAAAGGACAATTATTAGAAAATTGAACAATAACTACAATGAAATAGAAATTAGTACCTACGAAGGGGTTTGAGATATGTGAAAGCATTGTGTTGTCAGTGTAGTTTTGATTCTAATGATTGTAGTGCTAGTGATAATGACCCTATTTTTTTCATTCTTTCCTAAGACAAGCAGGATCATCAATGGCGGTTGAAGATTTTGAAACCCTCTTAACCATTGAGGATATAGTGACCTTGTTTCACAAGGGCTTAGACTTATATGATCCTGGTGACAAGGAAGATGCCATATTGGAGTCATGTCTAAAGATGAAAGGGTTAATATGGCAGCTCATTCTTGATCAGGCGGCGAGTTCTTCCATATGTACCTTCCAATTATTTATGATTTAGGGTGTTAACTTCCTTCACCATGTTTAAGACAGAGGTTATTATGACCATCAACGTCGCCCTTCCTAAGGGAAACTGAACTATTGATATTACACAATGGTTTTCAAGATCATATGTATACGTTTAGAGATCACGCCCATAAAAATCATCTTTTTCCATTATACGTTACCAAAAACGTAGACAAAGGCAACCGGTTATTAATAGGCACTCTTTCTAGGAGGTTAATTTTCAATATACATTAAAATAACTATAAAATTGGAAATACAAACTAGTGAGGGTACAGGGGATAAGAAATTGTACTATGGTCATGTTCGAAGTAACCGGTGAGCATCAATTCCCTTTGTACTAGACGAATAACCATGCATCAATATATGGCTTCCACTCTACTTTCATGAATGATTCAGAAATAGAGGCCATTGAGCTTTTGAAAGATTTTAATGTCATGAGCTTAAGGGAAGTTGTAGAGTATGACTAATGTGATGATGGTGATAGGAAGGTTGGTGATTATTTGAGTAAGTCTTATACATAATTGATTGTTGTTTTTGGTGTGATAGTTTTATTGAGCCTTTCTTTGCCTTTTTTGCAGGGAGGATGTACCTGTCATACCCCAAAAGTTTGACCACTAAGATTTCCCATCATTGTGCAAATCATCAGCACAATATGGATGGACCATCATACCTCATCAGTCTCCCCAAAGATGGGTGAGCATTCACACAATCAAAACTAGGGTTTCAAGCCCTCTCTGAGAGCTTAGACAAAGGATCAATCAAGGAATGACATGATCTTCAACTTGTCTAACCTCTCAAGCATCCACAAAGGATCAAAAGGACTCCCACTCCAAGGATTAAGCACAAGGATGCTCCCTTCTAGGTGGATCAGGCCTCAAGATTGACAGTGTCACCAAATTAGGGTTTTGGTCGACCAGGGCCTCCAGATGGAAATTTTTCATCTGGGCATGAGCCAATGATCCAAAACACAACCTAATGTACTCCATGGAACCTCTTGGGCCCATTCATCAAGTCAATTTTGCCTCAGGGGTTGCACTCATAAAAAATCAGGAATTAGGGTTTCTTGACCTAATTCACCCATAAGTTGACTTTTGTGACAAATCATGAACCAAGACCTCAAGAGAGTGTTTGAGGGTCTCTAATGAACTATATTAATCCATTTGGAACAATGGATTAATCCAAGAAGCTTAAGCAACAAGTCTTAATTTCATCTGCACAACAATTAGGGTTTTAAGGAAAAAGTCAACTGTAACTTTGACTTTTGACCAGGACATGCTCCCAAACCCTAAGACATGATTCAATATGCCCTATGACACCCATGTAACATGTCCATCAAGTTTGATTTAGGTTAAGGACATGATTTCCTGAAGAATTGCACAGTTTGGAATTCATCTGATAAAAAGTCAATTGTGCACAAAAGTCAACTTTGACTTTTTGAGATTTTTCACCAAAATGGTTTTTTAACCCTAAAATGATGTTAATGTATGATTTGAATCATCATTCATCAAGAAAGATCAAGAAAAGTTGGATAACTTGTAAAAGGGGTAACCATAAAAACTTAGAAAATTTTCTAAGATTAAAATAAAGTGACAAGGGCACCAACTTTGAAGGATCATAACTCCTAAACCACAAAGCCATTTTTTTTCATCCAAAGATGGATTTGTAGCCCTCATTACCCTCTACAAAAACTTCAACTATACCTAAGTCCAATTCATTAAGGATTTGGAGTTATGGAGTGATCAAAATGGCTGAAAAGTGAAAATGTCACTTTTTCCAACACTTAGTAAAATTTTCACTAAGTCAGAATCTGTCTTCACTTTTTGCCAAATGTAGGGGGATTTTTCACTTGGATTCAAAAGAGATCAAAACCAAACATGTTCAAACAGTTGTTGTATCGTGTAAGGGCTTTCCAAAATGACCAAGAACATTGCCAAATTCCATTTGGGTTATGAGTTATGACATTGGAAAGTTGCCTTGCTGAAATCTGTCAAAGGCAAGGCAGAATTTGCAACTTTGCTCGATTTGCCAAAATCAGCCAAATTCAAATGCTCCTATCCACTTGGACACATCTGAGGATTGAATCTAAAGGGGACAATCACTGAGCCAAGCCTCCAAAGTCCATGGAACAAGAAATAGCATGTTGAACCTAGAATGGCCAAAATAGGGACAAGACTCCAAATTTGGATTGAAGCATTCAATGGAAGCATCAAGGTGGCATGGACTGAGCCATTCTCATCTGAAATCAGTCAAGACTTATCCAAGACCAAGGGAACCAAAGCTCTGTGCCCTAACCTCTAGTCAATGGCTAGAGGAGACTTGGATTTTCATTTGCCAACATTGGCCAAACCTACTTACCAGTTGCCATTCACTATTCCTTGCAAAACAAACTTGCTCTACTATAAATAGAGCTCAATTGTGATCAGTTTGAGTACACCAAAGCCATCTAACAGATGCTTTCCTCAAAATCTCTTTCTCTTGGCAAAAATGCCTTTCTTAGCAAGGTAGCTATCGGGTTTTGAGTTTGAGAGCTTTTCCAATCAAACCAATCACTCACACACCTCACATACATCATATAGAAGTGATCCAAACACTCACATAACATCTGGAACACAGATTTCACAAAATCACCAGCTGGTTGCTCAAACTTTCAATCAAGTTGCAGCTGAGGTACCACAAATCGTTCCAGCCATTTTCAATCAAGTCCAGGCATTCAAACACACTCCATAGGGTGTAAGGAAGCTGTTCAGATCATCACCACTCATCTGTAACACCTCAAAATCAAAAATCACATTGCACTTGCTGTCACGGCCTAGAGGTAAGCATACACTTGGTCATCTCTCAATCTATGCATATTTCCTCGCACAATAATTTGGCCATATGTTCATAATCATGCATGAAATGTTTTCCCTCAATTAATTGCATTATTTGAATCGTGTATCAAAAATCCTAGCCTTCATGCAGAAATTAGGGTTCTTGAGGATTTCTCATGATTTCTTGTTATAAGTTTAATTTAAATGAAATTAATGGACATAGACATGATCGTGAGGTTGAGACGAGCATAATGATATGTGGATTGCATGTTATAATCAAGTATTTAGGGAGATTGGATAGAAAATGCAAATCTGAGAATCTCAGAACACGCGCGTGTTCTTCAGCTTGTTCTTGGCGCCATTTTTCCAAATTTGAATATTTGAATTTTGTGATTTTATTTAATTGATTCAAAAATTAATTTTTCTCTGAGTTTTAATGATTTTGAGTTGATTCTTTTTTTAATAATTCACAAAAATGTTAAAATATTTTATTTTATCAAAAAATCCCAAAAATATTATTTATTGCATATAATTGATATTTTTGCAAAGAATTAATATTTTAATTGTTTTTGACATTTTAAATATTTTTTTTTCACATTGATTTTGCAACTTTTAATGCTTTCTAATTATTTTGTAGGTCAATACTTAATTTTTGAAGCATTAATCCAAGATCACAATTTGTTTTCCATATGTTAAACAATTTTGATCATTTTAATTGAATTTTTATTCAATTAAATACATTTTTGAAAACAAATTAGGGTTTTTGGATTAATTCAACCCTCATAAATCATTTTTTAAACCTTTTTGGGTCTCTAATAGAGTGTAAGACCCAATATTTTTTTTGACCAAATTATTTTTGGGCCTCAGTGTATTGTATAAGTCCCGATACCGTAAAAAACAAACGGCGCGATCGTCGTCTTTTGAAAAATAACCTTTTGGGCCTCTCCTCGAGCTATAAGACCCATTCAAAACTTTTGGGCCTCTAATAGAGTGTAAGACTCAATCCCCTTTTAACCAAAACATTTTGGGCCTCACTTATTGTGTAAGTCCCTCTGCGTTAAAAGAAAACCTCGGCGCGATCGCCATTTTAAACGGAAAAATCATCTGGGCCTACCCTCGTGTTATAAGCCCCACTCTTTTTCTTTAAACTTTTTTGGGCCTCTTGAGAGAGTGTAAGACCCATCCCTTTGTACAGAAAACCTTTTTGGGCCTCAGTCACTTGTATAAGTCCCTCTGTACAAATTCAGCAGTGCGCTCACTGATAAAACCCTGGGCCTCTCCTTGAGCTGTAAGCCCCAAATCTTTTTATTTCAAAGCACTTTCTCCTTTGATTTTGAATATACTGTTGTTTTCAATCTTTCTTTGTTGAACAACTAACCAAACAGCATGGAAGCTCTACAACCGAGTAAGTGTTTACCCGCTTTCATTTACCGCTTTCATATGTATATAACTGTATTGTGGGGCTGTTTCACTGTAAGTCTCCTTTCATAAACTCATATATATATATAACTGTATTGTGGGGCTGTTTCGCTGTAAGTCTCCTTTCATAAACTCATATCAACTGTGTAATAATAGTATAGATATTTCGAGTTTCCCCGGCAATTACGTCTAGAACTAGGTGACGCCGTTTCGTTTATTCGTAGAAATAGACAACTAGATCCCCAATAGGATCACCAGATACAGTCTTCTCTTCGGCTGTCCTCATTAGGAATTGTCAAGAAACTCTACTCCCAAAGATGAATGTATTCTCCGTGAATGGCTTCTTTGAGTTTCTTCCAAATTCTCGAACTTTCCTGACTTTATCTATTCCTTGTGAATAGCTTGCCTTGAATTTATCGGGGTTTGGGGACCCACGGGCTTCTTAAAAGCATCGGCCTCCTCTTGGGCATTGTACAAGGGCCCACAGGCTTCCTAAAAGCAACCCCGCCTCCTCTTGGGCTTAGTACAAGGACCCTACGGCTTCTTAGAAGTATTCACAGCCTCCTCTTAGGCTTCGTATAATTATCTCTTCCTCCGGGAATGATAGCCTTCTCTTGGGCTTCGTACAAGGACTTCTCGGCTTCTTAAAAGTTTTCAGCCTCCTCTTGGGCTTCGTACAAATTATCCCGACGACCTCCTAGAGGTATAGGAACAGAACTTAATCATCTGCATAGAACAGTCCTTTCAAAGAGTCTACTACTGTTTCTCAAAGCATAGTACAAAAGATGAAACTCTAGACTTGGACAGTCTAATCTCCTTGAGTCTCAAAGACATTCTCAAGTGACCCCTTCGTTAAATAGGAAGGAAACCCGCAGACTCGGACAGTCTCAATACCCTTCGGATTTCCCGCTTCCTTAAAGAACAGGAATAACCCGGATCCTTGAAACAAATCCCTGAGTACAGTGTTGCTCATATAAGAACTTATTTTCTCTTTCAAAATCCGCATATTAGACCTGTCACTCAACTGAAACAGTCACCATAGCCTCCTATTGGGCTTTGTACAAATGATTCTCCCAAGCGGAGTCAAATAACATTTAGCCTCTCTCTCGGGCTTCGTACGAGACACGTAAGAGACTCCCTCGTTGAGTCAATCACCCTTTTCGCCTCCATCTCGGGCTTTATACAAGATACAAAAAGGTTCTTAATTGAGCCAAACAAACAATAGCCTCCATCTCGGGCTTTATTAGAGATACCAAAAGACTCCCTCGTTGAGTCAAAAACCTTTTAGCCTCTCTCTCGGGCTTTGTACGAGACACATATTAGCCTCCTCTTAGGTTTTGTATAAGAAAACCACTGGTTGATCCAATCAACCTTTTAGCATCAAAGCTGTGCCTCGTTCACAGTAAACAAACATCAACAACTCCTTCCCCTTCATCTAATTGCTGTAAGCGGTAAGCCTCTGGATCATCTACATTGTAAGTGTTTTTAATTGGCAGCAATTTTTGGTAAAACATACCTGTCAAGGCTGATGTCACGACATGCTTGGGTAGCCTCTCTGCAGGTATGAAGTACTGCCTGTAAGCAGCTTTCATCAGGATGTCAAAATTGATGTCGTGACATGTTTGTTTCTGATCAGCTCGTTGGGCCTTGGATTGTGTACGCGCGCTTTGGGTTTTGCAGTGTGTTTCTGTTGAGATTTTTTAGGCGCTTTTATTTTGGAAGATTCTCCTAATCGTGTGATTTGCTATTTCCAGAAAGTATTCATTTGTTTCTATTTTCTCTCCTTGATTGTTGGTAATTAACCTAATTAGGTTAAAAGCTTCTGGGGAGCTGCTGCTGCTGTGGGATCTATAAATAAACAGCTGCTATCATTTGTTTGGGTCACGGTTTTTAAGAGTTTGAAGTGTGGTCATAGTTTTCTTGTGAACCAAAGCAATTATTGTTTTGATGATTGTTTTGGAATAGGTTTATTGAGTTGTAAGTTTTTACTCTTAAGCTTTTAAGCAAAGAGTATCATTGTGCTAGATTGAAGCTTTTAAGCAAAATCAAGATTGTGTCCTTGAAGAGTGTTCTTCTGTCTCGTTTATTTGTGTCTGTTATTATCACTGCTGTGATTGAGGGGGAGTTTGTAATTGCATTGGGTAGGGATTAAGTGAAGGTTGTAAACTGTGTGGTTTGATCCTGAATTGATACTACTAATAGTGGAGTTCCTCCCTGGCTTGGTAGCCCCCAGACGTAGGTGTGTTTTGCACCGAACTGGGTTAACAATTACTTGTGTCTTTTATAATTGTTTGCGTTATTTATTCTCAAAACCAAAACAGATATTAGTGTCGTAACATTGTATTCGACATCTCGTATCTGACACCAGAATTTTCAATTGGCATCAGAGCAGGCACCCTGCCTGTTACTCTGGGTGAGATCTAGGGACATTATATTCTGGTATTATGGAAGGAGGAGGGTTTGTGAACAGACCACCTGTTCTGGATGGTTCTAATTATGACTACTGGAAACCTCGTATGATAGCCTTCTTGAAATCCTTGGATAGCAAGGCATGGAGAGCAGCAAACAAAGGATGGGAACATCCTGTCACTGTTGGAAAGGATGGAAAGACAATTCCTAAACCTGAGGAAGAATGGAGCAAAGAGGAGGATGAGTTGGCTCTTGGCAACTCTAAAGCTTTAAACGCCTTGTTTAATGGGATTGATAGAAATATATTCAGACTGGTGCATCACTGTGAATTAGCCAAAGATGTTTGGGATACTCTCAGAACCACCCATGAAGGTACATCCAAGGTGAAGATGTCAAGGCTCCAGCTGCTTACTACCAAGTTTGAGAATCTGAGGATGAAAGAGGATGAGAGTATTCATGACTTTCACATGAATATTCTTGAGATTGCCAACACGTCAGGAGCATTAGGAGAAAAAATGTCTGATGAAAAACTGGTGAGGAAAATTCTCAGATCCTTGCCCAAGAGGTTTGCCATGAAAGTCACTGCTATAGAAGAGGCTCAGGATATCAGCAATATGAAAGTTGAAGAACTCATTGGCTCTCTTCAAACCTTTGAGATGGGAATAAATGACAACTCTGAAAAGAAGAACAAAGGTATAGCTCTTGTGTCTAATACTGAAGAAGAGGCAGAAGAAAATGATATTAGTAATGAAGAGAACTTATCAGATGCCTTGGCTATGCTTGGAAGACAATTCAACAAAATTATGAAAAGAATGGATCAGAAGTCAAGGTCAAATGTCAGGAACAATTCTTCTGACATTAGCAGGTCCTATGATTCCAATAGGAAAACAAAACCTGAAGAAAAGTCTAACCAAGGCAAAGGGATTCAGTGTCATGGATGCGAAGGGTATGGGCATATTAGGGCTGAGTGTCCTACTTATCTCAAGAAGCAAAAGAAAGGGTTAACTGTTACATGGTCTGATGAAGATTCTGAGAGTGACTTTGATGATGAATCTGCCAAACTTGTCACTGCACTAACTGGTGTTTGTACTTCAGATGGAGACTCAAGTGAAGATGAGTTAACTTTTGAAGAGCTTGCAGCATCCTACAAAAAGCTATGTATCAGAAGTGCAGAAGTTTGTCAACAAGGGGAAAAGCAGAAGAAACTTATAATCAAGCTGGAAGCTGAGAATAAAGAACATCTTGGAACAATATCTCAGTTAAACAATAAAGTCACCTTGCTGAATTCAAAACTTGATCAGATGACCAAGTCTATCAGAATGTTGAACAGTGGAACTGACACACTAGATGAGATTCTTCAGACTGGACAGAGTGCAGGAGATATGTCTGGTATAGGATTTGCAGGAACAAAGAAATCGTCTTCAGGAAACAGTCAACCAGAACCTGAATCTAGTATGATGAATCAGATGTCAAAACCTATGTTTCAACATCATGATAAGGGTAAAATGAATCACACAAGAAAGAAATTCCAAAGATGGAGATGTCATTATTGTGGTAGATATGGGCACATAAAGCCATTCTGCTTTAGACTGTATGGATACCCTGATCAAACTCCATATTTCAGACCTAAACAGAATCAGCTCATTAAGAAGCAGCAATGGAGTCCCAAAGTTGTTGCCTTAATAGCTCATACGTCCCTCAGAGTATCAGCCAAAGAAGATTGGTACTTTGACAGTGGGTGTTCAAAGCATATGACTGGAATCAAAAATCTGTTAGTTGATGTCAAACCTCATGCTACCAGGTATGTGACTTTTGGTGATGGAGCCAAAGGTGAAATCAAAGGTGTTGGAAAACTGGAGTGTTCAGGAGTTCCAAATCTGGATGGTGTTCTACTGGTAAAAGGATTGACTGCCAATCTCATCAGCATCAGTCAACTCTGTGATCAAGGTTATCATGTCAACTTTACAAAATCTGAATGTATGGTCACAAATGAAGAAAAAGAAGTGATTATGAGGGGTGTCAGGTCTAAGGATAACTGTTATTTGTGGATATCTCATGAACCTAGTTACTCATCATTTTGTTCTGAAACCAAAGAAAATGAAGTAAAGCTATGGCATCAAAAACTTGGTCATCTTCATTTAAGGGGTATGAAAAGGATTATCTCTATGGAAGCTGTAAGAGGGATTCCAAAACTACAGATTAATGAAGAAAGAGTGTGTGGTGAATGTCAGGTTGGCAAACAAACCAAGATGTCACATCCAAAGATTAAACATCTTACCACATCTAAAGTTTTGGAATTGTTACACATGGATTTAATGGGACCTATGCAAGTGGAAAGTCTTGGTGGGAAGAAATATGCCTATGTGGTTGTTGATGATTATTCTAGATATACCTGGATAAATTTCATCAGAGAGAAATCAGATGTTTTTGATGTCTTCAAAGACCTCTGTCAAAAGGTTCAAAGAGAGAAGGAAGGCTGTGTTGTTAGAATTAGAAGTGATCATGGAAAAGAGTTTGAAAATCAAAGATTTGCAGAGTTCTGTTCATCTGAAGGAATCAGTCATGAATTTTCATCTCCCATTACTCCTCAACAAAATGGGGTTGTGGAAAGAAAAAACAGGACACTTCAAGAATCAGCCAGAGCTATGATTCATGCCAAGAAACTCCCTATCCACTTCTGGGCTGAAGCTATGAATACCGCTTGCTATGTTCATAATAGAGTGACCTTGAGAAAGGGAACCTCCACTACCTTGTATGAAATCTGGAAAGGAAGAAAACCAACTGTCAAATATTTTCATGTGTTTGGTAGTAAGTGTTACATTCTAACAGATCGTGAACAAAGAAGGAAGATGGACCCCAAAAGTGATGAAGGAATCTTTTTAGGTTACTCTACAAACAGCAGAGCCTATAGGGTTTTCAACTCTAGAACAAGAACGAGGATGGAATCAATAAATGTGGTGGTTGATGATTTGCATGAGGAAGCAAATGTCACAGATGATGTCAGAACATTCTTGGATATTCCTGCTGGTACATCAAATAAAGAAGTTGACTCCAATCCTACTACCACAGAATCTGAGGGTGAACCTATCAACAAGGGACCCTCCACCAGAGTGCAGAAAGATCATCCTAAAGAACTTATCATAGGAGATCTCAACAGTGGAGTGACTACAAGATCAAGAGAACTCATCTCAAGCTCTTGCTTTGTGTCAAGAATTGAACCTAAAAATATCAAAGAAGCTCTGACTGATGAGTTTTGGATTAATGCAATGCAAGAGGAATTAAGTCAGTTTAAAAGGAATGAGGTGTGGGAGCTTGTTCCAAGACCTGAAGGGACAAATGTTATTGGTACAAAGTGGGTGTACAAGAACAAGTCAGATGAGCAGGGAGTTGTAACCAGGAATAAAGCAAGGCTTGTAGCTCAAGGATACACTCAAGTTGAAGGGGTTGATTTTGATGAGACATTTGCCCCTGTTGCTAGACTTGAATCCATCAGATTGCTATTAGGAGTGGCTTGCATTCTAAAATTCAAGCTGTTCCAGATGGATGTGAAAAGTGCCTTTTTGAATGGCTATTTGCATGAGGAAGTTTATGTAGAGCAGCCTAAAGGCTTCATTGACCCAACCTTCCCAGACCATGTGTACAAATTAAAAAGGGCTCTTTATGGACTGAAACAAGCTCCTAGAGCTTGGTATGAGAGATTGACAGAGTTCCTCATTAATAATGGATACAGAAAAGGAGGGTTAGATAAGACTCTTTTTGTTAAAGATGAAGGAGGAAAAATCATGATTGCTCAGATTTATGTGGATGATATAGTGTTTGGTGGAATGTCAGATAGGATGGTGAAACACTTTGTTCAACAAATGCAGTCTGAATTTGAAATGAGTCTTGTTGGAGAACTGACTTATTTTCTTGGGTTACAAGTAAAACAGATGGAAGATTCAATCTTCCTCAGTCAAAGTAAGTACGCAAGAAACATAGTCAAAAAATTTGGAATGGAGAATGCAAGCCATAAAAGAACACCTGCACCTACTCATTTGAAATTATCTAAAGATGAAAAGGGGATTAATGTTGATCAAAGTCTATATAGAAGTATGATAGGTAGCTTACTGTATCTCACAGCTAGCAGGCCTGATATTGCTTTTGCAGTTGGAGTGTGTGCCAGATATCAAGCAGATCCCAAAGTTAGTCACATAAATCAAGTCAAGAGGATTCTCAAATATGTGAATGGAACTTGTGACTTTGGTATGCTGTACTCTCATGGGTGTAATCCTATTTTATTTGGATATTGTGATGCTGATTGGGCTGGAAGTGCTGATGATAGAAAGAGCACATCAGGAGGATGCTTCTTCTTAGGAAACAATCTCATTTCATGGTTCAGCAAAAAGCAAAATTGTGTCTCCTTATCCACGGCAGAGGCTGAATACATTGCAGCTGGAAGTAGTTGTTCACAGCTAGTATGGATGAAACAAATGCTAACAGAGTATAATGTCACACAAGATGTCATGACACTATATTGTGACAACCTAAGTGCTATCAATATCTCCAAGAATCCTATCCAGCACAGCCGTACCAAGCATATAGACATTAGGCATCATTTCATTAGGGATCTTGTGGAAGACAAAGTAATTACCTTGGAGCATGTTGCCACTGAGATGCAGCTGGCTGACATTTTTACAAAGGCTTTGGATGCAAGTCAATTTGAGAACCTAAGGGGTAAGTTAGGAATTTGTCTTTATGAAGGCTTATAGCAATTAATCACATGTGGAAACATTGTCCGGCACATCTTAGTTTTCCAAGAATTTGTACCATCAAAATATATAAATCCTTTCCCCCCTCTTTTGCATCATTATCAAACGCTCTCCATTCCCACTCATACATGCCATACTGTTTATCTTCTTCTTTCCAAACATTCTGTCACTGCCAACCCTCATTTCAGATTTTCGTCTATCACTTTGCCTGTGAATAACATGTCTCACCAACAAGCTTCGTCCCCCTCTAAGCCGGTGTCTCCTAAGACTGTTTCGTCTTCTGATTCTAGGGCACAAGATATGGATCATTCTCCCAAGGATGTGGTTGATGCTGTCCCGTTAAATATGGTGCTTGCTGATGTGCCTCATGTTCAAAGGCATAGAACTCAACATGCAAGAAGACCTAAAGAAAGTCCTTCAGGTAACATTCCCACATCGTCTTCTGTTGATCTTTCTGCTATGGCAAGGGAAGGATCTGAGTATGTTCATAAGACTGTTGGTAGCATCGTTACTCGTATCATTAATGAAGATCATGCTGTGGCTGGGATTTCTATCCCTTTGAGGCAACTTTCAGCCCCTCAAACTAGTCAGAAGCATCAAAAAGATGGTGATATAAATCTAGAAGATATTCAAGATGTTGCATGTGATGTTAAGACCTCTGTTGTTGAAGATACCTTTGAAAGTGTGAAGGATGCTGGGAGTAAACCCTCTAAAACCAAAGATGTCATGGCTGATGATGTTGTGGATCTTGATGAGATTGATGACAACGCTCTCCTTGCCAGCATAGCTAATAGACTTGTTACTAGGAAAGGAAACAAGGGTGCTAAGCAAAGTTCTCCCAAGCACAAGAATGTAGCTAGTCCAAGTCCTTCCAAGCGCAACATCAAGAAGGTTGGTTCTGGTCCCCCCAAGGGTTGGAGCAAAGTGGTTGTCAAGAAGAGAAAGATTATAGTCTCTTCTGATTCTGAAGATGATGTTGAAAGTGATGTTCCTGACATCCGTCTCAAAAATAAATCCTCTGCTAGCAAACTGGCTACCAGAATACCTGATGCTCTTCTAGATAATATCTCTTTTCATTCTGCTGAGAGTGTTAACAAATGGAAATATGTGTATCAGCGGAGGTTGGCGTTAGAAAGAGAGCTGGGTGAAAATGCTATGGAGTGTAAGGAAGTAATGGATTTAATCTACTTTGCTGGCCTGTTAAAGACTGTGACTCGCTTCTCAAAGTGCTACGAGACACTGGTTAAAGAGTTTATTGTTAATCTTTCTGAAAATTGTGCTGATGGTAAATCTAAGGAGTTCAGAAAAGTGTTTGTTAGAGGAAGATGTGTCAATTTCTCCCCTGATGTGATAAATTTTTACCTAGGAAGGACTGGTGAGCCTCAACCTGAGTTGGAGGTGTCTGATAATCAAGTCTGCACGACCATTACAGCGAATCAAGTCAAGAAATGGCCTCTAAAGGGAAAATTATCTGCTAGCTTACTAAGTGTCAAGTATGCGATGCTGCACAGAATTGGAGCTGCTAATTGGGTTCCCACTAACCACACATCTACCATTGCTACTGGTCTGGGCAGATTCATTTTTGCTGTTGGAACCAAGGCAAAATTTGATTATGGGACGTACATCTTTGAACAGACATTGAAGCATGCAGGTACGATGGCTGTGAAACTTCCCATAGCTTTTCCCTCTGTCATTTGTGGCATTATCCTTAAACAATATCCTGGAATTTTAACTGAGTCAGACACTGCCTGCAAAAGAGAAAGTGTCTTGTCTTTTCATTACAAGCTGTTTCAGGGGACCCATGTCCCTGATATTGTTGTAACATCTGCTGAGACATCCTCTAGCAGTAGACCTGTGAATAAGTCTACCATCATTTCTGAGCTCAAGGAGACTTGCAAAGAGCTAGAAAGCAGAAAGTTGAAGCTTGAAACTCTTATCAGAATACTTGAGAAGGAGGAACGTGAGGATGGTGATAATGCAAAGACTGAAGCTGACAATGAGGGTGAAGACTCTGGTGGGAGTGACAATGAGGCTGATGCTGGTGGAGAGGCTGAAGATGAATCTGGGTCTGGTGAAGAAGCTGAAGATGCTTCTGGTTCTGATGAAGATTAAGTTTTTTTTTGCCATATGTTTCCATATTGGTTCTTGTGGAAGTTCTTTTGGTTTGATGTGCTTCTGCACCTTGTGTTAGTTTCTTTTTGGTTATTTGGCTTTTTGGTTGTAAAGACTATGTGTTTTTTTTTGGTTTGGCTCTCTTTATGGCTAAAAAGGGGGAGCACTGGATATTTCTGTTTCTCTTAACTTTGGAAGTTGCTATTTCTGATGCTATGCTGCTTACTTCCTTGGATCTGCTGTTTCTTTTTCTGCTGCTGCTATTTCTGATTGTTGTTCGATTATTATGTTTTAGCCAAAAAATTTCGCCAAAGGGGGAGTTTGTAAGTGTTTTTAATTGGCAGCAATTTTTGGTAAAACATACCTGTCAAGGCTGATGTCACGACATGCTTGGGTAGCCTCTCTGCAGGTATGAAGTACTGCCTGTAAGCAGCTTTCATCAGGATGTCAAAATTGATGTCGTGACATGTTTGTTTCTGATCAGCTCGTTGGGCCTTGGATTGTGTACGCGCGCTTTGGGTTTTGCAGTGTGTTTCTGTTGAGATTTTTTAGGCGCTTTTATTTTAGAAGATTCTCCTAATCGTGTGATTTGCTATTTCCAGAAAGTATTCATTTGTTTCTATTTTCTCTCCTTGATTGTTGGTAATTAACCTAATTAGGTTAAAAGCTTCTGGGGAGCTGCTGCTGCTGTGGGATCTATAAATAAACAGCTGCTATCATTTGTTTGGGTCACGGTTTTTAAGAGTTTGAAGTGTGGTCATAGTTTTCTTGTGAACCAAAGCAATTATTGTTTTGATGATTGTTTTGGAATAGGTTTATTGAGTTGTAAGTTTTTACTCTTAAGCTTTTAAGCAAAGAGTATCATTGTGCTAGATTGAAGCTTTTAAGCAAAATCAAGATTGTGTCCTTGAAGAGTGTTCTTCTGTCTCGTTTATTTGTGTCTGTTATTATCACTGCTGTGATTGAGGGGGAGTTTGTAATTGCATTGGGTAGGGATTAAGTGAAGGTTGTAAACTGTGTGGTTTGATCCTGAATTGATACTACTAATAGTGGAGTTCCTCCCTGGCTTGGTAGCCCCCAGACGTAGGTGTGTTTTGCACCGAACTGGGTTAACAATTACTTGTGTCTTTTATAATTGTTTGCGTTATTTATTCTCAAAACCAAAACAGATATTAGTGTCGTAACATTGTATTCGACATCTCGTATCTGACACCAGAATTTTCATACATCCATGCCACTGTCCCTCTCTTAGCACGAGAAATTCCTAAGGAAAGATGGCATTGCTCTACACTGAGTTAAAGTCTTCTCCTTCAGGTTAAAATCCCCTATAAAGGAAATTATGGCATTGTCGGATCCGTGTATCCCGGTTAAAGTAATCCTCCCTTTATAACCAGTCACCCAACAGTTGTGACAGACAAATCCTTCTTTAGAGATGACAAATTCTCTCTAAAGTCGAGGTCCTTCAGCTTCACGTCTTGGGCTTTGAACAAGACACAAATAGACTTTTTAGCTTCACATCTTGGGCTTTGAACAAGATACAAATCACCTTTCGCTTCACGTCTTGGGCTTTGAACAAGACACCAAAAACCAATTTCCTCCCATAGAATAGGAGGAACTACGAATGCTCTGATTTCCCTGTTTCGGTAAACGGGAATACGTAGGCATAAGATCGAAAGAAAAGATCTTAGCGAGTACAATCAACAAAAAACCCAAATCCCATATCTCCATCAATCAAAAGCAGTAATTCAAAAGCATCAGTCCTAACATCCTAATCCTTGTTCCACGCCAGAAACCTTCTGCCAAGGTAAAAAGAAAGAAAACAGTATTGGCGAAAATACAAAAACCAGTACAAAGGCCCCCCCACATTGATAGCATCCGTAACCTAACAGACCGCTGTTTAAACTCAGTATGCAAAGCAGGGTTAATTGGAGACATCTATTTCCCTTCCTTCATCAGCTTTAATAGGATAAAAAATGAATCGACTTGTAGTTTAAGCTCAACCGCAGAGAACGACCAGCGCTTAAGAACCGAGTCCAAAATCGCTCGCTACAGTACCCCTTTAGTGTTGGTGAGAAGAAATATCTTCACGCAAAGAAAAAGGCTGAACATGCGAGGCATGATATATTAACCCTAAAAGTAACTAAGTTGGTTTGATAGTTTGGGGGAAAAGGAAGACAATTAACAAGGATATAATCACCCACCCCTTCTTAATATTGTCAAGTCAAGGGCGGGCGGGATAAACCTTTATTCATTTAGGGATAAGAGGCACAATACCATCAAGGACAAAGATACAATAGACGTGGATATTGAAAATTTCATGTATGTTGAGTGAATGTCATTCCATAGAACATATTCATCAACTCCTTAGGAAAGTAATGTGGCACCCTCTCTCTAGAACGAGGACTTTGCAGGAGCACATCAATTTCCCACACCATTTTTCTAATGAACAGAAAATGGAGAGGCATTTTGGGGCCAAGAAACTGGCTAACTTGGTAGAGGCTCATCTTCATAAGGTCTCTTTCTGGATCAGATACTATTTGATGCCTATGACTAATCATACAAGAACATGAGTCCACCCTGTCCAACACTTATATTTTTCTTCTGTCAAGCTCTTTTGTAATGTTTACCTTTGGAGGCCATTTTTTGCTATCTAAGCTACTTGTAATATCGCCTTTTGTAGGCGCTTCGTAAAATTGCCATTTAAGGACTAAAGTAAAATGTTACTCAGGCGATATGTTTATCAATATTTCATGTGATAAATAAACCTGACTCCCTTTTCCTAGCTTTTATAAACATTAATTTTCTTTCATGATGTTTGCCATTATGACAGTGAAGATTCCTTATCGGAGGTTGCACAAAATTTACTCATATGGTGACAATGACTCCTCATCAGGGATCATGCAAAGTTTCCTCATATAGAGACAATGTTTCATTATTATAGATCCATCAAAGTTGCCTCATAGGGCGATAATGACTCCTTATTAGGGATCAAGCGATATTTCCTCATAGGGAAACAATGGTTCCTCATTAGGAATCAAACGAGATTGCCTTATAGGGCGATGATGATTCCTTATCAAGGATCGATCAAAATTGGCTTATACGTGAAACATATAGAGATATTATCAAACAAGCAAGTTAAGAAAATAGGGGTGTCTCGTTAAAATCCCATCCTTGGTGAAGGGAAAAAGTGCCACCCTACTTTTGGTATTAATTGAACGAGTTTTGAAAACACATATATTGGCATAATGAACATCATTGCCTTATTTGATTGACAAGAATAATGAACTAACTATCGTAGTGCCTCAGATTCATTGAGTTTCAGGTTCTAGAAACAAGATTTCCATCCATATTTGCTTATGTACTCTATAGGGCTCTTCTCATTTAGGGAGGATCTTTTAAATCTGGATAAGGAAAACCACTTATCTTAGCACAAGGTCACCCCCTTCACGTCCCTTAGGACTACTCTAAAGTTGTACCTCTTAGAAGCTCTCTGCTTGGCTGTATATTCTTGAAGTGAGCAATTTCGGGAGCTTCATCTAGTAAATAAGACAAATATCTAAGCCTTGTTTCATTCTTGTTACATTCATAAATATAATTAAATTTTATAAGGCAAATAGATATTTTGTTAGTATACAAAGAAATATTAACGTATGTGGGTGAGCCTTACATTCTTCATTCAAATGACCATGCTTCCACGTGGGTGTGTCAATCTTAATCGACAATATGTTATCAACACCATAAACCATATTGAATGGTGTTTTGTTATTGGAAGAATAGAGTGTCATGTGGCATGACCATAAAACCTTTACACAAGTCATCTTTAAGTAAAATAGCACATGGCATGGCCAGGAAGTATAAAACCATTCAAAATAGATGAAATTGAATGTACCTCGTGTAATTGATTTTCCTATCAACATTGGCTTCATAAAAAAAATTATTTCATAGAGAGGACTACCTTTTTGGCTGGTGCGACTTGGGCATTGGCTTAGGAGTGCACCCCCGAGACAAACTTTGTTTAGATTCAAAGTTGTCGACAGAACTCCACCACAATCAAGTTGGTGAACTAGGTTCCATTGTTTGAGATGATGCACCTTGCTAGTCGAAACCTGCAGATTATCTGCTTCTAGTAGAAAAGCTATACTCTTCTTGTCGTGATTTTGGACACTAATTTTGCCTCGATCTACTTGGTGAAGTAGTCTACCTCCACGAGCAGGAACTTCAGTTTCCTTTGCAATAAGGCGAATGTAACACCCCGAAGTTTTAATTAGATTTTTTAATCAATTATTGGTGAATTTATTAATTATTTATGTGTTATATTTTTATAATAATGGAAATTTAAAAATTATAGGTATTTAGAGATTATGGGTGAATAGAAAGAAAATTATGAAATAAAAGGGAGGTGAATAAAATAAAATAAAAGTTAAAGAGGATTAATGAAAATAAAATAAATAACATGGAAGTAAGGTTTTATAAAACTGAGTGAATTTATGAGTTTACGTATCAGTTGGGAAAAAGAAGAAAAGATGATTCCCTTGACATCTTTCTTTTCTTATGATTGTTACTCTTGAATCATGAAAGGTTTGTGCAAAACCTTTCCGATTCATTGTGTTTGTGATTCTGATTATTCTCTGTTAAAAATGAATTTTCTTGTAAAAATATGTTGAAGTTTGAGTATTGACTTTCATGTGAGTATGTGATAATTTGATGATTAAACATGAATGATTGATGTTATATATGTTAAAATTGCATCACTTTTTATATAAAATTTGTTGTTTAATCGTGTGTGATGAATTCTGGATTTGGTACTGACATGAAATTGGAGAAAAATTGATATTTGAATATGTTTTTGATAGAAAAACGTAGAAATCGCTTCTCCAACGATGACAGGCATCACCTTCGTGATGGTTCAACTGTCATCGCATTCAGGAAAAAGACGACATGATGTTAGCGATGACGGGTGTCAGCCATATAACAGTCCAACCATCAGCGCCTCGCGACATACACTATTACCCCAGACAGTTAGCAATGACGAGTAAGCACACCAAAGGGTGACAATATTCATGGTTATGATGGGCCGACCGTCAGCCCTGTGTTAACCGAATTTGAATTTTTGACTCGATTTTTTGCATCAATTCTGATTCTTTTATTTATTTCATAGTTGTTATAATATTTTTGTTTGTTATTATCAATTTAATTGATAGCCACCTTGTGAGTAGACGATGTTGAATATTGATGGTTTAGGTTCAAGGCAAACCAATGTTTAGCCTTAACCGACAATGTTGATATATTTAGGTTCACCTTACTAGGTAGTGTTAATATGTGGTGTGGGATATTTGAATGGAGAATTACATTTATTTGTGACATCCTGCATCGTGTATATCAAAGTTAGCTTAAGACCTCAGTCCAATGTTTAGGACTTTGGTCCATTGCTTAGGACTTCGGTCCTATGTTTAGGAATTTGGCCCAGTGTTTTGGATCACTCTGTAACATACCTCGGATATCCAATAATTGGTACCACATGCATGGGAGTAGAGGAAATAAGCATTGCATAATTAATTTTGTCTACGTTATAAGTTATATATATGTGTTGGTTATAAATGATGTTGTGCACTATCCTTGCTGTTTTTACACCATTTAATTTATGGAATGTATTCTCACGTCTTCTTGTTTCCATGTTTTCTTCTATATTATTTATGTTGATAATTCCCAGGTTGAGATTGAGGAGTGATATCTGTTATTTTGTGGAGGGTGGCATAGTGGCCTCTTCAGTTTGTTTTGTTTTTGTTTTATGTTTTCGCCGGACCTTTGTCGGCTATAAGTACTATTTTAGTTTTGCTCTGATATTGTAACATCGGGTTGGGAATACTTTGTTATGTCTTATGAATTGTTTTTAAACTGAATTACTATGCTATGTTTTGGATTTATATTCCGCCTTGAAATAAGTTGAATGTTTTGTTAATGTGACACTCTTACTTCATCTTAATATTTTCCGCAATGTTTTATAAATAATTATTGGGGTATATGGTGTAATAATAAACAGTCCCAAGATTTCCATGGTGTTGGAACAAAATTGGTTTGTCCCATATCCCTTGGGTTTTGATGATAACAAAGCATTTAAAGAACGATTAGGTATACTAATAGTTTTTTCAAGTGTGTAGGACCATAAACTAAAATTTCATGAAGAATCCAAGTATTAGTTATGACTATGAACATCCAAAGAGAAGCTTAAAGACCAAAATCTGGAGAATCAGAAGCTGAAGACCAGACTCTAAAGAAGTCAACTTCTGAAGAGATCAACGTCTAAAGATCAGAGTCTAAAGAAGTCATTCTCTGATGACGAAACTCTAAAGAAGTCTACCTCTGAATATCAGAACCCGAACCAGTCAAAGCGCAAGGACCAAGGTGACTCTGATAGGTCATTGTTAACCTCTGAGCCTACTTTGTCACGTGAAGACCCAAATCTCTATTTTATCTTAGAGTCTGATGGGGTGCAATAGCTAATTCCTTTTGTAGAAAAGGGTTTTCAAACTAGATTTCACAAACTTATACTTTTTGGTGAAACACCCTAACATCTCTTTTGAAGCTTCTTAAAGACTCTACTATGATGGATCTTCAACAAATCTTTTTCTTCTCTATTTAAGGAGCTGAAGACTTGAAGAAAACTACATATTCTATTGACATCAAAAAGAGAAGTTACTATGTTGAAAACAAAGCACAAGAAGAATTTATGATTTCTTATCCTTGTATATTCAAGAAAACTCTAAGTCCCAAAGAGTCTATTTGTATTGTATTCTATTGAAACCATTGATTGTATATCAAGTGTATTACCCCAACAATCATTTATCTGTTAGGTAGATAATTAGAAGTTTCTTGCTAAGTGTTTGAGCATTTGAAGTCTCTTGCTTGTGTGCTTAAGAATATAAGTCTCTCACTTTAGTTTTTTAGCATTGAAAGTCTTTTGCTTGTGTGATTGAGCATATAAGTCTCTTACTTTCATGTTTGAGCATTGGAAGTCTCTTGCTTGTGTGCTTGAGAAAATTGTAATCTTATGTGATTATAGTGAAAATCTCTTATGAGTACAATGAGACTGAATTACTCTCAAGTTGTGAGAAGAACCAGAATAACTCTGTGTGTCACTATTCTTTATTGCATTTCATATCCGCTGCCTACCTCTGATTGAATCAGATTCTATAACTTGTGTTTAGAATCTGACCAAGAGTTTTAAGAAGAAAGAAAAATTCAACATAATTTAACTCACCTTATTGTGTTTTTCTCACCTTCAGTTGGTATCAGAGCACGATCTGTGCTTAACACTTACAATGGTGTAGAAAAGATCCTGAGAAAAACTTATTGAATCATGTATGGTGTTTCTAATATTGGAAGTGGTAATCCAAATCCATACGTGTAATACGGTGGAGAACTGACTTTTTAATTTTGTTTTTCGCAAAACATGTTGCGGTTAGCAAGAGTCGCCACCGACTTTTCTTTTATCCAATTTATTTAGGAAAGGTGAAAAGAACAGGAACGGCCTTTTTGAAAAGATTTTGAGTTCGGGGGGTAAGTTATGAAAAGGGAAGGTGTTAGCACCCCTTTTCATCCGTAGTTATCTACGGGCTCTTAATTGCTTGCTCACTTTAACTTGCTTTTTTTTTTTGAAATGTGGTGTGTGTTTAGAAAATATTTTGTAAAAGTTGACTTTGTAATAATTCGTGTAAGAATGTATATAAAGTGTTTATTTTTGAAAATATTTTTGAAAGTGTGAGGTGTGAAAAGTATTTGTTTTTTTTTAGTTGTGAGCAAGCATTTAAAAGTTACTTACCCTTAATTTAAGGTCTTTCTTATACTTATCCTTTTCCTTGAGAGATAGTATTATCCATACCATTAGTGGGTAGGTAGTCCTATCTATTGGATGTGAAGGGACAGCGAAGGGTCATCGAATGGTCATAGAAGGCAACATGTAAGGATACCTTAGCAATTCGAAGGGACTATCATCATTTTTCCGTAGGGTCATCGAGGGACAAGATCATTTTTTCGTAGGCAACTCGAAGGGTCATCGAGGGACAAGATCATTTTTCGTAGGCAACTCGAAGGGTCATCGAGGGACTATGATCTTTATATTGAAGGGACTATGATGATATTATTCGTAAGCGTCTTTTGCTAAAGTATCCCTACGTTCGAGGGACATGACCATGTTCGTAAGGCAACTGAGAGAGGCTACCCTAGAGGTGCAAGTGTGATTGAGTGGATTAGTTTCAATTATTTATCTTGAATTAGGGTTTTCTAGATTGTTTTTTAGTTTTGCCATACAAACCCTAATTACTACACAGTTGTAAAATAAAATAGCGGAATGTAAAGTGCGGAAAGTAAAGTGCGGAAAGTAAAATCCCTACGCTATTACAAGGCTTTGGGAGAGATACATAAGTATTACAAACCTTGCGGGAAATAAAACTACGGCTATTACAAAAAGAAAAGCCGTGCGACCTATACAATTTTTCTAGGAATTTAAATAGCAAATAAATAAATAAGTGAAAAGAAAAAAAATGTCAGAAAAAAAACTTGATACGAACGTTAAAAAACAGAGGGAGGAGGCGGATTTAAATTTATCAAAAACGTAAAGCAAAAAGAAATTTTAAAACATGTAAAAAAACAACAATGTTGCTACCGCGGAACTGGGATCATCGCAACCGGATCCAAATCGTGAGGATCTAAATAAAAAGAAATAAAGTAAAAGAATTTTTTAAAATTTGATAAAAACCAATAAAGTTGCTAACGCGAAAGCGCGATCATCGCAACCGGATCCAAATCAGGCGGATCTAAATTTATCAAAAACGTAAAGCAAAAAGAAATTTTAAAACGTGTAAAAAAACAACAATGTTGCTACCGCGGAATTGGGATCATCGCAACCGGATCCAAATCGTGAGGATCTAAATAAAAAGAAATAAAGTAAAAGAATTTTTTAAAATTTGATAAAAACCAACAAAGTTGCTAACGCGAAAGCGCGATCATCGCAACTGGATCTAAATTTATCAAAAACGTAAAGCAAAAAGAAATTTTAAAACGTGTAAAAAAAACAACAATGTTGCTACCGCGAAATTGGGATCATCGCAACCGGATCCAAATCGTGAGGATCTAAATAAAAAGAAATAAAGTAAAAGAATTTTTTAAAATTTGATAAAAACCAACAAAGTTGCTAACGCGAAAGCGCGATCATCGCAACCGGATCCAAATCAGGCGGATCTAAATTTATCAAAAATGTAAAGCAAAAAGAAATTTTAAAACGTGTAAAAAAACAACAATGTTGCTACCGCGGAATTGGGATCATCGCAACCGGATCCAAATCGTGAGGATCTAAATAAAAAGAAATAAAGTAAAAGAATTTTTTTAAAATTTGATAAAAACCAACAAAGTTGCTATCACGAAAACGCGATCATCGCAACCGGATCGAACCAACACAAATGTCACGCATCATGCAAATCAAAGTGCAAACAGCGTATCGACACAATTCAATCCAAACAATAAAATATAAATAAATAAATAATAATAATAATAATAAAATAAAAAGAATAAAATAATATATATATATATATATATATATATATATATATATATATTGAAATGAGACGTGTTATACTATATATAATAATAATGACTTGTTAACTGTGATTGTAAGAAAACTGGTTATAGTGTCGTATATATATATATATATATATATATATATATATATATATATATATATTGAAACGAAAGACGGGTCACTGTATAAGATATGCAAGGGAATGAATGCATAGCTTCATTGACTACAGACTATATGATAAACTAACTGCATTGATATTCCAGTCAATGGAGTTGGAATGATGTCTGATAGAAAAACTCTCACACCAGCTCAAAAAAAGACATATAAAAAGCATTATAGAGTTATAGGCATCTTGGTTGATGCTCTACCTCACTCAGTGTACATCAAAATCATTAATAAATCTACTGCTAAGACCATTTTCAAATCCTTATATGCTATTTATAAAGGGAATCAAAAAGTTTAGGAAGCAAAGGCTAACCTTATGGTTTAGCTATATGAGTTATTCACAATGAAGGAGGATGAAGACATTTAAACCATATTTCCTAGGTTTTAAGTTCTTGTATCTGGACTTCAGGTTCTGAAAAAAGAGCTACTATACATCTGATAATGTCAAGAAGATTCTTAGGAGTCTTCCTATCAGATACATGCCTAAAGTGACAACTATTCAGGAGGCTAAAGACTTAAACACATTAAGTCTTCAAACTCTTACTAGCAATATTCGGAGCCATGAAATGGAGCTCAATGGTCATGAACCTGTCAGGAAGTCAAAGTCCCTTGCTTTGAAATCTAGTGTTAAAACTTCCAAGGTTCCTCAAGTATGGGAGTTTGAAGAAGTTTGTCATGTAGAAGGTTCTGAAGATTACTCAGATGATGAGGAAATTGCCTTCATCATTAAAAGGTTTAAGTATCTAACTAAGAAGAACAAGAGATTCTCTGGCAGAAGTAATGGCTTCAGAGGATCTAGTTCCAAAGATAAGTATGATGATCAGAAAGGATGCTTCAACTGCAGGAAGCTTGGTCAATTCATTACTGACTGTCGTGAAGTGCAAAAGGACAAGTCAAAGAATGGAAGCTTTCAGAAGGATAAGTTCATAATCAAGTTCAAGAAAAGCCTTATGGCAACATGGGATGAACTTGACAATGAAGAAGACTCTGAATAGGATGAAGAGCAAGCCAACCTTCTTTTATGGATCTTACATCTTGTGAAATAGAATTTAACTCAAATTCTGGTTTAGAATCTGAGGATGAGGATGAGGTATTTTCCAAACTTTCTCGTTCTGATTTTATTTAGGATGAAAAGGATCACAACACCAATGATTAGATAGATATTTAACTTAGGCATCAATAGACCACCACTAGATTCCTTTTGCAACCATCCAGAGAAGACATCCAACTGACTATAAGATCCTGTAATTTCGCAGCACACAGATTTCTGACGGCAGAAGCCTGCAGACCTGTAGCCAGTCTATCCACCTTTTACACCTTTACATGCTGTAAAAAAAAACAGCACAAAGAAGATTCCTTCCAAACTTTCCTCCGATTAGCCGGCTACCGCACCAAATCCAGACACTCTAAAGGATGAGTAAGCCATTGGTGAAGAGGGAAAATGATATTGAACATGTAACTCCACACCCAAGAGGGTGTGAATTATGGTGGTTTGAAAAAAAATGGTTTAAAACATAAGTATTTTCTAAATCAGAGTTTAAAAATATTTTCTAAAAAATGTTTAGATATGCAGCAGAAATTCAAGATAAAGAAAATAACTGGAAAGTAACAAGTTAAGGTAAGAGAGATAATACCAGAGATTTATAGAAGTTCGGTCTAAATGAAGTAACCTACTCCGCTGCCCAATAATTGTTCTTGAGAGTATCTAATAATGCTTGAAATATTTTAGAAGGTTAAGCCCAAAAACCCCCTTATACAAGAAAAAGTGAAGTTTTATGTTTACTTCTAACCAAACAACGAACACTAGAATGAAGCGGTTAGTCTTCACGCCAAACAGCTAATAAAGCCTTGAGCGGTTAGTCTCTAAGCCAGATAGATATTTTGTACTGAAATATATTCAACCAAGATGGAGTTTTGACTTGGGTATCCTTCAAAATAAATTGAGGTTTTACACTAGCTGACCACAAATCGAACCGAGATTTTACAGAGACTGATCTCGAACCCACTGAGCTTTTATACCAATATGAGCTCAAGAACCATTGTAAAGATTCTATTCTCTGGTTATTCTTCACAAACCCAAACCGATAGCTTTTTCCTCAATTAGTGGAGCTCACAAACCAAAGAGACACTTAACACTAAATCTTCTAAAAGAGATTTTAAAGGGTTTAACTCCAAACCCAAACAAACACTTCATAAGGAAGAATAATTCACTCAAGAGAAAAAAGAGCTTTTGGTGAATTTACAATACTACCCATTCCATAACAACTTCCTCACTCGAGCACAAGAATTTTTCTCATAGTGCTATGGCTAAAAAGATGTAAGAAAATGAAAAATATTTTTGATAGAGATTGAGAGAGAGAGAGAGAGGGGAAAGTGAGATATCTCACGTTTCTGGATGTGAAAAAATAAAAGGTAAGACCATACTCCCTCCGGTCCTTTTTATAAGGAGCACTTCACCTTTTTAGATTCATTAAATAATTAATGTATTTGGTCTATAATGCAGACCAGATACATTAATTATTTAATGAATCTAAAAAGGTGAAATGTTCCTTATAAAAAGGACCGGATGTAGTAATTTATAGGCCAAAGGCTGGTTCCAAAAAGGAAATGATCCATGGGCAAAATTGATTACCTAATCTCTTAGGTCTTGACTCTAATCGATTAGGTACCACAAATTATCGATTGTTTAAGCCCAATATGGAAAATTTTGATAGAGAGTTGTTACCATTCATTAAGACACTTTCATAATATATTATAGACTCATTTCCCCTTATCTAATCAATTAGGCATTTGGTCTAATTAATTAGCCAGTTCAAAAACTTTCCCTAATCAATCTGATAGTTCTTGTTTCATCTGGCTAGGCTATAAAACATTTTAGGTGATTTTATTTGAAAAATAGAGGCTTAAAAAATAGATGTGAGTGAAAATTTCTGTTAGATATATTTTGTATGATGTCAAAACTAGGATACTTTAGCGTTTATGTATATTGGACAGTATCCTCTGAGTCTTAATGTGCATCTTAGCATTAGGAAGTATAAAAACATTTTGGAAATGATTTAGAAAAATTTTCATGCATTAAAAATGATTTAGAAAAGGTTTCATGCATTAAAAACAAGTTTTTATGTGAAAAATAGGTCTATGTGTTAAGACATGTAGGTCAAGCATGTAGCTTATGTTTGATATGATGCCTGTATGTGTTGACATATAACCTATATAGGTCGACACATGACCTATACAGGTCAGCATATACGAGTTACAGGTCGAAACATGTAACTCATTTTTAAAGCTTGTAGCCTCTGTTTGATGTGCTGACTGCATAGGTCGACACATGACCTATACAAGTCAACTCATGACCTATACAGGTCGACACATGCATCAAATTTGTCAACACATGACTTACATAGGTCAACACATGCAACATATTTTTCTAAAAATTCATAATTTTTTCAAACCTCTTGCATTCCTTTTGCTTCTATCTTGCACACATATTTATACTTCATACATGCATCATTTCTTTTAGTGATTTCGCGAAATCATATACGAAACCAAGATTTCAAAGAGTTCACTTCATCTTCAACCTTTATTCTATGCATACACATAAACAAACTACACATACTCATTTTTTGTTTGGGTTCCATCTAGAATTAGAATTTATAAGTTCCAATTTAGGTTGCTGAATTATAAATTGGGTTGAGAATTTGAGGGTTTCAAATAAGAAAACTAATTTTGGGTTTTCCTTCAAGATCAATTGGTGATTTGAAGGTTTTGGACAAGATTACGCAAGTTGGATTCGATTGAGTGAAAGCATTGAAGAACAGTGGGTTTCTTGCAAATGAGTAGTGTGAGATGTTGAATCATCTTGGTAAATCTTGGGTAACAACAGTTCACAATTTGGATTCGATCGAGTGAAATCTTTGAAGAACGGGGTTTCTTGTAAAGGAGTGGCGTGAGGCGGTGAATCAAAGTGGTACTGTTGGGTTATAACAATTCACAATTTGGATTTGATAGAGTGAAAGCTATGAAGAACGAGGTTTTTTGCAAAGGAGTAGCGTGAGACGGTGAATCAAATTGGTATTGTTGGGTGACTTGATCAAGGGAAGATCAAGGGAAGAGAAAATGTTAAAATCAACATCAAACATAGGGTTTGTGGGGGTTGCATTTCTACATTTCTATTGTAAATTACTTTTGCAAAGTAAGGTTAATTTTTATTATCTCAATTCGAGTTCGAATTGAGGGAAGACGTACCCATAGCGGGGCCGATTGGAGAACTGCCTAAATAAATCCTTGTGTACTCTCCATCTCTCTCTCTCTCTGTTTTATTTTTCATTTGTAAATTGTTGAATTCGTCGATTATGCGATCAATATGTTTGGTTAAACTTTTTGATAACGTTTTGAAAAAGGTTTTGTTGGGTTGATCACAATCAATTTGATTGTGGTTGGGTTTGCAAATCAACAAAACCATACAAAATTCTAAACAAAATTGATTGCACTCAAGATGTTCAATAATTTGCCTCAGTTGCATTTTTGTGAATTTTGTCATTGGAAATAGCCTTTATCTTTAGCTATATCATTTAAACGATTGTTGGTAAACACATTGATTGATCTGTTTATCATTATTATCAATTAGTTTTCATATACGCATATCCAAGCTTTTTGATAGCGATTCTGTTTAAACTATTCGATTCAGATCACTTTCGCTAGTCGTTAAATTTTTCAATACAATTTTTGTAAAGGTTTTTTTTTAACTTGGGAACTATTTTTCCCCTCTAGATAAGTCGCCTTCATTTAACAAGTGGTATTAGAGCTCCAATTAATTTTGTGCTTCAATATTCGCTTATTAGAAAATGGCTACTGAACCTAAAGGGGCGTACAATAGAGCACCCATCTTTACCAGTGAAACTTATGGATATTGGAAATCTTGTATGCATATCCATATCAAATCGGTTGATAAGGGTGCATGGGATGTCATTATTAATGGTCCTAATCAAATTATAATGACCAATAATGAATGTGTCTTCATACCAAAACCAGACACACAATGGGATGATAATGATAAGAAATTATGGTCACATGATTGGAAGGCACACAATATTCTCATATTCACGCTTGGTATTGATGAATATTATCGTGTCTCTCATTATGAAACCGCCAAAGCTATGTGGGACGCATTAGAAGTTTCCCATGAGGGAACTAATGATGTCAAACAAGCTAGGATCAATACCTTAAATCAAGAGTTTGATCTATTTCGCGTGTAGCATGGTGAAACTATTACCGGCACACAAAAGAGGTTCATACATATTATAAATCATTTGAATGCTCTAGGTAAGCCTATTTCCAATGATATTGCTACTAATAAAGTTTTGAGGTGTCTTACTATGGAATGGAAACCTACGGTCACCACAATCAAAGAAGCGAATGATCTTAAAACACTTGATCTCACAACTTTATTTGAAAAGCTAGAAAAACATGAGCAAGAACTCACTTGCTAGGAAAAACATGAGAAAAAGCATGAGAAGAGGATAAAGAAGGAGAAAGGTAAAGACAATGAGGTAGAAAATAAGTTTATTGCTCTAAAAGCTTCAAGTTCAAAGTCCTCAACCAATGAGTAAAGTGATTGTGAAACAAGTGATGACGAGAATTCCGATGATGAAGGAATGGGGTTTTTCGTCATAAGGTACCATATGTATATAAGGAAAAATGGAGTCAAGCACTCCAACAAGAACCTAATCAACTTTAAAAGGCTATCAAACTCCTCAAAGGAAGATGAAAATGAGAAGGGTAAACATAGAGGTTCATGCTACAATTATGAAAAGTCGGTCATTATAAGGTGGATTGTCCATTGATCAAGAAAGACAAAGAGAAATACCATCATAAGAAATCTAGCAAGTCTAGAAGAGCTTATATTCCTTGGGAGAGAGAAAGGCTATCATAAGAAATCTAGCAAGTCTAGAAGAGCTTATGTTTCTTGTGTAAAAATGCAAAAAAGGATACTTGTACCTTTTATGGTTGCGCCTTTTTGCAACAAGTATGAGGTTGGTCAAGAATGCCGACACTCGCCCCAATCAACACGAATCCATTCACATTCCCCCACGCAAACAAGTAAGTTTATTTTATATTTTCAAAAGTCTATTGTAAATTATAAATTTGAAATCTATAAATTTTATTATAACTAATTAGTTTTCTATCTTTTCGTTTTAGATGGTTAGTTCTAGGGATGGATTACAGCAAATGTCCCAGAAATGCTATAATCCAGTATCGCAATCTTTTAGACCACATTTGACCAAACGATGTATTACAACTAAACTACTATAAATTTGGCTTTAAAATAACATACTAGAACTATTCTCATTATGTATTTTTTTATGCAGTTTATCCGGACGCATATTTGGAACTCGACCATCAACCTAACCCCGAAGATGTTGCAGTCAGGACAGCAAAAACACCAATCATTAGGTTCGCTATAGTGGAGATGCACCAGAGTGACCGAGTGAAACTGCAGTTCGGCATGCAACAAGATATTATAGTCGCTCCGACGTGTTTGGGAGACAGGCATAAAAAAAGAGTAGATGCACAATGGGGTTATGAAGATTGGAAAGACTTTGCCAGAGAGATGTGTCAACAATGGAGGAATCGACGTCGCCACATCTTAAAGAGCCTGCAATGGAAGCGGCTAGACCAACTCAAAATTATATGAATTGGTTTAGGTCGGTTACAACGCAACAATTTGTGTCTGAGCCGACGTATTTGATCGATCCCCGCCAACGAGCCTCGTCGTCATACGCCCAACAACAAACACCCTTCCAACAACAAACCCCACACCAATGTCTACCCACCCAATCCCAACTACCAACCTCACAGCGTCAACATGTCATGTACACCCACCTACCAATTATCCAAATCCGCAACCCATTCATGCCACACACCCAGACACAACAACAAGAGCCTGGCCCATACCGCCAACAACCACACACCGACACCTCATCTGTCTATAGCCCCGATAACTCATTTGAATCCACCCCAGCCCATCATAGCCCCCCACCAATGAACACCCAAACATCCCACGACCAAATCACCCAACCACTATATGACTTTCTTACCCCACAAGAGTCATTACTTCGTTTCCAAAACGATTCAATGTACCAATTCGGCCAACCATACCGTCCCCACCCAACCCAACCACTACGACCCAACTTCAAAAACATGGGCTCTGAACTGAATTATGGTAGCATCGTGGGCAGCAACCCTCCGGCTATTGGGGACAAATGATTGAAAATATGTCAAATACGCCGGGACCCTCGCACCAACTACCTTTTCCTCAGGCAACTACGCAAAGACCACTGACGCCTCAACAAAATCATGGTAGACCTCAGAGTCAGGCATGCGCCAGGATGTGAAACCGGGGGACGTTTCGATCATGCGGGTAATTGATTTTCAAATCAATTGTTGTAACCTTTAATTTCAATTAATAATATATTTAATTTAATTTATTTTTTATTTTTTATTTATTTCTCTTTTTAATTACATTTTTAAAAATAAAATAAAGAGGATGTATCATTTCAAATGGCGCATGCACTTCATACATACATGTGTGCGTCATTTGAAATGGCTTGACATACATGCATAAACCAAATGAAATGACGCATGAGTGTAGAATTGAGAGCATACTCCAAATAAAATGTTGTTAGAGGAGTTTTACACTAGGGAGCATTGATACATAGTGTAGGAATAGACACCTTTGTGAGAGACACACCACTTGTCCACCTAAAACCTTAAGGTGATAGGTGAGTGGGTTCTCCCACTTATAAATGCTCAAGTCACCACATTTCTATCTAATGTGGGACTATTTTCCCCACTTATTCACATTTGCTATATTATTCCAATACTCCCCCTCAAGTGTGAGTCCACAATGTTCCCCCTTTGTTATACTTGTACCGCCGTTGACACCTTTTTCAAGGCACCTCTTATTAGGTATTTCGAATACACCTCTTCCTTGGGCGTTTCAATTTCAACGAGACACCACTTCCTGGGCATTTCGATACAAGTAAGTCGGTCTATTTACGAACCAGGGCTCTGGATACCATGTTAGATGAGTTTTACACTAGGGAGAATTGATACATAGTATAAGACTAAGCATCTTTGTGAGAGACACACCACTTGTCCACCTAAAACCTTAAGGTCATAGGTGAGTGGGTTCTCCTACTTATAAATGCTCAAGTCACCACATTTCTATCCAATGTGAAATTATTTTCCCCACTTACTCACACTTGCTATATTAGAATTGAGAGCATACTCCAAATAAAATGTCACAAATGTTTTGTGTGTTTATGAAACATGGTTATTTTCGTAAATATTTTAAAAATATGATTTATTTAGTATTTAATTTTAAAAAAACAAGGTATTTTAAAAAAAAATCACAAATTACAACATTAGTACAAGTGCAACGAAAACACTAAGTGACAAATCATATAGTTGAAAACCAAGTAAACTAAACTTTAAAACACAGAATAAACTAGTAGAGACAAGACCTTTTATAACCACTAATAACCATGATGATTGATAACGATAAAATCGTATATAAAAGAAATAAAACATTTCATTTTCTCATTTTCTTCTTTATTTCCTTTAACATATTACAAATTAAAAGAGAAAGAACCTAAAAATAGCCACACATCACATGACATCACATGCAAATTCTTATCCTAAACAAAAAATATCATAAAGTCTATGAACCCAAACTCACACATTACTCGACACGTGTCCACTCAGAGCATTCAGTAGTACATGTCTTCTAGAGCTTAAACAAGTACTCATTAGTCAACATCTCATATTTAACAACCAAACCCACGCGACAAAATAAAAGCGTAAACCCCACGCGCTACTGCGAAAGTGCAATCTCTAGTTGATGAGCCAAGTAAGAAGGAGCACTTAAATGAGGAAGATGCCCCTCCGTGTCAAGCCACTGCACCGTACTCTTCCCGCCGATATGCTCCTTCATGTACGTCGCTACCGACGCCGGCACCGACATGTCCCTCGCTGTTTGCATGATACAACACGGTACATTAACCAACCCTAAAATCCCTCTTAGATCACTGTTGAAAACCGTCCTTGAAACGAATAGTGATATGTCAGGTCTCATGTTGAAAAGTGTTCTAGAAAATTCTCTAACCGCCGTCGGAACATCCGCGCCAACCGCCAGCGGCGCAAAACCGTTCACCCAAGCTTCGTAGTTTGCTTCCATGGCAGAAAACACATGCTCAATTTCACCTTGCTCAAATCCACCGTGGTAGTTTTCTCCATCATTCAAAAATCTAAAAAAAAAAAAAATCAAATACAAAATTCTTATATTCATATAAAATAACAAATTAAAACTAATCAAAGAACGGCTTTCATAACATATTTAAACGAATCGAAGCAATAATAACAACTTTCATAACATATTTAAACGAATCGAAGCTACAAGAACAAAAATTCATTAGTAACTAACAAAATTAAGTTACAATCTATGATGAGTTATTACTAACTAACAAATTACAAATTAGTTGTAACTAACTAACAAATTACAAATTACTTATAACTAACTTTCATAACATATTTAAACGAATGGAAGCTACAAGAACAAAAATTCATAACTAACTAACAAAATTAAGTTACAATCTATAATTAGTTATTACTAACTAACAAATTACAAATTAGTTGTAACTAACTAACAAATTACAAATTAGTTATAACTAACTAACTGACTGAATGAGTTAGGCTAATGTTACCTTGGGGAGGCACCGATAAGGATGAGTTTGGAGAAGAGTTCGGGGCGGCGAATGGAAGCTAACATTCCGGTCATGGCGGAGATGGAGTGACCGACGTAAGCACAACGAGTGACGTGGAGGGAGTCGAGGATGTTAAGGAGGTCATCAACGTAGGCGTCAAGAGTGGTGTAACGGCGGAAATCAAAATGATCGGGGTTGACGCTACCGGCGCAGACGAGGTCGTAGAGGATGACTTTGTAGCTGCGGGTGAAGTAAGGAAGTACGCGCTGCCATGCTGATTGGTCTGTGCCGAAGCCGTGGGCGAAGACAAGGTATTTGTCGCCGGAGCCTTCAACGCGAACGTTGAATGCGTCGAGGATGGGAGTGCCCATGTTTTAGGACAAAATAGAGTTGGGAATTTGTTATGGGTCAACAGGGAGAGGTGTGGGAGTGGATTGAAGGAATTGATTCATAAGTTGGATATGGGTTGTGTTTTGTTGGCGTTTTGCTTTTTGGGAATTTGGGATATGAACCAAAGGAAAATAGCCTCTTCTGTTTGTTTTATTCCTTTATTTGAATGGTATTTATAGCAAAGTTGTTTCAAAGAGACTTGATTTTAGGACACATGATATATGGTTAATTGAATATAATTACGACTATGGGTGGTACAACAACTCCGACCCGTCTTTTAAACATGTATGTTTTGTTCAATCAAATTTTTAGATTTGTACTCTATAAATTTATGTTTAGTTTTTTTTTGGACGGATTTTAGCGTACGTGAGAATATAATAAATCTTTATAATTTTTAAGTTTAAAAGAGACAATGTTCGCAGATCCACACAATTTCATTCTCATTTATTTGGGGGATGACATAAAATTTTAGACTCACATTTTCAACAATGTCCATTCCATCGTACCTGTATTTTTGCAGGTTTTTGCAGAACAGACATGTCTGTTTTCCATCACTAATTATTAGGGTTCAAAATTGTTCTCTAAAACACTATCTATTATCATCATCAAAACATATGGCCAGATGTAGAACCAAATCTTGTTCTAACACATCTTCCTCTTCCCACTACATCAGTTACACCATAACATCCACACACCTTCATCTCCACAGATTCTATCTAGCCACCATCCCAAAATGCAGCCAACCACCACATCCCACCACGTGAAACACCACACAACCTTGAAACCACATCATACACCCTCCGTTTTTGCTTTTCCAACATCCATCCACCCAAGATCCTCCTCCGTGCACATTTTCTAACCATGAAAACTCCCTCCGACGAACCTAATTTTCGATGCATTGTTCACAACAACAACACCATTGCAACAACGTGAGTCATCCATACTTTCCTTTAAACTTAAATCGCAACAATCTCTTCAAACCACGAGCTCACTTCCTGCACTACTATTCGAAGTATTCTGACCACCACGAGTTCTCATCTCCTACAGTAGCAACATCAACTCGAAGCATTCGAAACTGTGATGGGTAAATTTCATATTTCAAATATTATGTTATATGTTGTGTTGTGCTTGCTATTTCTGATGTGTATTTAGAGTTCAATTTGGTTGCATTCTATTTTATTCCATATGATGGTTGTATTGTTGTTTAAAGTTGTAAGCATTTATGGTTTGTATGTCGTAACGCAGCTAGATTTTGCTTTTGGTATATTAAGTAAAATATTTGGTATATGTGCATTCTTTCATTGTTTATGGTTGCCCAGAAATTGGATATGAGGATATCATGCATATTTGGTTTAATTTCGTTCGTCAACATTGCGTTATTGTGTATTTCATTTTGAAATCAATGATCGCATTTTGGCGTTAGCAATTTGTTGGCTATTTTTCCCTTGAGATACATGCGACATTTTCAATTCGGTTTTCGTCACATTAATTCAAATTTGTATATGCGTTTTGGTAGTTTGGCATAACGTCAATTTGCATTTTCTTTTCACTACTTTGCGTTTTGACCAGTAGCTTTTGCTTTCGTTACGTTATATTCGTTGCGTTTAATTTATTTGCAATGACCGCACTTCGCAATAGCTACTTGTAAGTCGATTTGTGTTAACATACAACGATTCAAGTTTTGTTACATTTAAATCAAATTTAAATTTTGCATTTAACAGCTTTGCATTGCACGTCTTTGCGTAACGTGAATTCAATTTATGTCCCCGCGTTATGATAATTTGACATGTGCACACTTTGTGTTTGTTTACTCTTCGATTCGATTGTGATGAATGCGTGTTTGTTGTAACTATATCGTATGCACATCATTTATCCTATTATATTTCAATTTGATTGGTCTGTGGTGTAATTTACGCCTCGTGTTAGAGTTTATGCCATCACTCTAGAATTCGCGATCGTGCTACAATTCTCACATTTCATTTATTTTTGCAACCATCTTCACCATCGATTCATTCCATTTTGAAACTAACACAAATCAAAGCTCGATTCATATTGAGTGCATTTTCTAAATCAAAGTAAATATGCTTAATCATTTTTTAATATATTTTCACAAAGGATGAAAAAGGAACCGTGTAGTGTCTACTATTCTTTCCCTGATTGTTTGGATACGAGCTGTCTAGCTCGACCATCCAAGCAATTTCATTAAGCAATCTTATTTTCAAAATACATCGGATGAAAAAGGAAAGGTCTAGTGTCTACTATTCTTTTCCCCGAATACTTGGATACAAGTTGTCTAGCTCTAATATTCGAGTATTTGTCTTCCATTCAAATACCTTAATCATATCTAACTCCATTTACAATTAATTGGGTGAAAAAGGAACTATCTAGTGTCTACTATTCTTTTCCCCAATTGTTTGGATATAAACTATCTAGCTTGACCATCCGAGCATTCGACGTCCACTCAAAAATACATCCAACACATTCAAACCCTTTGCCTTTTAGATTTTAAAACTTAAACCATTTTCATAAACGAAATATGTTTCGTCTCAAGACGATGAAAAACAACGTTTCATCCTTATATGTGTGAGTAAGCTAGCGATGTTTTCCCGCGAATATGATATGTCTATCTATTCTGCTATGATGCAAACATCTCATTTCTCCACTATTTTGGATAGTAAACAATGTTTTTCGTTCGATTGTGACTAAATAGATTTTCCTAAAATCGACCAACAAATAAATATTTTCTACCCAAAACTACATATCCTTGAGTTTTCCATCACACCTGGAGATACGTAGAAGCGAGACTCGAAGTCTCGTCAGACACCCTAATAAAAAAAACCCTATTTTGGTCCTTTTCTCTTTTTTGTCTCAACTCTTAATAACTAGAAGAAAGCAAATAACAAAATCTATAATTCCATGCAAAAAGCTAACTAAATGGTTCCCGTTGAGTACAACAGATGTGAGGGGTGTTAATACCTCCCCCTTGCATAATTGAATCTTGAATCTAAATTTGGTTGTGACGACCATTTTATTTTTCTTGAGTGTTTTATTGATATTTTCCCTTTCTCGTTGGAATAAATAAAATTCAATGGTGCGAGTGCTAAGTATTGCTAACTATAACAACAACCTGGTTTTGAATAATGTCAAACAAGGAACAAGATAATATAGTACATCGTATCTCTTTTGTATATTGGACGGTATCAACCCACATTTAGATGCTCATTTGTCCCCTTAGCCTTAGGATGCCTAAAAAGAGTCTATAAACAAGTTTTACTGGTCTTATGCATGTCATACACACCTAAAATCATGTTTGTGGGTCAAACAACAGCATAGGCTGACCTATACGTAATTAGGTCGGCCTATGGAAGCCTCAACTTCACAACAGGTCGACACATCCATGTTTCAGGCCGACTCACACGCTTCAAGAACGTAGTCTGTAGATTATGCCCACAGGTCGCCTCACAGGCCGACCTGAACACTTTCATAGGCCGACCTATGCAAGTTAAAACTTAAAAAAATTCTTTTTGCATCTTATTTTTCTTGCATCCTTTTGCCTATTTTCTTCACATACCTATATATACTCATGCATGCATCTTCTTATAGGTAAGGTTTCCTAGTGAATAAAACCTAAACAAAACCAGATTACAAAGTTGCCCATCATCTCCATCCCTTCTTCTATGCATACACACAATTGAACTACACATAATCCTTTTTCGATTGGGCTACCATCTAAATTAGGGTTGATAACATTCAATTAGGTTCGGTGTAACCGAGAATATTTGGTTGAGGGCTTTGTGTGTTTCAAATAAGAAAATCAAGGTGGGGTTTTCCTTCAGGATCAGGTTGATTTGAAGGTTTTGGATAAGATCACATCAACACAGATTCGAGTAGCGCGAGACGGTGAATTGTGTTTGGGAATCTTGGGTTTCAACAAGTTGCGTGCTCGAGATAATCAAAAAATTATAGCCGTATTGTTGGTCACTTAATCAAGCTTTGATCAAGGGTTTGGAGGTGGAAGAATCAATGCAAAACAAAAGGGTTTTGGGGGTTTTCATTCTTCATCTCTTGTATAAACATTTTTGTAAAGAAAAGGTTAATAACACTATCTCAATTCGAATTTGTATTAAGGGTAGACGTACCCATAGCGAGGCCAATTGGGGAACTGCCTAAACAAATCTTGGTCCCCTCTCTCTCTCTCTCTCCATCTCTTTATATCTTTTATTATTGATTATGTAATTTATTGAGTTCGTCGTTGTTTGATCAATTTAATTGGAAATTGCTTTCTACTATCTTTTAAAGGTTTTGTTGTTGATATAATCACAATCACTTTGACTGTGATAGATTTTTAACATCAACAAAATAAACTATATTTCCAATTGTTATTGATTTCACATCAAGTGTTCGATAAATTGTTTGTGTGTATTTTGATTGCGTTTTGGTTCATTGGATATACGAGTTACGATTAGAATTGCATTTAATTGATCCGTAGCTTGATTGTTGTTTAACATTTACGTTCGTTATCACTTTGTTTGGTTTACGATACGTATATTGCTTTTCGATAGTGGGATCGGTTAGACGATTCGATCCGGGTCGTTTTTTCGCTGCACCATATTTTGAAAACGGATTTTTGCCAAAAGTTTTTGGTTGTAAATTTTTTGATGTATTCACAAGATCCCAAAGATCTTGATAACAAAAAATCACCTTTATCTGCTTGCACCAATTCTCATAATTATCATTCTTGAGAGTTGGAAGGTTCGCCAGAAAATGTCCGTTTAGATGATTCAACGCCATCGTGATTTTCTTCCCTCGAAACACAACCGGAGCTCCAGATACCATATGTTGGAATTAACCTAATTTTTTTTTTAGAATTCCTAATCAATCTTGAACTCAAGAAAGATTATGCGCATCGAGTGTTAATGAAAAGAAAAATGAGAAAGAGAGAATAAATTTTAAACTGCGGAATCTCCACCCACAAACTGTGGAGAACATTCTTTATTCACTTTGCAACTGCAAAAATTGTGAATAATAGTTATTACAAAATAGGGGTTACTTCATCTATTTATAGATGAGAAAGCCTAAAAACACAAAAGCCAAAAATTACTAATTTTGGTCTTAAGTCAAAATTCGGTGTCAAGCAACCTGCTTCGACACTTCGACATTTAAGCAACTCGACACACACATTAGGCAAATTCGACTAATCATTGTTTCTGTCGAGCTACACGCTTCGACACAAGGAATTACAAACTCAACAACCACCAACAACATAGAACAAAGCAATCCATGAAGTGGTAAACAGTGTGTTAGTAAATTCACTTACAATGGAAGACTTTGTTGTATTAGAATATGATATTAGAGATCGTCGCAAGCTGAATTAGAAAAATTTGAGCTAACACATGAATTTGTGATAAAAAAGGATAAGAATTGATTAAAAAAAGAATGGGTTATGATTAGGAAAATGGGTCTGCCTAAAATCGTGTGTTAGCGATGAATGTGTTTCTAACAATGAAGATGAAAAATGTCTTGAAGGAGTAAAATAAAGTTGATGAATGACCCAACTTTAATACTGTACGCATTCAATGAAAATTAAAATAGAAATACAACCAGATTCATTTTTGCCTTTTGGATAACAATCGAATTATAATAAAATCTAAAAATAAAACATTGAGAGATAACCAATTATTTATAAATAAATTGAGGGATAACCAATTATTTATAAATAAATCAGTTGATAAACATTTAAGGCTTAAATGCAGTTTTAGTCCCTCTACTTTATTTTTTCTAATTTTTTAGTACCCCTTTATAAAAACCCAGCTATTTAGTCCCTCTTTATCATATTTTGTGTTTTTTTGGTGATCCTCCTTGACATGACATCAAAACTGTGACATGGCAAGGTGAAATTGACCCCACAACATAAAATTTGTTGCCACGTCATTTAAATAATTTTGCAAAAACTTTAGTATTTACTGTTATTATTATTATTATTATTAACATTTTTTTAATCATAATTTATATTTATTATTAATTATTAAAATTTTGCATTAATGACTAGGATTAAAAATTTAATATTAATAAAAACCATCTTCTAACGTTGTCTTCATCTCTTAACATATTTCTTCAATAAATTATCTCTTCTTCATCATGATGCAATTAACCTCCACCATTGTTCCAACTAATAACCTTCATAACCTTTATGTGCTTTTCTGAATTTTTTCTAGTTTAGAAGATGATTTCTTAAACTCATATCTACTATAAAAGAAGAAGAAGAGGCTGTTAACATTGAACACGAAGAAGAATGGGTTTTGCAACAAAACCTAACTATTTTCTCCCAATTTCATTTTTCCTGTAACAAACCCAGATCTCATTTTTCCCCAATTTCCCCAATTTTTTGCAACAAAACCTAACTATAAAAGAAGAAGAAGAGACTGTTAACATTAAACACGAAGAAGAATGAGTTTTGCAACAAAACCTAACTATTTTCCCCTAATTTCATTTTTCCTACAACAAAACCCAGATCTCATATTTTTCCCTAATTTCCCCATTTTTTTTGCAACAAAACCTAAGTATGGTGGTTGTTGAAAGGGTGTGTATGGAGGTGATGATGGATTTGGAGATAATACTCGGTGGATGGTTGAAGATGCTTCGACTGTGATGATAGTTTCTTCTGTTGTTATTTTTCAGATTTTGTTTTATTATTTTGAAGGAATGTTTGAAGGTGTTGTTGAAGTAGTTGGTGAATAAATATGAAAATTCCATTAAAAAAGGTGAGATTTGAAGATGGCGATGCCAATGAAGATGGTAACAGTGATATTTGTTAATTGATTTTTATATTTTAATTTTTAAAAAATTAATTATAATTGGTAATTAATACAAATTAATTAATGAATTAAAATTATTATATTTAAAAAATATAATAAAAATTAATTATTTATTCTGTCAAAAAAATATTCAATTTTAAAATCATGATAATTTAAATTAAGTTTTTTTCTAGATTGCATTTAATAACATGGTAAAAGAATTTAATAGGTGGCGCCAATTTCACCTTGCCATGTCACAGTTTTGACTGCCATGTCAAGGGGGACCACCAAAAAAACACAAAATATGATAAAGAGGAACTAAATAGCTGTGTTTTTTTAAAAGGGGACTAAAAAATTAGAAAAATTAAAGTAAAGAGACTAAAACTGCATTTAAACCAACATTTAAGTATATTCGAATAATTAAAATAAATTTGAATCTAGTTATGGATTTGTGCCCTATAATCAAATATTTTGCAAAACCCTATAGTTCATCTAAACTAAAAATTCATTTCTAAAATCAAGATATACCCATCAAATATTTAAGGAGGTCGCATTGGTCGCTTGCTCTCAATCACTTGTTGATCTGCCCATCACAAAGAGATCCACACATGCTAATGTCCTCTATGATTTTTTTAAAACCATTTTAATTCAACAACATCTCTATTTAACGATCTTCTTTCCTCGAGAAATAAAACACAATATTATGCTCATTTATAACTCGTCTCAACTTTCTATTAATTTTAGTGTCAAATGATTTGTCTGTACACTATTAGGGATGACAAAATGAATCTAATCTGTTAGATATGTCTGTTTTTCCCACACTTTAGTCTTGGACTCTTAACTATATCTGCTTCACCCCACCATATTTCTTACGGACTTTTGTGAAACAAGTCTAAATCAGACCAACATGCCTGTTTACCATCCTATACATAATTCCCTAAAAACTGAGTTGTCGCTCCCCCACCATACCACATTATCTTTGCCCCTACTTTGGAATCCACCTCATATTACATATTTAAAGTTTGGAGGGATGACCCAACGGGGCTTTGGCTACTCTAATTATTATTAATCAATCAAAATAAAAGTAGTGTACCATTAAAAAAAACAAAAACATTTAATAGTCCATTAAACAATTTGATTTATTTTTGGAAGGATAACTAGTGTATGTTTTATCCTTTGGTTGGACAATTTTAGATAGTCCTTCTCCTTAGTTTGATTTTGTTTGAAGTCACCATTAGATGTTGTCTTCTTATCTTAGTGATTTGGTATTTTCCATGTTTTTTTATAGAGTATTTTCCATGTTTCTTATTATTAAACTATAAAGACAAAAATGATTGTTTCAATTTTTAAAATATTTTTTATCAAATGCAACACAAGTTCTTATAAGATGATAGGTAATGATATTTGAACATTCTTTAAAGAATCTTTAAAAGTTCAATTTAATTATAAATATAAAATATAATATCTTAAACGCGTGAATACGAGAAACTACCTAAGTACATTCATACAAAACCATACACTATGTAGCGTGACTGTTAAAGCACTAGTAGAAAAACAAAAGGTGACGTTGATGATGATCACTAAAGAATGACATTAGATGATTAATTGTACTTATATGGTTGTACATGCATCCATGTTCAAAGCACTGAAAAATCTGAGTACAATTGCTAGCTAGCACTGTGTATCCTAATCCAATTGTCAATGCAACAATTGCTATCCTTTGGTGTAGACGTGACAGAGTTAGAATCTTTACATGCATATGCATTGCTGTTGGATTAGAAATAGAAATATATATATATATATATATATATATATATATTTTTTTTTTTTTTTGAAACTGGAATCTGATTCATTGGAAGTAGTCTTCAATTGAACCTCTCTCTGCTTTAAATATAGTACTCTTGTACCATGGTCCATTTGTTTCTTGTTTCTATAGAGTACAGAATTCACACACTAGAGCAGGAGAGAAACAGAGGGAATATGGAATCGACAAAGCGTGCACTTTTTTTTGTCTTATTAGGAAAATTTCGTTGTCTTTCTCTGACAAAGATGCTTTCACAATCTCTCTTTAATTCTCTCCCTCACTATTGTCTAGCTATATATTCTTTTACTTGAAGCCACTAGATGAATGCAAAGAGAAGCATAATTCACTAATCTTCGTTGCTAATAAAATGGATGCATGATGCTTTCTTTTATAACTAGCGGGATACCCGTGTGCATTTATTTATATTTAATTTTTTTTTAAGAAAATAGAATTAATAAGAATTAATAAATATAAAAAAATATAAATTATATTAAAAAAATAGAATAAATAGTCGGGACATCGGTTGGTGATACGTATTTGTTAAAAAAAAAGTAAAAACAAAAAAGAAGACAAAATTATTTTACCAATTTTTTTTTTATTTTTAGAAAAAGAACATATTTTATTTATATTTAAAGCATAAATATAGTTTTACATATATATAAACATTTGGATCAACCGTACATTTCCGGTGTGTAAATATTAATTTTGTTTTGATATTTTTTATAAAAATATTTATACAATTTTTTTTTTTTTATACTTAGATCAATAGTTTAAGTTTTTCCATTTCATATTAATGAATACCGTGCGGTCGCACGGGTACCGATGTGTTACATGTATTTGTTTTCAAAAATGATTATTAAAAAGGAATTATAATGTATAGGAAAAAAAATATTAATTAGTATAGAATATAAAGATTTTTAGTCATATAATATTCATTAATAAAAAAAAGAAACTTATATTTATAAAAAATTAAATGAATAGAAAATAAAAAATATAATAAAAATGGAAAAAAAAATTTGTTGATTGAATCATTTGTTTTGCCATTATTTATACACACAAATAAAATTGTTTAAAAAAATTACAAAAATTTGATATAAAAAATGTTATAAGTAGAAGATGAAACATATATAGAATATCAATTTTTTCCGTGTATAAATATTATTCAAAAAAAATATAAATGTAGAATTTTTATTTGTTTTCGTATATAATAAATTTTGGATCAACATAATATTTTTCCCGTGAATTCACATGGGTATTGGTTTGTCAATGTCAAAATGTTTTCCAATATTTTCATAAATAATAAATTTGTTCTCGTAAAAAAAACTATTAACATTCATTTATTAATTTAAAAATATTTTAAATTAATTTATAAAAGACATTTATTTTTTCCCGTATTTAGATATTTAAATTTATTTATAAGAAAAATATTTTTCTCATTTTTGGATAAGTAGTACACTTTTTCCCCGTAGATATATATATTTCCCTTATTTACATCAATAATATATAATTGTCAAATTTTTCTCGTATTTTAATTGATGAATAAGTATTTAATATATTGTAAATATGTTCAATTGATTGAAAAATATCACATTTTTCCCGTATTTGAAAAATAGCACACTTTTCCCTGTAATAAAATTAAACTACAAATAAAATAGAATTAATAAAAATTAGTAAATATAAAAAAAATATAATTTATATTTTAAAAAAAATAGAATAAATACCCGCAGACATCGGTTGGTATTTTTTTATAAAAATATTTACGCAATAATTTAGTTTTATAAATATTAAATAATATTATAGTATTTATAAATATTATTTTAATTGTATAAATAAATATTATTAACATAAATAAATAAATTTTACGTAAGTATTATTACAAATATCTATTTCGTGCGATACCCATATTAGTACCCGTGTGTCCGGCCGAGTACGGGTGTTACACACATTTGTTTTATATAATGAGAAAATAGAATTTACTAAAATTTTAAATAAATATAATTTTCATGTTTGAATCATTAATTATATATTAGTTTTATTTTTGTGATCATAAAATAATTAAAAATATTTTTTATTATCATACAATTTTGATACTATTTAATTCATACATTACTTATGTATTTATTCTAGATGACAATATTATACTTTATAATGTTACCAATTTTTATAATGCATTATCTTTCGTAATCTTAAATTTGAAATGCATTTCACTGATCTTATTTTATATCTCATTCTATTAACATTTCATACATTATTTTAAAAAGATCTATTTTTATTTTCTTTAATAGCACAAAATAGTAATAATTATTGTGATAATGATCGTATACTAAAAACGATGCAAAATAATACTAACAATATATTATAAGTTTAAAATTTAATATCAGTTATTATTTATCTATTTTTGCCAAATTCATATTTATTTATCTTTGATACATAATAAAATATATTGAATCCAAAATTATACAAATGACATTTCAAATTCAAAAATACAAAATATTTAATGTTTCACTAAATGAACCTTTCATTTTAATTTTCTTTTACAAATAATTCAATTATTTTATAATCGATATAATACATTACGCTACAAATAATTCAATTATTTTATAATCGATATAATACATTAAGCAAAAAAAATAAGAATGAATATAATACAATATTAAAATATGCACTATCACTTTTGAATTTATTTAGATGGTCATAATCAACATTTCACCTCTATTATTTTTAATTTATTTTTATTGAAAATTTATGATTTTTTAAATTGATATATTATTATCATTTTTAGAAAAGTGTTGCATCTTAATTTAAAAATATCGTCAATAAATTTAGAAAACTATTTTAAATGCTAATTAATTGTCATTTATAATGAACATAATAAAGAATATATATTTTAGACATATTTAGATAATTAGCACATTTTAGGCGCGTTTATAAAAACAATTTTTTTTTTTATTAACAATAAATTTGTTTTTGTATATAAAATAACTTATTTGAACATATTTTGATCAATAATATATTTTTTCATATTTAAATAATAATAATTACATTTTTTTTCTTCATACTTGATCAACAATAAAAGCATTTAATAAATTGTAACCATAAATTATCAAGCATTTATGCCTTGAATATCATTCATTCATAAATATGCATTTAAATTTTTTTCTTTTAATTCTTCTCACAAATACAACTTAATTACCATTTAAACTATGCTCACTTTTTTAATTAGAAATGATTGCATATATGAATTTTTTTTATGATAACTAGCGTCCAAACGGGCACTGGCACTCACGTGTCCGTTTGTCCGCTTTTTTTAATGTGCATAAGTGTTAAATTATAATTGTGTTTCTTAAATTTAACTTCGTTTTTTTATTTAAATTATTTATATAATAAATTTTGTGATGTAGTAATAACTATCTCTTCTCTCTCCCTCTTCCTCACTCTCAAAAATCAGTTTAATAATTTTGTTAAAGAAAGTGACATGGAATGAATAAAGTTATTAGAAAAAAATAAAGTTCCCGTATTTTTTGTTATCAATTATAAGATCATCACCAATATTTTTATAAGATATTTCTCTCACATTTTGATGTTGATGAAGTAGATGCATGCATTTATAAAAAGATAAAATCCTTTTAAATTTTTCTTGTAAGATTATCTCTAACATTTATAAATAATCTTAAATTCTCTTTTCGCATTAAACTCATCTCTAATCGTATTTATACTCTCCGCTTATTCTTGACGAATCGATGAGCTCTATTACAATAAAGAAACACTGTCATAAATAAATTACTCAAAAAGAAAAACACACACTTACAAATGCAAAATGCATATAAAAAGTATCGATTATATTTAGTGAAAAGTTCGTCCATAAACATATCAAAACAAACCGTCCAAAAATTCACACTTTGGCAGAACAAATGAAGCAAATGGCCCATGGATAATAATACCATTCACCCTCCTGCCAAGATTCAAAGGATAAGAGAAAAATATAAATACAAAAAATTGAAGAATATAATGAAAAGATAATAGATGGACTTCTAAATTAGGACACGAAGAACTTGTGTAACACCCCAATCCCCATCGCGAATAAATAATACATAAATAAAATCAGAGTAACAAAAAATTTATTTTTCCGACAGAAACAGGGATGTCACATTTAAATAAACAAAACATCACCCCAACTCATAAATTTGATACATAGCATAAAAGAGAAAATCATTAACGGGAAACTTTTTCCATCTAAAGGGAAAGGTCAATTATGGAATAAAGCGGAAAGATCCATAACCGACTTGTTTTACAAAATGAATGGTTTTATAACATCAAAATATACATACAAAAATAATACAAAATATGTTCAACAAATGTATACATATATATATATATATATATATAATCGTTCCCCGACTTCCGTGCTACGTATCAGAGCAGACAAACGACAAAGGACGGAGGACTAGTCTCCACAAAAGCCTCCAAGACACTAATCTGTAATTGCCTCGTAGAGCAATAAACCACAGCAGAAGGGTGAGAAATAACAACTAAAATCAAGATTGCATAATAATATGCAAATACATAACAATTCACACGCATAGTTATTCTCACCACAAACACCACATACTAATACATATAACATACCACATATATATACCATATATATATTAATCCAATAATATAACATATATCCAGTATCCAATATACTCACATATTTGCACATAAGGCATACCACATCATAGCATTTAGAAACACATCACACATCACATAGCATATGCACATCAAATTACCATTGCTATCACAATCTCAACACATAAAAATCAATGCACAATTTCCACACATAATCAATCAAATCATGATTTTTCACACATAATGCATCCATTCACAATTCTCACACATAATCAATCAAATCATGATTTTTCACACATAATGCATCCATGATTTATGCAAATGCACAGAGACCGACACAACGGCTCTATGCAAATGCCATGCCGTACCGACTTCCAATGTTTCTCATCACTAGTTCACTCAGGAACTCTGTTGGAACCATCGCTCGTTACATCACTGTAACTCCCCGTCGGGCATACGATGTTCCCCGTCGCTCACACCCCACACGGGCACACGACGTTTATGGATCGCTCACACCCCACAAGGGCACACGACCCAATCGCTCACACCCCACATGGGCACACGATCGTCTATAATCATCGCTCACACCCCACATGGGCACACGACGTTATAGCGGATTCCCTCTGGAACCAATCCGTCGCTCACACCGCACATGGGCACACGACATTTATGGATCGCTCACACCCCACATGGGCACATGATCCGATCGCTCACACCCCACATGGGCACACGATCACAAGATGCATATCATGATGCTTGGCATACAAGGACTCATGACAATCAAATGCATCTTCACACATATATGCAACCATAATCATGCACATATTTCAACTCATCAATTCTATACATTCACAACTCAACAATATGAATTATCTCATCATCATCATTCATGCATTGAAAACACTTCAAACAATGCATTTCATCAGAATCCGCAAACCACAACAACATTCATAATAACATACATTTCTAATTCAATTCAACAAGGTATTTTGCCATTAGTCCACAAGCACTACAACAAACTATCACATGCTTCCACATCATATAAATCACATAAAAGCTTCACATCATATAACAATAGCACGACGCACTGTAAAACACCAACCGCACGCATTTAACGCGATAAAAACCCGACAACTCAACACTTTTTCAAAACCACGACTTAAATAAATCATCTACTGACCTCCAACCCATTTTTAAAAGAAAGAATATTTTATTAGTTTTCCAACGCTTCGAACGGGGACCAAAACCGACTTACGGTTCAAAAGTTATGAATTTTTGAAAATATTATTTTTCTGAAACTTACAGTGGTAATCGATTACTCGCTTCGCAGAAGCAAAAAAACCAGATTTTTATGATGCAAAAAACCCCCAAACTCCTCCTTAAACCCCCCGATCATACCGACAAGTATTCCCGACTAAATCCTATCATTTCCCGACTATTCTACGCGAACTATTCCGCATTCTAACCGTTAAAACATCGATTTCTATCAATTGCTCACAAATTCAACCAAATAGAAAAACATATATTTTTCACCCAAACATTCAAACAAAACATACATATACATATACAAGCATGATATAATCGAAACTTCTCACCCTTACCCGATTATTCGCGCTTGAAACGGATGAATTCTCGATTTTTCCACTTTTCCTCTTCTCCCTTTTCTTTCCTCTCTTTTCTCTTCTCTTCTCTTTCTTTTTCTTTTCTTTCTATTTCTATTTATAAAAATATCTAACCACGCAAAATGACCAAAATACCCCTACGCTCAAATATCTCGCAAACGCTCTCAAAATGCGATAAAACATAAACAGCGATGAAATATATTTCGGGAAATAAAAGTTGAAAAGAAATTATAATTTATTGCAAATATTTTACCTATCAAGAAAATTAATCAATTAACTCAATTAGTAGGTAAAATACAATAAACTCACACACATCACAAAATTCACATAAATGAAATAAATAAATACAATTAAACAAATCGGGGCGTTACAATTCTCCCCCACTTAGACATTTTCGTCCTCGAAAATATCACTGAGACGAACAACTCGGGATACGACTCTCGCATCTGACTAACAAACCAACATGCCAACCAAAGGCACACCACGAGTACCACAAACCGACAAACAACCTTGCTAACAGCAACTACAACAACAACACGACAACGACGACAAGATGCAAAGCCCATACAATGCACTTGACGACTAACTCACGACTCAAAGGATACCCAAGTTACGAACACACAGGTTCACTCTTGAACCAGAACATAACAAGAACACAAAGTTCCACGACCCCACATCGTTTCAACAACTTCTACTTAACCATGATACCAACATCCTTGTCACACAACAATATTACAACAATGCTACGATTCCTTAATCGAACATACAACCAAAACCTCCATCTACATCGTAGCCCATGAATAATATTTAAACCTTTCACTTAACACTTCCATACTGAAACGTCCCATAGTCTTACCATTCCTACATGTTCCCAATGTTCAACTTATGAATTCTTACAAGTCACACACGCAAATACAAAATGTGCCACATCACTCTTCCGCTGCGCACTCTAATTACTCGTAACCATCAAAACTATCAATCTCACGTCCAAAGTCTAACTCTTTCTCATATTCACCAAAAATCACTGTTCCCTGTTAATATACCCAACCGCACACCATCAGATGTCATTTCACACACCAACCCAAATCTCTAAATTCTCCCAAAAGTTCCCACTCTTTAACCATCAAAGCAGACATGCATAACAACTTTCGACTTAGCTCATCCGGCACAACCTCGGCTTTTCCCAAGGATAATCCAAGCCAAATTCATAACTCGTCACAAATTCTAAGCATCCTCATCGTCTCATACTCTATTCCTTCAAACCAACCAAGTACTTTAAACTCTTGCGATACCAAACACTTCGAGCCGAGAACCATAAAAATAATACCTCCAAATTTTCCAACACAATACAACCGCAACCAATTCCAATTCCTGAATAGTATAGATCCTCTTATGAATCCTCAATTGTCGTAAAGCATAAGCTACGACTTTACCCTCTTGCATTAACACACTGACTAAACTCATGAAAGACGCATCTCAATACCTCCCAAAAGGTTTATTAGGATCACACAGAATCAAAACTGGAGCCGTAGACAACTTCTACTCTAGCTCTCTGAAACTTTCCTTACAACGAACATCCAAAACAAACGACTCACCCTCTGCGTGTCAACTGAAGTAACGAAAACGCTAACTTGGAAAAGCCTTCCATAACCTCCGGTAATAACCAACTAACGTCCAAAAAGATTCTAATCTCCTTAACTAACTTCAGAGCCTCTCATTGTAGAACTACATCTACTTCCGATGGATCCATAACCATACTCTCATATGAAATAACATATCCAAGAAAACTAACCTTTTTCAACCCAAATTTTCACTTGAATAACTTAGCATAAAACTTCATCTCTTTTTGACACTTGTAATTCAAATCCCAAACACTCTACCTGTTCTTCCTTTGAGTTTACAACAGATACGAATTTCCTCCATCAAAGCCATTACGAACTTATCCAAATAAATATGGAAGATACGATGCATCTATTCCATAAACCTTACAGATGCATTACTAACACCAAATAACATCACTGCACCTTGTAATGCCCAACCAAATTCCAAAAGATATAAATTCTTAAAGCTTTTGCAAAATTTTCACTGGGTAACTGGTTACTCACACACAAACTTAACCGAGTAAATAACAGCCTATCCCGACGATAACAAACATGACCAGTCACATTAAATCGATCAAAGCCTCAACTCACACCATTCACCACTCTTATCAAACATGCCAAACAATTGTAATTTCACTTCAACCCAACCAAACCATTCCAGTCATCTGTTCATGAAAGTGGACACTTATTCTTAATCGTTACCTTAATCAACCGCTAGTAATCCATACACAATTTCTTCTCTTAACAGTCCAAATTCCATAAATCCCCACGTGTAGCAACAACCATCCTAAAATAACTCTCAAATAGTACATCCACACTTAAGGTTTTCTCAAAATTTCCATAGTCTCATACCATCAAGGAATTCCAAATCGTTTGCGATTCATCACAATTCAAAACTCAAGCTATCCAGAACACACCCGCAAGTTTCCATACTACTCACTAGTTAACATGCAACCCCCTACTATCATCTTTTTCCTTACCAACCATGCTGGACCTCTTCAAGTCGACACACTAACGTTTCATCCAAAACACATCTGAAAACCAGGCACAACTGACGGCCTAACACTGTGACTTTCCTGCCAATTTCCAGAACACTAGCCTCACAAATATAATAAACACCTTAGTCTCAACTCCAAAGAGTGTCCTACTCACTTAGCAGATATAACCTCTACTATTCACCTTCGTCCAATTTAAGTTCACACTCTACTCTCTGAGAACAACCCTTAGTAATACCCAACCATTCTCCCTCAGAGACATTCCAACTTAACCCACATACACAAACCTCTAATCTGTCTCATCTTCCGATATAAGAATCTTCATCAACTCATCAAAACAATCCGTAATCACCTGCTTAATTCCAAATAATTCATTGCACACACTATCAAAGCCGGAAAGACACGCCTATTCCATCCAACATAATTTCCGTCTACTATCAACAAGAGATTAAGGGTGATCAGTTCCTCAATTTGTCAATAGACAGTCGACAATTATGATGGGGCATAAACCGTATTCACCAAACTATAATAGCATTTCTTGCATCCTGTGCACAAAACTACCTCAGGCACAAATCCTTAGTTAACAAAAACCTTACCTCCACATTCCCTCCAGAACCGAGAACAACACTGTCCAAACAACACTTACAATCTTGCATTTCACAACACACTGAGCCAACGCTCCACCTGAAGCAACTTGGAGAAGTTCCAGCTTCTCCCCCACTTATCTCAATCTCACACCTGAAGACAAATGATTACCAAAAACCAGAAAGTACTGACAGTGCTCCACACACATATCCTGTACTAAGGGACAAACAACAATGACAGTATTCAACTGTCACACCAACTGACTCAACAACTTGGCCGGACGGACCGACCTGCTCTGATACCACTAATGTAACACCCCAATCCCCATCGCGAATAAATAATACATAAATAAAATCAGAGTAACTAAAAATTTATTTTTCCGACAGAAACAGGGATGTCACATTTAAATAAACAAAACATCACCCCTGCTCATAAATTTGATACATAGCATAAAAGAGAAAATCATTAACGGGAAACTTTTTCCATCTAAAGGGAAAGGTCAATTATGGAATAAAGCGGAAAGATCCATAATCGACTTGTTTTACAAAATGAATGGTTTTATAACATCAAAATATACATACAAAAATAATACAAAATATGTTCAACAAATGTATACATATATATATATATATATATAATCGTTCCCCGACTTCCGTGCTACGTATCAGAGCAGACAAACGACAAAGGACGGAGGACTAGTCTCCACAAAAGCCTCCAAGACACTAATCTGCAATTGCCTCGTAGAGCAATAAACCACAGCAGAAGGGTGAGAAATAACAACTAAAATCAAGATTGCATAATAATATGCAAATACATAACAATTCACACGCATAGCTATTCTCACCACAAACACCACATACTAATACATATAACATACCACATATACATACCATATATCTATTAATCCAATAATATAGCATATATCCAGTATCCAATATACTCACATATTTGCACATAAGGCATACCACATCATAGCATTTAGAAACACATCACACATCACATAGCATATGCACATCAAATTACCATTGCTATCACAATCTCAACACATAACAAATCAATGCACAATTTCCACACATAATCAATCAAATCATGATTTTTCACACATAATGCATCCATTCACAATTCTCACACATAATCAATCAAATCATGATTTTTCACACATAATGCATCCATGATTTATGCAAATGCACAGAGACCAACACAACGACTCTATGCAAATGCCATGCGGTACCGACTTCCAATGTTTCTCATCACTAGTTCACTCAGGAACTCTGTTGGAACCATCGCTCGTTACATCACTGTAACTCCCCGTCGGGCATACGATGTTCCCCGTCGCTCACACCCCACACGGGCACACGACGTTTATGGATCGCTCACACCCCATACGGGTACACGACCCGATCGCTCACACCCCACATGGGCACACGATCGTCTATAATCATCGCTCACACCCCACATGGGCACACGACGTTATAGCGGATTCCCTCTGGAACCAATCCGTCGCTCACACCGCACATGGGCACACGAAGTTTATGGATCGCTCACACCCCACATGGGCACACGATCCGATCGCTCACACCCCACATGGGCACACGATCACAAGATGCATATCATGATGCTTGGCATACAAGGACTCATGACAATCAAATGCATCTTCACACATATATGCAACCATAATCATGCACATATTTCAACTCATCAATTCTATACATTCACAACTCAACAATATGAATTATCTCATCATCATCATTCATGCATTGAAAACACTTCAAACAATGCATTTCATCAGAATCCGCAAACCACAACAACATTCATAATAACATACATTTCTAATTCAATTCAACAAGGTATTTTGCCATTAGTCCACAAGCACTACAACAAACTATCACATGCTTCCACATCATATAAATCACATAAAAGCTTCACATCATATAACAATAGCACGACGCACTGTAAAACACCAACCGCACGCATTTAACGCGATAAAAACCCGACAACTCAACACTTTTTCAAAACCACGACTTAAATAAATCATCTACTGACCTCCAACCCATTTTTAAAAGAAAGAATATTTTATTAGCTTTCCAACGCTTCAAACGGGGACCAAAACCGACTTACGGTTCAAAAGTTATGAATTTTTGAAAATATTATTTTTCTGAAACTTACAGTGGTAATCGATTACTCGCTTCGCAGAAGCAAAAAAACCAGATTTTTATGATGCAAAAACCCTCCAAACTGATCCTTAAATCCCCCGATCATACCGACAAGTATTCCCGACTAAATCCTATCATTTCCCGACTATTCTACGTGAACTATTCCGCATTCTAACCGTTAAAACATCGATTTCTATCAATTGCTCACAAATTCAACCAAATAGAAAAACATATATTTTTCACCCAAACATTCAAACAAAACATACATATACATATACAAGCATGATATAATCGAAACTTCTCACCCTTACCCGATTATTCGCGCTTGAAACGGATGAATTCTCGATTTTTCCACTTTTCCTCTTCTCCCTTTTCTTTCCTCTCTTTTCTCTTCTCTTCTCTTTCTTTCCTTTCTTTTTCTTTTCTTTCTATTTCTATTTATAAAAATATCTAACCACGCAAAATGACCAAAATACCCCTACGCTCAAATATCTCGCAAACGCTCTCAAAATGCGATAAAACATAAACAGCGATGAAATATATTTCGGGAAATAAAAGTTGAAAAGAAATTATAATTTATTGCAAATATTTTACCTATCAAGAAAATTAATCAATTAACTCAATTAGTAGGTAAAATACAATAAACTCACACATATCACAAAATTCACATAAATGAAATAAATAAATACAATTAAACAAATCGGGGCGTTACAATTGCATTAGATGAAAATAAAAAATTTCAATCTCAATTATTATAAACATAAAGAGATGTACCTAAATTATAAGAACAAAATATATTTCAATAACTATAACTTTAAATGAAAAACTAAATCATTATCATGTAATAGTAGAGACAAAACATATTTAGGCTAAAATAATTATTTGTAACAAAGCTTTCTACAACTTTGTTAGACACTATTTTAATTACATTTTCTCTTTCAATAAAACCTCTCCATCATCAATTCCCTTATTCTGTCACCAAATAATTAAGAACCAAACAATTGAGAGAGTTTAAGAAATGAATAGTTGAATCTAATTTTCCTATGAAAAATTGAAATAAAAGAGATGATGAAAGGGAATGTTGTTACACCACCACCGTATCTTTTTTCCCTCAGGCGGTTCTTCTTTCTATTTCTGTTAGGATGCAAACAAACCTTAACAAAACTATTAGAGAGAAACTAATAAAACTATAAAGATAAATGAAAATAAAGAGATAATTTGAATTTTTTTTCATTAATTCCTAATGTGTCAAAAGACAAGACATATATAATGATACTAATGGGCCATTACTAAATTGCCCAATTACTTAGAGGAAGCCCAATTCAAAAACAATTAAATTACCAACAACTATAAACCCTTAATTTAATAATAAACTAAAATATTAAAAATATAACTAATAATACTCTCTATCATTGCCGCAGGGTTCACTTGAACCTTGTCCTCAAGGTTCTAAAATATAATAGAGATATATTCCGGGATCCCACTTCTGCCGATCGGCCACCGACTAAGTCATAGTGGGCATAGTGTGGACCTCCAAACTCTCCAAAGACTTTGTATGTAACCAGTTCCTCGGGAACAAGCTTTACCGTTTCGTATACGGCTTCTGGGGGGCAGATTAAGTCCTGGTCACCAGCAATTGCTAAAACAGGAACATTACTTTTGCAGAAATGATACTTGTAGAAGAATGTTCCACTCCTGTCGCGTAAACCGCCGTTCTGTAACACTGTTTTTAACTGCAAGAAAAGCTTAGAAGGCACGGTACAGAAGTTATTCAAAAGAAGTTTCTCAAACAATTTTTGATCCATCATGTCTTGAGCTGAAATCTGAGAATTTAGCCAAGATAAAACATATGGAGGATTTCTCGCAAGAGGGTATGCGGAAGCAATTAGTGGTCCAACTGGAATAACCGGAACGTTTAAAGCCTGAACAGGTTCTAACAGTGGTAAAAGCCATTTGAGAGATGATCTTGAAAGTGTATAGTCGAGTGATGATGCCAACGTAACAACTGATGCGAACGCAGAATTCTTTCCATCAAGACAACAACGCGAGAGCATTGCATACAACAAGATACCCCCCATTGAGTGACCAATTGCGAGCAATTTTCCATCCATTGGTTGGCATTGAGCCTTTATATACTCCATCGCGGCAGGTACATCTTCTTCGAGATAATGATCAAAGTCTCAATCATATTTGACAATCAACTCAATCTGTTTCTGAAATTCTTCTAAAGTGGTAGTAAAACGGTCCGGTAACTCTAAAATCTGCCATGGGAAAATTTGTTGTCCTTTGATCATAGTTTGAAGTCTCTGATTGAAATCCTTGATCTGACTAACAATTGCAGAGTTGCGCCTCCCTTCCGACAAATCGCTACTGAGAAAGCTTAAAAGCCATTCAGACATCCCTGTAAGAACCTCCATCAACCTCGCCGTTGGTCGTGATTCCTCAATTTTAGTTTCCAATTCAAAGGAAGCACCGAGGTTCTTGATTTCCAACGCTCTTTCAAAATCACTACTTTTACTGTCATTAATTGCAGAATCTATCTCAGACGAATTCGTGAGACACTCTTCGTCTTTCTCCAAGCTGTCTCCATATGTGCTCAACCCCGCACCTCGAACCTCAAGAGTCCATGTATCAAATCCTTGTGCCGACATGTACTGAGCAAATGAAGACTCATGAGAGAGATCATAGCCAATAGCATTGGTAGCAACCCCTGACAACAACAAAAGTGGGTGATTCCTCAAAGGAGCCTCCACGCAAAACTCACAGCTGCAAATGCCAAAGCAAGTTTCATGACACCACAAGCCAACCATGATTCCACTGCAACATACCAAGACCACAACGTTGCACCTACCCAACTTCACACCCTGCAAAATTTCCACTCTACAGAACATCCTTTCACAACAATAAACCTTGCCATCATGCTTTCCAATCCAGCTACAAGTGTTACTTGCGTAATCAAAGTTCAAACAAATAGGACACATACAAGAGCTACAAAACCGTTTGTTTCCCGAGCAAATCTTACAGTCACAATCATCAACAGGATCTGTGAAGAAAATAACCTCATAATTCTTCTTCTTAAGCCGCTCAAGGAATGGAGAATTTTCAAGCTGTTCTTTGCTGGTTCCAGTTATGTAAAAGAAATCCTTCTGTCCAGCTTTCATTCTAGATATGTACTGGTCGAGAGATGTCAATTTACCCTCAGACTTGGAGGTCTCAAATCTGAGCAGTTTTGCGAAACGATTTATGTTGGTGGCATCCTCAATGATACCAAGTTTAATGGATTTTCCAAATTCATTCCCAAACTTAGTATATTGACCTCTCTTCTCATCAACATCAGAAGACGACTCTTCTTTCTTTTCTTTGTCAGTGGACTCATCAGGATCCTCTTCAGCAAGCTTACGGATCATATCAAGGGCTTTCCTAATAAGTTTCTTTTTTATTGTCTTCAGACTACTGTGTTGTTGAAGCATTTCTCGTGATACATTCAGTGGCAAAGTATCAGAATCAACAAGACCAATCAAAAAGCTCAGATACTTAGGCAACAATTCATCAAATTCATCTGAAATGAACACTCGTCTAACATACACCGTCATAACAACACTTGTAGCCCGAAGAGAATGGTTAGAGAGAGTTACTTCCGGCAAGACTTCATCTATCTGAAGTAAATAATTCCAAACAACTTGAAGGACGCCGAGTATATCTGCTGGGCGAATCCGTGTCTCGGTGTATTCTGCCTCCATAAATTCATAGTTGCTGCCTTATGAGGAAAATCGAAAATACCATTAACTTCGAACGCTGATTTCACAACATCCATGTTATCGTCATCGACTTCACCATCATTGTAAATGCTTTCAGTCATTTGCTAGACATGGAAAGAATTATCCTCAGCTACACTTGAGATTACCCATGGCTGGTGTTGGTTCCATGAAAAATCTGATATTTTTCCTTTATGACCCCCATGAGAGAAGAGTAGTTCAGGAGGACCACCCTCTTCGTCTCCCTCAATCATCTCATCGCCAATTCTGTTAACATCCCAAACCATAAGCCTTCTGTCAGAACTAAAAGATGCCAAAATTCCATCGTGGTTAGGATCCCACTCTACCTGGAACACCTCATCTGTGTGGCTGCTTAAAAAATGCAATGGCACCTCAAGCTTCCTTATATCAAAGAGACCAACAGTGGTGTCCGAAGATGCTGTAGCCAAAATCCATTCATTATATGGATTGAAATAAACAAAGTTCACCTCCCTTTCATGAGGTTTGAGTGATTATTGTGCTTTGTTTGTCCTCAAATCCCAAATTATCAACTTGCAGCCATCTCCACCTGACCCAAATAAATTCTCATCCTTAGTGTGCCAAGACACATCTGCAACATTACTTTCATGGCCCTCATAAACATGAACATCATCCAGCACATTGTTTTGAGATTCAGAAAATACATCCCACAAGCAAATCTTATGATCATTAGAACCACTCAAAAGGTACCCTTTCTTAAAAGGACTCAAAGACAAACCATAACCTTCTTCATCATGACCCTTCAACCTGAAATCAGGATCATTATTATCCCCTCGTTTCTTGGCAAAATCAAACACATAAACCTCGGAATTACAAGTCTTTGCAGCAATAATGCTAGGGTTATGCGGCATAGAACATGCCCGATTCACCTCGCCATCAACAAGAACCCTTTGGGTAATCTCTACCTTAGGAAGAAAGGGGTTTTCAGGGTCATCAGAAAAGATGGGTTGAGATGGGTTTACGGGGAGTGTTGAATCTGCGACCATGAGGTAGTTGGATTCCTCATTGGAAGTGTGAGTGGCTATGAGGAGTTTGTGGGTGTTAAAGGAAGGGTGGGAGTGGGGTTGAGGAGAAGCGGGAATCCACTGAACAGTGAGGGAAGGCCATGAGAGAGGATGAGAAATGAACAAATCGTATAGAAAATGAGTGTTCCTCTTCCAAACAGAGAACTCTTCTTCAAGCTCAGTTTCATTCTCAGTCTCAATTTCATTTTCGTGTTCTTCCGCCATTTTTGCTTGCTCAAAACTTAGATGCCCTCGCTCGCGCCAATCGGCTGAGAGCTCCAAATCAATGTTAAATGGGGTTAGGAGTGAAACGACTGTTTTAGTAGAAGTTAGGGAACTCGAACCATCATCATCATCAAGGACCAAGGAAGAAACCTTTATCTCCTTCGTGGGGATGATAACGTCATCGGGATCTGTCAAAACAGATTGGAACGATGACTCCTCGACATTGTCATCTGGTACTGCAAAATTCTGATCCCCAATAATAGGTGAAGAAGAATGTTGGTTGAAATCACAAATTCCTTCTTCTTCATCTTGTTCGAGCCAGGAACTTGCTGCTACATGCTCCACAAAATCATCATAAGTGGGTTCTATTTCCTCTTCTAGATCTGGCTCCTCCTCTTCTTGTATTGGTAAAATTTCTCTCCATTCCGGTTTAAATCTCCATAACAAAGCTGTTGTAAATGTATCCCAACTATATTGGCGATGAATACGAGACCACCATATCCACCATTTGAGAGCAGAACCTCTCAAAGCTCCAACAACTTTCAACACCTTCAATGACTCATGGGTTCCATGCTCTTTGAAAAATTTCTCAAAACAAAGAATCCACCAATATGCTTCATCTTCTCCATCAAACAATACTATTATCATGAGGTCAAGCGGAAGTGAGATCGAAAATGAAAGCACCAATTGTTAGGATGCAAACAAACCCTAACAAAACTATTAGAGAGAAACTAATAAAACTATAAAGATAAATGAAAATAAAGAGATAACTTGAATTTTTTTTCATTAATTCCTAATGTGTCAAAAGACAATACATATATAATGATACTAATGGGCCATTACTAAATTGCCCAATTACTTAGAGGAAGCCCAATTCAAAAACAATTAAATTACCAACTACTATAAAACCTTAATTTAATAATAAACTAAAATATTAAAAATATAACTAATAATACTCTCTATCAATTTCACTAACTTATTTGAAGTTGTTTCATTTATTATATGTGCAACAGTTATAGAGGTTATCATTGTGGCCAATTCTATTTAGCAAGCAGTTATTATAATTTGTAATAGAGTAACCGTGTGGCTAAAGGGACAAATTGGGAATAAGAAAAAAGGCCAGACCAAAATAGTGTATCCCTTTATATATAGTATTAGATTAAATTTTTTTATTAATTATTTAATAATTTTCTTATTTTCTATATAGAAATATTAATCATAAATATGCAATAAAAATATAATTTTTGTATAATTTTTATATAATTCGTATATTGTAATAAAAAATAACATTCACAATTATTAATTACACAACTTAATACATAATACATATAAAATTAACAAATATTTATGTACTAATAGATAAAATATAATTTAAAATTCAAAATTATTGTAGTACTGCATTGTATGAGTAATAATATTCATTGGTAGCTGCAATGTCCATTGGTTACTGCAATATATGAAATGACATGTATTAGATTTTCACAGTTATAATTTAAATAGGTAAACATTTAAAACATAATAATTAATGAGAAACATAAAAATGAATATGGGTAGATGCATAGTTATTATGCTGGGAGAAACGAAAAAAATTTATTGGAAAAGAGAATATCTCTTTCTTGGGGAAAGAAAAGATTTTGAAATAAAGCATTGATGTGATTATACCAAAAGCAAACCAAGTGATTTGACCGATAAAAAACATTGAATACTGAAATAGGTTTTAACTCTAGTGAATAGTGTTTTAACAGGTATTAAATGTTTGTTCTTATCTCCAAGAGCAGTGCTACCATCAATTTAAAGAATTCTCAAATGGAATGATTTAATCTTAATAAAAAAAACTCAATTTATATTTAGATTCAATAAAAGTGCAGCTAACAGTAAACAATACAAAATTAAAAACTAAACCACCAAAATTTGGTAAGTTACAAAATTACGTAAACCAGAAAACAACTCATCTAAACCACAACCACTTATTGTTTTATGGAAATAGAATGCAGCATTGCATCAAACTCAAAACCTTAATATTGAAAGCAATATCAACAATGAGTCTTTGAAACTATATCAATTTCAATTTTAATTATGTCCTAAATTAATGCCTAACTATATCAATTTCAATAAATAAAACATGAAAAAAGTAATAAAATTTTAGCTTTGCTAAATAATAGCAGACCACTCTGTGTGTGCAGGAAGTGTATCAACCTAAAGGATTCTCAAATGGAATGATTCAATCTTAGCCACAGAACCATAGAACCATACATAAGTCATTTATATTTAGATTCAATAACAGTGTAGCTATCAGTAAACAATGGAAAATTTAAAACTAAACCACCAAAACTTGGTAAGTTACAAAATTACTAAAACCAGGAAACAATCACTTATTGTTTTATGGAAATAGAATGCAGCATTTGCATCAAGCTCAGAACCTGAATATTGGAAGCAACATCGACAATGAGTCTTTGAAACTATATCAATATCAATTTCAATTATATCCTAAATTAATGCCTAACTATATCAATTTCAATTAAAAAAACACGAAAAGTAACAAAATTTTAGCTTTGCTAACTTACCAATTCCTTGAATGTTTTTCAAATTTTTTTATTTCTTATTCTCCTCAACTCCCTCTTCAGTGAGAAAATTTTCAACAGTTTCTTTCTCAAATGGGTCCCTAAATGATAGTGTTAACTGATATGAGGAGAAGGGGAAAATATGAACAAAATTAATCAAAATAATAAAATTATAATACTAACCTTAGGTATTTGTAATCACTTGTAATTATCAACAAAGAAGTAAATTTATTAGCCAACTACAATTTGATATTTATCAATTAAAATAAAAACCACACACTTGGATACATGGACAAAAAATTCCACCAACAATTATAGCTGATAATCCATAAAATAAAAGAACAATTAGGTGAGACTAATACAGTTTTGAATCTTACCACCACCATAAATCTGAAGATAAAAAATGTCAAGATCTGAAAAAAAAAATAAAACCTAAACAAACAAACAAAAATTTATCCAACAATCCATACTCTAAACATATTAGTCTCTTTGGGAGAATGTAGTAATCTCTAAAATACAAAGAACATACCTTTAAGAAGCTTGGATGTCATTCGCAGTGAAACACAATGAATATATCTACCGAACCGCATCATCGATCACTTATCCCTTCTCAAAACTCACAAATCCAAAATCTTCCAAGAACCTTCCCACCGTCCGTCGTCTCAGTTTTCGCGAATCAACACCTTTGACAACCATCTTCTTCTGCGAAGCTGCGAAAAAACATAAAATAAATTTGATTAAAAGGGTTTCAAAAAATCAAATTCAAGAGAGGCATGAGATGAGGTTTTGCAGAAGAAAAAAAGTTATTTGAGATCTGAAAAATGAAACAGATAAAATTTATGGACGAGAGAGATGAGAAAAAAAGTTGAAAACCAAAGAAAGAAAAAGAAAAAATAGTAACGTGTGTTTGTTATGAGACAGAGAAAAAGAAAGAATGCAGAAGGAATTAGTGCAACAAGTCACAGTTGGAAAGTCTCTGAAAAAACATTGAAAAAGTAAATATAGGGCATAGACTATAATAATAGTTTTTTCTTAAATGGTACATAGGGCATGCAAAGAGACTTCTATCCAACCAAAGTAAAAAATTTTCCAAACCCATTTAACCCCAGCCAGAACGTGATTTACTAAGCAAGAGGGTGTTGTTGTGCAATTAGCCTATCCACGTGGCACGCTGAGGAGCCAAAGGGGCAATATAGTATTTTTGGTAGTCATCTATTTTCTTATATGTAAGATAACAACCATTTTCAAATGATAACAAATTGCAAACAAAAGAATACACTACAATTTGTGATCAAATTCGACTAATTTCATTTACATTTACGTTTATAAAGCAACTATAATTTTGTGTGATTGATAGAGAAATATTAAAGTTTATAGTTGTGAGATATTGAATCGAATTGAACTTTAGTGTCGTCGATTGGGGTGTTGTCAGCGGAGAAAGTTTTCATGTTTCGACAAGAGACAAGCATGAAGTCGAAGCTGGTTCACATGCTGACATCGAAGTGTCACATGCTGTAGTAGAAGTTAGTTCTTGTATGTAATGTCGAATTGAGCCTTATTTCTTTAGATCCAATTGTTTAGGTTAGTTTGTTGGTTAAGTTAGTATAGTAGCCTATAAATAGGCTAAGTTGAAGTTAGTTCACATCCTGACATCGAAGTATTACATGCTGTAGTCGAAGTTAGTTCTTATATGTAATGTCGAATTGAGCCTTATTTCTTTGGATCCAATTGTTTAGGTTATCTTGTTGGTTAAGTTAGCATAGTAGCATATAAATAAGCTAGTTCTCTCAGGTTGTTGAGAGAGACTAATTTTTGTTATTCACTTGTAAGAATTTGTACCTTAATTGAGTAAGTGAATAGAAAAACAGTTTGCCCAATCCTATTCTCCTTCTTTCTTCTCTCTCTCTCTCTCTCTGTTAACCTAACCGTTTCATTGTTCATTAAGAAATTTTTTTTCTCAAAGAACTAATTTGTTAATTTGTATTGTTTGTTACAACAAACTGGTGCAGTGAGCGTGAAGGAAGATGTCGTCAACAAAGTTTGAAATTGAGAAGTTCATCGGAGTTAATGATTTTGGTTTATGGCACTTGAAGATGCGAGCCCTTCTTGTTCAACAGGGTTTGCTAGAAGCGTTAAGGGGAGAAGAAGCCATGGATGCTGCATTGACGGAGAAGGATAAAACAACGATGATCGAGAAAACCCAAAGTGCCATTGTTCTAATTCTTGGTGATAAGGTTCCCAGGCAGGTTTCGAAGGAGACGACGACAACTGGTGTTTGGTTGAAACTCGAAGGATTGTATATGACAAAATCCTTGGTGAATCATTTGTACTTGAAGTAAGCTTTGTATTCATTCAACATGAATGGAGATAAAGCATTGATGGAGCAGCTGGATGCGTTCAGTAAACTGATTCTTGATCTTGAAAATATTGATGTTACCATCAGTGACGAAGATCAAACGTTGTTATTGTTGTGTTCTCTACCTAAGTCGCATGCTCAATTCAAAGAAACCCTCTTGTATGGAAGAGAGTCCATGACCTTTGAAGAAGTTCAATCAGCCTTGTATTATAATTGAACAAAAGAAAAGAGCATAAACCATCATCAGTTGGTGAAGGGTTGTCCGTTAAAGGGAAATTCTTTAAAAGAGATGGTAGGCTTGAGAAGAAGAAAGGTAAAACTCAGCAAAAGTCTTATGGTGGTGATATTTTTGGTATTATGTATTATCACTGTAATAAGGAGGGTCACACAAGAAAGGTGTATTCTGAGAGCCTTAATAATCATGAAGGTAAGGACAATGGCAATGCAGCTATTGTGCAAGATGATTATGAATCATCTGATGTCCTTGTGGTTTCAAGCAGCAACTCTTGCAAAGAGTGGATTATGGATTCAGGATGTACTTGGCATATGACTCCAAACAAGAATGTGTTTGAAGAATTCTGTGATCAAGATGGTGGATCAGTGTTGTTGGGAAATGATAAAGCTTGCAAAATTGCAGGTATTGGATCTGTGAGATTCAAGCTCCATGATGAGTCAATAAGGCTATTGACTGGTGTCAGGTCTGTACCTGATCTTAAGAGGAATTTTATTTCTCTTGGTGAATTCGACAAGAAAGGATATGTCTTCAAAGGAGAGCAAGGTATCATGAAATTCATGAAGGGGTCGAAGGAAGTCTTAAGAGGCATGAAGAAACAAGGCTTGTATATCGTTGAGGCTGATGTTGTAAGTGGTTCAGCCAATTTTGCATCTACAAAACCGGTGTCGAAGACAGAATTATGGCACATGAGAATGGGCCATGTCAGCAAAAGAGGCCTGGTCAAACTGGGGAAATAGAACATGTTAGGTGGTGACAAAGTCGAGAAGTTGGAGTTTTGTGAACCTCGTGTATTTGGCAAATCCTGTAGGGTGAAGTTTAACAAAGGTAAAAAAAGAACACATGGATCTTTTAATTACATTCATGCTGATCTTTGGGTACCTGCAAGCATGAAGTTGAAGATGGTTCACATGCTGACGTCGGAGTGTTACATGTTGTAGTCGAAGTTAGTTCTTATATGTAATGTCGAATTGGACCTTGTTTCTTTGGATCCAATTGTTTAGGTTAGCTTGTTGGTTAAGTTAGCATAGTAGCCTATAAATAGGCTAGTTCTCTCAGGTTGTCGAGAGAGGCCAATTGTTGTTATTCACCTGTGATCATTTGTACTCTAATTGAGTGAGTGAATGGAAAAACAGTTTGCCCAATCCTATTCTCCTTCTTTCTTCTCTCTTTCTCTCTCTCTCTCTCTCTCTCTCTCTCTCTCTCTCTCTCTATGTTAACCTAACTGTTTAATTGCTCATCAAGAAACTCCATTTCTCAGAGAACTAATTTGTTAATTGGTATCGTTTATTACAACAATAGGGTTACAACTCGTATACAAATTATACAATTAATAATATATAAAATAATAAAGTTTATGCATAAATAGAAGGCAAACAGACAACAAACTGCGTCACTACTCTTGAACCGTTCATAATACAACATTAATCTTGAATAGTTTTTTCATTAATGCTTATTTGTCATTACGTATGAGTTATACATAACAATCTTCATCTTAATGAATAATGGACATCTTAAAAGATTTATTGTATGACGTTCATCTCATGTAACTGGCATATACAAATATTATATAACACTGTGAAACATGTAGTCAAAGCAATATTTGAACTTGTCACTAGAGTACTCACCTCATATAAGCCTCCACTTTAGGGTGCTTTTTTCTAGCATGGACACATTCTCTTCCCCATTGATAATGATTTCGTGCCATGTCCTCTACGAGTGTATAGGTTTTTTTTTTTGATGTCCTTATTCATTAATGTCTCGCCTACAACAACAAAAATAGTCATTCTCATAGAACGTATGGACTATCAACCATTTCTCAAGTCCGTGATGGGGGCAAAGTCTAAGCATCTCCTTAAACCGTTCCCAAGATTTGTATAGTGATTCTGTGTCGCTCTATTAAAATTTGTTATCTGGTTTCTAAGCTAAGCACTTTAGCTCAATGGAAAATAACGACTTATTAGAATTTTAACTCATTCCATGTCATAATGGAATTGTAGGGTATGGATTGTAGCCATGTTATGGCTCTATCCCTTAGAAAAATAGGAAAATACTCAATCAAATCGCTTTCGAGTCTACAACGTTCATTTTTATGGTGTCACAAAATTCAACAAAAATAGACATATATAAAGAGGGCTTCAACTTGAAATTATTTGCTTCCCTGGTTGGACGCATATAGAATACTTGAGTGAGGCTCCTCATTATTGGGAATTGCGTAGTCTTTGAGGGCATTATTGGGTGATGTCATCGCTTGTTGTTGTTGTCGTCAATGTCTTTCGTGAAAATAGCGTTCGTTTATTGATTCAGTGAAGTTTCCAAGACTTCAGATTCTTCGCATTATACCGCTATCAGAAGAAAAAAATTGCATAAAAATATAAAACAAAAATTTAGGGTTTCTTAGTATAATTGGTGAAACAAGTAAGATTCAGTATATCAAAAGGTCTCCGATAATGGCACCAAAAACTTGATGGCATTCGCAAGTACACACTTCTATTAGAGTAATATAGAAAAGTATCATTTTATAAAGACTTATGCGTGAGTACCGTTCTTGCTAATTTCAGTAACTATCTAAGACGATGGTTTGTTGGTTGATCTTTGTTTATAAATATTTTAAAGGACTAAGCCTAGGTTCATGTTCGAATCAAAGTTAAAGGGGGGGGGGGGGGGGGGGGGTTTGTTATCATCTCCGCAAGGGTTGTTGGATATCTGATGCTGGTCGTTCAATAGTTTACCGTTTCAAGAAAAAGGGTTTTCAAAGTTTGTTTCATAAATTGTCACGTTTTTAGTAGCAAAGCTAATAAAATCTAAAGTGTTTGATTAACAAAGTATATCAAAAGTAGTTTTCATCTACCCTAACTTATACGTATTCTTTCAATCTTGCATGTAAAGTCGGATCTGATTAATATCATAACATATTCTCTCAACACCATCTATCTCTAGAGCAGCGTCGGAGAAATACCATATTCATCGCTACATGATCTATCCATATAACAACCAATATAGTAAGCTTTAAGTTTAATACAAAGCAAATATAAACCATAAATCGATCTCTCCAATCTATAAATCGATAGGTGTATATTTTAGGTCAAGTTCCAAAAAAATCTATGTCTATAGTTTTACAAAACAATAATGGATCATTAAGAACAAAAATATTCATCATATATTAATCATCAATTTTTCAAATACAAGGACAATAAAAAGAAATACATAAAGCTAAGGTAGACTACCTCTACCTTTGATATAAAGGAAATTAGCTACCCTTAACTATGATAGCTTGCTTTACAAGTCTTGAGAGAAGATGAATGAGCATCCACGTCGAAGAATCAAACTCAGATGTGAATCCAGCTTCTATTTGCAAAATCTCACTCTTTGGTGAAGAAATGCTGAAAAATGAGGTTTCTATGTGAAAAATGGGTTATCATCCGTAAAATGTGTTAAAAGTTTTTATATAGTACAACTAGAATCTGCTAAGTTCGCCCAGCGAACTCTTTCTTCGGCCAGCGAACTTCACTTTATGGCACTTGAAGTGCCTCTAAACAGTTAAATCGCTCCTGAGGAAATCACAAAGTTTGTTGTGCGAACACTTCTTCACCCAGCGAGCTTCATCGCTACAAGTTCGCACATCGAACTTATGGTCCTTTAGCTACTGCCTCAAATCTGGGATGTTTCGCTGGTCCTTCACTGCAACCTCGCCCAGCGAACATTCGCTTTCAAGTTCGCCCAACAAACTTACTGCCCTTTTCTTACTACCATCATTCTGAGATGGTTCGCTGGGACTTTTCCAGAAGTTCGCCCAGCGAACATTCGCTGTTGTTTCTCATTGGTTGTTTGCCCAACGAACATCCTGAAACTTCACATTTTCTTTGGGTTCCTTTTCCATTTTACTTGTGTCTTACACTTTGATGTTTTATGCCTAATTCCTGCACAATAACACACAAATCAAAGCAACTAAAATTATTTACAACATATTTTGAAAATTAGCATGAAAACATGGAATATATCCAACAAAGCATAACAAATGAGATGAAAAATGCCAATAAATATGGATCAAATTAAAGCATGTTTGGCATTCAAAAAACTCTCCCCAACTAGATGTTTGCTTGTCCTCAAGCAAAGTATGCCTCTCATTTGAAAACAAGAGGATTTCCTCAAGCATTTAATTCAACCAAGAATGGATTTGTGGCTCAAATTAAATAAACAAATGCGCACAACAATGTTCACCACTTCATAGAATCAAACAATGAAAAAGAATTTAGTTCTTAAACAAATATCATGAAATGTTTCAAATAACAACTAAATTCTCATGCTTGAATCACTCTAACACTCCTATTCGAATAAGAATGAAGAAATTAATGTGTTTGCAACCGCGCGGCAATTTCACTCACCTGAAAAACAATGCAAATACAATCCAATTTATACATTCATCTAATCAATCAATAATGAAATCAAGGAAGCAAGAAGATCACTAAGGTCTTTAAATGTTGTAGCTTGGTTAGGTTCACAACAAAAGGACATTTCTAAGGCCATGGATTCAAAGTTTCCAATGCAAAAGAAACATTCACTATACAAGGTTATGTACACACTACAACTTCATCCAACACTTTCTTTTCTCAATTGTTCACCCTTCCAACTTCCTTTATGCACATTATTCATTCTCTATTTTTTTTCATTCAAACAAGCATGCTTTTTCTTTTTCTTTTCACATTCATATTCATAATTTTCTTTTCAATGCTTGTTTGAAACTTTTCATAATTTTTGAGTAACCTACCGTTTTTCTTTTCACTCTCCCCAAATTGAATTCAACCAAACCTCAAGTGAATGCTCTTTGTTTTTTATGGCAAGAAAATCAATTTAAACAATTGTTCAAAGGTTCAAGAATTTCTTTTAGAATCCCACACAAGTCAATGATGAATTAACTTTTGATTTATGTACAACCACCAAGTTTATCACTAAATTGGGATCTAAACTATTAAGCTCAAAGGGGTTAGCAAATTCTCACTGCTCACAGGTAAGTTACTTTTTTGGAATATGGTTGTGCTTAATATCAACAATTGCCTTGATCATTTCTAATGCTTCCACAAAATCAAAGTAATCACAAGATTAAGCATGAATCAAATGTATCAAACAAAGTTTATCAGTTATCCTATGCATATAGTAAACAATGGAGGTTTCTCACAAATTTGTGGCTATTGGACCTAAGTGAAACAAGCATTCAAACAAAGTTGCAAAATGAAACAAAAATAAATTTGCACAAATAAAAAAATTCTCAAGCATTCTAGCATCCTAGAAAGAGGTAACCATGTACCTTGCTTTGCATCTACATAATCAAATACTATCATCACCATCCAAACTTGAGAGAATCTTCATTGGATACTTTTAGCAAATAGCAACCAATCTATAAGTTCTCACATTCAATCACCAAAGAAAAGAAACATTAAATTCAAAACAAGCTACCAACAGCCATAAAAACTAGAGTTGAACATTCCAAAAGTGAAGAATTCAACTCTAAATAACAACATAAAAAAAAGAAAAGTTGAACATTTGTAAACTGAAGAATTCAACTGATATAACACTAAAATGTTATGGTGTAAAACACCAACAAAAGTGTTCTGGACTGGGCAGGCCCCTAGACCCCAGCAGGGCAAGGCCTAACCCAGTCCAGCTCTTGGCCAGGCCCAATAGTTGGAAACTAACCGTTGGGCAGAAACTAGCCGTTGGGTATGTCCCCCTAACTTGCTTGGCAGTTCACGTGACCAACTGTCTCCACGGATCTCACGGAAACAGTTGGACCAGGTCAAAGGGTCACGCGCCTGACCCTCCACCTGGCAGTCTCCTATTGGTCGACCAGACTTTTCGGTCACATGGGAGACCTTGGCCCCGCGCCAGGGGTTACTGCTATAAATACCCTCTCATATGAGAGGGGAAGGTATTCAACATCCAATACTTGAAATCTTACTTTTGTACTTGCTCTCTCTCTGTCCAAACACTTACATTGGCATCGGAGTACCTTGCAGGTACAACCCCCTTTCCTCTCCTACAAGCATCCTCATCTACCCTACACGAAGGCCACGACAATCCAGTATAATCACCTCCGATCAAAAAGTAAGGGTACCCAAAAGTGGTACATACAAACATTATCCAAAATAATCCACAAAGTGGATATTGTACAACACCAAATAAAATACAATCAAAATAATACAAATATAGCAATGATCTAAGCTAAACAGAAAACTTCACTTTGTAGCAACCAAAGGAAGTAGCCTAAGATCATGCTCAAAACTAGGGGTGTTCGCGGTGCGGTTTGGGCGGTTTTGATGCTAAAAATCATCTGAACCGCAAAAGAAAAAAAGCATGCGGTTTGGTTTGGTTCGGTTGGCTTTTAAAAAAAATCCAAACCAAACCAATGCAGTTTGGATTGGTTCGGTTGGTTTGGTTTTTTACAAGATTTTTATTGAGTGATATTTACATATATAGAGAACAACATAACTTTGTGTTTAGTCATTCACACATTGCCAAATAACAACAAAACTCATCATATTTAGACTAAAAGTCTTCATTCAATATACAAAAATCAATTTAAACAAAAAAAAAATAGTAGCATAAAACAATATCAAAAATATTATAAAAAACAGAAAATAGAGGTGAAGGGAGATTAGAGAAGATGAAAAAGAAAGAACATAAGAGATGTGAGATTAGAGAAGAAAGGTGCGATAACAATATAATTAGAAGAGAAAATAGTAACATAAAAATGAGAAGATGAAAAAGAAAAAACATGTGAGATGAGAGATTAGTGTAGATGAGGAGAGACGTATATGACAAAGAAGATGAGAAGAATGCGCAATACTATTAGGATAGATTTGAGAAGATTAAAACTGAAAAGTAAAGTGTGAGTAAGAGAAAATATTTCGTAATTGTAAGGTTAAGGCATAATGGGTTTGAGTTTTGGGTTAGATGTGGGATAAGTGAAGTTTGGGTTGTAACATAATGCGGTTTGGTTTGGTTTAGTTCGGTTTGTAAAATATAAACCGCAAACCAAACCAAACCATGCGGTTTTGTTAAAAGATGATCCGAACAAATCCAAACCAAATGCGGTTTTTTGCGGTTTCGGTTTGGTTTAGTTTTGTTTGCGATTTTCTATTCGGTTGGTTCGGTTTTGAACACCTCTACTCAAAACATCAAAAAACTAGTCCTCATCGGACTCGGTCTCCTCATCCAAATCTACCTCCTCATCGGATCCAGAACCAGCATCAGTACCAGCATCCTCATCATCACCAGCCTCCTCAGCGTCATCAGCCTCATTAGTATCAGCTACACCCGCCCCTTCTCCAAAGTTTGGCCTGGCCTCAGGCTAACCAACATGAGCTAGGAACTGCTCCCTAGTCATGATTGATCGCTCCACCGAAGGCTCTCGGTACTGTAGCTGTAAAACCTATATATAATCATGTATATCAATCATGGCACACTGAGTAGCTACCATCCAATTCCAGTTGTAGTTGCAGATCTCCCTCTAAAAGGGTTCAAAGCCTTGGGAGCCTGCAACTCCAGAACCAGAAGCCTTTCCAGCTCCTGAACCTGTACCTGCACCAGCATTAGATGTTTGTCCTCCTCTCATGCTCTTGGGCCTGCAAAACTTATCCACATAATTGTCATCAATTGCAGCCGGAATGGTAACCTGGCGGCGAGAGGGTAGATTCACCCTCGAATGCACATATAAAGCCATGATTATACATGGGAAAACCAAAGGGTAATTAGCTCGCGACCCTGGTTTGATATCGCTTTCTACCACTGTGTGCATCTCGTCAACAATAATCCTAGCCACATCAATCTGTGTATTAATCAAGATGTTGTGGATCAAGTGTGCAACTGGAATAGGCACAGTAGAGGTATGCGACTTTGGCTTAATGTTTGTTAAAACCAAGAGAAGCATCAACTGTGCTAGAGGACGCATATCCTCCCTGTGATATCTCCTTGGAACCCCAGATGGGTTCAATTCCACTGATTTTCCTTCCATTAACAAGGCACCAGAAATCTCCTCAATATCTCCATTCAACCTCAAAGTCTTATGGTACTCATCCAATTCATCCTACCCCAAGGTAAGAGGCCTACCTAGCACATGGTTAATAGTATTCCTATTAAACTTCACCTCTCTTTCGCAAACTTGTGTAGTCCAAGAAAAAACCTCATTGACGTCCAGAAGGGAATTAGCGTAGAACTCCCCCACGAGTTCCACGTTATAACTATCACATGGGGTAATTAGCTTGTCCCACTTTTTCTCATGAAGAATCGCAGCTACTGCCTGGTAGGAGCCTTGGGGGTTAATATTAAACCTTTTCTCAGGAAAGACACTTCTTTTCTCCAGAGAAACATATCTTACAGTCTATTTTTCCCTTTGAACTGATCGGTATCAAATGAAATTGGTTGTGAACAGGATGAGCCTTTGACCTTTCTTTTCTTTGAAGGAGTTGTCCTTGGAGGTGCCATCTGCACAACACCAAACATAACCAACAAACAAAACACATGACACATTAGTAACAAAGTAAATCACAAAAGACCAGAGTAAGAAATCATAGCACAATTCAAAAAAATAAAATTGTTGTCATGTTTGCCTTAGGTTCGCCTAGCGAGAACCAGCGAACACTCGCTCCAAGTTCGCCTAGCGAACTCAAGGTGAACCCTGCAAATTTGAAAAATTCCAGGCTCTACCTATTCAATCTCAACACAACAACAATGCAATTTCTACCATTCAATCAGTGTTATCCCATTTTTAAAATAAGTATCGAGTAAACAACAACAACCAAGCCACATTGTTCATGCAAAGATTCAAAGTTCTTAAAATTAATTTATACCAATTTCAACTTAACCTAAGCAAGAACATCTCAAACTCTCAAAGATTCTTAAAGCTCAGTACCCAAACAAGTATAACAATGCCAACCAATACAAATTAACATGCATAACAGATTCACAACAACATGCTTCTAATAACAACAAAGAATGAATAAAAGAACTCAAACCTGATATGATTTGGATAGAGAGAATGGAGATTGAACTGAAACTTGGAAAAATTCTTCACTTGCAAAGATACGGGTGAGAGAGGGGAGAATGTATGTTGTATGTTTTGGAAAGTGAAAGAGACAAGAGGCAAGGGAAACACAAAAGGGGAAGTGGGAAAAGGTTTGCCCCACAAAATCAGCAAAAAAGGCCATTGGGCCCATGAATTTTTGGCCCACACAAAAATATAACTTAAGTGATGTGGCAGAAAAATTGTCATTTTTCTCTGTCTCGCTCAGTTCGCACAACGAACTTCTAGTGAGCATTCACCCCAGGTTCGCCCAGCGAACTCAAGGAGAATGAGACATATTTTTGAATTTTTTTCCTTTTCTTCTCATTCTACCCCAAAACTTCCTATACTAAATTAACACTACAAAAGCATTAAAGATGGAAGGGTACTTACAATGTTGGGGTGCCTCCCAACTAGCGCTTTGTTTAAAGTCGTTTGAGCTCGACAGTCCGGCGGTTGAAACCTTAGAACTAAAAGTAATTGAATTAACTTCTGGATGAAAAATCCTAACATGACTTCATCATAGCCTTCTTGGCCTCTTCATCCTTCTTTTTGAACACCGCTTCAATCTTTGCGTCTTTGTCATTCTTTTTCATTGAATCAACTCTTGTGTCTTCGTCTTTCTTTTTCCTCTTTGCAACTCTAGCATCTTCCTTTCTCCCATGATCATCCTCTTCCAATTGATTTAAATACACCACACCTTTGAAAATTGTAAAACACACTTCTTCATCGTTAGTCCTCACCTTCATTATACCTTCATCAAAATCAATTAATATCCTAGTGGTATTCATGAAGGGTCTTCCAAGGATTATTGGTGTATCCTCATCTTCTTCCATGTCCATGACTACAAAATCAATCGAAAATAAAAATTTGTCAACTTTCATAAACACGTCTTCAACAACACCATGAGGACGAGTCCTTGACTTGTCTGCTAGTTGCAATGTCAAGTTGGTTGATTTCATCTCCATGTTATCAAGTTCTTTGACCACGGATAATGGAATCAAATTAATACTAGCACCCATATTGACCAAAGCTTTGCATTTGAAATCACTACCTATAGTTATAGGTAAAGCCACTCTTCCCAGATCCCCTTCCTTCCGCGGAAGAATGCTTTGGACGATAGCACTACAGTTTGCATTGAGCTCAATGGTTTCTTTATCCGTATACCTCTTCTTCTTTGTATGTATGTCCTTAATGAATTTTGCATACTTTGGCATTTACTCTAGAGCGTCGGAAAAATGGAATGGTTATTTGCAACTGACTAAATATGTCCAAGAACCTAGCATAATACTTCTCATTGTCTTTTTTCGTCGGAGCATTTGGTTACGATAAATTTTTCAATGGAACTTCACTCTCATGCTCCTTTCCTTTCTTACTTTTTTTCTTTTTCTCCTCCTTCAACTTCTTTTCTACATCATCCTTTTCAACTAACTCCTTATCATTATTTTTTCAACTTGTTCCACAATTTCATCCTCCTTTTCAACTTCAACATTGTTATCAACATTTTTATCAACTCCCACACCAATTGTTCTCCCACTCCTAGTAAAGATTGCTTTGCAAAATTCCTTCGGATTCACTTGAGTATTAGTCAGAAAAGTTTCTTTATGTTGGTGTTAGATGTCAAACATGCTATATATTTATAATTGATACTTGACATTTTTTCAAGCTTTTCTATGTTTAATTGTGGATTTTAGTAGTGAATTGTTGTTGTTCTTCAAATGTTGTTTATATACCTTTGGTACTTGTAATATGTGTGCTATTGTGCAGGAAAGTGCACTAATTGATCAAAGAAAGAAGACACAAAAGAATTGATGCAAGCTGCCAAAGAACAGAGGAAAACATCAGCAAGTTCGCTTTGCGAACTTGCCACCGAACGTTTGCTTTGCGAACACTAGCGAGGTGTCCAGCAAATAGCTCCAGAATTAGACAGTAGGAAAAGGGACTAAAGTTAGCTTTGCGAACTCCCATCGAATGTTTGCTGCTTCACTCACTTTGCGAAAGACCTGGCGAAGAACCCTTGGCTGAGGCAGTGGCAAAAGGACCCAAAATTTGCTTTGCGAATGTTTTGGCGAATAGTTTGCTTTGCGAATGAAACGTTTGCATTGTGAACTCATGCAGACAAACAAGGGCGGTTTAGTTATCAGAAGGCACTTCAGGTGCCATTTTCTTCATTCGCTAGGCGAATAGATCATTCGCAGTGCGAATGCATCAGATTCCAAGTGTATTATAAATAGATTTTTACATTTTCTTAGGATCATAACTTCGACTTTTCACACCAAAATATATTTTTCTGAGTTTTCTTCATCTAAGAGAGATTTTTCACATAGAGAAGCTGAAGTCGCATCCGATCTCGATTATTCGACGCAGATGCTCTTTCATCTCCTCAGGAAACTTGTCATACAAGCTACCATGAATATGTGTATCTAAACACATCCTGTGTTAAGATTAGAGGTAGTTAATCTTGCCTATATGTATTTCTTTTGATCTTTTGTATATGAACAAGGTTGATGATCAATATATGATGAAGTTGTTTGTTCGTAATGATATATTTGTGGTTTGAATAACTCTAGACATAGATTTTCTAAATCTTGACCTAATATCTTCATCTCTTAAAAACCAAACTCTAGACATAGATTTGGGGTTTATTATTTGCTTTGTATTGATCTTAACGGTTGTTGTTTCGATTTCTAGCGTGAGACATCATCTAACGATTTAAACAACAATACTCACGAATTTGCTTTAGACATAAACATATTTGCGAGGATACGCGATTGTATTGATCGAAACTAAGTTCATATGCTTGATTAATAGGATACCTATGAAAAAGATTAGCGAAATCTAATCTTGACATGCTTTTATAAAACTTACAACATCTTTGTTATAGTTTACTTCTTTGCTACCAAATTGATGTTACAAAACCAAGAACAATTTGAAACCCCCTTACTTAAAACATTTCGACTATTGAACGGCAAGCATTGATATCGCGCAATCCCTGTGGATATGATAAAAACACCCTCCTAAATACTTTTCAACAAAATGGCGCCGTTTCCGGGGATTGTTGTTTGATATTGCAAGCATTGCAATAGTTGTTAAGTTTTAAGCTATTTTAACTTTTTCTTATGCTTGTTAATTTGTTTGGTTAAGTGTGCAGACTCTGTTTTATGCGAGGGAAGTTACCCACAGACCAACTTCTTTTTGATCCTGAAATCGAAAGAACTGCGCGTAAGTTAAATAGCAGAACAAGGCGGAGGAGGCAACTTGCCAAGGAAAGACGAGAACGAGACGAAAGTTAAACTTCGACGCCAATACCACAGTTACCGCCAACCATGGCTGCTCCACCACCACCACCACCTGCTTTAGTTCCTTGTACTAATAGTCTGAGACATACTGCATAATTCGCACGTAATGCTCAGAATGGTCGGCATTCAGAAATTAAAATGGGTATCCTCTCTCTTCTATACCAGAATCCGTTCACTGGTATGGATCACAAGGATCCCTTTACTCACCTGACTAAGTTCTATGAGATTGCGGGCACGACTGGTGCACCTGAAGCTGAAGAAGAGTCCTTGTTTAAGAGACTATTCCCGCATTCCCTCATTGGGAAGGCTAAGGAATGGTACCTTGACCAATCTACAGCTATCATGACGGACTGGAACATGCTAGAAGAAAAGTTTTTGGAACGATTTTTTCTACACAATTGTTTCATGGAGGCTAAAACGACAATTGCAGTTTTCACTCAGGGTGGAAATGAGTCTCTTAATGAAGCTTGGGAGAGATTCAAGTCCATGCTGAGAAAGTGTAAAGGGCACGGGATCGATGAGCTTACTCAAGTTCATATTTTTAGAAATGGTCTTCAATTGGTTCATAAAACATTGTTGGATGCCACCGCGGGTGGATCTTTAATGGCTAAAAGCGCCGAGGAGGCTATTTCTATCATTGACAGGATAGCTCTAAATGACCATCAAGGGAACCATAATCGTGGCCCTTCGCAAAAAAAAGCGGGAGTGCTTGAGTTGGGAACTAATGATGCAATTCTTGCACAAAACAAACTGTTATCACAACAAGTGGAGTTGTTAACGCAACAAATGGCAAAACTTCCACAACAAATTAAAGAGATGCAAGAAGTTCCCAACAACAACCAACTAATAGCGAGTTGTGAGCTTTGTAGAGGAGATCACCCTACCGGGTATTGTCCTCCGGTAGTGGAAGAGGTAAATTATGCGGGAAATCAAAATCAAGGATACCAACCTCGACCACCTTACCAACAAGGCAACCAAGGTTACCAACCAATAGGTAATCAAGGTTATCAACAACCGTGGAGACCTCAAGATGCCGGACCTTCAAATCGTTAACAATATCAAAATTACACTCAACCTCCACAAGCTCCAAGTGGAAATACAAAGATGGAGGACACTCTCACGCAATTTATGCAAATGTCAATGTCAAATCAAAAGAATACCGATGCAGCCATAAAGAATCTTGAGACGCAAGTCGGACAATTATCAAAACAATTGGCCGACCAACACAAAGGAACTTTTCTGGCGAATACTCAACCAAATCCAAAAGAGCATTATAAGGCTATTCTAACAAGAAGTGGAAGAGAGATTGATATGGGCATAGGTGAAGTTGTAGTGGAGGAGGAGGAAGTAGTTGAAAAAGAAAAAGATAGCGATGAGATTGAAGTAGAAAAAAAAGTTGAAGGAGATTTAGTTGAAAATGAAAAGAAAAAAAATGAGGAAGAAGAAAAAAGAAAGAGAGAAGAAAATTTGAAAAATACTAGGAAGGGGAAGGAACCGGTGAGCACTATTCCGATCCAACATTTGCCATATCCTCATGCTCTGTCAAAGAAAGATAGTGCGAGGCACTATGCTCGGCTTATTGATATTTTCAAACAATTGCAAATCAACATTCCATTTTCCGAGGCTTTGGAGCAAATGCCGAAATATGCAAAATTCATAAAGGATATTCTCACAAAAAAGAAGAGGTATACGACTCAAGAGACTATCATGGTTGATGCTAGTTGTAGCGCTATCATTCAAAGGACTCTCCCGCGGAAAGAAAGTGATCCGGGACGAGTCACGTTGCCGGTTACAATAGGAAATATCTATGTTGGCAACGGGTTTATCGATTTGGGCTCTAGTATCAATTTGATACCTTTGTCTATTGTGAAAAAGGTTGGGACAGATGGAATTGAGAACCACTCAAATGACGTTGCAACTTGCCGATAAATCCACTACCCGACCTCACGGTGTAGCGGAAGATGTATTGGTTAAGGTGGATAAATTCTTATTTCCTATCGACTTTGTGGTGATTGAAATGGAGGAAGATGAAGACGCTCCATTGATTCTTGGAAGACCGTTTATGAAAACTACTAGAATGGCCATTGATATGAACGACGGTCTTATGAAGGTTAGAGTTCAAGATGAAGAGGTTTGTTTCAATCTATTTGAGGCCATGAAGCACAAGAAGGACAAAGGCGATTGTTTTAGAATAGATGCAATGGAGAAGGCGATTGAAGAAGTAAAGGAGCAATTACAAGTTCCAACCCCATTACAAAAATTTCTCACAAATGCTCTTCAAAGTATCGATGAAGCCGAAGAAAAAGAGATCGAAAAGTGTTTGCGAGAACTAGAAGAATTGGATATAATTCCTCCTATGAAAGAAAGGGTGGAAATTTTGAAAAAAGAAAACAATGAGGAAATTAAGCTTGAATTGAAGTTGTTGCCATCTCATCTTAAGTAAGTTTTTCTTGATGACGAGGGGCATAAAACGGTGATCATAAGCACGGAGCTAACCACAATGGAGGAGAAAAAATTAATGTGCGTTTTGAAGAAGAATCAAGAGGCAATAGGATGGACTCTTTCCGATCTAAAAATAATAAGTCTCTCTTATTGTATGCATAAGATATTCATGGAAGAAGATTTAAAACCGGTCGCTCAACCACAACGCCGCTTAAATCCTACCATGAAAGAGGTGGTTAGGAAGGAAGTGGTAAAAATGTTAGATGCCGGAATGATTTATCCCATTTCTGATAGCCCATGGGTTAGCCCGGTATAAGTGGTGCCGAAAAAATGCGGATTGACAGTTATCCGAAACGATAAAAATAAGTTAATACCAACAAGAACCGTGACCGGGTGGAGAATGTGCATAGATTACCGTAGGTTAAACCAAGCTACGAGGAAAGATCATTTCCCTCTCCCGTTTATAGACCAAATGCTCGAGAGACTTTCCGGTCAACAATTCTACTGTTTTTTGGATGGTTATTCGGGTTACAATCAAATTATTGTGAACCCGGAGGACCATGAAAAAACTGCTTTCACATGCCCTTCTGGAATCTTTGTGTATAGGAGGATGCCGTTTGGGTTGTGTAATACACCTGCGACTTTTCAAAGGTGTATGCAAACAATATTCTCAGATTTGATTGAAAAGACAATTGAGTTTTTATGGATGACTTCTCGGTTTTTGGGCAATCGTTTGATATTTGTTTGAAAAAATTGGACGCGGTATTGGAACGGTGTGTGCACAATTGGGAAAAATGTAACTTCATGGTGACCGAAGGAATTGTGCTCGGTCACAAAGTTTCTTCAAAGGGCCTTGAAGTCGATCAAGCCAAGGTGGATGTTATTGAGAAATTGCCACCACCGTTGAATGTAAAAGGTATAAGGAGCTTCCTTGGACATGCGGGATTTTATCGGAGGTTCATCAAGGATTTTGCAAAGATAGCAAAGCCTTTGAGCAATTTGCTCAACAAAGATAAGTCATTTGATTTTGATGAGTCTTGCATGGTCGCGTTTAATTCTTTAAAACAAAGTTTGACTACCACACCCATAATCATCATGCCCAATTGGAAAATGGAATTTGAACTCATGTGTGACGCGAGCGATTATGCGGTGGGTGCGGTATTGGGTCAACGGAAAACAAAAATTTTTCATGCTATACACTACGCGAGCAAAGTCTTGAATGAAGCTCAAGTATACTATGAAACAACTGAAAAAGAGTTGCTTGCGATAGTGTATGCATTGGAGAAATTTCGTTCTTATTTAATTGGGTCTCGAGTATTCGTTTACACGGATCACACGACGATTAAGTATTTGCTCACCAAGCCAGATTCAAAACAAAGGCTAATTCGTTGGATCTTGTTATTACAAGAATTTGATCTGGAAATTTGTGACAAAAAGGGATCTGAGAATTTGGTGGCGGATCACTTATCCCGCCTTGTAAATGTTGAAGTAACCAAAAATGAATTAGAGGTCAAGGAGGAATTTTCGGATGAAAAGTTGTATATGGTGCAAGTTAGACCATGGTTTGCCGACTTGGCTAATCATAAAGCCGCCGAATTAATACCGAAAGGTCTAACTCACCATCAGAAAAAGAAATTTTTATCTGACGCCAAGTCTTTTGTTTAGGATGAACCATATTTGTTTAAGCTTAGTGTCAATAACCTTTTGAGAAGATGTGTGTCAAAAGAAGAGGCCACTACCATACTTTGCCATTGTCACAACTCTCCTTATGGAGGGAATTTTAACGGAATAAGAACGACAACGAAAGTCCTCCAATCGGGATTTTATTGGCCTTCTTTATTCAAATATGCACATGCGCATGCACAAAGTTATGACAAGTGTCAAAGGAGTGGTGGAATTTCAAAACGGCATGAAATGCCTTTACAAAACATGTTGGAAATTGAGGTGTTTGATTGTTGGGGAATCAACTTTGTTGGACCTTTTCCATCATCATTTTCCAATGAGTATATTTTGGCCGCAGTTGATTACGTATCCAAATGGGTAGAGGCAATAGCATGTGCTAAAGCGGACGGAAAAACTGTGATAAAGTTTTTGAAAAAAAACATTTTTTCTCGATTTGGTACTCCTCGGGTGTTGATAAGTGACGGAGGATCCCACTTTTGCAACACTCAGCTTGAAAAAGCCTTGGAGAAATACGGTGTAAAGCACAAAGTTGTAACACCATATCATCCACAGACCAATGGGCAAGTGGAGGTATCAAACCGTGAAATTAAAAGAATTTTGGAAAAAATGGTGTCATCCTCAAGAAAGGATTGGTCAAATAAGCTCGACGATGCTTTGTGGGCCTATCGAACAACTTTTAAAGCTCCGATTAGTCTCACACCTTTTAAATTGGACTATGGTAAGAATTGTCATTTACTGGAGGAGTTGGAACATAAGGCATTTTGGGCCTTGAAATTTCTGAATTTTGATCCAACTTTAAGCGGAGAAAGAAGAAAGATACAATTGCATGAAATGGAGGAATTGCGCCTCCAAGCGTATGATTCCAACAAGCTGTACAAAGATCGAGTCAAAACTTACCATGATAGAAAGATATTGACCAAACAGTTTGAAGTAGGGCAGCTGGTCTTACTTTTCAATTCTCGATTAAAACTGTTCCCTGGAAAATTGAAATCTAAGTGGTCTGGTCCATTCCGAATTCGAGAGATAAAACAATATGGGGCAATAGTCATTGAAGACACAAAGTCAAATGAGAGTTGGACTGTAAATGGTCAGAGGTTGAAGATTTATCTCGGTGGTGATTTCGAGCGGAATCCCTCCGTTGTGCCGTTTTGCGATCCTTGAGGTTGCATTGGACCATCGAGCTTAGCCGACGTTAAACAAGCGCTTGTTGGGAGGCATCCCAACATTGTAAGTATTAATGTTTTCTTTGCTGTTTTAATGATTTTAAGTGTTTAGAAATAATGTAGTGTGGTAGCAGCTGATACAGAATTTTTTTTTTAAAATTCTGTCATTCGCTGGCTGGTTCGCTTTGCGAACCTGGGGCGAGCATTTGCTGGCTTGTTCGCATTGCGAACTCAGCGAGACAGGTGTATATTTTTCTGCTTCCACCTCACTAAAAAAGGGAATTTTTATGGGTGGTCCAGCATTTGGGCCCATGACCCACCCTTTTTCTGAAATTTGAAGGGAACTCTACTCTCTTTGTCCTTCTCACTCTTGCCTCTCTACCAAAAACACGCACAAGAACATTACTCTCTCACGTTTACTCTATTCCTCTCATTTTGCACCAAGTTTTTCACCAAATCACTAGCAAGTTCAGGTTTGAATCTCGTTTTCTTTCTGTTAATTTATGATTAGACATTGTGGTTAGGGTTGTGGATTGAACATTAGAGACATATTTTATTCTAGGTTTTCACCTCTATTTTAAGGTTTCTTTGCTGTTGCTGTCATACCCCAAATTTGTCCTGCTTTCATGTTTCAAACCATATTCATGTAACCATCGCATTTATCTGCATACACCCAGTCTTTGGTCTGATTTTTTTAATCATATCATCTTTTCTTTATAAGATCTCATTTAACCATGGAGTCTCATTAACTTCCGTTTAGAAAGTAAGTGATGCAAACGTCTCAGGCAATATATGTTGACCCACACTACTTATCTAATTTCCAAGATGGATCCCATTAAATACATCTTTGAGAAACCTGCTCTCACCAGCAGAATAGCCCGATGGCAAATGCTTTCGTCTGAGTACGACATTCAATACATCACTCAAAAAGCCATCAAGGGTAGCATACTGGCAGACCATATTGCCCATCAACTGATGGATGATTATCAGCCCTTAAAGTTCGATTTTCCAGACGAAGACATAATGGTACTGAAATATTATGAAGAGCCAGGTCCAGATGAAGGGCCCGAACCAGGGGAGCGATGGATTATCATGTTCGACGGTGCCTCAAATGTTCATGGAAGTGGAATTGGGGCAGTGATTACATCACCCAAGAATTTCCACTTACCGTTCACAGCTAAGCTCTGCTTTCCATGCACCAATAACATGGCTGAGTATGAAGCTTGTATACTTGGATTGGAAGAAGCCATCAATTTAAGAATCAAGACTCTTGATGTGTTTGGAGATTCTGCTCTAGTAATACATCAAATTTGAGGTGACTGGGATGCCAAACATGCCAATTTAGTTCCATATCGAGATTATGTGGCAAAGCTACTTCCTAGATTTGATGATATCACCATTACCCATGTGCCTAGAGAGGAAAATCAAATGGAAGACGCTCTGGCAACTTTGGCTTCTATGTATAAACTGATATAGCCCAACCATCAGCCGCATATTGATCTACAGCGATTTGAAGAGCCCGCTCACTGTTTGGCTGCTGATGAAGAGTCAGATGAAAAGCCATGGTTCTATGACATCAAATGTTATCTGGAAAAACAAGAATATCCCGAGGGCGCTTTGGCGGTGGATAAGAGAACTTTACGCAGATTGGCATCAAATTTCTTCCTCAATGGGAATGTGTTATACAAGCGTAATCATGATACTGTACTACTCAGATGTGTGGAAAGGCATGAAGCTGAGCAGATTCTGAAAGACATTCATGAAGGTTATTTTGGTACCCACGTAAATGGGCTTACTATGGCAAAGAAGATATTGAGAGCAGGCTATTATTGGCTTACCATGGAGGCTGATTGCTACCATCATGCCCGAACTTGCCATAAATGCCAGATCTACTCTGATAAGATTCATGTACCTCCTACTCCCTCGAATATCTTGACTTCACCATGGTCATTTTCCATGTGGGAAATAGATATGATTGGGATGATCGAGCCAAAGGCCTCAAATGGACACCACTTCATATTGGTTGCCATAGACTACTTTACCAAATGGGTTGAGGCTGCATCGTATACAAATGTTACCAAGCAAGTGGTCGCTCGCTTCTTGAAACACAACATTATATGCAGATATGGAGTGCCTAACCGTATCATCACTGACAATGGGTCTAATCTCAACAACAAAATGATGGATGAACTGTGCGCTAGTTTTAAGATTGAGCACCATAATTCGACACCATACAGACCCAAGATGAATGGAGCCATTGAGGCAGCCAACAAAAACATCAAAAAGATCATTCAGAAAATGCTGGTCACTTATAAGGATTGGCATGAGATGCTACCTTTTGCGCTGAACGGCTACCGTACCTCAGTGTGAACTTCAACAGGGGCAACTCCTTACTCATTGGTTTATGGCATGGAAGCGGTCCTTCCGATAGAAGTCGAAATCCCCTCATTGAGAGTATTGATGGAAGCTCAGCTTGATGAAGCAGAATGGGTGAAGACGAGGTTTGATGAACTCAACCTTCTTGAAGAAAAATGCTTGGCAGCAGTATGCCATGGCCAGCTCTATCAAAGACGCATGAAGAAAGCTTTTGACAAGAAAGTGCATCCTCGGACATTCCAGGAAGGTGACTTGGTGCTCAAGAGGATCATGACTATGTATAATGAATCCAGGGGCAAGTGGACGCCAAACTACGAAGGCCCATATATTGTAAGAGAGGCATTCTCTGGTGGTGCCTTGAAACTCGCAACTATGGACGGTGATGAATTACCATACCCGGTGAATGCAGAGTACGTTAAGAGATACTACGCCTAGAAAAGTGGAATAATAAGGCCGCTAAGTCGAAAACCTGAAAAGGCGACTTAGGAAAAAATGGAAATCCCGGTGGACCTATAAAAAACAAAATCAGTCCAGGCAAAAATTAGGGATAAGATAAAAGATATAGCCCGTTGAATTGAAAACCCAAAAGGGCGGTTCAGGCAAAAAAGGGCGTCCCGGTGGATTGAAATCCCGAAAGGGCGATCCAGGCAAAAGTTAGGGATAAATTCCAAGGCAAAGTATCTAGTCTGCATGTCCATTTGATCATGATGTGTCACTGAAGAGAGGAATCAATCCAGTCGTCTTCCTACGGAGCAAGGTGTTGAAGCTATCAAAGTCATAGGGACCATAGCAGTGTTTAAACTCAATGGAACCTCATTTATTTATATTGCCATTATGTTTTTCTTGCACCGCAATTACCTCATTAAGGAATTGCATCCTTGTACATACTTACCCATTCCAGGGGCGAATCAATACAAAGAGAGATTTCTCACCAAATTGTGCTCATTTTTTACTTTATCTGTTTGTTTGCAAACTGATTTTGTTTTTGATAAACTGTGTTTTGAAACTTCGGTTAATAAAGACAATATTTGAAAGCAATAAAATTTGTTTTGGTGTTGGGAGAACTAAAAAAGGAATTAGATAGTCTCCAAAAGAACATCACCACATGAAAGCATCAAATCAGTTGTCAGTCGTCTTGGCTCTTCACCACAAGCAGTGTAGCTCTTCAGGGATGTACTTAATATAATCCCCAACGGTGAATCTTTCAAGCCCAACAGGGCCAATCACGCTCCCTAGTCATATTTGGCTTTCTCAAAAGGGGTCGAGTAGTCAAACACTCTCACCATCCCCATAAAACCCAAAGTCCAATCCTTTATTGGCAACTACTCAAAAGTTCACACTCGTTGGCACCTTCAAATCTACCCTTTAAAGTCCAGTCTTCATTGGAAACCATTAAAAGTCCACCGTCGTTGGCATCTGCATAACACCAAAATAACCAAAGTCCAATTTATTGGCAAACACCAAAATAACTAAAGTCCAATTTCAATTAGCAATTACCAAATCCAATCCCTGGTGATACCCTCGACAAGGAAACCTATCCCCAGCGCGTCCGATCATTTGCATCGTCATGTGCATGACATGCAAGCATAACATCATAATCATATCAAGCACTATTATACTTGTGCATTCATACGTGCATTAGATTCCCTAGCAGTTGCATCTTAGTATGTGTTTCAGTGCATCATGTAATGCATGGCATACCCATCCCCATCAACATGGCATAACAGGATCCAGGATCAGTTCACAGGCATCTTGGCTAGTCCTCCATCAAAGTCAGCAGTTTTCTTCTAAAAGAGAAGTTGATACCCCGCACGTGTTATTGGATTTCTATTCCCCAGCAAGTCATTCCTCAACCATACAGTTGACAATGATAATCCCCAACAGCTGTTGTCAGAGCTCCCCAAGCAGAGTTTATCCTAGAAAGTTTCTTGTGAGCTTTCCCCTGCAGAGCCAACACCTCCCCCAACAAATTTACCGCGGAGATACTGCTTTGGTATCATCGAGGAACCTTAATGGATAAGGGACTACTTTGACGACCCAGAGAATCGCCTGCCTTCAGAGATACTGCTTTGGTATCATCAAGGAACCTTAATGGACAAGGGACTGCTTCGACAACCCAGAGAATCATTTGCCTCCAGAGATACTGCTTTGGTATCATCAGGGAACCTTAATGGACAAGGAACTGCTTCGACGACCCATAGAATCATCTGCCTTCAGAGATACTGCTTTGGTATCATCGAGGAACCTTAATGGATAAGGGACTGCTTCGACGACCCAGAGAATCTTCTGCCTTCAAAGATACTGCTTTAGTATCATCGAGGAACCTTAAAGGATAAGGGACTGCTTCGACGACCCAGAGAATCCTCTGCCTTTCAGAGATACTGCTTTGGTATCATCGAGGAACCTTAATGGATAAGGGACTGCTTCGATGACCCAGAGAATCTTGTGCCTTCAGAGATACTGCTTTGGTATCATCGGAGAACCTTAATGGACAAGGGACTGTTTTGACGACCCAGAGAATCGTCTTTCTTCAGAGATATTGCTTTGGTATCATCGAGGAACCTTAATGGATAAGGGACTGCTTCGACGACCCAGAGAATCGTCTGCCTTCAGAGATACTGCTTTGGTATCATCGGGGAACCTTAATGGACAAGGGACTGCTTCGACGACCCAGAGAATCGTCTGCCTTCAGAGATACTACTTTGGTATCATCGGGGAACCTTAATGGACAAGGGACTGCTTCGACGACCCAGAGAATCGTCTGCCTTCAGAGATACTACTTTGGTATCGTCGAGGAACCTTAATGTATAAGGGACTGCTTCGACCACCCAGAGATTCCTCTGACTTCAGAGATACTTCTTTGGTATCATCGAGGAACCTTAATGGATAAGGGACTGCTTCGACGACCCAAAGAAGCCTCTTCCTTTCAGAGATACTGCTTTGGTATCATCGAGGAACCTTAATGGATAAGGGACTGCTTCGACGACCCAGAGAATCTTTTGCCTTCAGAGATACTGCTTTGGTATCATCGGAGAATCTTAATGTATAAGGGACTGCTTCGACCATCCAGAGAATCCTGTGCCTTTCAGAGGTACTGCTTTGGTATCATCGAGGAACCTTAATGGATAAGGGACTGCTTCGACGACCCAGAGAATCCTCTGCCTTTCAGAGATATTGCTTTGGTATCATCGAGGAACCTTAATGGATAAGGGACTGCTTCGACGACCCAGAGAATCTTGTGCCTTCAGAGATACTGCTTTGGTATCATCGGAAAACCTTAATGTATAAGGGACTGCTTCGACCACCCAGAGAATCCTCTGCCTTTTCAAAGATACTGCTTTGGTATCATCGGAGAACCTTAATAAGTAAGGTGTTGCTTCAACCATCTAAAGGATCTCAAGTTATTTTGTTCAATTTGGACACCGCTGACTCATTCTGCCAACTCTCGCTCTATATCATTTTGCCTCTTGTCAGACAAATTTTGGGGTCTTCTTATATCTAATTGACTTTTACCCTAAAAATGAACGCCATACAGCAGTTCATTCTCTCGGGTTCAAGACAATTAGATAGGGGCATCTGTCATACCCCAAATTTGTCCTACTTTCATGTTTCAAACCATATTCATGTAACCATCGCATTTATCTGCATACACCCAGTCTTTGGTCTGATTTTTTTTCATATCATCTTTTCTTTGTAAGATCTCATTTGACCATGGAGTCTCATTAACTTCCGTTTAGAAAGTAAGTGATACAAACTTAAATTTTAGTTTTAGGTCACGTTAGTTTAGGTTCTGGCGTGGTCATTTGTTTGCATTTCTTAATTTGCATAAAGTTTCTAAAAAAAGAATTTGATTAGAGGTTAAAATTAAATTTTGATTCACGAACTTGAATTATGCAAGACATCTCTAATTAGGTTAATATGATTAGGAACATTGGTTTTTACATAGGTATTGTACATTGAAACTTTATTTTTGCATTCAATACATAAATTCAAATATGCATTACATGTGAACTTTGCTATTTGCATTAGTACATGATTTCCAAGAAAAGCATTATTACTAAACATGGACCATGGTGTACATATCACTATGGATGGACTAGTACATAACAAAAAAAAAAGAAGAAGAAGGTCTTCATGAGGCAAGCCGTTTGCTGATAGTCACATCATCAGCTTGTCTAGCCGTTCCATTTTCTTTCTAAGCAAGTGGTTTCCAAGCTATCCTCTAGATCAATCTTTATACCAAGCTTCCTTCAGCTATGCTCCAAGCTGCCACGACTCATTCTAACTGATGACCAAGTTCTTCACCAAAGTACCTCACCAAGCATCTCAATCCTTCACCAAGTCACTCCAAAGAATTCTTTACCCTCATGCCAAGGAAGTCGCAACCAATATGCACATGAAGAGGAAAAGAAACAAGAGTTAACAAAAAGGCAAAGGTAAAAAATTCATGTTTTTCTATACCAAATAACACTCGGTACAAGAAATACATTTCACTAGCAATCAAAGGTGTTTAGTACGTGAGAGTTCAAGGACCATTACTGGCAATACCATTCAACCATCAAAGTACAGTTTTTCTACAAGTAATCAAGCCTAATCCTACAAATGAGATTTGAAGTTAAGCTTACATTATCATTTTTGTGCCTTGCAAACCAAGTAAATATGAGAGTTCCTCAAATAACACGTTGAATGATGCTCATCACCATTTCCTGCAAGTCAGGTACATAACCTGCACACATGAAAAGGACAGTACTAAACAACATATTTTGAAAGTTTCAATATGAACAAGAAGTGCAAAGCAGAAATCACTGATTCACAGCCATTGCTCATACATTTACCAAACAAGCAAGTTACAAGATCCAAATAAATTAGTGGAGAGCTCTCATGAAATAAGTTACAAAAAGGTCATTTGCACAAGCAGTATTATGGTTTTACCAATGCGCATCTTTCCAAGAAGCTTCCATCTACCTTTCTTCATCCATGCTTATGCCATACAAGTTGTCATCACCAACAAGGTCTTGTGCCAAAATTCCAAGTACACCATTCAGGCTTGTGTCATCATCATATCAAGGGCACATATGAAAAACAACAATAGAAACAAGATCATGATCAGTGTGCGATTCAAAAGCAAGGGGTACAATATCAATTTTGAAACCCAGTGCAAGACCATTCCAAATATACACTAGCATCATGTGTACAATGTAACATCAAATCACAATCTTTGAGCATATTACAGTGTATAGCAGCAGTCATTTTAAAGTCAAAAGTATAGAAAGCATTTGGCATAAATGATATTTTAAAGACAAAAGCACAGCTCAGAACCAAGAAATGCCAAGGTCACCATTCAAGTAATATCAACAATAAAAATATGAAGAAAAGTCAAAGTTCAATATTGAATTCACAGGTATTACAAAAAATTCACTGGGGACTACAAGAGAGATTCCAACTTTGCAATAAGACAAAATGCAGAAAAATTCAGCAAGTACAACAGAATATAGCAGACAGTGCAGGAAAGTTCAGAAGGTACATCAGAGAGAATTTCATAGTTTGGGAAAAACATTTTTTAGCATCAAAGAAAGTGATAGCAGCCATGCCATGGGAGAGATTCTTCAGCAAATTCAAACAAGATATAAACCCTAATTCCCCATTATAAATTCAAGGGTGAACACACCAAAAAGGGGGGATCATCACAAGAAACCCTAACGAAATTCTGCAGAACCTCAACATCTCTAAAGCTCTCAAAGAATCCTAAAATAATTACTCAGAGTTTCACATTGAAATTCTGAGCTAGTTTGAGCTCAACCCCATTTTAATACAATCGCAAGCAATAACACTTCGGTAACAACATCAAAAGAGAAGAGGAGAGCTGAGTAGAAGGAAGAGAGATCAAAATACCTGAGCGCGGTTGGAAACTCATTCTGAAGAGATCTTCAAGAGGTACCGTTCGAGAAGCCCTATTTCTCTTTAATCTGAACTCCATTTTGTTGCTATTGTGCTGTTCATTGCTTTCTGAGTAAGGTAGCTTGCTCTTCATTGCTTGATTTTGTTTTTTGTGGTTTGATTTAGAACTAGGGTTTTGTTTGGGGACGGGCTCAATTTGAGCAATCGCTTAGTATTTTAAGGAAACCGGTTTTAGATTTGAAAAGAGGGTAGAAAAATAGGTCGGGTTTGTGTAGGGTTTTTCCTCGTTTAGGGGTGTATCGCTGGAGAAGACGGCGGCGGCCACCGTGCGCCACCATCTTCTCCGGCCGTTTTAGGTTTCCGGCGAATACCATTTGCAGAGAAGTGGAGCGTTGAGAGAACGTTAAGAGAAGGGAAGGAATTGGAAATGAGACCAAGGGGGTCCTTCTTTTATTTCATTAAGGTGGTCATGGTGGCTGTTGTAGGGGTGACAAGTGTCCCCCACCGTGACACTTGTCACCGGTATGCTAACTCTTCCCTAGATTCTATACACATAAGTCCTTTATGCATACCGTGTGCCCTCATTCTCGACCCTTAGATTCGATTCAAAGCTGACTCTCTAACCAGGTTAACGCCCCAGATGTTGAGGGTCTACGGTAGACTCTCCGCCAGCGTGTGGGCTCTTTCTTACTGGGCCTGAGGGGTTTTCAGTATCCACCCCCGTTTTACTAATTATTTCTGGCCCATTTCCCTTTTTATTTATTTTCTTTTTCTAGTTTTTATAATATTTCCTTTTAATATAAAATTCCAAAAATCTTTAACTAATCTCTTTTTTTTTTAAATAATAAAATTTGTTTATTAATTAATTTTCATTAATTTTATTAAAATCATTTATTTAATATTAACTAATTAATTTAATAATTAGTTTTATTAAACATTTGATTTTAATTTAATTAATCAAGTTAAATCATTTTCCCTAATTCTAAAAATCTAAAAAATCTTTTTCTTTAATCAAATTTCAATTAATTTTATTAAACCATTTTATTTAATATTAATTAACTTTAGTAGTTAGTTTAATTAAATATTTTAAATTAATCATTTGAGTTTTCTTTTTTTTCATTCTAAAAAATATAAAAACAAATTAGTTTAGAGTTTTCCTCCTTAGATTAACCTTAGATTTAGGATGCTAACTTCACTAACATGTTTGATTATATTATCTCCCCCATTTTATGTGATGTTTACCTTTTTCTCATGTGAATTATTATCATGCCTTGATTATCTATGTCATGCATTATATGCTTGTCCAAACCAAAAACTCTTTTCAAACTAATACCTTGACTTAATGTCAAGCCCTTTTCAATACCTTGTAAGTCGATTGTTTTCACGATCGCAATCAACCTCACATAGTCTCCTCTTGAGCTTTATACAACGATACTTGTTGCACATTTCACTTTGGTTTGTATGCGTATGTGTGATTGGCTCACTTTAATTATGGGTTGATTATTCCCACTTGAGTAATTGTATCCCTCTCCCATAAGATTAAAATCAACCATTTTCAAAAGAATAAACAAACTTGATCCAACGTCAAGCATTTTTCAAAACAAATTCAATTAACCACCAATTCATTATCAAGCATATTTGATCCATATATCAAGTCCCATCACCCCTCTTGTAAGTCGAGTGCTTTTGCCTCGTCATCGACCTTACCTTGAACCACTAGGACCACTTTTCCATTAGTTCAATCCTTTAACCATTCCGTACGCAAATTCAAACCTCGATCCATCGAGCATTTTACAAATCAAACCAATATATTTAACTATACTTAAACACTATTTCTTGAAAGGTGAAAAGGAGGGGGGTCAAGTCTTTGGTCTTTCTCCTCAATTGTTTGGGTGCGAGTTTTCTTACTCGTGTGTGGACAATTGACGCCTCTAAAACACTTGTAACTCGACAACATTCAAACCACTTTCTAAGCACTCATTAAAACACGTAATCCATATCCAAACACCGTTTTCATAAAAGGTGAAGTGAGGGTGGTCGAGTCTTTGGCCCTTCTCCTCAATTGTTTGGGTGCGAGTTCTCTTACTCGTGTGTGAACAATTGTCACCTCTAAAACATCTAAAACTATCCTTTTCTCGCCCCCGTGCGATCAATACCCTAAAACGCATACAAATCAAATCCTCTTTTCTTAATCAAACTCTTTAACACACTTAATCGTATATTCAAACACATCTTCCTAAAAGGTGATGTAAGGGGGGCCAAGTCTTTGAACTTTCTCCTCAATTGTTTGGGTGCGAGTTCTCTTACTCGTGTGTGGACAATTGACGCCTATAAAAAACACAAACCAAACAACCGTAGTCCCACGAACTACGAATGCTCTGACTTTCCCATTGCACGAGGAAATACGTAGGCACAAGGGTTCTAATCCTTGTCGAGCACCCTAATAATAAAATCACCCATTTTCCCTTTTAAAAATGAGCCATTTTACCTTAGAAGATAACAAACAAACCTAGCTAACTTTCTCACGAATCGAATCAAGAGGTTCCCGTTGAGTACAACGGACGTAGAGGGTGCTAATACCTTCCCTCTTACGTCTTCAGGAAAGGAGACCTCGTGCTCAAGAAGATACAGTCATTTCTCACTAATTCGCGAGGTAAATGGACTCTGAATTATGATGGCCCCTATGTGGTCACAAAAGCTTTCTCAGGCGGCGCCTTGAGACTTGCAACCATGGACGAAGAGGAATTTGTCTACCCCACAAATGTTGATGTAGTCAAGAAATACTTCGCCTAAACTAAACTAAAAAAAAACGTCTCGGTGGATTGAAAACCCGAAAGGGCGGTCCAGGCAAAAGTTAGAGACATGAAAAAAATTATCCCGATGGATTGGAAACATCAAAGTATAATCCAGGCAAAAATTAGGGATTATGGCAAGTAACTATGTTCAACAGAGGCAAATCCCTCAGCAGCAGCAGTTATACCATCCATCGGAGGAAAACTCCAGTCAAGGTCATCTTCGACAGAAGCTCAGGATGTCCCGAATTCAAAGTTGGTGGAAGGATAATGGTCGTTATGTTTCAACGTAGCCCTTTTTCCCTGTAAATTACCATTTTCTAACTTTGTAAATACTCTTTGGAATCACGCGTTTGGCTGATCTCTATCTTATCAATAAAATTTGAGCCTTTGTGCTTTTGTTTGCAATTCTTACTTGTTTTAGCTTTACAGAACGACGTTGTTAACATGATTAACGATTCTTGAAATAAAAAAAAAATGAATTTATCTATTAAAACTTTTTCTGCTTTAAAATAAAGATGGCAATTTCTTTTGACTGTTGAACATCGAAAGAACATCAACCGCTTCTCCAGAAGTAAGCGAACTTCAAAGTGCAGAATCAAAGTACTCCTTCTAACCCAGTACGTCTGAATGAAGGGATCAACCGTGTCAGAGACCTTGTTTCGTCTGACACGCCTCGGCCGAGTTCTCATCTCCTAAGCCCGATCAACGGTATTACCCGCAGGGATTATCTCTCCTAAGCAAGGTGGAATTGCTATCTTGAACCAGCGATATCTCTATACGCCCCGCGATGGCCGAGTATCCAGTCATGTTCATCTTTTAGTTTGTGTGTTGCGTCAGTTTTGTCAGCATATACATACGTACGTCATGCATTATTGATTTGCATTTACATTTCATATTGTATCGCTATCACTCTAGTCGGTCTTGTCCCCTCGTGATAGAAGTTCTCTCAATCGAGTCGTTAGTTCTTACCTCGTCGGGAAACGCTGCATCTGAACATTCTCTCTCCTCCAGTTTATTTCTGGATCAGAGTTAGCCCTTGACCACTTTGATAACTTGAACCTTTGAAAAGCCAGAGATAACTTTCAACAAACATCACTCTTCGCCATTGAAGATGATATCCTTACTTTCTCGGATTAAGGAAAATCCACAGGGAAAGTCTCGTAATCAGAAATTCAGCAGCATGTCGGTCTCGTTCCGAGAAGACCGCTGATGAAAAGGTCATCGGCACCTCAAAATTGGATCCCATCATATGGCATTTCTCTGGGAAGATCCCGAGAAAAGTATGATGCAAGCTCCCAAACGAATGCAGTCTCCCAAGAGACTCGCTTTCCCCAGTAGAATCGACAGATGGCGTCTCCAAACAGAGAAGTTTGTGTACCTCTACAATTCAGACGATTGGGTTCCCCAGCAAGTCTGACATCAAAACTTTTTCCGCTCAAATGGCATCTCCCCAGGAAAATTCGGCGAGAAGTTTGAGGGGAAGCCGCTACGAATAGCGTCCCTTGTCAATAAAGTTTATTGACAAAAGAAACTAAGACCAGTTCCTTGGTAGGAAACCAGGATCGAGGGGGAGTTTAAATCAGAAACTAAGACCAGTTCCTTGGTAGGAAACCAGGATCGAGGGGGAGTTTAAATCAGAAACTAAGACCAGTTCCTTGGTAGGAAACCAGGATCGAGGGGGAGTTTAAATCAGAAACTAAGACCAGTTCCTTGGCTGAAGACCAGGATCGAGGGGAAGTTTACCTTTTCTAAGCATCATTGCTTAGCAAAAGAAGATTAATGCGCAAGCTACCATTCATAACCACCATCAAAATTTCGGGTATTCCGATATTTTATCCTCTTGCACCCCGAATGCCCGAATACCTTCGTCATTCACACCTTCGGGTCCAAGAAGATTAAATAGGGACATCTGTCATACCCCAAATTTTGACCACTTAGATTTCCCATCATTGTGCAAATCATCATCACAATATGGATGAACCATCATGCCTCACCAAATGCCTCAAGGGTTGTTGAGCATCCACTACAATCAAAATTAGGGTTTCAAGCCCTCTTAGAGCCTTAGACAAAGGATCAATCAAGGAATGACATGATCTTCAACTTGTCTAACCTCTCAAACATCCACAATGGATCAAAAGGACTCCCACTTCAAGGATTAAGCACAAGGTTGCTCCCTTCTAGGTGGATCAAGTCTCAAGATCGACAGTGTCACCAAATTAGGGTTTTGGTCGACCAGGGCCCCCAGATGGAAATTTTCATCTGGGCATGAGCCAATAATCCAAAACATAACCTAATATACTCCATGGGACCTCATGGACCCAAACATCAAGTCAATCTTGCCTCAGGGGATGCATTCATCAAAAATCAGGAATTAGGGTTTCTTGACCTAATTCACCCCTAAGTTGACTTTCGGGACAAATCATGAACCAAGACCTCAAGAGAGAGTTTGAGGGTCTCTAATGAACTATATTGATCCATTTGGAACAATGGATTAATCCAAGAAGCTTGAGCAACAAGTCTCATTTTCATCTGCACCACAATTAGGGTTTCGCGAGGAAAGTCAACTGTAACTTTGACTTTTGACCAGGACATGCTCCCAAGCCCTATGACATGCATCAATATACCCTATGACACCCATGGAACATGTTCATCAAGATTGATTTAGGTCAAGGACATGATTTCCTGAAGAATTGCACAGTTTGGAATTCATCTGATAAAAAGTCAACTGTGCACAAAAGTCAACTTTGACTTTTTGAGATTTTTCACCAAAATGGATTTTTAACCCTAAAATGATGTTAATGTATGATTTGAATCATCATTCATCAAGAAAAACCAAAGAAAGTGGGATAACTTGTAAAAGGGGTAACCATAAAACTTAGAAATTTTTCTAAGTTATGGAAAAAGTACCACTAATACACTAACTTTGGAGGGTCATAACTCCTAAACCACATGGCCATTTTTTCTCATCCAAAGTTGGATTTGTAGCCCTCATTACCCTCTACAAAAACTTCAACTAGACCTAAGTCCAATTCATTAAGGATTTTGAGTTATGGAGTGAGCAAAATTAAGAAATCACACTTTGTTCCAACACTTAGTGAAAATTTCACTAAGTCAGATTTTGCTTCACTTTTTGCCAAATGTAGAAGGATTTTTCACTTGGAATCAAAAGAGATCAAAACCAAACTTGTTCAAATGGTTGTTGTATCATGTAAGGGCTTTCCAAAATGGTCAAGAACATTGCCAAATTCAACTTACCCCATGAGATATGACATTATCAAGTTGCCTTGCTGAAATCTGTCAAAGGCAAGGCAGAATTTGCATTTTGGCTCGATTTGCCAAAATCATCCAAATTCAAATGCTCTTATCCACTTGGACACATCTGAGGATTGAATATAAAGGGGACAATCACTGAGCCAAGCCTCCAAAGTCCATGGAACAAGAAATGGCATGTTGAACCTAGAATGGCCAAAATAGGGACAAGACTCCAAATTTGGATTGAAGCATTCAATGGAAGCATCAAGGTGGCATGGACTGAGCCATTCTCATCTGAAACCAGTCAAGACTTATCCAAGACCAAGGGAACCAAAGCTCTGTGCCCTAACCTCTAGTCAATGGCTAGAGGAGACTTGGATTTTCATTTGCCAACATTGGCCAAACCTACTTACCAGCTGCCATTCACTATTCCTTGCAAAACAAACTTGCTCTACTATAAATAGAGCTCAATTGTGATCAGTTTGAGTACACCAAAGCCATCTAACAGATGCTTTCCTCAAAATCTCTTTCTCTTGGCAAAAATGCCTTTCTTAGCAAGGTAGCTATCAGGTTTTGAGTTTGAGAGCAATTCCAATCAAACCAATCACTCACACACCTCATATATATCACATATGAGCTGATCAAACACTTAGATCACTTCTGAAACACCAATTTCACAAAATCACCAGTTGGTTGCTCAAATTTTCAATCAAGTTGCAGCTGAGGTACCACAAATTGATCCAGCCAATTTCAATCAAGTCCAACTATTCAAACACACTCCATAGGGTGTAGAGAAGCTGTTCAGATCATCACCACTCATTGTAACACCTCCAAATTAAAAATCACATTGCACTTGCTGTCACGGCTTGGAGGTAAGCATATACTTGGTCATCTCTGAATCCATTCATATTTCCTTACACAATAATTTGGCCATATGTTCATAATCATGCATGGAATGTTTTCCCTCAATTAATTGCATTGTTTGAATCGTGTATCAAAAATCCTAGCCTTCATGCAGAAATTAGGGTTCTTGAGGTTTCTTCGTGATTTCATGTTTTATGTTTAATTTAAATGAAATTAAGTGTTATAAACATGATCGTGAGGTTGAGACAAGCATAATGATATGTGGATTGCATGATATAATTACGTATTCAGTGAGATTGGATGGAAAACGCAAATCAGCCAAACCCAGAAAAACGCGCGTGTTCTTGCTTGTGTTCTTGGCGCCTTTTTCACAAATTCAAATATTTGAATTTTGTGATTTTGTTTAATTGATTCAAAAATTAATTTCTCTCTGAGTTTTAATGATTTTGAGTTGATTCTTTTTTTTATAATGCACCAAAATGTTAAAATATTTTATTTTATCAAAAAATCCCAAAAATATTATTTATTTCATATAATTGATATTTTTGCAAAGAATTAATATTTTAATTGTTTTTGACATTTTAAATATTTTTTCCACATTGATTTTGCAACTTTTAATGCTTTCTAATTATTTTGTAGGTCAATACTTAATTTTTGAAGCATTAATCCAAGATCACAATTTGTTTTTCACATGTTAAACAATTTTGATCATTTTAATTGAATTTTTATTCAATTAAATACATTTTGAAAACAAATTAGGGTTTTTGGATTAATTCAACCCTCATAAATCAAACAATTGGGCCTCTAATAGAGTGTAAGACCCAATCTTTTTTTTGACCAAATCATTTTTGGGCCTCACTTATTGTATAAGTCCCGATACCGTAAAAAACAAACGGCGCGATCGTCGCCTTTTAAAAATAACTTTTTGGGCCTCTCCTCGAGCTATAAGACCCATTCAAAACACTTTTGGGCCTCTAATAGAGTGTAAGACTCAATCCCTTTTAACCAAAATCATTTTTGGGCCTCACTTATTGTATAAGTCCCTCTGCGTTAAAAGAAAACCTCGGCGCGATCGCCATTTTTAAACGAAAAAATCAATTAGGCCTACCCTCGTGTTATAAGCCCCACTCTTTTTCTTTAAAACTTTTTGGGCCTCTTGAGAGAGTGTAAGACCCATCCCTTTGTACAGAAAACCTTTTTGGGCCTCAGTCACTTGTATAAGTCCCTCTGTACAAATTCAAACAGTGCGCTCACTGATAAAACCCTGGGCCTCTCCTTGAGCTGTAAGCCCCAAATCTTTTTATTTCAAAGCACTTTCTCCTTTGATTTTGTATATACTGTTGTTTTCAATATTTCTTTGTTGAACAACTAACCAAACAGCATGGAAGCTCTACAACCGAGTAAGTGGTTATTGCTTTCATTTACCGCTTTCATATACATATAACTGTATTGTGGGGCTGTTTCACTGTAAGTCTTCTTTCATAAACTCATATCAACTGTGTAATAATAGTATAAATATTTAGAGTTTCCCCGGCAACTACGTCTAGAACTAGGTGACGCCGTTTCGTATTCATAGAGATAGACACCTAGATCCCCAAATAGGATCACCAGATACAGTCTTCTCTTCGGCTGTCCTCATTAGGAATTGTCAAGAAACTCTACTCCCAAAGATGAATGTATTCTCCGTGAATGGCATCTTTGAGTTTCTTCCAAATTCTCGAACTTTCCTGACTTGATATATTCCTTGTGAATAGCTTGCCTTGAATTTCTCGGGGTTTGGGGACCCACGGGCTTCTTAAAAGCATCGGCCTCCTCTTGGGCATCGTACAAGGACCCACAGGCTTCCTAAAAGCAACCCCGCCTCCTCTTGGGCTTAGTACAAGGACCCTATGGCTTCTTAGAAGTGCTCACAGCCTCCTCTTAGGCTTCGTATAATGATCTCTTCCTCCGGGAATGATAGCCTTCTCTTGGGCTTAGTACAAGGACCCGTCGGCTTCTTAAAAGATTCGAGCCTCCTCTTGGGCTTCGTACAAATTGTCCCGACGACCTCCTAAAGGTATAGGAACAGAACCTAGTCATCTCCATAGAACAGTCCTTTCATAGAGTCTACTACTTTTTCTCAAAACATGGTACAAAAGATAAAACTCTAGACTTGGACAGTCTAATCTCCTTGAGTCTCAAAGACATTCTCAAGCACCCTTCAAAAATAGGAAGGAAACCCGCAGACTCGGACAGTCTCAATACCCTTCGGATTTCCCGCTTCCTTAAAGAACAGGAATAACCCGGATCCTTGAAACAAATCCTTGAGTACAGTGTTGCTCATATAAGAACTGATTTTCTCTTTCAAAATCAGTATACTGGACCTATCACTTAACTGAAACAGTTACCATAGCCTCCTCTTGGGCTTTGTTCAATGATTCTTCCCAGCGAAGCAACCGTTTAGCCTCTCTCTCGGGCTTTGTACGAGACATATAATAGCCTCCATCTCGGGCTTTATACGAGATACCAAAAGACTCTCTTGTTGAGTCAAACTTTTTGCCTCCATCTCGGGCTTTATATGAGATACAAAAAGGTTCTTATCGAGCCAAACAAACAACAGCCTCCATCTCGGGCTTCGTATGATATACAAAAAACTCTTTTGTTGAGTCAAATAACCTTCATCTCGGGCTTTATACGAGATACCAAACGACTCCATCGTCGGGTCAAAACCTTTTAGCCTCTCTCTCGGGCTTTGTACGAGACACATATTAGCCTCCTCTTAGGCCTTGTATAAGAAAACCACTGGTTAATCCAATCAACCTTTTAGCATCAAAGTTGTGCCTCGTTCACAGTACACAAACCTCAACAACTCCTTTCCCTTCATCTAATCGCTGTAAGCGGCAAGCCTCTGGATCATCTACATCCATGCCACTGTCCCTCTTTTAGCATGAGAAATTCCTAAGGAAAGATGGCATTGCTCTACACTGAGTTAAAGTCTTCTCCTTCAGGTTAAAATCCCCTTTAAAGGAAATTATGGCATTGCTAGGATCCGCGTATCCCGGTTAAAGTAATTCTCCTTTATAACCAGTCACCCAACAGTTGGGACAGACAAACCCTTCTTTAGAGATGACAAATTCTCTCTAAAGTCGAGGTCCTTCAGCTTCAAGTCTTGGGATTTAAACAAGACACAAATAGACTTTTCAGCTTCATATCTTGGGCTTTGAACAAGATACAAACCACCTTTCGCTTCACGTCTTGGGCTTTGAACAAGACACCAAAAACACCCATTTCCTCCCATAGAATAGGAGGAACTACGAACGCTCTGATTTCCCTGCTTCGGTAAACGGGAATACGTAGGCATAAGATTGAAAGAAAAATCTTAGCGAGCACACTAAACAAAAAAACCCAAATCCCATATCTCCACCAATCAAAAGCAGTAATTCAAAAAACACCAGTCCTAACATCCTAATCCTTGTTCCCCGCTAGAAAGTCCTAGAAAGAAAGAAAACCATATTGGCGAAAATACAAATAACCAGTACAAAGGCCCCCCCACATTGATAGCATCCGTAACCTAACAGACCGCTGTTTAAACTCAGTATGCAAAGCAGGGTTAATTGGAGACATCTATTTCCCTTCCTTAGTCAGCTCACAATAGGATAAAAAATGAATCGACCTGTAGTTTAAGCTCAAACCGCAGAGGGCAACCAGCGCTTAAGAACCGCGTCCGAAATCGCTCGCTACACTCGCTTTGCGGATCTGGGGAAAATATTCACCAGCCTTCGCTTTGCAAACTTTGCTGTGAACATATCAGAAGTCTGAAAAAAAAATTTATGGCTCAGTTTGTGATTTTGTTTTGGCTCCCATTTCTAATGGACTGTGTTGCTGCTTGTTGTTGTTTTATTTGTTTATTTATGCAGATGGCTCCTAAGATTAATCCGGCAAAATAGAGAAAGGCCAGCACTTCGCGACAAGTACCAATTTAGTTTGATAGTGATCAATTTAGAGGAACCAAGCTGGCAGCAAGGTATCTAACCTTGGAGAAGAGATTCATTTTACCTGAAAAGAGATTTAACCTGAGTGAACATGGGAGTCACCGGTCGGTGGCTGCACTCTTAGAAGAGAAAAATTGGGGGAGACTGATAAATCCTGTGGATAGCTACAATGTTGAGATTGTCCACGAGTTTTATGCTAATGCCCTTCCTGATGATGGGGACCAATTTGGTTGGACAACTTTCGTCGGGGGAAAAGTGGTGCGATTTGATCGTGGAACAATTAATACCGTTCTTGGAAATCCTTTGCCTTTGAGAGCAAGCCAGATAGATGACTACCATAGAGACTTGCACCTACACAGAGACATTCCGAAAATGACTAGAGATCTTTTACGAGAGGGTAAAACTGTAGAGCTCAACCCATCTGGGGTTGCCATTAGATACCGCGTGAAGACATGCGACCTTTGGCACAACTTATTTTGCTTTTGGTGGTAACCAACATTAAGCCGAAGTCACATACATCGACCATCCCTATTCCACTTGCCCACCTTGTCCACAACATTTTGAGCAATGTACAAATAAATGTATCCCAGATTATCGCGGATGAGATAAGGGCTATTGTTGAGAGTGGTCTTGGTTCTGCTTCTCGGAAGAACGCACCTCTTGCTTTTCCTTGCCTCATCATGACTTTGTGTGCGAGTGCTGGGGTTGATATACCCGCACGCCATCAGGTTACTATCCCTTCTGCGATCGATGACCGATATGTGGATAAGTTTTGTAAGCCTAGGGGGGCGAGGGGTGAGACGTCTGGTGCTGGTGTTGATGCCGACATAAGGGGTGGCGATGGCTCTAGTTCTGGGTCGCAAGGTTTCTATCCTTATCAGCAGGAGATTTTCCAGTATAACTGGGATTAGATGGCGGCTTCTCAGCGCACCATGATGGATTTACATGACTCCATGCAGGTACTTCAGCTACAAATCCGTGAACCCGCCGCTGATCATACTTTGATGACAAGGGAGCAATTCCTTGCTCATGCTGGTTGGCCTGAGGCCAGGCCAGTTTTCGGAGGGGGGGGGGGGGGGGCAGATGCGGTTGGTCTTGATGATGCTGATGAGGAGGAGGGCGATGGTGATGATGTTGAGGTGTCTGGTTCAGAGGATGAAGAGTTGGTTGAGGTGTCTGGTTTAGAGTCCGAGGAGGACTGATTTTGCTGTTCTGATTTTGTACTTCCTTTGCACGTCAAAGTGAAGTTTTCTTATGTTTTATGTATTATGCTTTTTATTTCAGTTTGTAGTACTGTACTTTATCCACTTGTTGGATTATTTTGAGATTTTTGATGTACTTGTACCCGTATGAGGTACTTATGACTTTGTAGGTGTTTTCACACCATTACATTATTATGATATTATTAGTAATATTTTGTTTTTCAGTAAATTATTCTATTTTCAATTTTGCTAATATTTCATTTTTCATTGTTGTTATTAAGAGTTGAATTCTTCAGTTTACGAATGTTCAACTTTTAAATTGTTGGTATGATTTTTATTGCTTTATGTTGGTATGCTTGTGGAAGTTTAATGTTTCCATCTTTTGGTGTTGACTTGAAAGAATTTTAGGTTGGTGAATATTGTTGCGCATCAAAGAAGATTCTTCCAAAATTGGATGGCTATGATAGTAATTTTAAGCACGATATTGTTGGCAAGGTACATGGTTACCTAGTTCTAGAATTTAGAATGTGTTAGAACTTTTTGTCTTTGTACAAATGAAATTGTGTTTCTTGTTACAACTTTATTGATTGCTTGTGTCATTTAGGTCCAAAAACCACAAAATTTAGAAACCTCCATGTTATACTATATGTTTTGGATTGATGATGAATTTTGCTTTATACTTTTAATTCATGCTTTATCTTGTGATTTATGTGATATTGTGGAAGCTTTAGAAATGATCAAGACACTTGTTGATATTGAGCACAACCGTTTCCAAATAGTGATTTACCCGTGAGTAGCGAGTATTCGTTAACCTCCCTTGAGCCTAAATAGTTTAGATCTCGTTTAGTGATGAACTTTGTGTTGTGCATAATTTGAAAATCAAGTTCATCATTGAATTTTTGAGAGTTTCTAAAAAAATTTCTTCTTGAATCTTGGAACTTTGTTTTATTGATTTCCTTGCCTTAAAAAGCAAGGAGCATTCACTTAAGGTTCAGTTGAAAATAAGTTGGGGAGAGTGAAAAAGAAGATTGGTAAATTGCTCAAACTTTTGAAAAATTTCAAGCAAGTATGAAAAGAAAAAGAGAATATGAATATGAATGTGAAAAAAATAGAAAAGGATGCTTGCTTGAATGAGAAAAATAGAATCTAATAATTGTGCATGAGGAAGTTTGAGAAGGTTTGTGATAAAGGTGTAAAATTAGTGAATGAAGTTGAGATGTGTGTGAATACCTTGTATACGAGATACCAAACGACTCCATCGTCGGGTCAAAACCTTTTAGCCTCTCTCTCGGGCTTTGTACGAGACACATATTAGCCTCCTCTTAGGCCTTGTATAAGAAAACCACTGGTTGATCCAATCAACCTTTTAGCATCAAAGTTGTGTCTCGTTCACAGTACACAAACCTCAACAACTCCTTTCCCTTCATCTAATCGCTGTAAGCGGCAAGCCTCTGGATCATCTACATCCATGCCACTGTCCCTCTTTTAGCATGAGAAATTCCTAAGGAAAGATGACATTGCTCTACACTGAGTTAAAGTCTTCTCCTTCAGGTTAAAATCCCCTTTAAAGGAAATTATGGCATTGCTAGGATCCGCGTATCCCGGTTAAAGTAATTCTCCTTTATAACCAGTCACCCAACAGTTGGGACAGACAAACCCTTCTTTAGAGATGAAAAATTCTCTCTAAAGTCGAGGTCCTTCAGCTTCACGTCTTGGGCTTTAAACAAGACACAAATAGACTTTTCAGCTTCATATCTTGGGCTTTGAACAAGATACAAACCACCATTTGCTTCACGTCTTGGGCTTTGAACAAGACACCAAAAACACCCATTTCCTCCCATAGAATAGGAGGAACTACGAACGCTCTGATTTCCCTGTTTCGGTAAACGGGAATACGTAGGCATAAGATTGAAAGAAAAATCTTAGCGAGCACACTAAACAAAAAAACCCAAATCCCATATCTCCACCAATCAAAAGCAGTAATTCAAAAAACACCAGTCCTAACATCCTAATCCTTGTTCCCCGCTAGAAAGTCCTAGAAAGAAAGAAAACCATATTGGCGAAAATACAAATAACCAGTACAAAGGCCCCCCCACATTGATAGCATCCGTAACCTAACAGACCACTGTTTAAACTCAGTATGCAAAGCAGGGTTAATTGGAGACATCTATTTCCCTTCCTTAGTCAGCTCACAATAGGATAAAAAATGAATCGACCTGTAGTTTAAGCTCAAACCGTAGAGAGCGACCAACGCTTAAGAACCGCGTCCAAAATCGCTCGCTACAGAAAAAATGGCGCCCACCGTGGGGCACGTTCTTTCTTTCTTACAATTTAAACCTTGGGTAAGTCATTTTCATGGCGGTGGCAGCCAACAGAAAAATGGCGCCCACCGTGGGGCGGATCTCTGTTTTTCTTATTCCTTTTCACCTCTAGTGTGAATACCATAGATTGGGGCTTCCGCCGGGGAACCCATTTCTGCCAGGAACTTAGGATTCATAGCTTTAAAAGGTCTAGGATGATTAGGACAAATATATATACTGCTTTTCCTAATTGCTATACATGTTTATTTTTCTGCTAATGGGAATGTGGGTGATGCCGTATGTGGAAAGAATGAGTATACACTTAAGATAAGTGATGGCGACGGGGTCGACCATCAACCTCAGTGGAGGCTGACCAACGCAACCCATTCACTCTCTTAGCCAATGGGCCGGTTGTTAAGTCTGAGAAGCTGAGGAGCCAAACCCTTTCATAGTGCGAAAACTATCGAAAATAGTTGTTACGCGATACTACCCTCATTTGAGGCTGGTGATCTATTCTCGGTGAATGACACTTACTCTAAGATTGCTTTACAACTCGCTGGCGATCCGCTTGTTGTTTTGCTTTCCTGGGAGGAGCTGATGATAATGAGTACAGGTACAAAAATCACCCTAGTATAAACCTTTGGGGATGGGTAGAGCCTTGACTTCATGACAACGACCCTTTGACCCCATGTTTTTTCTATGTTTTTGTGTGCTGCATTCATGCATTCATTTAATAAAACATTAAAACATTAAAAAAACTTCTCTTCTAGTCTCTCTGTTTTTTTCAAAATAAACTAAGACTGAGATTGCAAATATCAGAGAAGAGGATTACGCTAATGGATTTCGGCAGAAGGAGAACTCATACGTACACCTTTAAGGTTCCAAAACTAGGGGATTTGAGAAGGTTAGCAAGGATGATCACTAGCCCTGAGGCTTTCAGAGGCAAGCACAGAGGTTTGCTACCACTGTTAAGAGTCCATGTGATTGAGGGAATCATGGATGCACTCATTCAGTTCTATGATCCAGTTTATCACTGTTTCACGTTCCCGGATTACCAGCTAGCACCAACACTGGAGGAGTATTCTCATCTGACTGATCTACATATCACCGATCGAGCTCCATTTTCTGGACTGGAAGAAATTCCAAAGAATCAGACCATTGCAAGAGCAATTTATTTGGACGAGTCTCAGGTCAAGACTCACATGACTACTAAGGGTGACATCCAAGGTTTGCCAACCCAGTTCTTGACAAAGAAAGCCCTGTATTTTGCCAGTATAGGAAACATAACTGCTTTTGAAAGCATCTTTGTCTTTCTCACCTACGGGTTATTTTTGTTTCCCAACATCAATAACTTCGTCGATATTAACTCCATTAAGGTTTTTCTCATTGGAAACCCTGTGCCGACTTTGCTCGCAGATGCGTATCATTCTGTAGACTTAGGAAATTTGTACAGTGGAGGGGAGATCACATGTTGTGTACCTCTGCTTTACAAATGGTTTATCTCTCACTTGCCCAAGTCTGCTGCTTTTTGGGATTGTAAGAGTGCCCTACGCTGGTCGCAAAAGATCATGTCTCTTACCAACTCTGATATAGATTGGTGTAATAGGTTTTATGATGGAATCAGGATCATTGACCATTGTGGAAACTTCCCCAACATACCCCTTATAGGAACTAAAGGAGGAATCAACTACCATCCGGTATTGGTTCGCCGTCAATTTGGATACCCGATGAGACACATCCCACTGGGTGTTCATCTGGAAGGTCTTTTCTTCAAAGAAGGAGAAAACGACAGAGCGTTAAAGATGGAAATAGCGCACGCTTGGAAACATGTTCATAAGAAAGGACGAGAGTCTCTAGGAAAACCGGACTGTGTCTCAGTGGAGCCTTATCTCCATTGGGTACAAACTAGAGCTCTCAAGCTGAAGATGTCTTATCCTCGTTACGGAATTCTTCCGCCGAGAGAATCTGTCATGTACTTCATGACGGAAACTGAAAAGCTTCAGGTTACTCTCAACAAAGTCCAGAAGAAGAGAAGGTCTTGGAAGAACAAGTACCGCACCCTCGACGTAGAGTGCATCAAAATACAACAATTACTAAAAGAAAAGGATGCTCTGATTGAAAATTTGGAGCAACATGCTATAGAGAATCAAGATGACCAAAGGAATTTGCTCGCTCCTTTCACCTGGCAAAGGAATGACAACCCGACAACGGCCCAAGAGCCCCGGTCAAAGAAAAGGAAAGTACCAGAGTCAGCACCCGATTTCTCTTCAGAGAGGACTCGGGACCCATTAGATTAGGTTTCTGTTTCTGCACCTTGTAATCTACTGTATTTCCATTTATGTAATCCTTTGAATTCAATAAAAAAGGGTTTCCCCACCGTTTGATATTTGCAATCTAATTGTCGAAGTTTATTAAACCTTAAACAATTAATATAATCATTGCATTCATCATTCTCACATCGCGTATTCTTCTTCCCTACGAATCTCACGTTTGTGTCTCGATTCTAGAGTCAAACTGTCTCATTCGTACAATACTCGGGCCAATCGTCAGAAAAAGATGGATGATCTTGAGGAAGAAAACAGAGAGTTGAAAGAAGAGATCGACGCTCTAAGAGAGGATATGAGAAAGCTTCGTAACGACATGCAAGCCATGGCAGAAGCTCAGCTACAAAGGACTGTGATCTCAGAGATCACCTCAACGCCCATAGTAGAAAAGTATGATCCTAGGTATCAGATGCCGAAAGATCGTCCTTGGGGCATGCCTGTTAACTATATCCCGGAAGGATATGTTCCGCCGATCACTAAAGATCAAGGAATCACAACAGAAGCCGCTGGGCCTGAAGGTTACAAACTTCGGGAAAGCGAAGATGCCAAGGGCATACTAAAGACTCCTGAAGGTTACAAACTTCGGGAGACGCCAAGACTCACTACCGTAGTCACGGTACCACCCCCTGTGGTGCACACTGTCCCGGAAGGACAGATTCCACCAACACCTTCTGGTAGGAAGGAAACTATGTTCGATAGAATGGATGAATTCCAGGAATAGTTCTTGGAAATGCAGAGGGAGCTGCAAGCCATTAACGGTCAGGATCTATTTGGAAAGGACGCCGTAGATCTCTGCTTGATCCCCAACGTGAAAGTCCCGCACAAATTCCAAGTGCCCGACTTTGAAAAATACAAGGGTAACTCTTGCCCTCAAAGCCATCTGGTGATGTACGCTCGGCGAATGTCAGCTCAGACGGAGAATCAGGACCTACTGATTCACTACTTTCAGGATAGTTTAACCGGTGCCGCACTCAAATGGTACATGGGTTTAAACCATGCTACGATTAGCACATTCAGAGATCTTGGCACTGCCTTCGTCCAACAATACAAATACAATTTGGACATGGCACCCGACAGAGATCAACTCAGATCAATGTTCCAAAAGGACAAGGAAACCTTTAAGGAGTATGCTCAAAGGTGGCGTGAAATTGCCGCTCAAGTTTGTCCACCTCTTGAGGAAAAAGAGATGACAAAGATCTTCTTAAAGACCTTAAGCTCATTTTACTATGACCGAATGGTTGCCAGTGCGCCCAGTGATTTCACCAAAATGGTCGGCATGGGTGTACGTCTTGAGGAAGCCGTCCGAGAAGGACGTTTGGTAAAAGACACTGGATCAACGAGCGGTACTAAAAAATACGGTAATGCTCTCCCTAAGAAAAAAGAGCAAGATATTGGGAATATCTCTCTCGGAAAGTAAAGGCGACGTTATCAGCCGGTAGCAGCTGTGACTCCTGCTATCAGCCCTGCGCCTATTCCTACGTATCAACCTCAGGTTGCGCAGAGCCAACCTGATCAGCAAAGGACCCAACAGCCTCTTCAGCATGCTCGTCCTCCATATAACAACAACCGTGCAACACGACCACCAAGATTTGATCCTATACCCATGACGTACGCAGAACTGTTTCTGTTACTACTGGCTAAGGGGCACATCCAGACCAAGTCTCCTCTTACAGTACCGGAAAATCCGCCTTTTTGGTTTAAGGTGGATCAGACATGCCCATATCATCAAGGAGGTTTAGGGCATAACATTGAGAACTGTCTTAATTTCAAATCTGGCGTGCAAAAGCTTGTTAGGAGCGGGCTCTTATCTTTCAAGGATACGAATCCCAATGTTCTTACGAACCCGCTGCCTCAACACGAGAAAGCTGCAGTCAATCTGATTGAGAAAGAGACTAACGACGTCTATCAAATTCACGATGTACTCTTGTTGAAAACCAATCTGGTCAAGATGCATTGTAGACAGAGTGGATATGGCCATGTGCCACCTCATAACTATCACCAGTGTGATATCTGCTCTAAAGACAACCAAGGATGTTCTGTGGTTCAAGCAGCTCTGCAAGAACAAATGGATCTCGGATGGATCCAAGAGCACCGAGTTCGTGGAGTTAACATGGTTTACATGAATTCCAAAGTCATTCAGAACCACGATATCCGTGCGATGAATACCAACTTGGTGGCAATGCACTCAAGGCAAAGCCAGTATCATAATCTGCCGCGGAACAATTACAGTTCCTGTCTGACTTGCTCGGTAAACAAACAGGGATGCTCTTTCATACAAGAGGCCCTCCAGCGTCAGATGGATCTTGGATGGATCCAAGACTACCATGATAGAAACCCCACTCGGCGTCAGAGTCAGGATGTCCTATCAGTGGAAGCTAACCTGGTGAGGATACATTGTATTCAAAGTGGGCGTAGCCAGGTGCCACCACACAACTATGACAGTTGTAGCGTCTGTTCGAAATGTAACCAAGGGTGTTACCTTGTGAGAGCAGCTCTTCAGGGTCAGGTCGATCGTGGAGAAATTCGTCCCTATCCGGGTTCTGGACTCATCAACTGGACGCCAAACTACCTTGCCGAGCAAGTCGAGGATGTTGTCACAATCTATGGTCATCACCATACCAGGGATGTTTTTGCCATTATCCCTCTACTTGACGAGTCTAAAGTTCCCAACCGGGAACGGATCGAGATTACTTATGATGGTCAGAAAAATCAAAAGGTTCCCATAGTCATCTATCTACCGGGACCATTACCGTATGAATCAACTAAGGCAATCCCTTACAAATACGGTGCAACAATAGTTGAAAATGGAAAGGAAATTCCATTACCCTCCGTCGTGAACATTGCAGACATCAGTCGTGTAACACGGAGCGGTCGAATCTTCAACCGAGGGGTTGGGGAACTTAACAAGGAAAAGGAACTTCACACATAAGCTCCCGATCCCCCAGTCGGTCAATCCGGTAATCCCGACCTTTCGAAAAATAATGATGAGATGCTGAAGCTCATCCAAAGGAGTGAATACAACATTGTTGATCAACTATTACAAACTCCTTCAAAGATCTCAGTATTATCACTGTTACTCAGTTCAGAAGCGCATAGGGAGGCTCTACAGAAAGTCTTGGAGCAAGCCTTTGTGGAACAGGATGTAATAATCAGACAGTTCGATAGTATTGTCTCTAACATCACTTCCTGCAATAATTTGGGATTTAGTAATGAGGAATTACCTGAAGAGGGTAGCCGTCATAACATGGCGCTTAATATCACAGTTAACTGCCAGGACGATGCTTTAGCCAGCGTGCTGGTAGACACAGGGTCAGCCCTGAATGTTATGCCGAAGTCCACTTTGATGCAATTATCATTCAAAGGCCCTCCGATGAGAATCAGCGAGGTCGTCGTCAAAGCATTCGACGGATCTAGAAAAATAGTTATTGGCGAAGTTGATCTTCCCATAACTATCGGTCCTCACACTTTCCAAGTCACTTTCCAGGTCATGGATGTCCGGGCAACATACAGTTGTTTATTAAGAAGACCTTGGATACATCAGGCTGGAGCGGTCACTTCAACCCTCCACCAAAAGCTGAAGTTCGTCCAGAACGGCCAACTCATCACGGTTTGTGGGGAACAAGCCTTGCTTGTGAGTAACTTGTCATCATCTGCTGGTATAGAACCCGAGGAGGTTATTGGAACGCAGTTCCAAGCACTGTCGGTGAGCAAAGACAATCATTTCAAAGGAGGAACCTCGATTTCCTCATACAAAGATGCTATCAAAGCGGTCGAAAGTACCGATACGACGGGATGGGGACAGCTTGTCATTCCCACTGACAATAAAACAAAGAAGGGTCTTGGTTTTTCTGCAACCTGTACTCGGACAGCTGCCAACGATGAAAGTCTTCATCCCCTTCAAAACTTCTTCCACAGTGGAGGTTTCCTTCACCCAGTGTCTCAAGCAGTACATGCTATCAATGAGGAAGACCCCTCTGACACGGATGAAGAATGGAAGTCCTACCTTAACAAGGACGGTTATGTGTCTCAAGAAGAGGTGCCTATGCCTTTTTGCTTTCCTACAGAAAGTCCGAGATTTATACCAAGATCAGATGTCGAAATGATCTATGGAGATTGTGATCCGGAAGGATGTCGTGCTCCGCCAAATTCATTAGAGGAAGACACTCTAATGAAAGACAACTTTGACTACAACTACTATGGCACAATGGATGGCCTGCCAATGTGGCAGCCTTACCCAGGAAACTTGGGGCAAGAAAGTCAGCCGAGTAATGAAACTCAGCTGAGCATCGTTGAACAGAATACCTGTGTCCCCACCATGTCATGGGATCAACACTCAGGTCATTCGGAAACTACTCAACATGAAGATGAATTCGCAACGTTTGTCGGACTTGAATTCATCAACTATGCTTTTCCCGAGGTCAACGTCATCGAGAGGGATGAATCCTCTAGTTTGAAAGAAGTTTGGGACACTTTGGGACAACCAAGTGGAAAATACGACTTTATGGTCAAGTACACTGCTCCCGAAAGCTCTCGTATCAGGCTCGAAGACATCCAGCCAACTGGATGGGGAGATACACCTGGAAGCACAAATGCTATGCAAAATGCAACTGAGGAATTCTCCTACGACAATTCTGCCTGGGAGACAGATTCCAATGATCCTGCTCCACCAGAAATCAGCGTTAGTTCTGAAGACAAATCAAGGAAGGTGCCAGACTTTGTGATTCACCGAGGAGTTCGCCGCCAATGGGTTGCCGTCGAGGTTCTGAAAATCGTTCATCAGTCAAAGTAATTGTCATCTTTTAACCTTTCACCCTACCCAGGTGAAACAGATGTTTTGATAGGGCTCGCTTTCTGTAAATATCCCTCTTCGCTTTGCCCGAAGCGATAGAGTTTTGTTTTATAGGGCTGTAGTTTCAAGAATCGACTTGTTCATTAATAAAATAACGTCGTTCTGTAATTTCCGCATTAATTGCTGTTTTCTCTTTTCATTTTTTAGAAAATGGTAATCCTAAAAAACAATTAAAAATAAAAATAAGCAGTAAAATAAATACACTGCACACACTTGCATTTCCTCTATCTCTTCTAAACACGAATCATCACGTCATGCAGATTGCTTGTTTTAAACCCAGTTGAAACATACGATCCGATGCCTTCTCCCAACTTTGAGTTCCCGGTATTCGAGGCTGAAAAAGAAGTTGACAACGAAATTCCATAAGAGATCTCCCGACTACTCAGACAAGAGGAAAGGTCCATTGAACCTCACAAAGAACCGTTGGAAACGGTAAACTTGGGTTCAGAGCAAGAGAGAAAAGAAATCAGGATTGGGGCACTGCTCAGTCCAACTGCCAGAGAGGGTTTGATAAAGCTTCTCAAGGAATTTCCCGATGTATTCGCTTGGTCCTATCAGGATATGCCAGGGTTGGACACCAGCATCGTGGAACATCACTTACCGTTAAGATCGGAATGTCCGCCAGTAAAACAAAGGTTGAGACGGACTCATCCGGACATGGCCGTCAAAATCAAAGAGGAAGTACAGAAACAGATTGACGCGGGTTTCCTCGCCACATCAGAATATCCTCAATGGTTAGCCAATATTGTACCCGTTCCCAAAAAGGACGAAAAGGTCAGAATGTGTGTCGACTACCGAGATCTGAACAAGGCAAGTCAAAAGGACGATTTTCCTTTACCACACATTGACATGCTGGTAGACAGCACAGCAAAGTTCAAAGTTTTCTCCTTCATGGATGGATTCTCGGGCTATAACCAGATCAAAATGGCGCCGAAAGACATGGAGAAAACTTCGTTCATCACCCCATGGGGCACCTTTTGTTACAAGGTAATGTCGTTCGGTTTGAAGAACGCTGGGGAAACCTATCAAAGGGCCATGACTACTCTGTTTCATGACATGATACACAAAGAAATCGAGGTATATGTTGATGATATGATTGAAAAATAAAAAACAGAGAGTGAGCACATTGAACATCTGTCAAAATTGTTCAAACGTCTAAGAAAATTCAAGCTCCGCTTGAATCCCAACAAGTGCACCTTCGGTGTCCGTTCAGGGAAACTACTAGGGTTCATCGTCAGCCAAAAAGGGATTGAAGTTGATCCTGACAAGGTTAAGGCCATTCAAGAAATGCCTTCTCCGAAAACTGAAAAACAAGTCAGAGGATTCCTGGGACGTTTAAACTACATCTCCAGATTCATATTCCTTATGACCGCTACTTGTGTGCCGATCTTCAAATTACTGAAAAAGAACCAGGACTGCGTTTGGTCAGAAGATTGCCAAACTGGCTTCGACAGTATTAAGGAATATCTGTTGAATCCTCCGATTCTATCACCTCTAGTGGAAGGAAGACCACTGATTATGTACCTCACAGTCCTAGAGGACTCGATGGGATGTGTACTTGGCCAACAAGACGAAACCAAACGGAAAGAGTCTGCCATTTACTATCTGAGCAAGAAATTCACCGACTGCGAAACTCGGTACACGATGCTCGAGAAAACTTACTGTGCTTTGGCTTGGGCAGCCAAACGTCTTCACCAGTACATGATTTGCCACACCACTTGGTTGATCTCAGAAATGGATCCAATCAAGTATGTATTTGAAAAACCTGCTCTCACGGGAAGGATTGCCCGTTGGTAGATGTTATTATCAGAATATGACATAGAGTATCACGCTCAGAAAGCCATTAAAGGAAGTATTTTAGCCGATCATTTGGCTTACCAACCGATTGACGATCAAGAATCAATCGGGTTTGACTTCCCAGACGAAGATGTCATGTATCTAAAAATGAAAGACTGCGATGAACCGCTACCCAGTGAAGGGCCAGAACCAGGTTCCCAATGGGGACTAATCTTTGACGGAGCAGTTAATCATTATGGAAATGAAATTGGGGCAATCATTGTTACCCCTCAGGGTACCCACATCCCTTTCACCGCTCGACTTACGTTCAAATGTACGAACAACGAGGCCGAATACGAAGCATGTATCATGGGTCTCGAGGAAGCGATTGATTTAAGGATCAAAAACTTGGACGTATACGGTGACTCAGCCTTGGTTATCAATCAGATAAAAGGAGATTGGAACATATACCAATCAGGATTGATTCCTTACAAAGACTACGCAAGAAGGTTGCTACCTTTCTTCAATAGAGTTGAGTTTCATCATATCCCTCGTGAGGAGAATCACATGGCTGATGCTTTAGCCACTCTCTCTTCCATGATTAGCGTAGGTCAATGGAATGACTTACCTAAGATTGACATAATATGCCTTGAACGGCCCGCTTACGTCTTCACGATCGAAGCAGTCATAGATGACAAACCTTGGTATCACGATATCAAATGCTTCCTTCAGAAACAAGAGTACCCATCTGGGGCACTCAGAAAAGATAGAAAAACCCTCAGAAGATTGGCTGGAAACTTCTTCCTGAGCGGTTACACTCTCTATAAGAGAAATTTTGACATGGTCTTGCTCCGATGCGTAGACAGACCAGAAGCAGAAATGCTGATGAAAGAAATTCATGAAGGATCCTTTGGCACTCATGCCAACGGACACACAATGGCAAGAAAAATTCTAAGAGCAGGGTACTATTGGTTGACAATGGAATCTGACTGCTACAAGTACATGAGGAGGTGTCACAAGTGTTAGATACACTCCGACAAAATTCATGTACCGCCATCACATCTCAAAGTTCTTTCTTCCCCATGACCATTCTCGATATGGGGAATCGACATGATTGGTATGATTGAGCCCAAGGCTTCAAACGGACATCGGTTCATTCTAGTAGCCATTGACTACTTCACCAAATGGGTCGAAGCAGCGTCATACGCTAATGTAACCCGACAAGTGGTGGTCCGATTTATCAAAAACAATATCATCTGCCGTTATGGTGTTCCAAGCGAGATCATTACTGATAATGGGTCTAACTTGAACAATAAGATGATGAAAGAGTTGTGTGCAGAGTTCAAGATCGAACATCATAACTCATCTCCCTACCGACCTAAGATGAACGGGGCGGTAGAAGCGGCTAACAAAAACATCAAGAAGATTGTTCAAAAGATGGTTGTAACCTACAAAGACTGGCACGAGATGTTACCCTTTGCTCTTCACGGTTATCGCACATCTGTCCTTACTTCAACAGGGGTAACCCCTTTCTCTCTAGTGTATGGCATGGAAGCAGTGCTCCCCATAGAAGTAGAGATCCCGTCAATCCGAGTATTGATGGAAGCTAAGCTCACCGAAGCTGAATGGTGTCAAAGCCGACACGACGAACTGAATCTGATCGAAGAAAAGAGAATCATGGCACTATGCCATGGTCAGCTGTATCAACAGAGAATGAAGAGGGCGTTTGACAAAAAGGTTCGACCTCGCATCTTTAGGAAAGGAGACCTCGTGCTCAAGAAGATACAGTCATTTCTCACTGATTCGCGAGGTAAATGGACTCTGAATTATGATGGCCCCTATGTGGTCACGAAAGCTTTCTCAGGCGGCGCCTTGAGACTTGCAACCATGGACGGAGAGGAATTTGTCTACCCCACAAATGTTGATGTAGTCAAGAAATACTTCGCCTAAACTAAACTAAAAAAAAAACATCTCGGTGGATTGAAAACCCGAAAGGGCGGTCCAGGCAAAAGTTAGAGACATGAAAAAAATTATCCCGGTGGATTGGAAACATCAAAGTACAATCCAGGCAAAAATTAGGGATTATGGCAAGTAACTATGTTCAACATAGGAAAATGCCTCAGCAGCAACAGTTATACCATCCATCGGAGGAAAACTCCAGTCAAGGTCATCTTCGACAGAAGCTCAGGATGTCCCGAATTCAAAGTTAGTGGAAGGATAGTGGTCGTTATGTTTCAACGTAGCCGTTTTTCCCTGTAAATTACCATTTTCTAACTTTGTAAATACTCTTTGGAATCACGCGTTTGGCTGATCTCCATCTTATCAATAAAATTTGAGCCTTTGTGCTTTTGTTTGCAATTCTTACTTGTTTTAGCTTTACAGAACGACGTTGTTAACATGATTAACGATTCTTGAAATAAAACAAAAATGAATTTATCTATTAAAACTTTTTCTGCTTTAAAATAAAGATGGCAATTTCTTTTGACTGTTGAACATCGAAAGAACATCAACCGCTTCTCCAAAAGTAAGCGAACTTCAAAGTGCAGAATCAAAGTACTCCTTCTAACCCAGTACGTCTGAATGAAGGGATCAACCGTGTCAGAGACCTTGTTTCGTCTGACACGCCTCAGCCGAGTTCTCATCTCCTAAGCCCGATCAACGGTATTCCCCGCAGGGATTATCTCTCCTAAGCAAGGCGGAATTGCTATCTTGAACCAGCGATATCTCTATACGCCCCGCGATGGTCGAGTATCCAGTCATGTTCATCTTTTAGTTTGTGTGTTGCGTCAGTTTTGTCAGCATATACATACATACGTCATGCATTATTGATTTTCATTTACATTTCATATTGTATCGCTATCACTCTAGTCGGTCTTGTCCCCTCGTGATGGAAGTTCTCTCAATCGAGTCGTCAGTTCTTGCCTCGTCGGGAAACGCTGCATCTGAACATTCTCTCTCCTCCAGTTTATTTCTGGATCAGAGTTGGCCCTTGACCACTTTGATAACTTGAACCTCTGAAAAACCAGAGATAACTTTCAACAAACATCACACTTCGCCATTGAAGATGATATCCTTACTTTCCCGGATTAAGGAAAATCCACAGGGAAAGCCTCGTAATCAGAAATTCAGCAGCATGCCGGTCTCGTTCCGAGAAGACCGCTGATGAAAAGGTCATCGACACCTCAAAATTGGATCCTATCATATGGCATTTCTCTGGGAAGATCCCGAGAAAAGTATGATGCAAGCTCCCAAACGAATGCAGTCTCCCAAGAGACTCGCTTTCCCCAGTAGAATCGACAGATGGCGTCTCCAAACAGAGAAGTTTGTGTACCTCTACAATTCAGACGATTGGGTTCCCCAGCAAGTCTGACATCAAAACTTTTTCCGCTCAAATGGCATCTCCCCAGGAAAATTCGGCGAGAAGTTTGAGGGGAAGCCGCTACGAATAGCGTCCCTTGTCAATAAAGTTTATTGACAAAAGAAACTAAGACCAGTTCCTTGGTAGGAAACCAGGATCGAGGGGGAGTTTAAATCAGAAACTAAGACCAGTTCCTTGGTAGGAAACCAGGATCGAGGGGGAGTTTAAATCAGAAACTAAGACTAGTTCCTTGGTAGGAAACCAGGATCGAGGGGGAGTTTAAATCAGAAACTAAGACCAGTTCCTTGGCTGAAGACCAGGATCGAGGGGAAGTTTACCTTTTCTAAGCATCATTGCTTAGCAAAAGAAGATGAATGCGCAAGCTACCATTCATAACCACCATCAAAATTTCGGGTATTCCGATATTTAATCCTCTTGCACCCCGAATGCCCGAATACCTTCGTCATTCACACCTTCGGGTCCAAGAAGATTAAATAGGGACATCTGTCATACCCCAAATTTTGACCACTTAGATTTCCCATCATTGTGCAAATCATCATCACAATATGTATGAACCATCATGCCTCACCAAATGCCTCAAGGGTTGTTGAGCATCCACTACAATCAAAATTAGGGTTTCAAGCCCTCTCAGAGCCTTAGACAAAGGATCAATCAAGGAATGACATGATATTCAACTTGTCTTACCTCTCAAACATCCACAATGGATCAAAAGGACTCCCACTTCAAGGATTAAGCACAAGGCTGCTCCCTTCTAGGTGGATCAAGTCTCAAGCTCGACAGTGTCACCAAATTAGGGTTTTGGTCTACCAGGGCCCCCAGATGGAAATTTTCATCTGGGCATGAGCCAATGATCCAAAACATAACCTAATATACTCCATGGGACCTCATGGACCCAAACATCAAGTCAATCTTGCCTCAGGGGATGTATTCATCAAAAATCAGGAATTAGGGTTTCTTGACCTAATTCACCCCTAAGTTGACTTTTGGGACAAATCATGAACCAAGACCTCAAGAGAGAGTTTGAGGGTCTCTAATGAACTATATTGATCCATTTGGAATAATGGATTAATCCAAGAAGCTTGAGCAACAAGTCTCATTTTCATCTGCACCACAATTAGGGTTTCACAAGGAAAGTCAACTGTAACTTTGACTTTTGACCAGGACATGCTCCCAAGCCCTATGACATGCATCAATATACCCTATGACACCCATGGAACATGTTCATCAAGTTTGATTTAGGTCAAGGACATGATTTCCTGAAGAATTGCACAGTTTGGAATTCATTTGATAAAAAGTCAACTGTGCACAAAAGTCAACTTTGACTTTTTGAGATTTTTCACCAAAATGGATTTTTAACCCTAAAATTATGTTAATGTATGATTTGAATCATCATTCATCAAGAAAAACCAAAGAAAGTGGGATAACTTGTAAAAGGGGTAACCATAAAACTTAGAAATTTTTCTAAGTTATGGAAAAAGTACCACTAATACACTAACTTTGGAGGGTCACAACTCCTAAACCACATGGCCATTTTTTCTCATCCAAAGATGGATTTGTAGCCCTCATTACCCTCTACAAAAACTTCAACTAGACCTAAGTCCAATTCATTAAGGATTTTGAGTTATGAAGTGAGCAAAATCAAGAAATCACATTTTGTTCCAACACTTAGTGAAAATTTCACTAAGTCAGATTTTGCTTCACTTTTTGCCAAATGTAGAAGGATTTTCACTTGGAATCAAAAGAGATCAAAACCAAACTTGTTCAAATGGTTGTTGTATCATGTAAGGGCTTTCCAAAATGGTCAAGAACATTGCCAAATTCAACTTACCCCATGAGATATGACATTGTCAAGTTGCCTTGCTGAAATCTGTCAAAGGCAAGGCAGAATTTGCATTTTGGCTCGATTTACCAAAATCATCCAAATTCAAATGCTCCTATCCACTTGGACACATCTGAGGATTTAATCTAAATGGGACAATCACTGAGCCAAGCCTCCAAAGTCCATGGAACAAGAAATAACATGTTGAACCTAGAATGGCCAAAATAGGGACAAGACTCCAAATTTGGATTGAAGCATTCAATGGAAGCATCAAGGTGGCGTGGACTGAGCCATTCTCATCTGAAACCAGTCAAGACTTATCCAAGACCAAGGGAACCAAAGCTCTGTGCCCTAACCTCTAGTCAATGGCTAGAGGAGACTTGGATTTTCATTTGCCAACATTGGCCAAACCTACTTACCAGCTGCCATTCACTATTCCTTGCCAAACAAACTTGCTCTACTATAAATAGAGCTCAATTGGGATCAGTTTGAGTACACCAAAGCCATCTAACAGATGCTTTCCTCAAAATCTCTTTCTCTTGGCAAAAATGCCTTTCTTAGCAAGGTAGCTATCGGGTTTTGAGTTTGAGAGCAATTCCAATCAAACCAATCACTCACACACCTCATATACATCACATATGAGCTTATCAAACACTTAGATCACTTCTGAAACACCAATTTCACAAAATCACCAGTTGGTTGCTCAAATTTTCAATCAAGTTGCAGCTGAGGTACCACAAATTGATCCAGCCAATTTCAATCAAGTCCAACTATTCAAACACACTCCATAGGGTGTAGGGAAGCTGTTCAGATCATCACCACTCATTTGTAACACCTCCAAATTAAAAATCACATTGCACTTGCTGTCACGGGTTGGAGGTAAGCATATACTTGGTCATCTCTCAATCCATGCATATTTCCTCGCACAATAATTTGGCCATATCTTCATAATCATGCATGGAATGTTTTCCCTCAATTAATTGCATTGTTTGAATCGTGTATCAAAAATCCTAGCCTTCATGCAGAAATTAGGGTTTTTGAGGTTTCTTCGTGATTTCATGTTTTATGTTTAATTTAAATGAAATTAAGTGTTATAAACATGATCGTGAGGTTGAGACGAGCATAATGATATGTGGATTGCATGATATAATTACGTATTCAGTGAGATTGGATGGAAAACGCAAATCAGCCAAACCCAGAAAAACGTGCGTGTTCTTGCTTGTGTTCTTGGCGCCTTTTTCACAAATTCAAATTTTTGAATTTTGTTATTTTGTTTAATTGATTCAAAAATTAATTTCTCTCTGAGTTTTAATGATTTTGAGTTGATTCTTTTTTTTATAATTCACCAAAATGTTAAAATATTTTATTTTATCACAAAATCCCAAAAATATTATTTATTTCATATAATTGATATTTTTGCAGAGAATTAATATTTTAATTGTTTTTGACATTTTAAATATTTTTTCCACATTGATTTTGCAACTTTTAATGCTTTCTAATTATTTTGTAGGTCAATACTTAATTTTTGAAGCATTAATCCAAGATCACAATTTGTTTTTCACATGTTAAACAATTTTGATCATTTTAATTGAATTTTTATTCAATTAAATACATTTTGAAAACAAATTAGGGTTTTTGGATTAATTCAACCCTCATAAATCAAACAATTGGGCCTCTAATAGAGTGTAAGACCCAATCTTTTTTTTGACCAAATCATTTTTGGGCCTCACTTACTGTATAAGTCCCGATACCGTCAAAAACAAACGGCGCGATCGTCGCCTTTTAAAAATAACTTTTTGGGCCTCTCCTCGAGCTATAAGACCCATTCAAAACACTTTTGGGCCTCTAATAGATTGTAAGACCCAGTCCCTTTTAACCAAAATCATTTTTGGGCCTCACTTATTGTATAAGTCCTTCTGCGTTAAAAGAAAACCTCGGCGCAATCGCCATTTTTAAACGAAAAAATCAATTGGGCCTACCCTCGTGTTATAAGCCCCACTCTTTTTCTTTAAAACTTTTTGGGCCTCTTGAGAGAGTGTAAGACCCATCCCTTTGTACAGAAAACCTTTTTGGGCCTCAGTCACTTGTATAAGTCCCTCTGTACAAATTCAAACAGTGCGCTCACTGATAAAACCCTGGGCCTCTCCTTGAGCTGTAAGCCCCAAATCTTTTTATTTCAAAGCACTTTCTCCTTTGATTTTGTATATACTATTGTTTTCAATCTTTCTTTGTTGAACAACTAACTAAACAGCATGGAAGCTCTACAACCGAGTAAGTGGTTATTGCTTTCATTTACCGCTTTCATATACATATAACTGTATTGTGGGGCTGTTTCACTGTAAGTCTTCTTTCATAAACTCATATCAACTGTGTAATAATAGTATAGATATGTAGAGTTTCCCCGGCAACTACGTCTAGAACTAGGTGACACCGTTTCGTATTCATAGAGATAGACACCTAGATCCCCAAATAGGATCACCAGATACAGTCTTCTCTTCGGCTGTCCTCATTAGGAATTGTCAAGAAACTCTACTGCCAAAGATGAATGTATTCTCCGTGAATGGCATCTTTGAGTTTCTTCTAAATTCTCGAACTTTCCTGACTTGATCTATTCCTTGTGAATAGCTTGCCTTGAATTTCTCGGGGTTTGGGGACCCACGGACTTCTTAAAAGCATCGGCCTCCTCTTGGGCATCGTACAAGGACCCACAGGCTTCCTAAAAGCAACCCCGCCTCCTCTTGGGCTTAGTACAAGGACCCTACGGCTTCTTAGAAGTGTTCACAGCCTCCTCTTAGGCTTCGTATAATGATCTCTTCCTCCGGGAATGATAGCCTTCTCTTGGGCTTAGTACAAGGACCCGTCGGCTTCTTAAAAGATTCCAGCCTCCTCTTGGGCTTCGTACAAATTGTCCCGATGACCTCCTAAAGGTATAGGAACAGAACCTAGTCATCTCCATAGAACAGTCCTTTCATAGAGTCTACTACTTTTTCTCAAAACATGGTACAAAAGATAAAACTCTAGACTTGGACAGTCTAATCTCCTTGAGTCTCAAAGACATTCTCAAGCACCCTTCAAAAATAGGAAGGAAACCCGCAGACTCGGACAGTCTCAATACCCTTCGGATTTCCCGCTTCCTTAAAGAACATGAATAACCCGGATCCTTGAAACAAATCCTTGAGTACAGTGTTGCTCATATAAGAACTGATTTTTTCTTTCAAAATCAGTATACTGGACCTGTCACTTAACTGAAACAGTTACCATAGCCTCCTCTTGGGCTTTGTTCAATGATTCTTCCCAGCGAAGCAAACGTTTAGCCTCTCTCTCGGGCTTTGTACGAGACACATAATAGCCTCCATCTCGGGCTTTATACGAGATACCAAAATACTCTCTTGTTGAGTCAAACTTTTCGCCTCTATCTCGGGCTTTATACGAGATACAAAAAGGTTCTTATCGAGCCAAACAAACAACAACCTCCATCTCGGGCTTCGTACGAGATACAAAAAACTCTCTTGTTGAGTCAAATAGCCTTCATCTCGGGCTTTATACGAGATACCAAACGACTCCATCGTCGGGTCAAAACCTTTTAGCCTCTCTCTCGGGCTTTGTACGAGACACATATTAGCCTCCTCTTAGGCCTTGTATAAGAAAACCACTGGTTGATCCAATCAACCTTTTAGCATCAAAGTTGTGCCTCGTTCACAGTACACAAACCTCAACAACTCCTTTCCCTTCATCTAATCGCTGTAAGCGGCAAGCCTCTGGATCATCTACATCCATGCCACTGTCCCTCTTTTAGCATGAGAAATTCCTAAGGAAAGATGGCATTGCTCTACACTGAGTTAAAGTCTTCTCCTTCTGGTTAAAATCCCCTTTAAAGGAAATTATGGCATTGCTAGGATCCGCGTATCCCGGTTAAAGTAATTCTCCTTTATAACCAGTCACCCAACAGTTGGGACAGACAAACCCTTCTTTAGAGATGACAAATTCTCTCTAAAGTCGAGGTCCTTCAGCTTCACGTCTTGGGCTTTAAACAAGACACAAATAGACTTTTCAGCTTCATATCTTGGGCTTTGAACAAGATACAAACCACCTTTCGCTTCACGTCTTGGGCTTTGAACAAGACACCAAAAACACCCATTTCCTCCCATAGAATAGGAGGAACTACGAACGCTCTGATTTCCCTGTTTCGGTAAACGGGAATACGTAGGCATAAGATTGAAAGAAAAATCTTAGCGAGCACACTAAACAAAAAAACCCAAATCCCATATCTCCACCAATCAAAAGCAGTAATTCAAAAAACACCAGTCCTAACATCCTAATCCTTGTTCCCCGCTAGAAAGTCCTAGAAAGAAAGAAAACCGTATTGGCGAAAATACAAATAACCAGTACAAAGGCCCCCCCACATTGATAGCATCCGTAACCTAACAGACCGCTGTTTAAACTCAGTATGCAAAGCAAGGTTAATTGGAGACATCTATTTCCCTTCCTTAGTCAGCTCACAATAGGATAAAAAATGAATCGACCTGTAGTTTAAGCTCAAACCGCAGAGAGCGACCAGCGCTTAAGAACCGCGTCCAAAATCGTTCGCTACAGAAAAAATGGCGCCCACCGTGGGGCACGTTCTTTCTTTCTTACAATTTAAACCTTGGGTAAGTCATTTTCATGGCGGTGGCCGCAAACAGAAAAATGGCGCCCACCGTGGGGCGGATCTCTGTTTTTCTTATTCCTTTTCACCTCTTGTGTGAATACCACAGATTGGGGCTTCCGCCGGGAAACCCATTTATGTCAGGAACTTAGGATTCATAGCTTTAAAAGGTCTAGGATGATTATGACAAATATATATACTGCTTTTCCTAATTGCTATACATGTTTATTTTTCTGCTAATGGGAATGCGGGTGATGCCGTATGTGGAAAACATCAGCAAGTTCGCTTTGCAAACTTGTCAGCGAACGTTCACTTTGCAAACACTGACGAGGTCTCCAGCAAATAGCTCCAGAATTGGACAGTAGGAAAAGGGATTAAAGTTCGCTTTGCGAACTCCCAGCGAATGTTCGCTGCTTCACTCGCTTTGCAAAAGACCTGGCGAAGAACCCTTGGCTGAGGCAGTGGCAAAAGGACCCAAAATTCGCTTTGCAAATGTTTTGGCGAATAGTTCGCTTTGCGAATGAAACATTCGTATTGCGAACTTATGCAGACAAACAAGGGCGGTTTAGTTATCAGAAGGTACTTCAGGTGCCATTTTCTTCCTTCGCTGGGCGAATAGATCATTCGCAGTGCGAATGCATCAGATTCCAAGTGTATTATAAATAAATTTTTACATTTTCTTGGGATCATAACTTCACCTTTTCACACCAAAACATATTTTTCTGAGTTTTCTTCATCTAAGAGAGATTTTTCACATAGAGAAGCTGAAGTCGCATCCGATCTCAATTATTCGACGTGGATGCTCTTTCATCTCCTCAGGAAACTTGTGATACAAGCTACCATGGATATGTGTAGCTAAACACATCTTGTGTTAAGATTAGAGGTAGTTAATCTTGCTTATATGTATTTCTTTTGATATTTTGTATATGAACAAGGTTGATGATCAATATATGATGAAGTTGTTTGTTCTTAATGATATATTTGTGGTTTGAATCACTCTAGACATAGATTTTCCAAATCTCGACCTAATATCTTCATCTATTAACAACCAAACTCTAGACATAGATTTTGGGTTTATTATTTGCTTTGTATTGATCTTAACGGTTGTTGTTTCGATTGTTAGCATGAGACATCATCTAACGATTTAAACAACAATACTCACGAATTTGCTTTAGACATAAACATATTTGTGAGGATACGCGATTGTATTGATCAGAACTAAGTTCATATGCTTGATTAATCGGATACGTATGAAAAGGATTAGCGAAATCTAATCTTGACATGCTTTTATAAAACTTACAACATCTTTGTTATAGTTTACTTCTTTGCTACCAAATTGATGTTACAAAACCAAGAACAATTTGAAACCCCCTTACTTAAAACGTTTCGACTATTGAACGACAAGCATTGATATCACGCAATCCCTGTGGATACGATAAAAACACCCCCCTAAATACTTTTCAACAGTTGGCCGGCTAGTTGCTTGGACAATTGTCCAACTTGAGTTTCAATGTTCCAAATTACCACATCCGCACTCTTTTGAGTGGAGATAGACATTTGCATGAATTGGTTAAAAGTTTCCTCAATCTTCGAACTTCCGCCTTGATTTTGTTGCGGTTGGGTGTAACTTTGGTAAGGTTGATGGATTGAAGATCCCGGTTCTTGCCTCCACCCTTGTTGATAACCTTGTCCATTACCACTCGGTTGGTAGCCTTGGATATTGCTTTGATACGGTGGTCTTGGTTGATAGCCTTGATTTTGGTTTCCCGTATAGTTAGCTTCTTCAACGATCGGTGGACAATAGCCGGTAGGATGATCACCTTTGCAAAGTTCACAACTTGCTACATGTTGATTTTTGTTGGGAACTTCTTGCATCTCTTTAATTTGTTGTGGAAGCTTTGACATTTTCTTTTTCAACAACTCCACTTGTTCCGAGAGTAATTTATTTTGAGCAAGAAAAGCATCATTCATTCCCAACTCGATAATTCCCGGCTTTCTTTACGAATAACCACGGTTGTGTTGACCTTGATGATCATTTAGTGTCATCCTATCAATGATAGACACTGCATCTTCCGTGCTTTTTGACATTAGAGAACCACCCGTCGTAGCATCCAAAAGAGTTTTATGAACGGGTTGAAGTATGTTGCGGAATATGTGCACTTGAGTCAAATCATCAAAACCACAGCCCTTGCACTTTCTCAACTTAGATTTGAATCTCTCCCAAGCTTCATTGAGAGATTCGCTTCCTTCTTGCGCAAATACTGAAATCAATGTCTTGGCCTCCATAAACCAATTGTGAGGGAAGAATCGTTCAAGAAACTTATCCTCCAATACGTTCCAATCCGTTATCACAAGAGTAGATTGACCAAGATACCATTCCTTCGCCTTCTCAATTAAGGAATGCGGGAATAATCTTTTGAACAGAGGTTCCTCTTCGACTTCTGGAGCTCCAGTTGCACCCGCTATCTCATAAAACTTCGTGAGTTGTGTAAACGGATCCTCATGGTCCATCCCTGCAAAGGGATTTTCATATAAAAGAACTAGGATTCTCATCATCATCTCAGAATGCCTCCCATTATGGGTGTTGCGTGCAAGTTGAGCGTTGTGTCTTGGACTGTTAACAAATGGGGTTAAAGTAGGGGGTGCTGGTGGTGGATCTGCCATGTTTGGCATAACAATGGGTGTAGATGAAGAAGTTTCTCTGCGCTTTTGTCTTTCTTTGGAAAGTTGCCTTCTCTGCCTAGTTCTGCTATTAAGTTTCTGCGCGGTTCTTTCAATCTCAGGATAAAAAATAAGTTGGTCCGCAGGTACATTCCCTCGCATAAAGAGAATCTGCACACTTAACCAAACAAGTTAAACAGCACAAGAAAAATAAACAGAGATAAGAGATCATAATACAAAGATCTTAAAATCAACAAACTATTGCAATGCTTGCAATATCACAACAATCCCCAGCAACGACACCATTTTGTTCGAGTCGTAGTTAAAGGGGGGGTTTTGTTTATCATTTCTGTAGGGATTGTTCGATATCTGATGCTTGTCGTTTAATAGTTTACCGTTTCAAGAAAAAGAGTTTTCAAAGTTTGTTTCATAAATTGTCACGTTTTTAGTAGCAAAGATGATAAAATCTAAAGTGTTTGATTAACAAAGTATATCAAAAGTAGTTTTTATCTACCCTAACTTATACGTATTCTTTTAATCTTGCATGTGAAGTCGGATCCGATTAATATCATCGCGTATTCTCTCAACACCGTTTATCTCTAGAGCGGCATCGTGAGAAATACCGTATTCATCGCTACACGATCTCTCCATATAACAACCAATATAGTAAGCTTTAAGTTCAATACAAAGCAAATATCAATCATATATCGATCTCTCTAATTTATAAATTGATAGATGAATATTTTAGGTCTAGTTCCATAAAATCTATGTCTACAGTTTTACAAAACAAGAATGGATCATTAAGAACAAAAATATTCATCATATATTAATAATCACTTGTTCACATACAAGGCCAATCAAAAGAAATACTTAAAGCTAAGGTAGACTACCTCTGCCTTTAATACAAAGGAAATTAGCTACCCTTAACCATGGTAGCTTGCTTTACAAATCTTGAGAGAAGATGAATGAGCATCCATGTCGAACAATTGAACTTGGATGCAATTCCAGCTTCTATTTGCAAAATCTTACTCTTTGGTGAAGAAATGCTGAAAAATGATGTTTCTATATGAAAAATGGGTTATCATCCCCCAAAATTGTGAAAAGTACTTATATAGTACAACTAGAATCTGCCAAGTTCTCCTAGTGAACTCTTTCTTCGCCCAGCGAATTTCAATTTATGGCACTTGAAGTGCCTCTGAATAGTTAAACCACCCTTGAGGAAATCACAAAGTTCGTTGTGGGAACACTTCTTCGCTCAGAGAGCTTCTTCACTACAAGTTCGCACAACAAACTTATGGTCCTTTAGCTACTGCCTCAAATCTGGGATGACTCGCTGGTCCTTCGCTGAAACCTCGCCCAACGAACATTCACTTTCAAGTTCGTCCAACGAACTTACTGCCCTTTTCTTACTGCCATCATTCTGAGATGGTTCGCTGGGACTTTGCTAGAAGTTCGCCCAACGAACATTCGCTGATGTTTCTCGCTGGTTCTTTGCCCAGTGAACATGATGAAACTTCACATTTTCTTAGACTTCCTTGTCCATTTTGAAGGTGCGAGAAAGACACAAGAAAGGGGGGTTTGAATTGTGTATTTACTCTTTCGGTAACTTTTCGCATCTTGTTAATTTGACGCTCAAGAACCTTCAATGTTCATTGAGAGATTCTGATCTATTAACTAACGAGTATGAGAACCGTATAAGTTATGTTCATAAGATACGATACTCAGAACTTGCAGTGAGGAAGCTTATCAGAGATGGGCTGCAAGGTTCTGGCTTTGCTTAATACGAGGTTCTGATATTCAAAGCAGGAACATAAAGAGAGATACTAAGCAAAGGAGTAAAGGACACATGATATATCTTGGTTCACCACGCGGGCTAATCCAGTCCACCCTCCTCAGGTGATTTCGCCTTGAACACAAGGACTTAATCCACTATAACCAAATCATGATTACACTTGCACGGGCAACAGCCGGTGACTAACCACTTGCACATCCGCACTGTGACTAACAACACAATGAACCGTTCAGGGATCCAACCGGATATAACATTCATTGACCGAGCAGACCCACTGCTGGGTTTTCACAGCTAGCCGTTCAGGGATTCAATTTAATGAATATAACTCTACTGACCATATTTCAGGATTTTCCACAATGACCCTCAGCCATTGTCATCTCAAGTATCTGATCACCACGTGATCTACTCAAGGGCCTCTACTCACAGCTGAACAATTCAGGGATCCATCAGGATATAACGTTCACTTGAGGAGTCTTAATTCATCTAGTTGAATTGGCAAACTGGAGATTACAAATTGTGCTTCTTAATAAGCAAGTTTCTCCTAGGTTTAAGTACAAAGAACACACACATGTGTTCAAGCAAGTTTTGAGAAATCAGCTCCTTGCTTTCCTAAGAAACTACAAAGATGTATTTAGATATTATGATTGTTGACATCTTGTAGATCTTCTTCTTCTTCGTCTTCTAGTTGAGCAAGCCTTAAGCAACAACTCTTTGCTTCAGATCTTCAATGTAGCTTTGACGAGAAGGTAGGTTGATGACTTGACTGATCTTCAATTATTGTCTTCTTCATCAACAACTTCTGTTTGATTGTTGTTGTTGTGTTAATTTTTTCTTTGGAGTTTCAACAACAATTGCCATGAGTAAATTAATGACAGCTTTGAATATTCTAAGTGTTGCAACGAGAACTCATCGTTGTTGTTATCTTCATACTATGACTTGGTCAATTTTGTAGATAAACATTCAGTTCGTAATTCTACAAGTGATCGACACATCAGAAGCAAAAACTCTTTCCATTAAATAGCCAGTAGAAATATAGCCGTTAGAGAATACTGTTGGCTGTTTGGAAAAGAGACGTTGTGAAATAATGAGTTGTACTGACACATCCTCTTTTTGCAGAGGAGATCTTTGCTTGGGCAGTGTGTATATTTAACTCACAACGGTAATATTTAGACTTCGAAACTTCAGTGGCTTCTGATGTTAATTTGATGAAGCATGAGTGGAGTCTTTGTAGTAGAATATCTGATGCTTCAAGTCTTCCGTTAATTGAAGAAGTCCATTAGGAACCAGTCTTCAGAACTTCAGCACTTGGTCTTTAAGAGCGTTATCCTTGTCTGCTTTAGGTCTTCCGAATCTTCAGAACTTGTCTTCAGAATCTTCAGAACTTCTTGTTTGAAACCTTGATCTTCAGAACTCGTCAGTCTTCAGAATCTTTCTGCACTTGGTCTTCAGCGCCTTCAGCCATCAGAACTTCAAGTCATAGGAGTCTTCAGAACTTTGGTTCTTTCTGAGTGTACTTCTTCAGAGGCTACACCATCTTCAGAATCTTGATCACTCTCTGAGAGCATTCACAAGAACATTGCAAATTCAATCTTAGCATCCTTAGATCTGGCTGATTATGACTAGATAAATAAGCGTTTTTGCTTCTTGCGACTTTAGTCACACATAGTAACTTCGCATATACATATATTCAATCATAGTACATCTGGCTGGTGTATGTTGGTTCTGATGTATTTAGTTCTTATGATCTACACATAACACACGTTAGACCATAAAATGGTTCTTTCATAAATACTTATTGTTATCATCAAAACATAGATTGACTTGTAGAGATAATTCTTGCTCTCACAATCTCCCCCTTTTTGATGATGATAAAGCCAAGTCTTTTGATTGAACATTTTATACAAGGTAATCACCAAAGCAAACAAATTCAGAGTGTGGAACAACAGCTCCCCCTGAATGAGTTATCCTCAAAGCTCTATCTGAGATCATCTAGGATTTGATATAATCCAAAGATATACAGAACTCAGTTTCCTTTGTTATCATATCAGAGCTTGTTATCTTCAGAGTCTTCTGAAGCATTTCTACTTTTCAGTAGATTCAATTGAGCGTAGAATTAGAGTAGTTCTTCGACTGATAAACATAGCTTTGTTGTATATCAGAAACTGTCTTTTGAGATACTCCCCCTGAGTTTCAGGCTATATGAGGTTTTTGGATTTTGCATTTTAGTCTTCTAGGTAATCTCCCCCTAATTTCCATAAGCCAGATACTGGGATATTTCAGAATCGAAATTCAGAGTTTCTAAATTTAATCACCAATGTTGATCATGACTTTTCAGAGTTTGACTTTGAACACATGTTTATTTCAGACCTTGTTATTGTCACAACTCAGTTAAATTTTCAAAGCTTGATTTTTTATCAGATACCAAATGAAGGTTAAAGCTTGTGATTAATCAACGCTTGATTCTGAATCTGGTACATCTTGATTTAGTCGGATGTAAGGTTGATGTGCTGACTCTTACACCAGAGTTTTTTGAAACTGATACCAAGTGAAGAATTTCTTCTCATATGCTTAAGAGATAATTCATTTGAGTGCTGATATTGATATCAATGAAGATATTTGACAGTAGTCCACAGCTTTGATTGAGAGTCTGATACTAATCTTTGTGTACTCAATCCAATTGCTGATTTAGTCCGATACCAAATCGTCTTTACTTCAGATGGTTCCTGATAAACATCAGAAAGGTTTCTTGCTTGGATCTTTAATCCGGATCTTCAGACAGTTCTTGATTTCTGATTTGCACAGATCTTCTGAGAGAACATCTTGAAATGTAGATTTTGCCTTGATTGCTTTCAGAGATTTCTTACTTCTTCTGATTCTTAGACAGCTTCTATTATATGATCGGAGCTCTTCATTCTTATCCAATTCCTATTCTTAGAATGCCTAGTGAACTTGTTTAGAGTTCCTCGGATAACATCAAACAACAAACGTTAGTAGTAACGCATCATTATGTGAGTACTTTTGTTTGAGTTTTGCATTCTTTCAGTTCCTTTTCTCAATTAAAATCATCAATCAAAATCATTATATTTCTCCCCCTTTTTGACATCATCAAAAAGTGTTAGGGCATATGAGCATTTAAGCATGTAGTGATTTATATTCAGTTACAGAGTCACAGAGTCATTTAAACATTTAGAAGCATTTAGACTCATTTTAGGGAAACACATCTATACTCAGTATTTATTTTATTGAAGGATGATAGATGGAATCAACTTAATATTTAAAGATTAATAGATGTAAAGCAACACAATAGAAGACATCAAAGTTTCATTTACTAAGTGAGAAAGAGACATCAGAAAAAAAAAAAAAAACATTGCATTGCACTACATCGGATTTTAGTCTTCAAAATCTTCCACGTTGTCTACCCTACCACATCTTATCTCAGTTACTGACGGTTCTGGTCCGAGTCTCCTTACTAATCCCCAAAATTTTTCTTTTAGCATAATTTCAGATATTATTCTCCCGTATGGGACGTAAGAGTTCAACTGAGTTCTTGAAACTCTGATAGAAGGTTTCAAGTGATTGAAAATAGTTTTGGGAAGATTGATTTTAAATTGGTGTGTTAGTCGGAAAACAAATACTCTGTCATCTTGGGACAGTGTGCTCCTTGCAGTTGCACGAGGTCGAAGATTGGTTAGAGATAATCTGAACCATGTTCTGGGTGAAGGAAGCAGTTTCTCAGGGTTGTTTGGTTCATAAGGAACCGAATCATCGAATAAAACCTTGCATTTCTTTACTAAGCTCAGGTCAGATTGAAAGTCTTCAACAGTGACCCCAGAGGTGACACAATTTATAAGCTTTGCTAATGAGGGAATGGAGATGGTGATTGGAAAGCTATATACTTCAGACCAGATGGTGTTGCCATCATTACTGATTTTGGAATATTTCCAGAATTCTTTCACAAGAACTGGAATGATAGGGCCGTTTAGCAGTGAATAATAACCACTCCAAGATTGTATTTGCATGCTTCTTACAATTTCCAGATCATTATTTTGAAGTCTAGCTAGGTTTGGTCTTTTCTCTGGAATAACTTCTAGGGTTTCATCATTTCCTCTAAATGTTGGAGAGGCCATTTGTTAACACACAGAAGATTCTAAATTAAGATTGGTTTGGATGAGGATGAGCGAGAACGAAGTAGAATCCTATTATTTATAGGCGAAGTGAGAGCGAGGAGTGTAATGACTGGATTGGTACGCCAAGATTTGGGTTTACTATTTCCTAGGTGGCCATGATTAATTAGGGTATGCTAAAAGGCGTGAACGTGTGGGAAAAGAAAACGGAGCAGTTACTCATTTATTGGGAAGTTAAAGACTTTATTACTGAAGATTTCTTGAGCTGTAAAACATGACACGTCATTTATGCAATATTTTAATGGTTCATTAAGAATTTTTATGAGTGGGTACCAGATATAAATAACGTGAGACAAAAGATAACAAAGATATATATATTCATAAATGATGCAGGCATACATTTAACCATCTAGTATCCTAATCTGTCAACTAATTTGAGAACCAGTCACTGTCAAACGTTTCGCAAGAATTTTCAATAAGAGCAATATCAGGACCGCATCTGGTTCTGCTAATTGTTTGTACAACTCCTGTTTTGAAAAATACTTCAGTTAGGATTCTTCCGTAAGGGATCGTAGTTTCAAGGGTAGTTCTTGACACGAGAATGGTGTCCTTGAGATGGTCAAATATGATTTGTGGCAAATTTAACTGAATTTGGTTAAGAAGACACATGATTATAGGCTTGTCATCATGATACAAAAGGTTTTTGTATGTGCTTCGAGGTTTGACGTTTGTCAGAATAAATTTAAACCATCCTCTGGCGTGGGGCAGGAGTTTCTCAGGAATAGTAAATTCGAAGGTAGAACCTTTATCAAACAAGTTGTGTAATTTTGCATCAGGGGTGCATCGAATGGATGCATGACTGGGAGTGATGCCTTCTAGTGGGCATTCAATGGCTTCAGCGATTTTTGAAGCGTTGAAGGAGAGAGGAATACCATAGATGTCTGAAGAAATGGTCAGACCATCATGGCTGACAGCAGCATTAATCCAAAACGTTTTTATGATGTTTGGGTAAATGGGACCTCTAAGCATATGAATGTACCCATTCCAATTTTGAGAATGAATGCCTAGATCAAAATTATGATCAACATCCATTAGCTTAGGTTGTTTTTCACTAATTATTTCAAGAGAGTTGTCATCACCAAAGAAGGTTCTTTGAGTCAATGATTGGTTTGCCATAAGAATGGTGAGAAAGTCTTTTGAGGAGATTAAGTTAGGAGTTTAGAGAGGTGTGAGTTTTAGTAAGTTAGAAACTGCGGATAATATATATATATATATATATATATATATATATATATATATATATATATACATATATATATATATATATAGAGAGAGAGAGAGAGAGAATAAGACTTGTATTATTGAGTAATAGGGTTAGCTAGGATGAACAAATACTCTTGTTAGGGAGAGAGAGAGAGATATTTGGTTCTAGAGAGGTGTTGACTGAAGCACACCTATGGTCAATAGGATATGACTAGAAGCTGATGGAGGAATCTCTTACTAGAGGATATAGGCAAAAAGATACACGGGAGGACAAAAAGGTTTTCTTAAGAATTGTTTCAAAAAGTTAAAAAAGAGATTTGGGTTTTGATTATCAAGAAAAGTAAGTGGAGGCATGACGAAGGTTGGATGATGTTTTGAACTTTCAGGGTTTTGAGTGTAGGAGCATGAAAGGGAGACGTGACTTCATAGAGTAAGTGTGTAGATTGATTTATGCCTAGTCTAGGAAAGATATATGTCAGTTTAAAAGATTTTAGTAAGATCTTATTAATTTGTCAGAGATATGTTGTGCAATGATGATTGTATCTTTTGCGTGTAGTTTTTGTTAAAGGGTTATCTTGGATTTAGCAATTTCTTTTCATCTATGCTTAACAGATTTTCTATTGGTTGATTATTTCCCTAAAGAAACATGTACGAATTCGTAAATGATTATCTAGTAACACATGCTATGATAAATTTGAAAGAATTCTAATTAAGGCATCTCATGAGTTTAACAAATTATTAGTGAAAAGAAAAGTGTACCTTAGACCTTTCAGACTTGGCTTGCTTTTAGCATCTTTCTGCTTTTGCATATTTCCGAGTAAGCTGCATATGTTCCTTGGGTTCTTCAAGATAAGCTTATCTTCTGACTTCTGAAGAGAATATTTTCTTGGAAGGTGATCCTAGTTGGATCATAGATTTCTCTCTCTTTTCCAGTTCAACCTTGTTCTTTAGCTCTCAGGGTTACAGTAACGGAGATTTGGACTTAGCATGATCAGAGTGACCATTTTAGATGAGCTAAGCCAATTCCTTGCAATCCTTTTTGATAAGGCGATATTAGTATGTGTGGGAGCAATACTGAGTGAACAGTAAATTTCATTTAATGACCTCATTCATAAATAACAGATTACATCTGTTTTGAATGTTTCTCACTTCTCATTTCCTTGATCCATAGAACCTGTTTAGTTCTGATACAGTTCTTGAGATATGAATCCGAATCTTAAACAACAAAATTTGAGACTTGGTTGAGTTCTCCTTTCATAGCCCGAATTCAGTTTGTGTTTGTGAGAGTTTCTTCTCTTTGAAAGATGATTGGTTTCACCAATTCAGTGAGAGTCTTTGAGAGGTAATTCGGGGAGGAGTTGATATATTAACATCTGACTTAGTTCCTCAAGGTTGTTTCAGAACTTGTTCAGAACCAGAACATCATCATGCCTCATGTGTACATCACTAGACATGATTTGCATGAACCTCTTGTTCTCACAATGATGATCAACTTATTTGGGGTTGTTCACACATATCTAAGAATTAACTAGTTTCTTCAAGCTAACATATTTTACGCCATCTTTTATGACATCAGTTGGAGAACCTAGACACCTGAAATGATAGCATCCAATTTCATAGCACAAGTGGTTATGAGAACACTTGATCTATTGAAAATCAGATTATCAACATTTGATTTTTACTATGATGATTTCAGGTTGTTGGAGCTTGATCACCGAACCAGTTAATAGTTCGTTCAGAATCAACTGAGTCTTTGGGATTTAGTTTTCCATTGAATCTTTTGATCATTCCAAATTCTGACATTGAATCATTTCTAATAATCTGAATTTTTCATTTCTTTCTGAAATTCAAAGTCTTAGAACATCAATCTTTCTTCTTTACATGAAGAGACCCAGGATGAGTTTTTAAACGAGAAATTCATGGGTGGACCTAATCCGTTTCTTGAAAACATCTCAAAAACTCATAATGAATTAATCTTCAGCAAACAAGATTTCTTGCTTTCTGATGATTCATCTTTTAATCATATACGTGGTTTTATCCATACGTATTTTCAGAATGAGCATTCAACAGATACTTCCATTGATCTGACGAATTTATCTTATCAATTGATTCTTCAACTTTAGTGAGGCTTCAACTTGAATCAGTGACTTGCTCACGAAGTAATCAGATTGATTACAATTTTGTACACAGTTAACTGCTGAACTGTTACAGAAATTGTAAGTGGATTTCAATCTCACCAAGAGTACTTCTACGCACCACGTCTGGATCTTTTTCTGACACTGTTAAGTGTTTGATGTGAATCAATAACAGAACCGGAGCTCTGATACCAATTGAAGGTGCGAGAAAGACACAAGAAAGGGGGGTTTGAATTGTGTATTTACTGTTTCTGTAACTTTTCGCATCTTGTTAATTTGACGATCAGGAACCTTCAATGTTCATTGAGAGATTCTGATCTATTAACTAACGAGTATGAGAACCGTATAAGTTCTGTTCATAAGATATGATACTCAGAACTTGCAGTGCGGAAGCTTATCAGAGATGGGCTGCAAGGTTCTGGATTTGCTTAATACGAGGTTCTGATATCCAAAGCAGGAACATAAAGAGAGATACTAAGCAAAGGAGTAAAGGACACATGATATATCCTGGTTCACCACGCGGGCTAATCCAGTCCACCCTCCTCAGGTGATTTCGCCTTGAACACAAGGACTTGGTCCACTATAACCAAATCATGATTACACTTGCACGGGCAACAACCGGTGACTAACCACTTGCACAGCCGCACTATGACTAGCAACACAATGAACCGTTCAGGGATCCAACCAGATATAACATTTATTGACCGAGCAGAACCACTGCTAGGATTTCACAGCTAGCCGTTCAGGGATTCAATTTAATGAATATAACGCTACTGACCATATTTCAGGATTTTCCACAATGACCCTCAGCCATTGTCATCTCAAGTATCTGATCACCACGTGATCTACTCAAGGGCCTCTACTCACAGCTGAACCATTCAGGGATCCATCAGGATATAACGTTCACTTGAGGAGTCTCAATTCATCTAGTTGAATTGGCAAATGGGAGATTACAAATCGTGCTTCTTAATAAGCAAGTTTCTCCTAGGTTTAAGTATAAATAACACACACATGTGTTCAAGCAAGTTTTGAGCAATCGGCTCCTTGCTTTCCTAAGAAACTACAAAGATGTATTTAGATATTATGATTGTTGACATCTTGTAGATCTTCTTCTTCATCGTCTTCTGGTTGAGCAAGCCTTGAGCAGCAACTCCTTGCTTCAGATCTTCAATGTAGCTTTGACGAGAAGGTTGGTTGATGACTTGACTGATCTTTAATTGTTGTCTTCTTCATCAACAGCTTCTGTTTGATTGTTGTTGTTGTGTTAATTTGTTCTTTGGAGTTTCAACAATAATTGCCATGAGTGAATTAATGACAACTTTGAATATTCTAAGTGTTACAACGAGAACTCATCGTTGTTGCTATCTTCACACAATGACTTGGTCAATTTTGTAGATGAACATTCAGTTCGTAATTCTACAAGTGATAGACACATCAGAAGCAAAAACTCTTTCCATTAAATAGCTAGTAGAAATATAACCGTTAGAGAATACTGTTGGCTGTTTGGAAAAGAGACGTGAAATAATGAGTTGTACTGACACATCCTCTTTTTGCAGAGGAGATCTTTTCTTGGGCAGTGTGTATATTTAACTCACAACGGTAATATTTAGACTTTGAAAATTCAGTGGCTTTTGATGTTAATTTGATGAAGCATGAGTGGAGTCTTTGTAGCAGAATATCTGATGCTTCAAGTCTTCCGTTAATTGAAGAAGTCCATTAGGAATCAGTCTTCAGAACTTCAGCACTTGGTCTTTAAGAGTGTTATCCTTTTCTGCTTTAGATCTTTCGAATCTTCAGAACTTGTCTTCAGAATCTTCAGAACTTCTTGTTTGAAACCTTGATCTTCAGAACTCGTTAGTCTTCTGAATCTTTTTGCACTTGGTCTTCAGCGCCTGCAGCCATCAGAACTTCAAGTCATAGGAGTCTTCAGAACTTTGGTTCTTTCTGAGTGTACTTCTTCAGAAGCTACGCCATCTTCAGAATCTTGATCACTCTCAGAGAGCATTCACAAGAGCATTGCAACATCAATCTTGGCATCCTTGGATTTGGCTGATTATGACTAGATAAACAAGCGTTCTTGCTTCTTGCGACTTTAGTCACACATAGTAACTTCGCATATACATATATTCAATCATAGTACATCTGGCTGGTGTATGTTGGTTCTGATGTATTTAGTTCTTATGATCTGCACACAACACACGTTAGACCATAAAATGGTTCTTTCATAAATACTTATTGTTATCATCAAAACATAGATTGACTTGTAGAGACAATTCTTGCTCTCACAATCTCCCCCTTTTTGATGATGACAAAACCAAGTATTTTGATTGAACATTTTATACAAGGTAATCACCAAAGTAAACAAATTCAGAGTGTGGAACAACAGCTCCCCCTGAATGAGTTATCCTCAAAGCTCTATCTGAGATCATCTAGGATTTGATATAATCCAAAGGTATACAGAGTAGCAACTTGAGTTGTCAGATCAGAAATAGAAAAGAGTTACTCTTCTATCTTGTTCTTAGGAAAAAGAAGAGTCTTTAGCATCTGGACTAGTTCATCGGAACTTCCATCTTCAGATCTTCAAAACTCAGTTTCCTTTGTTATCATATCAGAGCTTGTTATCTTCAGAGTCTTCTGAAGCATTTCTACTTTTCAGTAGATTCAATTGAGCGCAGAATTAGAGTAGTTCTTCGATTGATAAACATAGCTTTGCTGTATATCAGAAACTGTCTTTTGAGATACTCCCCCTGAGTTTCAGGCTATATGAGGTTTTTGGATTTTGCATTTTAGTCTTCTGGGTAATCTCCCCCTAATTTCCATAAGTCAGATACTGGGATATTTCAGAATCGAAATTCAGAGTTTCTAAATTTAATCACCAATGTTGATCATGACTTTTCAGAGTTTGACTTTGAACACAGGTTTATTTCAGACCTTGTTATTGTCACAACTCAGTTAAATTTTCAAAGCTTGATTTTTGATCAGATACTAAATGAAGGTTAAAGCTTGTGATCAATCAACGCTTGATTCTGAATCTGGTGCATCTTGATTTAGTCGGATGTAAGGTTGATGTGCTAACTCTTACACCAGAGTTTTTTGAAACTGATACCAAGTGAAGAATTTCTTTTCATACGCTTAAGAGATAATTCATTTGAGTGCTGATATTGATATCAATGAAGATATTGGACAGTAGTCCACAACTTTGATTGAGAGTCTGATACTAATCTTTGATTGAGTAGTCCACATCTTATCTCAGTTACTGACGGTTCTGGTCCGAGTCTCCTTACTAATCCCCAAAATTTTTCTTTTAGCATAATTTCAGATATTATTCTCCCGTATGGGACGTAAGAGTTCAACTGAGTTCTTGAAACTCTGATAGAAGGTTTCAAGTGATTGAAAATAGTTTTGGGAAGATTGATTTTAAATTGGTGTGTTAGTCGGAAAACAAATACTCTGTCATCTTGGGACAGTGTGCTCCTTGCAGTTGCACGAGGTCGAAGATTGGTTAGAGATAATCTGAACCATGTTCTGGGTGAAGGAAGCAGTTTCTCAGGGTTGTTTGGTTCATAAGGAACCGAATCATCGAATAAAACCTTGCATTTCTTTACTAAGCTCAGGTCAGATTGAAAGTCTTCAACAGTGACCCCAGAGGTGACACAATTTATAAGCTTTTCTAATGAGGGAATGGAGATGGTGATTGGAAAGCTATATACTTCAGACCAGATGGTGTTGCCATCATTACTGATTCTGGAATATTTCCAGAATTCTTTCACAAGAACTGGAATGATAGGGCCGTTTAGCAGTGAATAATAACCACTCCAAGATTGTATTTGCATGCTTCTTACAATTTCCAGATCATTATTTTGAAGTCTAGCTAGGTTTGGTCTTTTCTCTGGAATAACTTCTAGGGTTTCATCATTTCCTCTAAATGTTGGAGAGGCCATTTGTTAACACACAGAAGATTCTAAATTAAGATTGGTTTGGATGAGGATGAGCGAGAACGAAGTAGAATCCTATTATTTATAGGCGAAGTGAGAGCGAGGAGTGTAATGACTGGATTGGTACGCCAAGATTTGGGTTTACTATTTCCTAGGTGGCCATGATTAATTAGGGTATGCTAAAAGGCGTGAACGTGTGGGAAAAGAAAACGGAGCAGTTACTCATTTATTGGGAAGTTAAAGACTTTATTACTGAAGATTTCTTGAGCTGTAAAACATGACACGTCATTTATGCAATATTTTAATGGTTCATTAAGAATTTTTATGAGTGGGTACCAGATATAAATAACGTGAGACAAAAGATAACAAAGATATATATATTCATAAATGATGCAGGCATACATTTAACCATCTAGTATCCTAATCTGTCAACTAATTTGAGAACCAGTCACTGTCAAACGTTTCGCAAGAATTTTCAATAAGAGCAATATCAGGACCGCATCTGGTTCTGCTAATTGTTTGTACAACTCCTGTTTTGAAAAATACTTCAGTTAGGATTCTTCCGTAAGGGATCGTAGTTTCAAGGGTAGTTCTTGACACGAGAATGGTGTCCTTGAGATGGTCAAATATGATTTGTGGCAAATTTAACTGAATTTGGTTAAGAAGACACATGATTATAGGCTTGTCATCATGATACAAAAGGTTTTTGTATGTGCTTCGAGGTTTGACATTTGTCAGAATGAATTTAAACCATCCTCTGGCGTGGGGCAGGAGTTTCTCAGGATTAGTAGGTTCGAAGGTAGAACCTTTATCAAACAAGTAGTGTAATTTTGCATCAAGGGTGCATCGAATGGATGCATGACTAGGAGTGATGCCTTCTATTGGGCATTCAATGGCTTCAGCGATTTTTGAAGCGTTGAAGGAGAGAGGAATACCATAGATGTCTGAAGAAATGGTCAGACCATCATGGCTGACAGCAACATTGATCCAAAACGTTTTTATGATGTTTGGGTAAATGGAACCTCTAAGTATATGAATGTACCCATTCCAATTTTGAGAATGAATGCCTAGATCTAAATTATGATCAACATCCATTAGCTTAGGTTGTTTTTCACTAATTATTTCAAGAGAGTTGTCATCGCCAAAGAAGGTTCTTGGAGTCAATGATTGGTTTGCCATGAGAATGGTGAGAAAGTCTTTTGAGGATATTAAGTCAGGAGTTTAGAGAGGTGTGAGTTTTAGTAAGTTAGAAACTGCGGATAATATATATATATATATATATATATATATATATATATATATAAATATATATAGAATAAGACTTGTATTATTGAGTAATAGGGTTAGCAAGGATGAACAGATACTCTTGTTAGGGAGAGAGAGAGAGAGATTTGGTTCTAGAGAGGTGTTGACTGAAGCACACCTATGGTCAATAGGATATGACTAGACGCTGATGGAGGAATCTCTTACTAGAGGACATAGGCAAACAGATACACGGGAGGACAAAAAGGTTTTCTTAAGAATTGTTTCAAAAAGTTAAAAAAGAGATTCGGGTTTTGATTATCAAGAAAAGTAAGTGGAGGCATGACGAAGGTTGGATGATGTTTTAAACTTTCAGGGTTTTAAGTGTAGGAGCATGAAAGGGAGACGTGACTTCATAGAGTAAGTGTGTAGATTGATTTATGCCTAGTCTAGGAAAGATATAGGTCAGTTCAAAAGATTTTAGTAAGATCTTATTAAGTTGTCAGAGATATGTTGTGCAATGATGATTGTATCTTTTGCGTGTAGTTTTTGTTAAAGGGTTATCTTGGATTTAGCAATTTCTTTTCATCTATGCGTAACAGATTTTCTATTGGTTGATTATTTCCCTAAAGAAACATGTACGAATTCCTAAATGATTATCTAGTAACACATGCTATGATAAATTTGAAAGAATTCTAATTAAGGCATCTCATGAGTTTAACAAATTATTAGTGAAAAGAAAAGTGTACCTTAGACCTTTCAGACTTGGCTTGCTTTTATCATCTTTCTGCTTTTGCATATTTCTGAGTAAGCTGCAGATGTTCCTTGGGTTCTTCAAGATAAGCTTATCTTCTGACTTCTGAAGAGAATATTTTCTTGGAAGGTGATCCTAGTTGGATCATAGATTTCTCTCTCTTTTCCTGTTCAACCTTGTCCTTTAGCTCTCAGGGTTACAATAACGGAGATTTGGACTTAGCATGATCAGAGTGACCATTTTAGATGAGCTAGGTCAATTCCTTGCAATCCTTTTTGATAAGGCGATATTAGTATGTGTGGGAGCAATACTGAGTGAACACTAAATTTCTTTTAATGACCTCATTCATAAATAACAGATTACATCTGTTTTGAATGTTTCTCACTTCTCATTTCTTTGATCCATAGAACCTGTTTAGTTCTGATACAGTTCTTGAGATATGAATCCGAATCTTAAACAACAAACTTTGAGACTTGGTTGAGTTCTCCTTTCATAGCCCGAATTCAGTTTGTGTTTGTGAGAGTTTCTTCTCTTTGAAAGATGATTGGTTTCACCAGTTCAGTGAGAGTCTTTGAGAGGTAATTCAGGGAGGAGTTGATATATTAACATCTGACTTAGTTCCTCAAGGTTGTTTCAGAACTTGTTCAGAACCAGAACATCCTTATGCCTCATGTGTACATCACTAGACATGATTTACATGAACCTCTTGTTCTCACAATGATGATCAACTTATTTGGGGTTGTTCACACATATCTAAGAATTAACTAGTTTCTTCAAGCTAACATATTTTACGCCATCTTTTATGACATCAGTTGGAGAACCTAGACACCTGAAATGATCGCATCCAATTTCATAGCACAAGTGGTTATGAGAACACTTGATCTATTGAAAATTAGATTATCAACATTTGATTTTTACTATGATGATTTCAGGTTGTTGGAGCTTGATCACCGAACCAGTTAATAGTTCGTTCGAAATCAACTGAGTCTTTGGGATTTAGTTTTCCATTGAATCTTTTGATCATTCCAAATTCTGACATTGAATCATTTCTAATAATTTGAATTTTTCAGATTCTGAATTTAACAGATTTCTTTCTGAAATTCAAAGTCTTAGAACATCAATCTTTCTTCTTTACATGAAGAGATCCAGGATGAGTTTTTAAACGAGAAAGTCAAGGGTGGACCTAATCCGTTTCTTGAAAACATCTCAAAAACTCATAATGAATTAATCTTCAGCAAACAAGATTTCTTGCTTTCTGATGATTCATCTTTTAATCATATACGTGGTTTTATCCATACGTATTTTCAGAATGAGCATTCAACAGATACTTCCATTAATCTGACGAATTTATCTTATCAATTGATTCTTCAACTTTAGTGAGGCTTCAACTTGAATCAGTGACTTGCTCACGAAGTAATCAGATTGATTACAATTTTGTACACAGTTAACTGCTGAACTGTTACAGAAATTGTAAGTGGATTTCAATCTCACCAAGAGTACTTCTACGCACCACGTCTGTATCTTTTTCTGACACTGTTAAGTGTTTGATGTGAATCAATAACAGAACCGGAGCTCTGATACCAATTGAAGGTGCGAGAAAGACACAAGAAATGGGGGTTTGAATTGTGTATTTACTGTTTCGGTAACTTTTCGCATCTTGTTAATTTGACGCTCAGGAACCTTCAATGTTCATTGAGAGATTATGATCTATTAACTAACGAGTATGAGAACCGTATAAGTTCTGTTCATAAGATATGATACTCAGAACTTGCAGTGCGGAAGCTTATCAGAGATAGGCTGCAAGGTTCTGGCTTTGCTTAATACGAGGTTCTGATATCCAAAGCAGGAACATAAAGAGAGATACTAAGCAAAGGAGTAAAGGACACATGATATATCCTGGTTCACCACGCGGGCTAATCCAGTCCACCCTCCTCAGGTGATTTCGCCTTGAACACAAGGACTTAATCCACTATAACCAAATCATGATTACACTTGCACGAGCAACAGTCGGTGACTAACCACTTTCACAGTCGCACTGTGACTAACAACACAATGAACCGTTCAGGGATCCAACCGGATATAACGTTCATTAACCGAGCAGAACCACTACTGGGATTTCACAGCTAGCCGTTCAGGGATTCAATTTAATGAATATAACGCTACTGACCATATTTCAGGATTTTCCACAATGACCCTTAGCCATTGTCATCTCAAGTATCTGATCACCACGTGATCTACTCAAGGGCCTCTACTCACAGCTGAACCATTCAGGGATCCATCAGGATATAACGTTCACTTGAGGAGTCTCAATTCATCTAGTTGAATTGGCAAACTGGAGATTACAAATTGTGCTTCTTAATAAGGAAGTTTCTCCTAGGTTTAAATACAAAGAACACACACATGTGTTCAAGCAAGTTTTGAGCAATCGGCTCCTTGCTTTCCTAAGAAACTACAAAGATGTATTTAGATATTATGATTGTCGACATCTTGTAGATTTTCTTCTTCTTCGTCTTCTAGTTGAGCAAGCCTTGAGCAGCAACTCCTTGCTTCAGATCTTCAATGTAGCTTTGACGAGAAGGTAGGTTGATGACTTGACTGATCTTTAATTGTTGTCTTCTTCATCAAGAACTTCTGTTTGATTGTGGTTGTTGTGTTAATTTGTTCTTTGGAGTTTCAACAACAATTTCCATGAGTGAATTAATGACAACTTTGAATATTCTAAGTGTTACAACGAGAACTCATCGTTGTTGCTATCTTCACACTATGACTTGGTCAATTTTGTAGATGAATATTCAGTTCGTAATTCTACAAGTGATCGACACATCAGAAACAAAAACTCTTTCCATTAAATAGCCAGTAGAAATATAGCCGTTAGAGAATACTGTTGGCTGTTTGGAAAAGAGACGTTGTGAAATAATGAGTTGTACTGACACGTCCTCTTTTTGCAGAGGAGATCTTTTCTTGGGCAGTGTGTATATTTAACTCACAACAGTAATATTTAGACTTCGAAACTTCAGTGGCTTCTGATGTTAATTTGATGAAGCATGAGTGGAGTCTTTGTAGCAGAATATCTGATGCTTCAAGTCTTCCGTTAATTGAAGAAGTCCATTAGGAATCAGTCTTCAGAACTTCAGCACTTGGTCTTTAAGAGCGTTATCCTTTTCTGCTTTAGGTCTTCCGAATCTTCAGAACTTGTCTTCTGAATCTTCAGAACTTCTTATTTGAAACCTTGATCTTCAGAACTCGTCAGTCTTCAGAATCTTTCTGCACTTGGTCTTCAGCGCCTTCAGCCATCAGAACTTCAAGTCATAGGAGTCTTCAGAACTTTGGTTCTTTCTGAGTGTACTTCTTCAGAAGCTACGCCATCTTCAGAATCTTGATCACTCTCAGAGAGCATCCACAAGAGCATTGCAACAATAATCTTGGCATCCTTGGATCTGGCTGATTATGACTAGATAAACAAGCGTTCTTGCTTCTTGCAACTTTAGTCACACATAGTAACTTCGCATATACATATATTCAATCATAGTACATCTGGCTGGTGTATGTTGGTTCTGATGTATTTAGTTCTTATGATCTGCACACAACACACGTTAGACCATAAAATGGTTCTTTCATAAATACTTATTGTTATCATCAAAACATAGATTGACTTGTAGAGACAATTCTTGCTCTCACACATTTTACTTTTGTCTTACACTTTGATGTTTTATGCCTAATTCCTACACAATAACACACAAATCAAAGCAACCAAAGGCATTTGCAACATATTTGAAGATTAGCATGAGATGAAAAATGCCAATAAATGTGGATCAAGTTAAAGCATGTTTGGTATTCAATAGTTCATGTATCCCATCTTTTAAGACAAATCAAGTAAAGTTAAAGCTTTTAGTTTCCTCAATTTTAATGCATTCGAATTTTCAAATAAATAATAGAAAGATTTAAAATGTATCTTCTTTCAAAGCATACAACCGTATCCTAATAAGTCTCTGAAGTATCTTATTTTCATGGCTTGCTTCAGCGACAAGATCCTTTAAGTTTGGCTAATTGTAATTAGATTGCACTTTCTCGAATAGGCGTAAGATACTTTCGTGCATTGGTCTATTCGTCTGGTTTTTAGGTTTGGACATCAACATTCACTTTTCAGTCCATCGATTGATATCTGAAACTACCTCTATTTTCGTAGAGGTATTCATATTTAGCATAAAAACCAAATTGACTATGATTAACGGTTGCTAAAACAAAGACTTTTTTCAAAGCTTTTATTCTATAATATATCGTCTTTTGGATGATCCTCATGACCCTAAGGCTAAGTGAGATTAATCACTCATAACAATAATACTTTTATAAAATATGTTTATAAGCATGGTATATATATATATAGGGAAATGCTAACACACACCCAAAAGTGTTGGGTCCCACACAAAAATACACTACATCTATTTTCTTTCTATTTTTTTCTTCATCTTTTTAATGTGGGTCCCACCCAAAATTGGTGGGCTCCACACAAAAATACACTAAGGTGTATGTTGCTAATGCACACCTACATGGGTGTGCATTAGCATAACCCATATATATATATATATATATATATATATATATATATACACACACACACGAACATGAAAGTAATTCTAAACAAGTAATATAAATATAGATGAATAAAAGTAAATAAAAATATGAATCTTAATTTGTTAAGAAAATAGAAGTATAAATGATTGCTCTGAGATGAGACTTGTGCAGAATTCTTAAAATTGTATAAGAGATTTTTTTTTAATAGGCAATGAATAGAAATACGCAGCACAAGGGGTGCTACAAACCCGGATACAACTAGCGGGAATGCGACGTCCGCTTAAAACAAGCTAAAGGGGCAGTATGCCAATCATACAAGCTACAAGAACTACAACCTAAATTAGAAAATTACAACTTCCAAGAAAGGAACTTAATAGAAGTGACAGTATCGATAACAGAAACCGATTTATTCGAGAAAACTTTGTTATTCCTGCTGGTCCAAATACACCACACTGTCACAGACCAAATGAAAGACCCAAAACCTCGACCATAACTCTTATCCCGCGGGAAGATAGATGAAACGAAGGAGGAGAGACAAGAATCCTGAGCTTTGAATTCCAAACCAGTCCACAACTCAATGCTGCTCCAAACTTCTGCAGCAAAAGAACAAGAGGAGAAAAGATGGAAACTCGATTCCACACACGAGTCACATATAGAACACACTGCCGACACTCTGTCTGAGATAATTTTCCTCTTCTCCAGCTGCTCCTTCGTGGCCACTCGGTCCCTAAACAATCTCCAAAGAAACACCTGCATTTTAGATTGGATTTTCAACTTCCACACTACTTAAACGACTTCTAAAAACTCAGCCGAAACTTCCGAGGCTAAATTCTGGTTCCCTGCATTCGATATAGATATCTTCCTATAACAATCAGCTACAGAAAACTCATCCGAATTAGTCGCTTCCCTACTCACGACGTCCTCACCCTCCATCTTTGGGGCTATACCTTGTAAAGCATACCAGAAATCTGACTCCTCCCGAGCCGTGACAGAATCATGACCAAAAGGAAGAAATTCCACCTCCCACTTCCAAACCTCTTCCCTCTAGTAACCCGAAGAAAAAACAGAACAATTGGGCTATTTCGCGTGCACGAACAAATTAGGGAACAAGGCTTGAAAGGAAACGTTAAACGCCCACTTGCACTTCCAGAAAGAAAGATCTCTACCATCTCCTAAAACACAAAATAAATTGTCCACAAAGACATCACTAGAATTCACTTTAGACTTACTAACCTGCTGGATGTCCCTCCACCATATGGATTGAGTTTTAACCTGCTTAAGATCCGAACCACCAGTGACAGCTAACGACATACCCTCTTTCGCATACCTATACTTCAGTAAGTCGTACCATATAACTTTCTTCTCCTTCAAGCATATCCATTTCCATTTCATCAAAAGAGATCTATTGAAATTCTCAAGATCCTTAATTCCCAGGCCACCGTTCTCCTTTGAGGAACACATCGACTTCCAATCAACCCAATGGACAACTCTCCTCCCTAAAGAACCACCCCAAAGAAAATTGCTCATCAATCTATCTATAGCCTTTATAACACCTTTAGGAGCTTTATAAAACGACATCAAATACAGAGGGAGAGAGTTGAGGACGCTGTTAATAAGAACGACCCGACCCCCAATAGATAAATATCTTCCTTTCCAAGTAGCGAGTCTCCTACCCACCAAGTCCACAAGTTCCCTCCATATCATCGTAACACGTGGACTATGGCCAACATAAATACCAAGGAATTTAAAGGGCAAAGAGCATAACTCACAGTTCAAAAACTCCGTTGCCGCAAGAAGAAAATCCTGGCTGACATTCACTCCCCCTATACGACTCTTATAAAAGTTAATCTTCAAACCCGAAATTAACTCGAAACCTCTAAGAACCGCCTTAATACACCACAAGTTCTCCCACTTAGCTTCCCCTATTAACAGCGTGTCGTCGGCGAACTGAACAAATTTAAAAACCAACTCCTCTGAAACTTTGAAACCCGAAAATAACTCCAGACTAACTGCCTTATTAAGAATTTGGGTTAGAACTTCCATCACCAGAACAAACAAGAAAGGAGACAAAGGGTCCCCTTGCCAAAGGCCCTTCCCTACTTTGAAATCTCTCGTTGGACTCCCATTAACAAGTATAGACATCGACCCACTACAAACCAACGAATCCATCCACTCCATCCACCTCCTCCCAAAGTTCATATTGGTAAGAATGAAGCGAAGAAAATCCCAAGAGACACAATCGTACGCTATCTCAAAATCAATCTTCATGACCAAACAGTCCCGATTACTCCTCTTGGCTAAATCCAAACATTCGTTAACCACGACCACCCCGTCGAAAATACACCTACTAGGAGCAAAAACAGATTGTTCATCTGACACTATGGAACCCACAACTTTCTTTAAATGACCAGCCAATATTTTAGACATAAATTTTTGGAAACAACTAACTAAACAGATGGGACGGTAATTGACAAGGGACTGAGGGTGCTTCACCTTAGGAACCAGAGCAATGAAAGAAGCAGTCGCAGCCTTAGACAGAGTGGGGTTAGAGAAGAAATCTCTAACGAATTTGAAAACATCCTCCTTAACCGTGCCCCAACATTTCTGAAAAAAGGCAAAAGTGTAACCGTCAGGACCCGGGCTTTTGTTATCTTCACACGACCACACTACATCTCTAATCTCTTCTTCAGTAAACTCTTCCTCTATATAACTTTTATCCTTCTCTGACAACTTTTTGAAATCCAGGTTCTGAATAACCGGACGCCCAAGCAAGTCTTCAGCAAAGTTCTTATCAAAGAAATTGGCTACCTCTTTTTTAATCTCATCCACCTTATCCAACACTGCACCACCAGAATTAATAACAGTTAGCTCATTTCTACGCCTTCTGCCCCTCACAACGTTATGGAAGAAACTCGAATTGCTGTCTCCATCTTTCAGCCATAATGCTCTTGCCTTGAGCCTTAACATCCTTTCGTTCAAGTAAAGGTTACTCCACATCATACCACTAGCTGCCCTTCTTTGAACCCCCAAACCACCCTCTCCAGCCGTTCCAATATAACCCGCCTGTTCATCAAGATCATTCAACTTATCCACCGCCTGGTCAATGTTGAGATTAATCCACCCAAAGGTTTCCCTATTCCACATTCTAAGACTTTTTTTCAGAAGCCCCAGCTTAGTTTTAAGAACAAAATCTCCTCTGCCTCTGACTTCATAAGACCTCCATCCAACAGTTGTTAAAAACAAAAGGTTTTGGCCCCCAGTCCAAACGGTTAGGTCTCAACCAGATCGGACAATGATCGGAGACGTCCCTCTTACCAACGTATTGACCCACAATCCCCCATTCCTCCGTAATGAAAGGAGAGATTAAAAATCTATCCAATCTAGTCTTAGCTGAACCCGAGCTATTAAACCAAGTGAAAGACCCTCCAAGACACGGAACGTCAACACAATCCATGTCACAGATAAAGTTGTTAAACTCCTCAATCTCCTTGCTTCTTCTACGATGACTACCACCTCTTCTTTCACTATGATGAGAAATCGCATTGAAGTCGCCACCAAGAACTAGACCAACACTGCCAAATTTCCTTCTCAGTGCCACCAAATCCTGCCAAAGTTTCCTTTTCCCAGCCATATTACAAGGGGAATAGACATTGATAAGAAGAATGTCTTTACCCTTCCATTCAACCAGAACACCTAAAAACCCCTCTCCCTTACAACTCAGAATGACATTGAATTTCTCCCTCTTCCACAGAATAACAATACCCCCAGCAGCACCAACCGCATCCACTGCAGACCAATCGACATTAGGATCCCCCCATAAAGAATAAGCCATACGCTCATCCATAGAACCCAACTTAGATTCTTGAATAAAATAGAAATCCATGTTACCCTCACGAAGAACCCCTGCGAGCCTCTTCCTTTTCACTATATTACCACACCCTCTGATATTAAAAGATAGAATATTCATTTTCCACCTTTTAAAATAGACTCCCTCATAACTTTACCTGCTTTATCTCTAACCTCAAACCCTTGAATTACCTTAATTAAGTTATCCTTCTTCTCTTCGATGTTGATGCCAAGAGAATTGATAATGTCACAAACCTTCTTCGATACCTTTGATTCCACTTCAGCCCAAAACCTTGAGTTACCATTAGCCACTTCTGAGTCCGTGATAGAGAAACAACGAGAGACCACATCTTCCGTCTGAGCTAACTCCTCCGCTTTCTTCTTACCCCTGGTGAAAGGAAGCTTGGTTTTGGACACCCTTGCCACCTCACGCCTACAGACTCTACTAGTATTTGAGCAGTCTTCCTTCGACGAACTCGACAGAGAAGAACAAATATTGATAATTGGGGCTTCCTGAAACCCTAGTTTCGCACCCAGAATCCCCGACGGAGAAAGGGGAAAATTGCTTCCATCGTGTTGAATCAAAGCCCCTTGCCCAACCTTCCCACTATTGGGCCTACAATCCAATTGGGCTTTTAGCAAACCTTCAAAAGCAACAGAATTGTCTCTCAGCACTATACCATCCCCCACGTGATACTTGGATGAAGCATCGGGCCCCACCAAACCATTGACTGCAGAAACATTGTCAACATCCAATGGGGAGGCGACAAGCTCCTTCGACCTAATTGTTGCCACTGAGTCCACCCTATCCTCGAGACGCACACCTTTCCCAAAAAAGGTATCTTTTGTCTTTTCCTTTGATAAAGCATTTAATTGATTATGTCCTGATATAACGTCAACACGTTCCCCCATATTAGTCCTCTGCATGTCTTCAGATGTCCCATCCACACCTACCTCTTCTGACGACCAATCACCATCACCATCCTCTGCTCTAACACTGCCTATGCTGTCTCTCACGAAGGAGGATTCTGACTCCGAATCAGCCACAGCTCCGACCTCCCTCTCCACCGTCCTAGCCAGCGGACCAAGCATTTCCTCAGCCAACCTTATCCTGAAAACAACACCATTGATAGAGACTCTAACCACCTCGTCAATCAGGGTCCCCACCTTAGTTCTAACCATGATGCTAGCAACATTTAACTTGGTAGCGTCCATAGAACTAGATTCGCTGCACACGAAATGACCAACTAAGGAGGATAGAAATTCAAAGAACTCGAACGACCAGGTGTGGCAGGGAATGCCATAACATCTAAGCCAAGTGATTCGTTCCGGATCCACCATATGAGGCTCCCATTTTACAACTTCCACGAACCATTGAGAAAGCTAGTCCCATGCACCAGACAATAAATCCTCCAATTCTCCATCACCTGTATCTTCTAAGAGACAAAGATTGGCACCCAGGGGGGTAACTTTAACACCAAAATACCCTTCAACATGGAAATTCCTGTTCATGTTGTAGGTTGAGCCAGGATTGATCACTTTCCCCACGTAAGCTCGTTGATATCTTCCTAACGATTCTTCCGGAACGTCAAACTTCAAACACTTACCATCTTGAAAACCTTTGATCCCTGCTACTTCAGAATAGCTCAAATCCTTCCTAACCCCTCCAGATAACGGAGTAGCCATATCCCTTTTAGGGTTCACAGACTTAGCTATGTAACTCTTTGTGCCTGCCACAGTATTCCCCGCTGGAACATTATGATTCACACCTGTCTTCTTAGCGAACCTTGGCAAGTTGGCGAACGGTTTTTTACCCTCAATCAAGGCATTATCAAGCCTCAGGACCAGACCTCTAACATCCTCCACATTAAAGAAACGCACAAACCCGAATCTTTTCCCTCTTTTGTCTCTCTTATCCGAAATAAAAACCTCATCAACTTCACCAAAGCTCTTCATTGTTAAGAATAGATCTTTTGCCCTATAACTCTCTGGGAATTCTGTAATGAAGATCGTTGTGGAATCCTGAACATTCTTCCCTTTCGTTCTACCTTCCGCTTCCCAGTGGACATTGCTCCTCTTACGGTTCTGTCATTGAACATGCTCCCACCCATTACCATCCTCCATGATGAAGAGGATGATTTTCTGTTTGCAACTGCTTGGATAAATCAGTTAAAGTTCTTTTTTAGGTTATATTCATCCGTCTAGACTGTTTTCCTAATCCATACTCTCACCCAACAAGACACACCTTAGAATTAAGACGACATGTTGATAGATGTAAATCCTATAATGGGTGCAAGCAAAGATAAGAAAATTGAAAATCTAACAAGTTTCATGCAAGTGTACAAAGTAATCCAAGTGTACAAAGTAATGAGAGGTCCAAATACATAAATGCAACATTTGATGAGTATAATTTATGACGAGAGGAATATGTGTGGGACAAGAAGCAAGGACTTGGATGTTGTGTGATACCCTTCGCTGGCACACTCGCTAACGTTCGCTAGGCGAACCTTCGCTGGCTGCTTCGCCAACACTCGCCTAGCGAATGCTGTTGTTGATTTCTTCCTTCAATGGCAACTTGCTTCCAATCTTTGTGTATCACAATCTTGATCTTTTTATGCCTATTCCTACACATTAGCACACAAATTACAAGCACCACAAGTATATTTCAATAATTGTATAAGAGATAAATTAATCGTGAGTTGTAAAATTATAAAAATCTTACATACCATTACAAAGGGATCCTAGGTGACTTTATAGCCCCAACGCCAATAATATTACATAAATTCGCTTATAACTGAGGTGTAAATTGCCCTTAATTAATCAGATCGTAAAACCAAAACAACTGAAAAAGATATGAGGAGAAATTTGAGAGTTTTATGTATGTAACAAGAGTTACTGCTTGGAAGTAATAATTATTATATTTGTATTTGTTAGTACGATTTAACTGTAATTTAATCTGATCTGGCACAAAATAGGTCCTTTTTTGAATGTCAATTACGGTCGTAATTGGTATTATAGGTTAATTTTAAGAGAGTTTCTTAATGCACCACTCAATTTTTTAGACACTGCGTGAAATTTCTCTTACACCCCCTGATTCCGGATGTGCACATCCGGACGCACCGTGACCTTAAAAAAAAAATTTGTTCTGGATGTGCATATCCGGCAGGCCTCCGGATCTGCATATCCGGAAACATTGCTGATATATTTGAACCTGCATGATCACTCCCCCTTCCCATTCTCAACCTTTCTTCTTCCATACTCACCCTCACCAACCCAAAAAAACTACTTCATAAATATCATTTCTCACTAAAAAACTTCAACTTTTTGGTGCAACAAATCAAAGGGAGCAATAGAAGATTGAATTTCAGGTAAATATTCAACTTCATCCACTACATTGCTCACATTATCAATCTACTTTTTTGGAAAAAAACAAGTTACGCTACTTCCGGAATGAATTGAGCATGAACAATTCCGGATGTGCACATCCGAAAAAGTGTCTGGAACTAATTAATTTTAATTTTGAGCAATTTTTAATATGTTTTATTTATACATACTTATTGTTTATAAATAGATATGGTGCATCCCGATAACATGTCAAAAGAATTAGTTTCGCCGATTTCCCCGAAAGATGAAGGGATTATCGTTAAGTCGGTTGATGTCGGCGGTGACTTTAATAACAAGCAAGAGTTTGATGATTATGAAAGCATGCTCGCATACATTCGTAGGACGGCTATTGAGCTTGGCTTCGGTGTAAATATCGGAAGATCGGATAATGGTTCGGAAAGAAGAAAGGCTTTTGTAATTTTGGGGTGCGAAAGAAGCGGCAAATATCAAGTACCTCTACGGAAGTTAAAAAAAGACGAGACCGGTACTAGAAAATGTGAGTGCCCTTTTAAGATTGGTGGTTACATGTTAGCTTCCAGGAAATGGAGATTTAGCTTTCGTTGTGGTATACATAATCACGAAATGTGCTCAAATTTTCAAGGTCATCCAAGTGTATGTCGGCTCAAGGCGGAAGAGAAGACATGTATTGCCTACATGACCTTGAATCTTGTCCAACCGAAAAATATACTTGCCACGTTGAAACAGAAGGAACCCGACAATGTAGCATATATAAAGCAAGTGTATAACATTCGGTATCAGACGAACAAGGCAATTATGGGAGATAGAAGTAAGATGCAACAACTGTTGAAATTGTTGGATGATAACGATTACGTGTCTTGGTACAGATATCGCGATGATGGAATTACGGTCCGAGATATTTTTTGGACTCATCCAGATTCCATAAAGTTGTTCAACACGTTCTCGACAGTGCTCATTCTCGATAGTACCTACAAGACGAACAAGTATCGACTTCCATTATTTGAGATGGTTGGTGTTACGTCTATGGATAAGACATATGCCGTTGGTTTTGCCTTTTTGGAGTGCGAAAAAGAGGACAATTTTACGTGGGCATTGGAGACGTGTCGGTCACTTTTGAAGAAACATGTTCAAATGCCAAAAGCAATTGTTACAGACCGTGATAACGCTTTGATGAATGCGGTTGCAAAGGTCTTTCCTTCTTCCAATGCACTACTTTGTCGATTTCACATAACAAAGAATGTGCGAAGTCGGGTTAAGACCGCGGTGGGTGCGAAACAAGTGGAGTCGGAAGACGCAAAAGTGGTCAAGTCGGGTGTCATTGTAGAAAAAATAATGGATGCATGGACTCATATTCTAAATTCTTCCACAAAGGAATTATATGCCGATTCGGTCATGAAATTCCGAAAATGTGCGAAAAGTACCCCGCTTTGTTGAAATATGTTGAATCCACCATTCTTGATCAAGTGAAAGAAAAGATTATTTGTGCGTGGACCGATAATGTACAACATCTTGGAAACACTACCACCAAAAGAGTTCAGTCGGCACATGCTACTTTGAAGAATGGGTTCGGTAATAACAAGGGGGATTTATGTCGAGATTGAGACTCTGTGCATCTCATGATTAAAATCCAACACAACGACATACAAACCAGTTTTGGTCGGAGCATTACGGTTTTGGAACATCGGTTTAAAGGTAACTTTCTTTATTCTCAATTGATCAGCAACATGTCTCGGGCGGGGTTGGGCTATATTTTTCACGAGGCCAACCGAGCCGAAACGGTAGGTTCCGATAGCGCAAAGTGTGGTTGCACTATTGTGAAAACCTACGGTCTTCCGTGTGCTTGTGTTATTGCTACAAAGTTGAAACTAGGTGAGCCAATACAAATTGATGAAGTTTGCCCTCATTGGATGAGACTTAGTTTTGATGATGATGGTTGTAAGGAAGGAGATAAACCGGATATCTCTATTTTGGCCGAATTGGAAGCGATTCAACCGAGATTCTCGAAGACCAATGACAACATGAAGCTACACATCAAAAAAGAGTTGAGGAAGATTACCTTCCCCGAAACAACCACAATGATACCCCCGTCTCAACCGGTTAAGACAAAGGGTGCTCCGAAGAAGTTGAAGCCTACACCGAACGACAACTCGACAACTCGGTCTCCTTCATATTATGAGCACGTTGACAAACTCTTTCCGGACTCACCGACTCCTAAATCTCTACAAAGTGTCATGAAAGGAGCTCGCATTACCAAACCGCCTCCGACACCGGTTCCAACTCCGAATGCACCGCTTCCGACACCGACTCCACATATAATTTCCTTTATCGACGAGATGCCGGTTTTTAAGCACAAGCATATCGACGGTATCATCGATGTTGTAGGGGATGGTAATTGCGGTTACCGAGCCGTGTCGGCTCTACTCGGTAAAGGAGAGGAAGGTCATGCACTTGTCCGTCATCAAGTTATCCTAGAGTTGGAGACGCATAAAGAAGCATACTTCTGTCTCTATGAAAATCAAGAAAAATACAACAAGGTTTACGAGTCACTTGTTCCGTGGTTGAGTGGTCCGGCCCCGGTATCGAAATCGATGAGCTTCCCCGAGATGGTTCATCTTATCGCATGCGCCTACGATATGGTGTGTATTGACTTGACGCGATACTGTTTTTCGGAAACCTTTTTTCCACTCCACACCGCACCACCGTCCAATCCAAATGATCGCATCATATGTATCGGATGGCTTGCGAAATCAAGACATTTTGTACAAGTTATCTTGAAACCCGGATGCCCCATACCACTTAAATCACCGCAATTGGCAACGCATGCAACCGCAATTGCCGAGTCGTGGCCGGATAGTTTTGTTGAAAGGATGCTTGAATTCGAAAGATTGAACGTAATTGAAAAGGCATCAAATGCGGAAAAGTCGAAATGTCAAGTTCCGATAGATTTAGACGGAGATTTTTGTTTTAACTCTTTTGTATAATCGTACGACAAAATGTACATTTTTGAAGTGAAATATATTGAATTTTTATTCATATGCCTTTTTAATACACTTATGAATTTTATTGCAATGAAAGCATTCCAATTGGTTGCATAACATAGTTAATTCTGTTTGAGAAATGTATCAGTAAAATATTCTGATTTGCAGATCCGGGAAATTTCTAGATGTGCACATCCGGAATCAATATTTGTAGGGTTTGTCCGGATCTGCACATCCTGAACAAACTTAGGCAGAAATAACTTTACCCTAACTTTTCTATAAATTAGGGGTTTCATTTGATATCATTCACACAAACTCTAAATGTCTCAATTGTATGATATCAAGTTCCGTTGGTATGTCGCAAGTGTCTCCTACACCAACGGCAAAACACGTGGTTTCACGTTTAAGGTAATGAGGGACATCTCCATCGGCGAGATCATTGACGACATCGAACATCTCCTACCTTACGGAGACAAACGGAAGGTTGCGAAGCTTCAGTATCGTTCACCTTCGGTTGACAACGAAGGGAACGTCGCTTACAGCCTTGTTGAGCTCAAGAATCAAGAGGATGTTAGAGCGATGTGGCAAACTTATTTCGGTTGCGAAGAACGATTCTCGCTCGAGTTCGAGGCGACAATCAAAATTCAAAGAACGGTCGATGACATCTTAGAGATGTGCAAGCGTCCACCAGGCTATTGATCTTGTAATATTTAAATTTCTGTCGATGTAATGGTGATTTTCTGAATGTAATCCCGATTTTATTTTCTGAATGTGAGAAACATTGTTGGATTTTTGGTGTTCTGTATCAGGATTTATTCTGGATTTGCAAATACGAATTTCTTCTGGATGTGCACATCCGGAAAAAACTGAAAAAATTAAAATGAAAAGGTGCGTCCGGATTTGCACATCCGAAACGCAGGGGTAATTTCATCAGCGCGCATGATGCCTAAGAAGGTTGGGTGGTGTGTTAAGAAATTCTCAATTGTAATTGGCTCTTGACTTTGGATATTTTCTTCAATTTCTCTTATCTTTTTGATGTGCTTCATGCTTTTGTTTGTGATAGCTTGACATAGGACTTGGATTCACATAAGAACAAACAAAAAAACAAAAAACAAATCAAAGCAATAATGCGGAAAAAGTAGATAAAATCGAAGGAAACAAACATGAAAACTAACTTAAAACACAGTTAAAAACAAACTTATAAGAAGCCTCAATACTTTTCCGTCCAAGGGCATTGCAAATTCGTAAAAGATATCTCAGAATTTGTCCCATGTGATCCCAAAGTTGGCAAAGAAGAATACGAAATAAGAAAAAAAACTCTCCTAAAAAAAGGCCAACGTTATATTCCTAGAAATTGATGTTTGAAAATGAAAGTTCATTTCTCATCTTTATTTTAATGGCAAAAAAAAAAAATAAATCAATAGGAAAAAGGTTCAATACAAAAACCAACTAGATTGTTGATAAAAATAAAATTCGACATAAAAAGAGCCTAATTGGTGTTAAGTATAACAAGTGTGAGTAGTATAGATAATAGTCCCACATTTGCTAGAAATGTGGAGACTTGAGCATTTATAAGTGGGAGAACCCATACACTTATCTCCTTAAAATTTTGGGCGAGTATGTGGTGTGTTTCTCACAAAGGTCTTGCTCTAACTCACACTTGAGGGGGAGTGTTAAGTATAACAAGTGTGAGTAGTATGGTTAATAGTCTCACATTTGCTAAAAATGTGGAGACTTGAGTATTTATAAGTGGGAGAACCCTTACGGTTTTGGGTGAGTATGTGGTGTGTCTCTCACAAAGGTCTTGATATAAAAAAGGAAGTCCCACAATGTTCAATGCTCCCTAGTTGAAAAATCTTAACTAACAGTTCGATCAACAACTACAAAGCAAACTCCAACAACCTAAAAGAACAATAAAAACCCCTTCAAAGAGTCAACCAGAAGATCCTCCAATCACATGCTAGGATTCTCCCGCCAATCATAGAAATGACAAGAGTAGTTTAAGTACTTCCCGAGATACCATTTTCAGATCAGAACAATACTCATATCCTTAAAGTGCTTTTCATCAACCGATGTACATTAAAAAATCAAATTGGTCAGAGACTTCTAGATAGACTAATCCACTGCATCTACAAATACATCTCTAATCTTAAGAGACATATATAAGGTGATATATATATATATATATATATATATATATATATATATATATATATATATATGACATAATATCTTTCGGGATGACAAAAGATCAACCTAGCCACCTAAAAAATCTTATGCCACAAAGCCAAAACAACCTCACAATAAACAAATAAAATGTTGGCTCTACTAAAGCCCCATAAAAACACCATGCATCCTCATTATGATCCAAAAGAACCCCACGCCTAACTAAGTCCTCTATAGAAGGAAACTTGTTAAAAAGGAGTAACCAAGAGAAGACTATCACCTTAGACGGATCCCAACTACCTTAAATATGAGACCGAACCAAGTCCATCCTTTTAGAGGAAGAAAATAACCAAGTTTTGTATCGATAAAGGAGCTATAGGCCAAAGCTATCGAGTATACCCCATCTTTACACTACTACGAAAAACCCATTTAACGACGTCAGGTTTACACGGATTCGTATCCAAACGTTGTAATACGTTTAAAATTTTATAACGCCATATTTAACGACGGTTGTACTAAAGAACCGTTGTAATACAAGCTGTGTAACAAGTTTCGATTCCCAACTACTACATTTTTTTTCCATATTTTTACATTTTAAACAAGGTTGTATTAAAACACCGTTGTAATACATGTAACAAGCTTCGATTCCCAGCAACTATATTTTTTGTCATGTTTTTGTATTTTAAACATATATTTTATTTCTTTTGTTAGTGTTACGGGGATTTTACCTCAAAACTCAAAATTCATCATTGTTTTTCTTTTAAACATATATTTTATTTCTTTTGTTAGTGTTTTTAAGTGCAAGAGAATAATATATATAACTTTAAAAATAAAACTGTAAGAGATGAGCATATATAAAATACAATTTTATTAAGATTCCATTAAAAAGAGTAATTGATAATCATATTACATATATTAATCAATGTCAGAGCCCATTGTAGCAAATGCATCTTCATAATCCAGACATCTCTCCTCACTCCCCTCATCGGAATCATAATAAACTGTTCTCCTTTTCTTCTTTATCTTTTTCTTCTTCAGCTTCTTCTTCTTCTTCTTCTTATCCTTCCTCACCCTTAAGGCATCCCAGGTGTAACGCCCCAGTTTTGCCAATTTTGTTTATTGAGTCGTTTTGATTATTTTATTATTATTTTATTTTATTTTCGACTTTTATGTGAAAATATGTTATTTTTCGGCGGGAATATATTTTATCGCGTTTTGGGATCGTTTGCGAGAAATTTGAGTGTAGGGGTATTTTGGGCATTTGGGTGTATTTTGATTAAGTTAGAATAAATAGAAAGAATAGTGATAAAGAGAGAAAAACCAGAATTTTAGAGAAGAAGAAAAGAGAAGAGAAAGAAGAAAAGAGAGAAAAACTTGTGAAGGAAGAAATCAATCTCCCGACTTTCTAGAACGCGAATTTATCGGGTAAGGGTGCGAAACTCGATTATACTATGATTGTGTATGATTATGTATGTTTTGTGTGGATGTTTTGGTTGGTTTTCAATATGTTTCCGTTTATGCCGTATTTGACGAAATCGATAGAAACCAATGTTTTTACGGTCGAAAAGTCGTATAAATACATGTGTTGGTTAGTTAGATGTATGTGAGCTGCTGTTTAAAGTTTCATGAAGTTCGGTTATGTTTTGGTTAGTTTTCGTTATGTTTCCGTTGTTTTGTCCGTTTAGGTCGAATTATAGGAAATCGATAGAAACCGATGTTTTCACGGTTAGAATTCGAAATAAATTACGTAGTTGTATCGAGCAAGGTTAGGTCGTCGTATATCGTGCTTTTTACTCGATTCGGTGAGGTTTGAAAAATCTGGTTTTTGAACGGTTGAAATTTAATCGAAAAATCGAACGTCGTAGAAATTTCGTTTATGTGTTCTAAATTGTTCTTATGTATTTGGTGTTTATGAGTATATGTTTGTTTCGGTGAAAATGTTCGATTTAGTCGAGTTTTCGGGGATTCGGGAAAAGGACAGCAAAGTTGTAATTTGAAAAATCTGGTTTTTTGTGAAAAACAGGGTTAGGGATCGATACATAACCCCAGGGATCGATCCCTACTGTGAAAATTGGGAAAAATGGAATTTTACTACAGCAGGGATCGATACATGCGAGTTAGGGATCGATACCTACTGTGCTGCACCAGAAAATTCTGTTTTTCGGGGAAACTTCGAAAATTCATATCTTTTGATCCGTAGCTCGGATTGAGACGTTCTTTATACCGTTGGAAAGCTTATGAAATGTTCTTTCATATAAAAATGGGCTTTTAGATTGTTGGCCGATTTAATTACGTCTGAAATTGGGAATAGTGTCGATTCTCGACTTTGGTCGTTTTAAATGGTGCGTAATTGACGTTTATTATGTGATATGTTTGTGCTTTGGATATGTATGCCTTGTGTGCTGCTGTGATGATGATTTGTGGCCGAGAGGCAAGAAAATGCTAAGTGTTGCATTTGTTTAGATATGCATGATTATTGATGTGTGTGAGCATGCAATGTGAATGTCATGAGTCATTGTATGCCAAGCATCATCGTGCATTGTTGAACGTCCTGAGTGACGGTTTGATTCCAGAGGGAATCTGCTATAACACCGTGGGCCTCGAAAACATGAGGCGCTGCCTGAGGACTTAAAGCGGTGGTTATAGACGATTGTTGGCTCCTTTGGAGACTTAAAGCAATCCTTAACGTCGTGGGCCTCGAAAACATGAGGCGCTGCCTGAGGACTTAAAGCGACGGGTGAACATCGTAGACCCGACGGGGTGTTATTGGCTACGTCCCAGTAACGAGCGATGATTCCAATAGTTCCTGGGGAACTAATGAATTACAAGGTTGGAAGTCGGTACCGCATGGCATGTGCATAGAGTCGTTGTGTCGGTCTATGTGCATTGCATAAATCATGAGTAATTATGCATCAGTATGTTTGATTGCATTGTGAATGATTGATGTGAGGTGGTATACGATAAGTGAGAATTGTACTGTGTGATGTTATGTGTGACTGTCGAGCATTTGTGGTGAGAATGTGTTGCTTGTGTATTTTTGTGTTAATATATATAATTTTATGCAATTATATTATGGTTGTTTTTCTCACCCTTCTGCTGTTTTATAACGCTCTATGAGGCGTTGCAGATTAGGTTTGTTGGAGATATTCTTTTTGTGAAGCGTGGCGTCTTCATTCTTTTGTCGGTCGGCTCTGATATGTGACTCCGGGTAGTTAGGGTGGCCGTTGGCGATTGTTTTGTATATCTGATGTTATATTTTGGTTGTACATGTATATTTGATGTATGACAAACATGTTTATATGTATATATGTTATTCAGATATTAGATTTTCCGCTTTAATTCTAATTTCTGAAAATTGGGAGTAAGGAACAAAGTTCCCTCTGTTTGCATGCTACCCCACGTTGCATATCTTTATGGGCAGGTGTTGTATGAATTGTTTGGTTTCAATTGATGTGATTTCCCCGTCTATGCCATGATAATTTAAATGTACTCTGATCGAATTTGGAATTTTCTTTTATTGCTTTAATTGCATGCTAATTGGGGGTATAGATTGGGGGCGTCACATTAAGTGGTATCAGAGCCAATGTTCGGTTTGTCCGACCATGTTGTTGTGTATGTTGTGTTAGTTGTGTCTGGCATATTGGGCGAATTATGTTGGACGAGTGGTTGTTTAACCATAGTTTCTGTGTTTGGACGAACAGAATATGGCTGGAAGAGGTGCTGCTGCTATGACTGCGGCCATGCAAGCTATGGCGCAAGCAATGCAGAATTTACCCAATGCTGCGGCGGACGAGGAGTCGCGTAGTATGGATAAGTTTCAGAAGAATAATCCACCGAGCTTCAATGGCACTCATGATCCTGATGGAGCACAGATTTGGCTGAAGAAGATTGAGAAGATCTTTCGTTTCATTAGGTGTTCCGAGGACCAGAAAGTGCAGTTTGGTACTCATGTGTTGGAAAAGGAAGCTGAAGACTGGTGGGCGAATGCTTCTCAGAGGTTTGAGGAGGACGAAACAGTGGTTACATGGGCTGTGTTCAAAGATGCTTTTCTTGAAAAGTATTTTCCGGAAGATGAAAGAGGTAAAAAGGAAATTGAATTTCTTGAACTGAAGCAGGATAATTCCTCTGTTGCAGATTATGCTGCTAAGTTTGAGGAACTTGTGAAGTTCTGTCCTAATTATAATACGGCTGGTTCGGAGAGGTCTAAGTGTTTGAAATTTGTGAATGGTTTGAGGCCAGAAATCAAGCAGGGTATCGGTTATCAGGAGATCAGGCAGTTTCCAGTGTTGGTGAACAAAAGTAGGATTTTTGATGAAGATAGTAAAGCCCGTTCTGCTCACTATAAAAGTGTAAGTGACAGGAAGGGAAAACAGCAAGTTCGTGGGGGTCCATATGTGACACCAGTGAACAAGGGAAAACAAAAGGGTTATGTTGATCGCAGGTTTGGTGGAGGAGGTTCTGGCTCTATTAGGTGTTTTAAGTGTGGTGGTTTAGGTCATCGCCAGAATGAATGTCGGAAGGGTATGGGTAAGTGTTCTAATTGTGGAGGCGAAGGACATGTTTTAGCTGATTGTAAAAGGAAGAATGTGGTGAAATGTTATAATTGTGGGGAAGTTGGTCACGTTAGTACGAGGTGCACGAAACCAAGGCAGGCTCAACCTGGAGGAAAAGTGTTTTCATTGGCGGGGACTCAGACCTCAAATGCAGATCGTCTGATTAGAGGTACTTGCTTTATTAATAATATGCCTTTAATTGCTATTATTGATACTGGAGCGACTCATTCGTTTATTTCGTCTGAGTGCGCGAAGAGTTTGAATCTGGCGTTGTCTGTGATGGATTTTGAGATGGTTATTGATACTCCAGCGATGGGGTCAGTAACTACTTCTTTGGTTTGTCTAAGTTGTCCTTTAGCCATTTATGGTAAAGACTTTGTGATGGATTTGGTGTGTTTACCATTGGAAGGTTTAGATGTGGTGTTGGGAATGAACTGGTTGCAATTTAATCGGGTTCACATTGATTGTTATCATAAGCTAGTAAGGTTTCCTTCTCTTGAGGAAGACGAAGGCTCGAGTTTCTTATCTACCAAAGAGTTGAAGAGACTTTTGGCGGATGAGGCTCAGTTGTTCGGTGTGTTTGCATCATTGTCGGTGGAGAGTAAAGTTTCTCTTGAAGTGTTTCCTGTTGTGTGTGAATTTCCTGAGGTGTTTCCTGAAGATATTTCAGATGTGCCGCCGGAGAGAGAAGTGGAATTTTCAATAGATCTAGTTCCTGGTACTAGACCTGTTTCTATGGCACCTTATAGAATGTCGGCATCTGAATTGGTGGAGTTGAAAAAGCAGTTGAATGAGTTGTTGGAAAAGAGGTTTGTAAGACCAAGTGTTTCTCCTTGGGGTGCTCCAGTTTTGTTGGTGAAAAAGAAAGATGGGAGTATGCGATTATGTATTGATTATCGCCAGTTGAACAAAGTGACGATTAAGAACAAGTATCCGCTTCCAAGGATCGATGACTTGATGGATCAACTGGTAGGTGCAAGTGTGTTTAGTAAGATTGATTTGAGATCGGGGTATCATCAGATAAGGGTGAAAGAAGAGGATATTCAGAAGACGGCCTTTAGAACACGGTACGGTCATTATGAATATTCTGTGATGCCGTTCGGGGTTTCTAATGCGCCTGGTGTGTTTATGGAATACATGAATCGTATTTTCCACGAGCATTTGGATCGTTTTGTGGTGGTGTTTATTGATGATATTTTAATCTATTCTAAGTCTCGTGAGGAACATGCAGAGCATTTGCGAATTGTTTTGCAGGTTTTGAAGGAAAGGAAGCTTTTTGCAAAATTGTCCAAGTGTGAATTCTGGTTGTCTGAGGTGAGTTTTCTTGGGCACGTAATTTCAGGTAATGGTGTTGCTGTGGATCCATCTAAAGTAGAAGCAGTTCTACAATGGGAGGCTCCTAGATCCGTTACTGAAATTCGAAGTTTTCTAGGGTTGGCTGGTTATTATCGGAGGTTCATTGAAGGTTTTTCTAAGCTAGCATTACCTTTGACGCAGTTGACTTGTAAGGGCAAAGCGTTCATTTGGGATATTCAGTGTGAAGAGAGTTTTTGTGAGCTGAAGAGAAGATTGACGACAGCTCCGATTCTGATTTTACCGAATCCTAATGAACCATTTGTTGTGTATTGTGATGCTTCTTTAATTGGTTTGGGTGGTGTTTTGATGCAGGAAGGTAAAGTTGTAGCTTATGCTTCCAGGCAATTAAGAGTTCATGAGAAAAACTATCCTACTCATGATCTTGAATTAGCGGCTGTGGTTTTTGTGTTGAAGATTTGGAGGCACTATCTCTATGGTGCAAGGTTCGAAGTCTTTAGTGATCATAAAAGCTTGAAATATCTATTTGATCAGAAAGAGTTGAACATGAGGCAACGGAGATGGTTGGAATTCTTGAAAGACTACGACTTTGGCTTGAATTACCATCCTGGTAAAGCTAATGTGGTAGCCGATGCATTGAGCCGTAAATCTTTGCATATGTCCGCATTGATGGCGAAAGAGTGGGGACTTTTGGAATCATTTAGGGACTTGAGTTTGGTTTGTGAAGTGACGTCGGTCAGTGTGAAGCTTGGAATGTTGAAAGTTACTAATGAATTTTTGTCGTCGATTAATGAGAAACAAAAACAGGATTTGAAATTCGTGGATTTGATGATGAATGAGAATGTGGATTTCAAAGTTGATAATTTTGGTGTTTTGAGATTTCGTGGTCGTATTTGCATTCCTGATGATGAGGAGTTGAAAAGAATGATTTTAGAGGAAGGACACCGGAGTAATTTGAGTATTCATCCGGGTGCGAATAAGATGTACCAAGATTTGAGGAAGATTTTCTGGTGGTCTGGTTTGAAAAGAGATGTGGCTCAGTTTGTTTATGCTTGTTTAACTTGTCAGAAATCGAAAGTGGAACATTTGAGGCCTAGTGGTTTGTTGCAACCGTTGGACATTCCTGAGTGGAAATGGGATAGCATTTCTATGGATTTTGTAACGGGGTTACCGAATACTCAGCGTGGGCATAATGCTATTTGGGTGATCGTGGATAGACTGACTAAATCGGCGCATTTCATTCCGATTGACATCAGTTTTTCTTTGGAACAATTAGCTGAGATTTATATCGGAGTGGTTGTGAAATTGCATGGTGTTCCTTTAAGTATTGTTTCTGATCGAGATCCTAGGTTCACATCGAGATTTTGGGAAAGTTTACAGAAGGCTTTGGGTTCTAGATTGAGGTTGAGTTCGGCTTATCATCCGCAGACGGATGGTCAGACCGAAAGAACTATTCAGTCGTTGGAGGATTTGTTGAGATCGTGTGTTTTGGAACAAGGTGGTGCGTGGGACAGTTATCTTGCTTTGGTTGAGTTCACATACAATAACAGTTTCCATTCTAGTATTGGAATGGCACCTTTTGAGGCTTTATACGGACGAAGATGTAGAACGCCGTTGTGTTGGCACGAGACCGGTGAGAGTTCTGTGGTTGGACCGGAATTGGTACAACAGACGACGGAAAAGGTAAAGTTTATTCGTGAGAAAATGAAGGCTTCTCAGAGTAGACAAAAGAGTTATCATGATCGGAGACGAAAAGATCTTGAGTTTCAAGAGGGTGATCATGTATTTCTGAGGGTTACGCCGGTAACGGGTGTTGGGCGTGCGTTGAAATCTAAGAAACTTACTTCTCGATTTATTGGTCCTTACCAGATATCTGCGAGAGTGGGTGCCGTGGCTTATCGAGTGGCGTTACCGCCGAATCTGTCGAATTTGCATGATGTGTTTCATGTTTCACAGTTGCGGAAGTATGTTCCAGACCCTTCACATGTGATTCCGATGGACGAGGTAGAGGTAAGAGATAACCTTACGGTCGAGGCACTACCAGTTAGTATTTTGGATCGCGAGGTGAAGCGGTTGAGGGGTAAAGAGATTGCACTTGTGAAAGTGGCGTGGGGAGGCGCTGCTGATGGTAATCTGACGTGGGAGTTGGAGAGTAGGATGCGGGAGTCGTATCCAGAGTTGTTTGAATCAGGTAAGATTTTCGAGGACGAAAATTTCTAAGTGGGGGAGAATTGTAACGCCCCAGTTTTGCCAATTTTGTTTATTGAGTCGTTTTGATTATTTTATTATTATTTTATTTTATTTTCGACTTTTATGTGAAAATATGTTATTTTTCGGCGGGAATATATTTTATCGCGTTTTGGGATCGTTTGCGAGAAATTTGAGTGTAGGGGTATTTTGGGCATTTGGGTGTATTTTGATTAAGTTAGAATAAATAGAAAGAATAGTGATAAAGAGAGAAAAACCAGAATTTTAGAGAAGAAGAAAAGAGAAGAGAAAGAAGAAAAGAGAGAAAAACTTGTGAAGGAAGAAATCAATCTCCCGACTTTCTAGAACGCGAATTTATCGGGTAAGGGTGCGAAACTCGATTATACTATGATTGTGTATGATTATGTATGTTTTGTGTGGATGTTTTGGTTGGTTTTCAATATGTTTCCGTTTATGCCGTATTTGACGAAATCGATAGAAACCAATGTTTTTACGGTCGAAAAGTCGTATAAATACATGTGTTGGTTAGTTAGATGTATGTGAGCTGCTGTTTAAAGTTTCATGAAGTTCGGTTATGTTTTGGTTAGTTTTCGTTATGTTTCCGTTGTTTTGTCCGTTTAGGTCGAATTATAGGAAATCGATAGAAACCGATGTTTTCACGGTTAGAATTCGAAATAAATTACGTAGTTGTATCGAGCAAGGTTAGGTCGTCGTATATCGTGCTTTTTACTCGATTCGGTGAGGTTTGAAAAATCTGGTTTTTGAACGGTTGAAATTTAATCGAAAAATCGAACGTCGTAGAAATTTCGTTTATGTGTTCTAAATTGTTCTTATGTATTTGGTGTTTATTAGTATATGTTTGTTTCGGTGAAAATGTTCGATTTAGTCGAGTTTTCGGGGATTCGGGAAAAGGACAGCAAAGTTGTAATTTGAAAAATCTGGTTTTTTGTGAAAAACAGGGTTAGGGATCGATACATAACCCCAGGGATCGATACCTACTGTGCTGCACCAGAAAATTCTGTTTTTCGGGGAAACTTCGGAAATTCATATCTTTTGATCCGTAGCTCGGATTGAGACGTTCTTTATACCGTTGGAAAGCTTATGAAATGTTCTTTCATATAAAAATGGGCTTTTAGATTGTTGGCCGATTTAATTACGTCTGAAATTGGGAATAGTGTCGATTCTCGACTTTGGTCGTTTTAAATGGTGCGTAATTGACGTTTATTATGTGATATGTTTGTGCTTTGGATATGTATGCCTTGTGTGCTGCTGTGATGATGATTTGTGGCCGAGAGGCAAGAAAATGCTAAGTGTTGCATTTGTTTAGATATGCATGATTATTGATGTGTGTGAGCATGCAATGTGAATGTCATGAGTCATTGTATGCCAAGCATCATCGTGCATTGTTGAACGTCCTGAGTGACGGTTTGATTCCAGAGGGAATCTGCTATAACACCGTGGGCCTCGAAAACATGAGGCGCTGCCTGAGGACTTAAAGCGGTGGTTATAGACGATTGTTGGCTCCTTTGGAGACTTAAAGCAATCCTTAACGTCGTGGGCCTCGAAAACATGAGGCGCTGCCTGAGGACTTAAAGCGACGGGTGAACATCGTAGACCCGACGGGGTGTTATTGGCTACGTCCCAGTAACGAGCGATGATTCCAATAGTTCCTGGGGAACTAATGAATTACAAGGTTGGAAGTCGGTACCGCATGGCATGTGCATAGAGTCGTTGTGTCGGTCTATGTGCATTGCATAAATCATGAGTAATTATGCATCAGTATGTTTGATTGCATTGTGAATGATTGATGTGAGGTGGTATACGATAAGTGAGAATTGTACTGTGTGATGTTATGTGTGACTGTCGAGCATTTGTGGTGAGAATGTGTTGCTTGTGTATTTTTGTGTTAATATATATAATTTTATGCAATTATATTATGGTTGTTTTTCTCACCCTTCTGCTGTTTTATAACGCTCTATGAGGCGTTGCAGATTAGGTTTGTTGGAGATATTCTTTTTGTGAAGCGTGGCGTCTTCATTCTTTTGTCGGTCGGCTCTGATATGTGACTCCGGGTAGTTAGGGTGGCCGTTGGCGATTGTTTTGTATATCTGATGTTATATTTTGGTTGTACATGTATATTTGATGTATGACAAACATGTTTATATGTATATATGTTATTCAGATATTAGATTTTCCGCTTTAATTCTAATTTCTGAAAAGTGGGAGTAAGGAACAAAGTTCCCTCTGTTTGCATGCTACCCCACGTTGCATATCTTTATGGGCAGGTGTTGTATGAATTGTTTGGTTTCAATTGATGTGATTTCCCCGTCTATGCCATGATAATTTAAATGTACTCTGATCGAATTTGGAATTTTCTTTTATTGCTTTAATTGCATGCTAATTGGGGGTATAGATTGGGGGCGTCACACCAGGCCGCTGGTTGGACCTCCTCTATTGGTGTCTGACGTTCCTCATTGGTGATTCTAGCATTCTCATTTGTAGAACTACTCATTGTTACGAAGAATATATTATGAAGAAATGTAAAGTTGTCTATTTATAGATGACGTTGAAGATGAAAAGTCTGATAGTTTAATGCTTGCAATGACGATAACTTGTAAATGGTTGATATTCTGGAACGATATTTTTTGAAAAACGGAGAAAATTTTAAATCATTATGGCCAGAGTGTTCTCTACTCCGGGAAGAGCAAGGGTTAATAATATTACAACGGTTAGTAATAATAACCGTAGCGATACCCCTTATACTAGGCAACAACATTTTTCTAGTTTACGTAATTATAGAAAAATGTTGTTGCCTGGAGTCGAACCTTGTACCAATTAGAAGGGTTATCGCTACGGTTAATATAACTAACCGTTGTGATATTATTAAAATAATATATATACTTATCATTACGGTTATTTTAGAAAACCATTGTGAAATATTTACCTATATAAGGGAATTAACTTTCTATTATTGACAGTAGCGCCGTTTCCTTCACAACGAAACCCTAGCACCCATTTTTGGCAGCAAACTTCATCTTTTTATAGAATTCGCGAGAAGAAATACAAGAAGTATGAAGCTTTTGATTTAAGCTTCTTCCTCCCTGTAGTTCTTCTTGCAGAATCTAAAACTAGATGAACATGGTGATGATGCTGGCGGTATCAAGCGTAATGTACATATTGTTTATGGAAAATAAGGTAGTCTTATACTTCAATCTTTTTGTTAGATAGTTCCCATTATCTCGTTTGCTTCATGTTGTTTTTGTTGATTGTTCTCATTTTGTGCAGATTCGACTTCAATGCTTCACAAGCAAGGTGAACTTCATTGTAATGGTACATTCCCACTTCTTAGGGTTTTGTTTCAACTTTTGGTTGTTTTGTTTTGAATACTGACTAATTTTCTTCATTGCTTCCCACTTCTTAGGGTTTGTTTCACATGGTGATGATGATGGTGGTACATATATATATATATATATATATATATATATATATATATATATATATATATATATATATATGAATTCATTCTGATAAGGTACATATATATGAATTCATTCTTATATTATATATGAAATTTAGTTTATTATATACTATGTATATTGTTTGTTTCACTATCCTTTTATTGAAAATGCAATCAGTTAAATTGATATAGAACATTAGTTTATTATATATATACTATGTATATTGTATATAGTTAAATTGAATACTAACTAATTTTCTTCATTGCTTCCCACTTCTTAGGGTTTGTTTCACATGGTGATGATGATGGTGGTACATACATATGAATTCATTCTGATAAGGTGTTAGATGTCAAACATGCTATATATTTGTATATGATCCTTGGCATTTTTCAACACTTTTCTATGTTTAATTGTTGATTTTTGGAGTTAATTGTTGTTGTTCTTCATGCATTGTATTTATACCTTTGGTGCTTGTAATGCGTGTGTTATTGTGCAGAAAATTGCACTAATTGATCAAGGAATTGAGACACAAAGAGATGAAACAAGCTGTCAAAGAAAGAGGAAAACAACAGGGTGTTCGCTTTGCGAACTCTGGCGAAGGTGCCAGCGAAGGTTCGCTTTGCGAACAGCAGGGAGTCTCCCGGCGAATAGCTCCAGAATGTCATGGATGGAAAAGAACCTAAAGTTTGCTTTGCGAACTCCCAGCGAATGTTCGCTGGTTTGCTCGCTGTGCGAAGGACCTGGCGAATGGAGGCAGTGGAAAAAGGACCCTAAATTTGCTTTGCGAATGTGCTGGCGAATGATTCGTTGTGCGAATGAATTATTCGCAATGCGAACCCGCGACATCAGCTTAGGGCGGTTTAACTCTCAGAGGCACTTAAGGTGCCATTTTCTTTCATTCGCTAGGCGAATGATTCATTTGCAGTGCGAATGCTGCAGAATTCAAGTGTGTTATAAATAGATTTTTCACACAAAAACATAGTTTTCTGTATTTTGATCATCCAAGAGGGAATTTTCTCATAGAGAAGCTGAAGTCACATCCATTCTCGATTATTCGACATGGATGTTCATTCATCTCCTTTTGAAACTTGTCATCCAAGCTACCATGAGAATGAGTAGCTAAATACTCTTGTGTTAAGGTTAGATGTAGTTGATCTTGATCATATGTATTTCTTTTGATCTTTTGTATATGAACAAGGTTTTTGATCAATATAGATGAAGTTATTTGTTCTCAATGATGTATGTATGGTTTGTATTGCTTTAGACATAGATTTTGCAAATCATGACCTAATATTTTCATCTCTTAAAAACCAAACTCTAGACATAGATTTGGGATTTGTTATTCGCTTTGCGTTGATCTTAACGATTGTTGTTTCGATTATTAGCGTGAGACATCATCTAACGGTCTAAACAACGATACTCACGACTTTGCTTTAGACATAAACTTAGTCGAGAGGATACGCGGTTGTATTGGTCGGAAACTAAGTTCATATGCTTGATTAATCGGATATGTGTGAAAAGGATTAGCGAAACCTAACCTTGACATGCTTTTCTAAAACCTTACAAACTCTTTGCTACAAATTAATGTTAAACAAAATCAAGAACCATTTAAAACTCTTTAACTTAAAACATTGTGACTATTGAACGGCAAGCATTAAATATCGCACAATCCCTGTGGAGACGATAAAAACACCCCCTAATACTGTTTCAACAAAATGGCGCCGTTGCCGGGGATTGTCGTTTGATATCGTAAGCATTGCAGTAGTTGTTTTGTTTTAAGCTTGTTAACTTTTTCTCGAACTTGTTAATTTGTTTTGTTTAGTGTGCAGACTTTGTTTTATGCGAGGGAAACTACCGGTAGACCAACTTCTGTTCGATCCCGAGATTGAAAGAACCGCTCATAGAATCAATAGCAGAACGAGACGAAGAAGGCAACTAGCTAGACAAAGGCAAGAATAAAAGGTAAGTTCGGCTTCTACACCACAACCATTTCCACAGTTACTTCCAGCTATGGAACATCCACCACCACCACCTGCTTCTAGATCATGTACCAACAGTCCAAGAGATAATGCATAGTTTGCTCGCAATGCGCAGAACGGTCGTCATTCAGAAATAAAGACTGGTATTCTCCAGCTTCTATATCAGAGTCCTTTTACTAGTATGGATCATGAGGATCCTTTTACACGTCTGACAAAGTTCTATGAGATTGCGGGAGCAACTGGTGCGCTCGAAGCTGAAGAGGAATCTCTGTTTAAGAGACTATTCCCGCATTCCCTCATTGGGAAGTCCAAGGAATGGTATCTTGATCAGTCGACGACAATAATGACTGATTGGAATTCACTTGAAGAAAAAATTTTGGAGCTATTTTTCCTACATAATCGTTTCATGGAGGCAAAGACCGCAATAGCAGTGTTCACGCAAGGTGCCAACGAATCTCTCAACGAAGCGTGGGAGAGATTCAAATCTATATTGAGAAAATGCAAGGGGCATGGTTTTGATGAATTGTCTCAAATTCATATTTTTCGGAATGGACTTCAACTAGTGCATAAAACCTTGTTGGATGCCACCGCTGGTGGATCCTTAATGGGCAAAACTGCTGAAGAAGCCACTGCCATTATTGATAAGATGGCTTTAAATGATCATCAAGGAAGCCATCACCATGGACCTTCTCAAAGGACTTCGGGAGTTTTGGAGTTGGGAACCAATGATGCAATACTTGCGCAGAACAAGTTATTATCCCAACAAGTTGAGTTGTTAACGAAACAAATGTCCAAACTTCCTCAACAACTCAAAGAGATTCATGACTCTCCGAGCAAGAGTGTACAAGTAGCTTGTTGTGAATTGTGTAGCGGAGATCATCCTACCGGATATTGTCCTTCGGTTGTGGAGGAGGTAAATTATGCTGGAAATCCGACTCAAGGTTATCAAGGACGACCTCCTTACCAAAGTGCTCAACAACCGTACCAAAATCAACAAGGATGGAGACAGAATCCGTACCAACCACCCCAAGAGCAAAGTGGAAGTTCAAGAATGGAGGAGACTTTCACCAAATTCATGCAATTATCAATGGCAACTCAAAAGAGTACGGAAGCTTCGATTAAAAATCTTGAATTGCAAGTAGGGCAACTTGCCAAGCAATTAGCCGAAAACCAACCGGGGCCTTCCTTCTCCGCGACCAGTCAACCAAATCCCAAAGGGGAGTGTAAAGCCATTTTCACAAGAAGTGGTAGAACAATTGGAAGAGATGTTGAAAATGGGGTAGTTGAAAAGGAAAATGATATTGTGTTGAAGGAAGTCGAAAAAAATGATGAAAATGGGGTAGTTGAAAAGAATGATGAAGAAGTGAGGAAGAAAAAAGAAAAAGAAAGAAAGGAGTTTGAGAAGGAAGTTTTATAAAGACGATTACCATATCCCCCTACTCCAAAGAAAAAAGAGAATGATAGGCATTACGCAAGATTTTTGGAGTTATTTAGTCGGCTGCAAGTAACCGTACCTTTCTCTGAAGCTCTTGAACAAATGCCTAGGTATGTCAAATTCATGAAAGACATACTTATGAAAAAGAAGAGGTGCACTGACAAAAACAACATTGATCTTAATGCCGAGTGTAGTGTCGTCATCCAATGTGTGCTTCCGCGGAAGGAACAAGATCCAGGAAGAGTAGCTTTACCTATTACAATAGGTAATGATTTTCAATGCAAAGCTTTGGTTGACATGGGTGTGAGCATCAATCTAATTCCCTTGTTGGTGGTGAAAAGACTTGATAATATGACCATAAAATCAAAAACCATGACATTACAACTTGCGGATAAGTCTAGAACTCGTCCGTATGGTGTTGTGGAGGATGTGCTGGTAAAAGTGGATAAATTCTTCTTTCCTGTTGATTTTGTGATTGTTGAAATGGATGAGGATGAAGATACACCGATCATATTGGGCCGACCATTCATGAAAACCGCCAAAATGTTGGTGGACATTGATGAAGGCTTAATGAAAGTGCGGATCAAGGAAAGTGGTAAGGAGGAAGAAACTTGTTTTACATTGTTCAAAGGAGTGATGTTTGTGAATCAAGTGGATGAAGTCGTGCGAAAAGAAAAAGACTTGAAAAAAGAGAAGTTGGAAAGTGAAGCATTTGAAAAGAAAAAGAATGAAAATGCAAAGGTAGCCTTGATGAATTCATGTTGGGATTGGTCATTTTTAAAGAAAAGGAGACCAAAAACTGGGCACGATAACGGACGAGTTTGTGTTCGCGTAGTGTGTTTGTTTCATGTGCCAATTCTTTAGCTTTTGTTTTTGAGGCGTCTAGTCTCCGGACCATCGAGCTTAGCCGACGTTAAACAAGCGCTTGTTGGGAGGCACCCCAACATTGTAAGTATTAATCGCTTTATTTGTTGTTTTAATGATGTTGAAAAAAATAAAGTGGCAGCAGGGCAGGAAAAAATTTGCAAAACCTGTCATGTTCGCCGGCGTTCGCTTTGCGAGCCTGGGGCGAGCATTCGCCAGCTAGTTCGCATTGCGAACCTAGCAAGACAGGGAGAGTTTACTGCTTCCACCTCAGGAAAACAAAAGTTTTTTTTATTATTTGGGTGGGCCAACACTTGGGCCCAATACCCATTGCACTTGCTGAACATTTGAGGGGGAAAAAACCCTACTCCCACTTTTGTCACTCTCTTTCACACATCACAACATACCCTCTCAAGAATAAAAATTTCTCACGTGCTCTTGTGTCAGATTTCACAACACTTTCTCCAATTCCATTATTCAGTTCAGGTTTGCCTCTCTTTTCCTTGCTACTCTTTGTTAAATATGGTTAGGTTTGTGATTTACATTAGAGACATTTGTAAGCTTAGGGTTTGATTTCTGTTTTATGGTTTAAAGTCATTGCATGTTAAATTTTCTGAAAGCTTTAGAATAGGAATTATAAAAGATAAATGGAGCTATGAAGTTTGGAAGAAATGCTGTTATTTTTCTGCATTTTTCGCGTGTTCGCTGTTCTGTTCGTTGTGCGAACTTGGGAGAGCATTCGCCAGACATTCGCAAAGCGAATCTGGGGCGAATGTTCGCCAGCCTTCGCAGTGCGAACATTGGAGCAAACATATCAGAATTATGAATTTTTATGTAGTTTCAGTTCTGATTTTGGTTGGCTTCTAAATTCTACTGACCTGTCTTGGTGCTTTGGATTGTTTTGTTTGTTGATGTGGCGCGTATAATTGCCGATGAGATAAGGGCAATTGTGGAGAGCGGCTTAGGCGGTAACGCTTCTAGGAAGAATGCCCCTCTCGCATTCCCTTGTCTTATCATGTCATTGTGTGCAGAGACTGGGGTAGATTTTCCTGCGCGACGCCAGGTTACGATACCGTCGGCTATCGATGATCGATATGTCGACAAATTCTGCAAGCCTAAGGGGGCTAGGGGTGAGTCGTTTGGTGCTGGTGCTAAGGCCGGAACAAGTGGTGGAGATACTTCTGGGTCACACAATTTTTATTCTTATAAGCAAGAAATCTGCCAGTATAGCTGAGACTGGATGACGGCTTCTCGCGCCATGTTGGACTTACATGATTCTATGCAGGTACTCCAGCTTCAGATTTGAGATCCCACCGCAGAGCATTCTATGATGTCGAGGGAGCAGTTCCTCACACACGCTGGTTGGCCTGAGGCCAGGCCAGTATTCGGAGGGGGCGAGGATACGGCTGGTCCTGCTGGTGATGATGCTGATGAGGAGGGAGATGGTGAGGATGTGGAGGTATCTGGCTCTAAGGAGGGGGAGGAAGACCAGGAGACCGCGGTGTATGCTACAGAGTCCGAGGAGGACTGATTTCTTTTGATGATGATGATTTTGTACTTCCTTTGTGCTACAAAGTGAAGTTTTATTATGTTTTATGTATTTTGTTGTATTTCAGTTAGTATTGATGTACTTTTTCCGCTGTGTTGGATTATTTTGGATTTTGGGATGTATTTGTACCCTTGGTGGTATCTTGATTCTTGTTTTGACTTTGTAGGTGTGTTTACACCATTACATTTCAATTTATTATTAGTAGTAATATTTGATGTTTTCAGTAAAAAATTTCTGTTTTTATTTTACTAATATTTCGGTTTTAATTATTATATTAAGTGTTGAGTTCTTCAGTTTACGAATGCTCAGCACTTAAATGGTCGGTATGCTTTTGCGTTAAGAGTTGAATTCTTCAGTTTACGAATTTTCAACTCTTAAAATTGTTAATATGTTTTTATATGTTTTATGTTGGTATGCTTATGAATATTTAATGTTTCCTTCTTTTGTTGATGAAACTTGGGGAATTTTAGGTTGGTGATTCTTGATCTTAAAAGAAGATTCCTCCAAGATGGGATGGCTATGATAGTACTTTAAGCATGTTGTGGCAAGGTACATAGTTACCTAGTTCTAGAATTTAGAATGTATTAGAACTTTGTTGTCTTGGTACAAATGAAAATGTTGTTTCTTGTTACAACTCTATTTGAATGCTTGTGTCATTTAGGTCCAAAAATCACAAAAGTGAGAAACCTCCAGGTTATACTATATGCTTTGGATTGATGATAAATTTTGTTTTATACTTTTAATTCATGCTTTATCATGTGATGTATGTGATTTTATGGAAGTCTTAGAAATGATCAAGGCACTTGTTGATATTGAGCACAACCATTTCCATATAGTAATTTACTCGTGAGTAGCGAGAATTTGTTAGCCCCTTTGTGCCCAAATTTGTTAGATCTCTTTTAGTGATGAACTTTGTGTTGTACATGTTTTAAAAATCGAGTTCATCATTGAATTTTTGAGAGCTTCTAAAATTTTTTCTTCTTGATCCTTGGAACTTTTGTTTTAATTGACTTCTTTGCGTTAAAAAGCAAGGAACATTCACGTAAGGTTGAGTCGAAAATAAGTTGGGGAGAATGAAAAAGAAGATCGGTGAATTACTCAAAATTTTGAAAACATTTAAGCAAGCATGAAAAGAAAAGAGTATGTGAATATTTGTGTACAAAAGAGAAAAAGAATGCTTGCTTGAATGAGAAGAAAAAATGGTCCAATAATTATGCAAGGAAGTTTGAGAAGGTGAGATAAAGGAAAAAATTGGTGAATGAAGTTGAGATGTTGTGAATACCTTGTTTAGTGAATGTTCTTTTGCATTGGCAATTTCGTTTCAATGGCCATTAGAAATGTCCCTTTATTGTTTACCCGACCAAGCTACAACCTTGAAGTCCTTAGTGATCTTTTGCTTCCATGATTTCTTTTGTGATCATTTAGATATTGTATGAATTGCTTAGTATTTGCATCATTTGTCATTTGAGTGAAATTTTCCCGTGCTTGTATGCACGTTTTCCTTCAATCCTTTTTCGAAGATGAGTGTTAGAATGACATGTGCATGATGAATTAGTTGTCTCTTGAAACATCGTTTGAAAGTTGTTTAAGAGTCAAGTTCTTTTACATTGTCGATTCTATGATTGTGTAATTGTACTTTGTTGCAATTCTTGTTTATTTGAGCCGTTTCTCTTGTCTTGGGTTGAATTAAATGCTCGAGCAAATCCTCTTGTGTCAACGAGAGGCATACTTTGCTTGAGGACAAGCAAAGAGTTAGTTGGGGAGAGTTTGTTAGATGTCAAACATGTTATATATTTGTATATGATCCTTGGCATTTTTCAACACTTTTCTATGTTTAATTGTTGGTTTTTGGAGTTAATTGTTGTTGTTCTTCATGCATTGTATTTATACCTTTGGTGCTTGTAATGTGTGTGTTATTGTGCAGAAAAGTGCACTAATTGATCAAGGAATTGAGACACAAAGAGATGAAACAAGCTGCCAAAGAAAAAGGAAAACAACAGGGTGTTTGCTTTACGAACTCCGGCGAAGGTGCCAGCGAAGGTTCACTTTGTGAACAGCAGCGAGTCTCCCAGCGAATAGCTCCAGAATGTCATGGATGGAAAAGAACCTAAAGTTCGCTTTGCGAACTCCCAGCGAATGTTCACTGGTTTGCTCGCTGTGCGAAGGACCTGGCGAATGGAGGCAGTGGAATAAGGACCCTAAATTCGCTTTGCAAATGTGCTGGCGAATGATTCGCTGTGTGAATGAATTGTTCGCAGTGCAAACCCGCGACATCAGCCTGGGGCGGTTTAACTCTCAGAGGCACTTAAGGTGCCATTTTCTTTCATTCGCAGTGCGAATGCTGCAGAATTCAAGTGTGTTATAAATAGATTTTTCACTTTCCTTGGGATCATAACTTGCTATTTTCACACAAAAACATAGTTTTCTGTATTTTGATCATCCAAGAGGGAATTTTCTCATAGAGAAGCTGAAGCCACATCCATTCTCGATTATTCGACGTGGATGTTCATTCATCTCCTTTTGAAACTTGTCATCCAAGCTACCATGAGAATGAGTAGCTAAACACTCTTGTGTTAAGGTTAGATGTAGTTGATCTTGATCATATGTATTTCTTTTGATCTTTTGTATATGAACAAGGTTTTTGATCAATATAGATGAAGTTATTTGTTCTCAATGATGTATGTGTGGTTTGTATTGCTCTAGATATAGATTTTGCAAATCATGACCTAATATTTTCATCTCTTAAAAACTAAACTCTAGACATAGATTTGGGATTTGTTATTCGCTTTGTGTTGATCTTAACGATTGTTGTTTCGATTATTAGCGTGAAACATCATCTAACGGTCTAAACAACAATACTCACGACTTTGCTTTAGACATAAACTTAGTCGAGAGGATACGCGGTTGTATTGGTCAGAAACTAAGTTCATATGCTTGATTAATCGGATATGTGTGAAAAGGATTAGCGAAACCTAACCTTGACATGCTTTTCTAAAACCTTACAAACTCTTTGCTACAAATTAATGTTAAACAAAATCAAGAACCATTTGAAACTCTTTAACTTAAAACATTGTGACTATTGAACGACAAGCATCATATATCGCACAATCCCTGTGGAGACGATAAAAACACCCTCCTAATACTGTTTCAACATAAGGTACATATATATGAATTCATTCTGATATTGTATATGAAATTTAGTTTATTATATACTATGTATATTGTTTGTTTCACTATCCTTTTATTGAAAATGTAATCAGTTAAATTGATATAGAAACTTATAATCTGAAAATTAGGATGTATTTGAAAACCAACATTTATCATGTCAATGTTTTCCGAATTGCATTCATTTCATTCAGCACATTTAATGTTCCTTAACATAAAATTTATGGTCCAATGGTCCGTTTGCTTCAATTCATCGATATCTTTTCTTATAGTTTACCTCATCGTCGTCACTAATCATCGTGGTTGTTAAGATCATGATTGTTATGATGATAAAATCGCGATGATTTTTGGCGATGATGAAGTAAACTATAATAAAAGATATCGATGGATTGAAGGAAACCGACCATTGGACCATAAATTTTATGTTAAGGAACATAAAATGTGCCGAATGAAATGGATGCAATTCTGAAAACAGTGGTGTGTTTAAGTTGGTTTTCAAGAACAGTTTAATTTTCAGATTATATAGTTCTTTACCAATTTTAATGGTTGTATTTCTTTAATTAGGTGGATGGTAAAACAAGCAATATACATTTGTATTTAATAAACTAAGGGTACATTCCACAACGGTTGAAATACAAAACCGTTGTGATAGTTAATATATATGACAACAGTTGATACTGATAACCGTTGTGATAGTTAATTTATATTACAACGGTTGAAATACCTAACCGTTGCAATATATCGCGCGCTTTCAGAATACAACAACGGTTTCCAGACCGTTGTAGAAACGACGAACTTACAACAACAATCTACATAACAACGCCTCCGCCCGCGTCATTATATGTCATTCCCAACCGTTGCTAAATGGGTTTTTCGTAGTAGTGTTAGTAGCCTTTCACAACCAGCAATCACTCTTTTATGATTGAATAACTTGTTGAAGAACCTGAAAGAACAAATCCACAAGCTCAAACTTCCACTCAAAGAAAGACCTGCTCCGCTAAAACCTCCACTTAACCGAACCACCCTCTAACATTGCTACCTCACTGAATCGTCTACCCTGATATTGATCGATAAGATAGAGTCTTTCGAATCTCTCTCTAAGAGGAATAGCCTATACCCACGTATCATCCCAAAAAGAAGTAAGAGTGTCAGACCCAACCTTTCTTTTAAGTTCCTCAATATATCAGTCTGTAGACTCTCCAACTTTAGATCCAAAAATGAGATCATATACCTCAAATCCAATCATTGGAAACCTAGCGATATAAACAGTTCATTCCACCTGCAACATCATACATGTTGCAGATACCAAACACTAAAACCACTTCAAGCTATATTATAGCAATCAAAAGACATTTGACTTGATAGATAACCTTTATATTTGAAGCATGGGTAAACCATAATGATCACTCCATTTAAATGGAGAAGATTTTTCCAAATACTAACACCATAATTATGGAATCAAAATTAAATTTTCTTTGAAAGATACCATGAAAACTACCTAAACACTTGTCGGGAGAAGCAAAATACCGTTCAAATGAAGGAAATTTGTTCATCAACATTATGATCCATCTACCTCGATCCAGTTCGGCCGGTTCATATCACACTTATTATTATCATTTTTTAAAATGCAAAGGTTTGATTTAAGCTCTACATAGAGCTAAAAGTATAATGAATGCTTCAAATAGAAAGACATAAAAAAAAAAGTACACAAAGCCCCTAATTATATAAGTCATACTCCCTCCGTCTCAAAATAAAAGTCTTTTAAGGTTGTTGCACATAGATTAAAAAAAAAAATAATTTAGTAATTAAATATAACAATTTTACAAAACTGCCCTTAATTACTAGTGGTTATTATAAAGGTGTAATGTGATGTAATATTTTGAAAGTTGTGTAAACAATATTTATTATCGATAAAGTTGGTAAAAATAAATTATTGTTGTCTTGAAAATGTAAAAAGATTTTTATTTTAGAACAAATTTTTTTGACTAAAAAGACTCTTATTTTATGACAGAGGATGTAATAAAAATTAAATTAAAATAAATTATTGAATATAAATAGACTTTCGGTCAAATGTATAAATTAATTAACTTTAGGGATAAATTAAACACATGTACACAACGGTGTGGTTTCAACTTTGAACGTAAATACTCAACTCTCCACATTTATAATTAATGTGAGACTACAACTTACTCCAATTCACACTTAATATATTATTCTCAATAAGACATGATGTATAGTCTAATATGAGTATTTGTCCGTTGATCTAAATCTTTAGTTTTATGTTCACGAAGTATTCAAAGATAAGAGCATGCAAACAAGGCTCATCTAAAAAGAAAGTAGATAAGTTTTGAAATTGGGGCCCTTTCGAAAATTGGTATATTCATTGTGACCCTCAACGATAAGGAGACAATGTAAGTATTCCATCCAAAGTTCAATATGTGGTGTGGAGTAGTTGGGACAAACTTTCATCCATATTTAATTGTTTTGCTGACTCATAACTCTTTTTCTTTTTTACCTTTTCTAAACCTTGACTTTTTGCCTTCTCTTTAAAAATAGTTAATGCTTTGTGGACTTGAGCTATCTTCTATTATTCTTGACCAAATGGAAAGCTTAGAATGAGATTGACATGTAACTAATCCGTATTAACTTAAAGACTAAACAACAAAAATCCCACGGCACTAACATTGTCGTCTATTTTCTTTTATGAGATAGAATTTTAGTGAAATGCGTTATTGACGAAATTTTAGTTTTGTCAAAAGAGATTGTGAATTAACTTAAAATATTTTTTTTTGATAAAATATTTTTTTTTGAAAGTTATACAAATGGTTTTGATGGTATTAAAGAAGATAACTTGAAAAAGAAAATATGTGCAACACGGCAAATCTCAACACACTATCAAAAATGGATTGTAGAGTTGGTGACTTTTTCTCAAACGTGTTATATCAACACTTACGTTTGATAGAATATCAACCGGCGAACAAGTTACATCAAAATTAAAATTGATGGAATATCAACTTCTTTTTTACACTTGAGCCAAAGATATATTTGAGGCAGACGCAAGAGAGTATTCCTTATCAACATAGTAAATAGATAGCTTAATAGTTTTTCCTTTTAAAACTTGTGATTGTTTTCCATGTTGAGCATTAACATGAAGAGCTGTAACCTCAGAATCAACAGAATCATTTGGTGATGAGTAATTCAATTCCCGTTCTTGTTGTATGACAAGAGAAAAAGCCTTGTCAATGTGAGGCAAAGGTGTCATCATCATAATCTGGGACTTGGCGTGTGCAAATCGTTCGTTCAACCCTTTCAAAAACCTGATAACGTAGTCTTGCTCTCGATACGCTTTAGCAGAATCAACCGCACCACATGAGGAAGCAAAGGAACAGGTACAACAGGGAAGAGGACGATAGTTCTCAAGTTCATCCCAAAGCATTTTTAACTGAGTAAAGTATTCAGATACGTCGAGTGTACCTTGGCGGAAGCGATAAAGTTCTTCTTGAATATCTGATATGCGAAAAACATCACTCTGCGAAAACCTAATCCGAAGATTCTTCCATACACCTGAAGCAGTATCAATCCATAACACCGATTTCGCAATGGAATCAGAAATCGATCTTTGAACCCAAGAAAGCACCATGGTGTTGCATCGAATCCATTGAGCATACAGAGGATCGAAAATGGAAGGTTTTGAGAACGATCCATCAACAAATTTCTCTTTGTTCTTCAAAATCAAGGCAATATGCATCGGTCGGGACCATGTATGGTAGTTCTTGTTGTCCAATGGTGGAGCAACAAGAATTAAGGCAGGGCTTTCGTTCGGATGAAGGTAAAAGGGATTTGCAGAGAAACGATTGAGGAAGATGAATAATGGAGAATCTTGAACAATCGATAGAAAAGCTGCAGAATCTTGAACAATCAAGAAAGAGAAGGAATGGTCACCAGAGCTCAGTTGAACTCTGATACCATGTTGATATCGCAATGAGAGAGAAAGAGTAAAGAAGAACTTTTCATTATTGCAATTAATTAATCACTCTTACATTGGTTACTGATATATATATATATATATATATATATATATATATATATATATATATATATAGTACAGTCTATTGCACTAAACTAACTTTCTATATACACTTTATGATAGCAATAATATATATTAAAAGGAAAATCTATTAAGCTATCTATTTAGACATTCCTTCTGTGTTTACATATATGAGTCATACTCATCAATCATCTATAAATTTCATATATTCTTTGCTTTGTAGTTATAACCAAATATCTTGTTAATATTGTAATCACTATATTTTTAGACCATTTCTTAATACACCACCCAAGTTTCTTATACACCACGTGAAATTTCGTTTTTGCCCCCTGATTTCGGATGTGCATATCCGGGCCCACCGTTTTTTTTAAAAACGCTGATGTGTTTCGGATGTGCACATCCGAAAACATAGTATAGCTTTAAATTCCGGAACTACAGATCCGGAAAATAGCATAACTTTATTTTTTTTTTAAATCGATTTTGTCGGTTGGTCGCATACATTAATATATCATCGCAAGTTAATATACATTTGAATGAGGGGAGCGAGAAGGGATTAGATTTCCCGCCCATAGAAAACTTTGTTCTTCGTATCTCTTCAATAGAAAATTTTGTTCTTCGTATCTCTCCAGTGTAACCACTGCTCCTGTTATCTTTCTTTGTTGATCGTCCAACACTACAGATGGACTCAATATATTTCGGAGATAAACCCTTTTCGTTATTGAAAATAAGTAATGTAGATGGTGCACCAGCAGCAGTAATGTCATCAGAAGTTATAACAAACTCTAGGGTTGGAGTCTCTCCGTCAATATAATGGTTGTCTTCGGCATTCTGATAAAGTTAACAACAAATTTACGGTCATGAATATAAACAACTATCATTTAACATCATGAATGCATCATGAAAGGTTAAATGTACTTGAATAAGCTCCATGAGAAAATGAACATCTTTAGAATAAAGTTCAGCGGAGATATTCTTGATAGTGTGATGAAGATCTTGAGTCAATGGATTAGGTTTCCCACCAATAGAAAACTTTGTTCTTCGTATCTCCTATTACCACTTGCAGAACCAGAATCAGAATTTTCTACTTCACTTATGTAGTATCGAGCGCGAAAAGCTAGCAAGTGTACATAATAAGCAGGAGGAACTGTATCATTTATATACAAGTTATAATATATACATATACATCAATAGACATCAGCAAGTGTGCATAATAAGCTAGCAAGTGGGCTTAATAAGCATAATAAACAAGTTCTAATATATATATATATATACATCAATATACATCAGTATGTATCATTTAGAAAAAACCAACGCGAACCTGTAAAATATAATCCTTTTAGGCTTAAACCCGGTTGATTTATAGAAAGCCACACGTCACTCCCTGAATTATCCTATCATGAGGAATACACAAATCTAACAAAATTATCTTATCATTCCAGCGGGCCGATTTCCCTTTTAAGGATCCACTGTTATTTTAAAGAGATCTTGAATTATCTCCTCGCAATGAACCTGAGCAGAAATAATTCCTTTGTATCTTGTGACCCAAAGTCAGTCCATTGGTTCTGCAAGTGGTAATAGGAGTACCACCAACTTTGTGTCGACTCTGGTAATAGAAGTAATGTTTCACTGTTGATCGTTATTCTTTTAAAATACATATAATTATTTTTTAAAATAAATATACCTTTTTAAGTATCAGCCATTTTTCCAGATGTACACATCCGAAATGTTGGAAATTCACCACACCCTATGATGATTTTGCTTCAATCTTGATCTCAAGATTGATCACCAACCCACAAACAATACGTAATGACAATGAAGAACAAAGAAAGAAGAAGAAGAAACAAGCTAACAGCAAGAAAGAAAAGAGAGAGAAGAGAAATCTTTGGAGAAAAGTGTTTCTACCCACGAACTGTGGGATTTCTTTTATTGCTATTATTCACTTGCTAATCTGCAAACTGTGAATGCAATTGTGTTACAATGTACAAGGGAAACTCCCTATTTATAGATTTAGAATTACAAAGGCCCAAAACTCTAAAAGCCCAAAATATCAAATCTAATCTAAATCATATAAAATCTAATCAAAAATAGAATCCAATCAAATCTAAAAATGAATCTGTCGAAACTATTTGACACATGAATGCTTCGACTTCGACTTCGACACTATGAATTACATTTAACACACCACCTAATTCATTGTGTCTAAACCATCTACATTCATCATCGATCTTAGCTTCTTGAATACTTAAACCTGCACTCCCTTCGTCATGATATCTGCAATCTGATTCTCAGTTCTGCAGTGTTCCAAATTCATCTTCCCTTCTGCTACATGCTCTCGAAGATAATGAAGCCTCATTTCGATGTGCTTGCTTCGACCGTGAGCTATTGGATTCTTCGCCAAATTGATAGCTGACATGCTGTCGATCTTCATGGTAATTGCTCCATGATTCTTCCCTGTAATCTCTTCGACCAAGTTCACCATCCAGGTTGCTTGACATGCACAAAGAGAAGCAGCTATATATTCTGCTTCGCATGATGACAATGCCACTACTGGCTCCTTTCTCGAACTCCAAGCAACTGGTGCACCACCTAACATAAACACATATCCAGCTGTGGATTTTCTATCTTCTGCATCACTACACCAGCTAGAGTCTGTGTATCCCACTAACTTGCATTCTTTCCCTTCGTCAGCTGCAGGAAATAAGATGCCATAGTCGAGAGTCCCTTTTAGATACCTCAGTATCCTTTTCGTCGCTGTTAGGTGTGATACCTTTGTTTTCTGCATGAATCTACTTATCACACCAACACTATATGCTAAGTCAGGCCTTGTGTGACAAAGGTATCTAAGTGACCCAATAAGTCTTATGTATTAGGTTGGGTCGACATCATCTTCGTCTGGATCCTTCGACAGTTGCAGTCTGGTCTCAGCTGGAGTCGAAGTTGAGTTGCAATCTTGCATCTCAAATCTCTTGAGTATTTCTCCTGCATATCTTCGTTGGTGCATCATTAACCCTCTACTAGTTTTGTAGAATTCGATGCCAAGGAAATATGAGAGATCTCCCAAGTCTGACATGTCAAACTCCTCACTTAGGTCATGTATGAAATCTTCGATCTCCTTCTTGCAACTTCCTGCTATCAACAAATCATCGACATAGAGACATAGTATAAGCAATTCACCATTGCTTCTTCTTACATATACTTCATGCTCAGTTGTACACTTCACAAATTCCTTCTCCTTTAAGAAGTTGTCGATTTTCTTATTCCAAGCTCTTGGAGCTTGCTTAAGTCCATACAGGGCTTTATGCAGCCTGTACACCTTTCCTTCTTCGCCTCGTTTCACATACCCAGCTGGTTGTGCGATATAAACTTCTTCATCTAGGGGACCATTAAGGAATGCACACTTCACGTCCATCTGACATGTGTGCCAATTATTCATATTTGCTAGACCAACAACCAACCTGATTGTTTCGATTCTAGTAACAGGTGCAAACACTTCATCGAAGTCTATTCCTTCCTTCTGAAGAAATCCTTTCGCCACAAGTCTCGCCTTGTGTCGAGTTACTTCCCCTCTAGGATTTACCTTCACCTTGTAAACCCACTTCACATCAATTGCCTTCTTGCCTTGAGGCAATTCGACAAGTGACCAGGTGTTATTGACTTCGATGGACTCTAACTCCTCATTCATTGCTTTCACCCACTTTGAATCTTTCAATGCCTCAGCTGCATTGACTGGTTCGATATCTGCATAGAAAGCATAATGTACCAGCTCACCCTCTTCATCGACCACATCATCTGATGTAATTACACATTCTTGCAACCTTGTAGGCATGTGTCTTGTTCGTCGAGGTTTGCTTGAACCTGCTTCATCTGCAACTGGTTCCTGTCGAACTTCTCTTTCGACTTCAGTGGCCGGTTCTTCACAAGAGATTCTCACTGAATGCTTCTTGGCTTTCTCTTTCTAATCCCATTATTTAAGCTCATCTATGATCACGTCCCTGCTGATCACTACCTGCTTATTCACTGGGTCGAACAACTTGTAACCTCCAATCGAATGATATCTTATCAAGATCATGCGATTCGACTTGTCATCAAGCTTCATTCTCAACTGATCTGGCACATGTCTATGTGTTATAGATCCAAACACCTTTAAGTGATTGAGGCTTGGCTTGACACCAGACCAACATTCTTCTGGTGTGACTCCTTCAAGCTTCTTCGTCAGACATCTGTTCAAAATATATGTTGATGTCGAAACTACTTCTCCCCATAATTCTTTGGGTAGATGTTTTCCATTCAACATACTTCTTACCATGTTCATGATGGTTCTGTTCTTGCGTTCTGCAATCCCATTCTGCTTTGAAGTGTAGGGTGGCACCACCTCATGCACAATCCCTTCTTTTCTACACAATGCATCGAACTCTTTCGACACATATTCTCCACCACCATCAGTTCTCAGAGTTTTTAACCTTCGACCACTCTGTCTTTCGACCATGGATTTGAATTTGACAAATACCTCAAACACATCACTTTTCTTCTTGATGAGGTAGGTCCATAACTTTCGACTGAAATCATCTATAAACGTGACAAAATATCTGTTGCCACTAATCGAATCCACCTGGATTGGACCACATACATCAGAGTATATGACTTCAAGTATTGCCTTCGACTTCCTTCCTGCATCCTTGCTGAAGCTATTCTTGTGTTGTTTCGACTGAACACACTCTTCACAGACTTTACTTGAAATGTCGATTTCTGGTAATCCTGAAACCATATTTCTTCTCTTCAGTTCTCTGATGTCATTGAAGTTGAGATGGCCTAGTCGAAAGTGCCATAACCACTCATCTCTGCTGGCTGCTGTTGCTAGACACTTATGCTCCATCACATTGAGTTCAATCTTGAAGGTCCTATTCTGAGATATTTGAGCCTTCAAGATCAACCTACCACCTGCGTCGAGAACTCTCATCATCTTGTCTTCGACAACTACCTTGTAGTTCTTTTCGACAAGATGCCCTATACTGAGCAAATTACTCTTCATGCCTGGTATGTACAACACATTGGAAATTGTTGACCTTTTGCCATCTTTCCTCATAATCATAACATCACAATACCTTCAGCTGCTAGAGTGTTGTCATTCGTAAACTTCACCGTGTTCTTCGACGAGGGCTTCATGTTGACAAACCAATCTTTCCTTCCAGTCATGTGTGATGAGCATCCTGAGTCCAAGTACCACTGATCTTGGAATCTCTCTTTATCTTTCGTTGTGACCATCAGCAACGTCTCTTCTTCTTCATGCTTCGCCAGATTTGCATCAGTTTCTTGATTTTTCTTCTTTTCTGGACAATTACTAACATAATGGCCATACTTCTGACAATTGAAACATTGAATGTGACTTTTGTCTGGCTTTCGACCACCACCTCTTCCTCTACCTGTAGCACCACCTCTTTGGTTGCCTTGGTTCCAAGGTTTCTTCTGAGTCGAATTACTGCCTCCTCTATCTTTGTTGCCATTCACGTTTCCTTTGCCTTTCCTTTCCTTTTCTGACTGCGCCTGCAAAGCCATATCACTCTTCGACTTTCCTGCAGCTCTCTCAGACATCCTTTGTTCATGAGACTCAAGTGTCCCTTGAAGCTCTTCCTTCGTCAATACTGACAAGTCTTTCGACTCTTCTATGGCTACTACCACGTGGTCGAACTTAGGAGCCAACGATCTCAAAATCTTTGAGACTACTGCTTTCGTTGTCAGCGTTTCTCCACATACTTTGATTTGATTCACCAGTTTTGTAACTCTGGTGAAGAAATCTGTAATACTTTCGTTGTCTTCGATCTGAAGCAACTCATAGGTTCTCTTGTGAGTTTGTAACCTCACCTCTTTCACCTTTTCTGCGCCTCCAAATGACTTTTCAAGAATCTCCCATGCTTCCTTTGCTGATTCTGTATCGCTAACTTTTTCAAAGTTATCTGGATCAACACATTGATGGATTATAAACAGCGCTTTATAATCTTTCTTCTTCAAATCTTTGAGTGCAGCCTTTTCTTGATCCGTCGCGTTTTCCCCAAGCGGTGTTACTCTTTCCTTCACAAGATCCCACAGATCTTGATAACAGAAAACCACCTTGATCTGCTTGCACCAATTCTCATAATTATCTTTCTTGAGAATTGGTAAGGTCTCCGGAAAGTGCCCATTTGAATGATTCATAGCCATCACGATTTTCCTCCTTGAATCACAACCGGAGCTCTATATACCAGATGTTGGAAATTCACCACACCCTATGATGATTTTGCTTCAATCTTGATCTCAAGATTGATCACCAACCCACAAACAATACGTAATGACAATGAAGAACAAAGAAAGAAGAAGAAGAAACAAGCTAACAACAAGAAAGAAAAGAGAGAGAAGAGAAATCTTTGGAGAAAAGTGTTTCTACCCACGAACTGTGGGATTTCTTCTATTGCTATTATTCACTTGCTAATCTGCAAACTGTGAATGCAATTGTGTTACAATGTACAAGGGAAACTCCCTATTTATAGATTTAGAATTACAAAGGCCCAAAACTCTAAAAGCCCAAAATATCAAATCTAATCTAAATCATATAAAATCTAATCAAAAATAGAATCCAATCAAATCTAAAAATGAATCTGTCGAAACTATTCGACACATGAATGCTTCGACTTCGACTTCGACACTATGAATTACATTTAACACAGAAAACGCGTAATTGTCATTCCGGATTTGCACATCCGGAATAAGGCAACGTTTTTTTTAAAAAAACAGTGCGTCCGGATGTGCACATCCGGAACTGGGAAGCAAAAAAATAATTTCACGTGGTGTATAAGAAACTTGGGTGGTGTATTAAGAAATGGTCTATTTTTACTATATGAATCATACTCTAACAAAAAAAAACATATGATTCTATCAAAGTTGAAAACATTATCATGAGATTAAAAGTGAATAGACACACACATATCGTGACATGCAAGACTTTGTTGTTACATCCCCTCGCGTTTCTTAGACTTCCACTGCCTCTAGAGTAGCAAGTTTAAGGAGCACAAGTATCACACTACTATTTCTAGATCGGTTATTTATTTCTTATGGAATATTTCCATCTCATAATTTTTTAATGTTTTCACTTTTTAATGCTTTTTAGACCCATTGCATATTAAAATAATTAAGAATCTAGAGGTTCGAGTAGTGATATGGATGTAAATAGTCTAACCAAAAATATGTCACATATCATCCATGAAAAAAAATCCACACTTTAGAGTGCAAAATATGTCCAATATCGAAGCGCAAAGTCATTGTTTGAGGTGCCCACTTCACATATACATGTTCACAAGCAATTAACTGTTTACATAGTTCCATTCTATATGGAGTATATTTGGACCTGACAGGTTTCACCACTTATCTACGAATCAGTTACACTAAAAAAGCCCACTAATAAGCCCACACGCATTTTAAAAACTACTATGATGTTTCTATTCAATTGAGAAATGATGTGTACAATGACAATCTCTCTCTCTCTCTCTCTCTCTCTCTGTGTGTGTGTGAGTGTGCGCGCGCGCGCGTCCGCGTGCGCGTGTGCGTGTATGCGTGTGCATGTGCGCATGTGCGTGTGTGTGTGTGTGTGTGTGTGTGTGAGAGAGAAAGAGTGATTGCGCGCGCAATGAGACAATCAATGGACCTATTTAAGGCAGTAAATCAATTTAAGGTTAAACAAAGGATTAACTTTTAACAAGAGAAATCAGTAATTGATACTAACAATCTATCTTAATAAATGCTAAGTAACAACTCATGCCAGCTAATATTCAACAAAATATTTTGCAACTAATATTCAACAGAATATTCTGCTTCATTACTCCCCCTCAAGTTGAAGGTTGAGGGTTATGAGATCCCAACTTGATAGATAACTCCTGGAATTACTTAGTCTCTAAAGATTTTCCTAAGATGTTCGCTTGTTGTGATCTGGTTAGTATGGAACAGTAGATATAACTCCCTTGCTGACGAATTCTCTAATAAAATGACAATCCATTTCAATATGCTTCGTTCTTTCGTGAAAGACCGGGTTGGAAGCTAAATGAATAGCAACTTGATTGTCACAATGTAGAATTGTAGGAGAATCAAATTCCACTTGCAAACGCGCGAGTAATCTTCACAGCCATATGATTTCACTTGTGGCGTGCGCCACTGCTCTGTACTCTGCCTCACTGGAGGATCTCGATACAGTAGTCTATTTCTTGGTTTTCCATGATACTAGAGCTGCCCCTAACTTCATTAGGTATCCTATTATTTACCTCCTTGCTAGTGGACATGATGCATAATCTGAATCACAATATGCAACTAGCTTGAGATCATTGTCTTTGGCGATGATAATGCCTTGCCCTGGTGCAGACTTTAAGTATCTCAAGACAAGCATTGTTGCGTCCCAATGCCCTCGGTGAGGTTCCTGCATGAACTGGATAAGAATATGCACCGAGTATGCCAACTCTGGCCTAGTGATCGTGAGATAAATGAGTCGGTCCACCAATTTGCGGTATTGTGAAGGATCCTCATATAAAGGACTCGAATCCAAAGATAATTAATGATTTGGTGCAAGTGGCAAAGATGCAGGTTTGCAAGCTAGCATCCCACATTCGTTTAGGATGTCCAAGGTATACTGTCTTTGACACACAAACAATATGGAGGAACCACGAACCAGTTCTAGACCGTGGAAGTACTTCAACCCTCCCAAGTCTTTCATGTGAAAACACTCGTTGAGAAAATGTTTGAATTTCGCATATGATTTTGCATCATTCCCAATCACAATAAGATCATCAACATAAATAAGCACAACTATGAAAACAGATTTACACGAGTACGTAAACAGGCTATGGTCAGCTTCACATTCTTGGAAACCATACCTCACTAATGTTTGGGACAACTTTGAGTAACAGTTACACGAGGCCTGCCTAAGATCATATAATGAATTTCTCAAGCAACACATTATGTCATCATTGGGAGCATTGTAACCTGGTGGTACTTCTATATATACTTCCTCATCTAACTCTCAGTGTAAGAATGCATTGCTTACATCCATTTGGTGAAGTTCCCATCCTTTAGCCACTACAATTGTAAGTAAGCATCTTACAGTTGTCATCTTGGCGACTGGTGCAAAAGTCTCATTGAAGTCGTCTCCTTTAACTTGTGTGTATCCCTTCACTATGAGTCGGGATTTATACTTTTCAAACTCACCGAATGACTTGTACTTAACCTTATACACCCATCTGCAACCCACTATCTTCTTTCCTTTCGAAAGCCTTCTCATCTCCCACATTTTATTTTCTTCTAAGGCCTTGAGTTCTTGTGATATGACATCTCTCCATTCTTGTGTTCGAGTAGCTTGCTTGTATGATTTTGGCTCCTCGATGCCTTCAATTGCTGCAAAATAAGCTTGATGTTTTTCTGAAAACTCATCATAATTGACATAACATGATATAGGATATACCATACCTGAAGAAGTTGATGAGTTTGGCGATGTACATATGCGAGTTTTCTCTATTGAATAGCAATGATAGTCATTCAAACGTTTATGTAGATTTTTGATCCTTGGCCCTAAGTCTATGGTTGTTGTGAGCTCACTTTCCTGTTCCAACGATTTTAGGGGGGGGGGGGGTGTTTTATCGTATCCACAGAGATTGTGTATATTTCCGTCGTTCGATAGTTAAAAGGGTTTCAAACTTTAATCGTAACAAAGGTTTTGGTAATTTTCAATCAGAGCGTTTGCATTCAAATTTAGAAAACAACGATAAAAAGATTGGTTTTAGGGTTTTGGTAAAAACATGTCAAGATTAGTTTTCGGTAATCCGTTGCGTACGTATCAACTCGACGAAGCGTGTGAACTTGTTAACAATAAATATAACCACATATCCTCTCAACAAGTTTCTCTCGAACACTTGTTGTGGGATTTACCATATTGATCCTTTGTTGATCTCTCACACAAACTACCAATATGATAACATTCAAGTTCAATATTTATGAATATTGATGGAATAAAACTTAGGTCAAATTTAAAACATTTCTCTCGAACATGAATTAAACAATATATAAACCATGTAAATAAAGTTTTTCTTCTATATATATCATCAACAAGGTTCACAAACTTATAACCAAGATCAATACATACAAAAGAGAGGATTATCTACCTCTAATCTTGAGACAAAAGTGCTTTAGCTAGCCATAGACATGGTAGCTTGCTTGACAAGTAAGTTGCAAAGCTTTTGGAGCATCAATCTTCAAAGATTCAAGGATTAAAGCATAAAAGCTTTGAAACCAAGAAAAATAACAAAAGATGAAGTTTTTGATCTCCCAAGAGGTTTCTAGGTTACAAAGATTGTTTCTAAAAGTGTTATGATCAAAAATATCTAACAAAAACCCTAAATACCACTTTCTGTCCAGACAAATTTGCCAGGCGAGATACAAAATTCGCCTGGCAAAACCTTTAAGTACAACCCACGTGACAGAACAGTGCAGAGAAATCTGGGAAAAAATACTGCATTCGCCAGGCGAATTCTATACTCGCCATCCGATTCCCTTTCGCCACACCTTCGCCTGGCGAATCTTCCAGCGAAGCACTTCCAGTAGCTACTGGAATTAAGAAGTTCACTCGGCAGCTGACTCGCCAGGCATTCGCCTGGCGAATCTTTCCTTCCGCCACCCATTCGCTTGGCAAATGTACTGTTTGTTGCAGACACGTGACTTTGCTCGTTTCATCGTGTTTTCTTCCGATTTTTGCCGCGTCCTTTTTATGAAAAATGCTGCAAAACTAACAAAAACATCAAAGAGACCAAAAATAGACATTGATTCAAAAATCACTTAAAAATAAGCTGTTTCGCAATCAGGCATTTGGAAAAGAGCTTAAAAATGCAGACAATTGATCTAAAGTTCATTTACAACCATATACTTATCAAACTCTCCCCAACTTGCCTCGTTGTTTTCCCTCAAACAAAAGTAAGTTCCAACAATCACAAGCAAGAATTCCAAGCACTAAATCAACCGAAAACATCAATGGTTCAAACTCGACACATACACGCACAAATTATTTCCACAAAGTTGCATAGAATCAAAACATAATTATGAAGTAAGTTCTAAACACAACATCATACAATGCAAAATCAAGTACCTACAAGCTCAAGTTGAATCACCTAAATTCACTTATTATCAACACACTATGTACATAATTTTACACGGGACGAAACACTCTCACAAGCAACCGTGCCACATCTAGAATCATCCATGCATTCATCTCACAAAGTTATAAAAAATAAGTAGAAACAAAGATCACGAAGGACTTTTATGGTTGTAATTTGGCTTGGGTTAAAAACAAGGGTCATATCTAAACGGTCTTTGAACAAAAAATGGGTAATAACAATGAAGAGCATTTCTTTTTCAACTTTCTCATTCTTTTTCACACTTTATTCCTTCCTTTCACAGTGCATTCTCTTCTTTTGATTTTCTTTTCTTTTTATTCTTTTTCTTTCTTTTTGTTTTTGATTTCTTTTTCTTAGAATGCATTGTATCACCAATTCCTTTCTCCTTTCAAATTAAATCATTCTCCCCAACTTCAACAATACTACAAGTTCATTTTAAATGCTCTTCAAAACAGGTTAAAATTCGGATTCATGATTCACAAAAAAAAAAAATCTTTTTAGGCTCAAAAGGAGATTCAAATACGCACACACTCACAAGGTTACTTGAAGTGTTTTAGGAACGGTGGTTTTCCCCATAGTGCTCAAAAATTTGCCTTGATTATTTCTAAGTTTCCAATCATTTAAATCAACTCACAAGATTAAACATGAACAAAACGAGTAAAACAATGATTACTTGACTCTATTTTTGGTGAACAAAGGAAAGCATCTCACTTTTGTGGTTTTGTCCTAATTGATTCACACATGAACAAGTATTTACAACACAATGCATTACCATAATTTTGTATAAAGCACTAACTCACAATCATGCTAAAATTCTACACAACACATTCACACTTTGATTGTGCATAAAATTAAGAATTCTATCATCACCATCAATGTTTAATGCTAACAAAGCACTCATTTTGTGGTAACACACAAAATTTTCAATATTTAAGGGCAAATATCACTTTCTTTGCGCAAACACACAAAATAAAAAACATAATTTAAACTAAACAAAATTTAACACCAAACTGAAATATTATAAATACTAGTGTAAACACACCGAAATTGTACTCGCCAAAGCGACAAAATGCTACAACAGAAATTTCGCCGAAGCGACCCAAAAGTACTTACTAGTATTATAAAGCTGAAAATAAAATACTAAAAATAAAATACATAAAACAAAATAGAAATCCTTCACTTTGTAGCCTCCTCTAATTAACCAAGTTATTAAGATCATCTTGCATCTCGTCGCCTCCATCATCATCATCATCAGCTTCACCTTCACCATCAGCACCAATAGCTCCAGTTGCACCAATATAAATTTTTTTTAGGCTCAAAAGGAGTTTCAAATACGCGCACACTCACAAGGTTACTTGAATTGTTTTAGGAACGGTGGTTTTCCTCATAGTGCTAAAAAATTTGCCTTGATCATTTCTAAGTTTCCAATCATTTAAAACAACTCACGAGATTAAACATGAACAAAACGAGTAAAACAACGATTACTTGACTCTATTTTTGGTGAACAATGGAAAACATCTCACTTTTGTGGTTTTGTCCTAATTGATTCACACATGAACAAGTATTTACAACACAATGCATTACCATAATTTTGTATAAAGCACTAACTCACAATCATGCTAAAATTCTACACAACACATTCACACTTTGATTGTGCACAAAATTAAGAATTCTATCATCACCATCAATGTTTAATGCTAACAAAGCACTCATTTTGGGCTAACACAAAATTTTCAAAATTTAAGGGCAAATATCACTTTCTTTGCGCAAACACACAAAATAAAAAACAGAATTTAAACTAAACAAAATTTAACACCAAACTGAAATATTATAAGTACTGGTGTAAACACACCGAAATTGTACTCGCCAAAGCGACAAAATGCTACAACATAAATTTCGCCGAAGCGACCCAAAAGTACTTACTAGTATTATAAAGCTGAAAATAAGATACTGAAAATAAAATACATAAAACAAAATAGAAATCCTTCACTTTGTAGCCTCCTCTAATTAACCAAGTCATTAAGATCATCTTGCATCTCGTCACCTCCATCATCATCATCATCAGGTCCACCTTCACCATCAGCACCAACAGCTCCAGTTGCACCTCCCCCTGAAAAGAAAGGACGCCTGCCCACAGGCCAGTTTGCATAATTATCATAATTTGTCCTAGTAGGAAAAGGAACAACTTCTTGCGGTGTGGTTTGAAACTGGTACAGCTATTGCATACAATTGAAATTGAATTCTGATGATCTTTGGTAAGCCTCAGCCATATCCCACGAGTAATTGAATGACACTCGCATTCTAGGATCCCACGTTGAATAATCAAGAGACTCAGTTTGCTCACTAGCTTGTGAGCGAGATGTTTGACCAACACTTGCACCCTTCTTCTTCTCAATCAACTTATTCTTACAATACCGCTCAATATAATCATCATTGATAACTCCCCCCTCTTCTCATTAATCACGTCGGGCATCCAAATCCACTTTTTAAGACAAAGAGCTGTTACAAAACACGGAAAAATGATAGGGGCAGTAGCATGTACCTCGGGTCTTCGCGTATTCTCGATAAAATTTTTCATTTCAGACGAAATGATCCGATCTACATCAACCTTTTTGTCTTCCATGATGTAATAAAGAAGGAGGGCAACATCAGGCGGAATGGAGGAACGGTGCGATTTGGGCCTGATGTTGTGGAGGATTAGAAGAAGTACAGCTTGCACATCCGGAGGCATATCTTCCCTCCGATACCGGATGACTTCTCCTTGACTGTTTCTTTCCACACTCTTTCCCTTAAACAAAATGGTCCCGGCAATTTTATTGTGATCAAGATAAACTCCGAGTTCCTTAGTGTAATCGTCTTTGTCAAACATCCCTAACGAACTCGGCTTGCCAAACAGATCATTTATATCCTCCCGATCAAACCTAATTTCCTTTCCTCGGACAAATGTCACATACCGGAACACGTTCGTCTCTCCTTGAGCTTCGGGAAATTGGAGAGCATTTGCATAAAACTCACGAACCATTTCGTAGTTGATTCCATCCAACGGGTTTATAAAATGTCCCCATTTCTTATTGTTGAAATTCATTGCCAAATTCCGGTACGGCCCCTCTGGGTGGATATCAAACCTTTTCTCCGATAAAAATTGTCGGCCTTCAAGCATTGTGTACTGGGCAGCATGAGCTGCACTTAAGAATCGATTTGGATCATACTCAGTTTCTTGCCCGAAACTGCTTCCTAAAACCGTCTTTTGCTTCTTTCCACCGTTGGCTCTGGTTTTTGGGGGCATCTTAAATGGGAGTGAAAGTGATGAAGAGTGAAATCGAGAGTGTGAAAGAGTGGGGTTTAGAGTGAAAGGTTGTGAGAGAAAGAGTAAAATGAGTGAGAGTGAAAGTGAAAGTGGGAGAGTGAAAGTGAGAGGAAAAGAAAGATAAGGAAAATAAGTGGTCCCAAGTGGACCCTAAATAAATTATTAAATTTTTCTTTTCTTTTTTTTTAAAATAATTTTTTTCTTTTTTCTTCTTCTCCACAAACAAAATCCACAAGTCACGCCAGATTCGCCTGGCGAATGTGTGGCGAGGGACTGGCGAACTTGGATTCGCCAGGCGAATTAAGGATTCGTCAGGCGAATTACACCAGAAGTAGAATTCTCTGATGTCAATGATGCACTGCAGAATTTTTTCAAATTTTCCAAATTCACTACTATTATCACACAAATCAAATCATCAACACAGCAAATGAAAGCATGAATACTTACAATGTTGGGGTGCCTCCCAACAAGCACTTGTTTAACGTCGGCTAAGCTCGACGGTCTAAGATGATCAACGATCATCAAGAAACACGGAACCAATCTCACGATCAAAATCGCCTCCAAGATAAATTTTCAAGCGTTGGCCGTTCACGGTCCAACTTTCTTTTGTCTGCAAGTCCTCTATCACGACAACTCTATAATGCTTAACATCATTGACAAGAAACGGTCCTGACCATTTGGACTTTAGTTTTCCCAGAAACAATTTCAAGCGGGAATTTAACAAAAGTACCATCTGACCAACCCGGAATTCCTTTTGAGAAACTTTCTTGTCGTGATATCCCTTCACTTTTTCTTTGTATATCTTACTTGAATGGTAAGCATTATTTCACATTTCTTCTAAATCATGCAATTGGAATTTTCTCTTTTCACCGGCCAAACTCGGATCAAAATTCAACATTTTTAACGCCCAAAGAGCCTTATGCTCCAATTCAACAGGCAAATGGCATGACTTGCCATAAACCATTTGAAACGGAGTTAGACAGATTGGCGCTTTGTAAGCGGTACGATACGCCCACAAAGCCTCATCTAACTTTTGTGACCAATCTTTCCTCGAATTTGACACGGTTTTCTGTAAAATTCTTTTCACCTCTCTATTAGACACCTCGGCCTGACCATTTGTTTGCGGATGGTACAGAGTTGCAACTTTATGTTTTACACCATAATGCTCTAAGACCTTTTCGAGCGGTGCATTGCAAAAATGCGAACCTCCGTCACTAATTAACACACGAGGGGTGCCAAAACGGGAGAATATGTTTTTCTTTAAAAAATTTATCACCGTCTTGCCATCGGCCCTCGGTGACGCAATTGCTTCCACCCACTTGGAAACATAGTCAACCGCAACTAAAATATACTCGTTTGAAAAAGATGGTGGGAATGGTCCAACAAAATCAATACCCCAACAATCGAAAACTTCGACTTCTAAAATTATATGCAAGGGCATTTCATTTCTTTTTCCAATCCCACCACTTCTTTGGCATGTATCACAACTTTTAGCATGGAGATTGGCATCTTTGAACAATGTAGGCCAATAAAAGCCCGATTGGAGGACTTTAGTTATTGTTCTCAAACCATTGTAATGCCCTCCGTACGGTGAGTTGTGACAATGCCAAAGGATACTTTTGGCTTCATCAAGAGTGACACACCTCCTTAACAAATTGTCACCTCCTAACTTAAACAAGTATGGTTCATCTCAAACATAGTAATTAGCATCCGAGAGGAATTTCCATCTTTGATTCCAAGTTAGGTCCTCCGGTATAAAATCGGTGGCTTTGTGGTTAGCGAAATCTGTAAACCACGGCCTAACTTGTACTCAAAAAAGCCTTTCATCCGAAAATTTTTCACGAACCTCATTCTCACGGCGAGTTACCTCTACATTGACCAACCTAGACAAATGATCCGCTACCAAATTTTCCAATCCTTTCTTGTCACGGATTTCCAAATCAAACTCTTGTAATAAGAGGATCCACCGGATGAGCCTTTGCTTTGAATCCGGCTTGGTAAGCAAATATTTAATTGTTGAGTGGTCAGTATAGACAACCACCTTAGAACCAATCAGATAAGACCGAAATTTCTCAAGTGCATAAACAATAGCGAGTAATTCTTTTTCAGTGATGGCATAGTTAATTTGTGCCTCATTAAGAACTTTACTCGCATAATGAATAGCATGAAAAATTTTGGCCTTTCTTTGCCCAAGCACCGCACCAACGGCATAATCGCTAGCATCGCACATTAATTCAAAATTCAAAGTCCAATTTAGAGCAACGATTATGGGTGCGGTGATGAGTTTCTCTTTCATATTTTTAAAGGCATTTAAACATTCATCATCAAAGCAGAATGACTTATCTTTGTTGAGTAGATTACTCAATGGCCTTGCAAATTTGGAGAAATCTTTGATAAACCGCCGATAAAAGCCAGCATGGCCAAGAAAACTTCGGATGCCTTTGATATTTGTTGGAGGAGGAAACTTTTCAATCACTTCAATTTTTGCTTGATCGACTTCAAGGCCTTTAGAGGAGACTTTGTGGCCAAGCACAATCCCCTCAGTTACCATAAAATTGCACTTCTCCCAGTTCAATGCCAAATTTGTCTCAACACACCGTTCAAGAACGGCCTCCAAATTTCTCAAACAAAGATCAAAAGACGCTACGAACACGGAGAAGTCGTCCATGAATACCTCCATAGTTTTTTCAATAAGACCGGAGAAAATTGCTTGAACACAACGTTGAAACGTTGCCGGTGCGTTGCATAAACCAAAAGGCATCTTTCGGTATTCAAAAATCCCAAAAGGACAAGTGAATGCCGTCTTCTCATGGTCTTCCGGGTCAACCGTAATTTGGTTATAATCGGAGTAACCATCCAAAAAGTAATAGAATTGTTGGCCCGACAATCTTTCTAACATTTGGTCCATAAACGGAAATGGTCTTTTCTTGTAGCGGTGTTTAGCCTCCTATAATCTATACACATCCTCCAACCCATTACTGTTCTTGTCGGAATCAACTCATTTTTTTCATTTCGGATCACGACCATTCCTCCTTTTTTAGGCACAACTTGGACCAGACTTACCCAAGGACTATCGAAAATTGGGTAAATCATACCGGCATCCAAGAGCTTGACAACCTCTTTTCTCACTACTTCTTTCATCGTTGGATTCAAACGGCGTTGAGGTTGAGCGACCGGTTTGAAATCCTCTTCCATGAATATTCGATTCATACAATAAGAGGGACTTATTCCTTTTAGGTCGGAAAGAGTCCATCCCATTGCTTCTTGATTTTTCTTCAAAACTTGAATTAACCGGTTTTCCTCATTGTCTGATAAAATGTTGCTAACGATAACCGGTTTGGTACAACCGTCGTCAAGGAAAGCATATTTCAAATTGGAAGGCAAAACCTTCAATTCAAGTTGAGACTTCGCATCACTCAATTCTTTCTTTAACACTTCCTCTTTACATTCCCATGGTTGCAACTCCTCTAAAGATTCAAGTTCCTTTTAACACTCTTCAAGTGCTCTTTCTTCTTCATCGAAAAATACTTCAAAGGAATCATCAAGAGCTCTTTGCAAAGGAGACACTACATGAACTTGCTTTGTGACATCCATTATCGCTTCTTCCGTTGCGTCTATTCTAAAATAATCGCCTTTGTCATTCTTGTGTTTCATGGCCTCAAATAGATTAAAACAAACCTCCTCATCTTGGACTCTAACCTTCATAAGACCGTCGTCCATATCAATTGCCATTCTAGCCGTTTTCATAAACGGTCTTCCAAGAATCAATGGAGCGTTTTCATCTTCCTCCATTTCAATCACCACAAAGTCAATAGGAAATAAGAATTTATCCACTTTAGCCAATACATCTTCCGCTACACCGTGAGGATGGGTAGTGGATTTATCGACAAGTTGTAATGTCATTTGAGTGGATCTTAATTCCATATGTCCCAACCGCTGCACAATAGACAAAGGTATCAAATTTATACTAGAGCCCAAATCAATCAACCCGTTGCCAACATAGATGTTTCTGATTGTAACCGGCAAAGTAACTCGTCCCGGATCACTTTTTTTCCTCGGGAGAGTACGTTGAATGATAGCGCTACAACTAGCATCCACCATGATAGTCTCTTAATCCGTACACCTCTTCTTTTTTGTGAGAATATCCTTCATAAATTTTGCATATTTCGGCATTTGCTCCAAAGCCTCGGAAAATGGAATGTTTATTTGCAATTGTTTGAAAATATCCATAAACCGAGCATATTACCTCGCATTATCTTTCTTTGAAGGAGCATGAGGATATGGCAAATGTTGGATCGAGATATTATTCAACGGTTCCTCCCCCTTCCTAGTTTTTTTCAATTTTTCTTCTCCCTTTCTTTTTTCTTCTTCCTCACTTTTTTCCATTTTATTTTCAACTAAATCACCCTCAACATTTTTTTCTACTTCAATTTCATCGCTATCTTTTTCTTTTTCAACTACATCCTCCTCCACTACAACTTCACCTATGCCCATGTCAATCTCTCTTCCACTTCTTATTAGAATAGCCTTACAATGCTCTTTTGGATTTGGTAGAGTATTTGTCGTAAAAGTTCCTTTTTGTTGCTCGGCCAATTGTTTTGATAATTGTCCAACTTGTGTTTCAAGATTCTCTATGGCCGCATCGGTATTCTTCTGATTTGACATTGACATTTGCATAAATTGCGTGAGAGTGTCTTCCATTTTTCTATTTCTAATTGGAACTTGCGGAGGTTGAGTGTAATTTTGGTATTGTTGACGATTTGAAGGTCTGGCTTCTTGCGGTCTCCATGGTTGTTGATAACCTTGATTACCTCTTTGTTGGTAACCTTGGTTGCCTTGTTGATAAGGAGGTCGAGGTTGGTATCCTTGATTTTGGTCTCCAGCATAATTTACCTCCTCCACAACCGGAGGACAATATCCGGTAAGATGATCTCCTCTACACAGTTCACAATAAGCTACTTGCACACTCTTGCTTGAGGAGTCGTGAATCTCTTTGAGTTGTTGAGGAAGTTTGGACATTTGTTTCGTTAACAACTCAACTTGTTGGGATAATAACTTGTTTTGAGCAAGTATAGCATCATTGGTTCCCAACTCCAAAACTCCCGGTGTCCTTTGAGAAGGGCCACGGTTATGGTTCCCCTGATGGTCATTTAAAGCCATCTTGTCAATTATGGCAATGGCTTCTTCGGCAGTTTTGCTCATTAAGGATCCACCCGCGGTGGCGTCCAACAAGGTTTTATGCACTAATTGAAGACCATTTCAAAAAAATATGAATTTGAGGAAGCTCATCGAAACCATGCCCTTTACACTTTCTCAACATGGATTTGAATCTCTCCCAAGCTTCGTTGAGAGATTCATTTCCACCTTGAGTGAAAACTGCGATTGCCGTCTTAGCCTCCATGAAACGATTGTGTGGAAAAAATCGTTCCAAAAAATTTTCCTTAAGTACATTCCAGTCCATCATGATTGCCGTAGATTGATCAAGATACCATTCCTTGGCCTTCCCAATGAGGGAATGCGAGAATAGTCTCTTAAACATTGATTCCTTTTCAGCTTCGGGTACACCAGTTGCTCCCGCAATCTCATAGAACTTAGTCAAGTGTGTAAAAGGATCCATGTGATCCATACCAGTGAAAGGACTCTGATATAGAAGCGAGAGGATACCAATTTTCATTTCTGAATGCCGACCGTTCTGAGCATTGCGCGAAAATTGTGCGGTGTGTCTCAGACTATTTGGACAAGGTCTTGAAGCAGGAGGTGGGGGTAGTGGTTCAGTCATGATGGTCGGTAACTGTGGTATTTGCGTTGAAGTTGAACTTCCGTCTCGCTCTCGTCTATATTTGGCAAGTTGCCTCCCCCGCCTTGTTCTGCTATTGATTTTACGCACGGTTCTTTCGATTTCAGGATAAAAAAGAAGTTGGTTCGCGGGTAACTTCCCTTGCATAAAACGAAGTCTGCACACTAAACCAAACAAATCAACAAGCACAAGAAAAGTTAACAAGTTCAAAACTCAATAACTATTGCAATGCTCGCAGTATAAAAACAATCCCCGGCAACGGCGCCAATTTATTGCAACGGTTTTAGGGGGTGTTTTATCGTATCCACAGAGATTGTGTATATTGCCGTCGTTCGATAGTTAAAAGGGTTTCAAACTTTAATCGTAACAAAGGTTTTGGTAATTTTCAATCGGAGCGTTTGCATTCGAATTTTAGAAAACAACGATAAAAAGATTGGTTTTAGGGTTTTGGTAAAAACATGTCAAGATTAGTTTTCGGTAATCCGTTGCGTACGTATCAACTCGACGAAGCGTGTGAACTTGTTAACAATAAATATAACCACATATTCTCTCAACAAGTTTCTCTCGAACACTTGTTGTGGGATTTACCATATTGATCCTTTGTTGATCTCTCACACAAACTACCAATATGATAACATTCAAGTTCAATATTTATGAACATCAACATTCAAAACTATCTCTAGCCTTATGAATATTGATGGAATAGAACTTAGGTCAAATTTAAAACATTTATCTCGTACATGAATTAAACAACATATAAACCATGTAAACAAGGTTTTTCTTCTATATATATATCATCAACAAGGTTCACAAACTTACAACCAAGATCAATACATACAAAAGAGAGGATTATCTACCTCTAATCTTTACACAAAAGTGCTTTAGCTAGCCATAAACATGGTAGCTTGCTTGACAAGTAAGTTGCAAAGCTTTTGGAGCATCAATCTTCAAAGATTCAAGGATTGAAGCATAAAAGCTTTGAAACTAAGAAAAATAATAAAAGATGAAGTTTTTGATCTCCCAAGAGGTTTCTAGGTTACAAAGATTGTTTCTAAAAGTGTTATGATAAAAAATATCTAACAAACACCCTAAATACCACTTTCTATCCAGACAAATTCGCCAGGCGAGCTACAAAATTCGCCTGGCGAAACCTTTAAGTACAACCCACGTGACAGAACAGTGCAGAGAAATCTGGGAAAAACTCCTGCATTCGCCAAGCGAATTCCATACTCGCCAGGCGATTCCCTTTCGCCACACCTTCGTCTGGCGAATCTTCCAACGAAGCACTTCCAGTAGCTACTGGAATTGAGAAGTTCACTCGCCAGGCATTCGCCTGGCGAATCTTTCCTTCTGCCACCCATTCGCCTGGAAAATGTACTGTTTGTTGCAGACACGCGACTTTGCTCGTTTCATCGTGTTTTCTTCTGATTTTTGTCGCGTCCCTTTTATGAAAAATGCTGCAAAACTAACAAAAACACCAAACGGACCAAAAATAGACTGATTCAAAAATCACTTAAAAATAAGCTGTTTCGCAATCAGACATTTGGAAAAGAGCTTAAAAATGCAGAAAATTTATCTAAAATTCATTTACAACCAGATACTTATCGTTTCCCACTCATTATAAGATTATTCGACAACCTCAACCGCATCATAATTTGTTTCCACAACTTATTGATCTTCTGCTGGTTGAGTGAGGAGATCAATCTGGTTTTGCTGCCTATCTTGGGTAGGTGCAGTTTCCTCTTCAGCAGAGAAAGAATTAGGAGCAAACGTTGGTGGAGGATCATCTCCATTACTTCCTTTTTCCTGTGATGCATAAGGAAAAACATTCTCATAGAACACGACATCTCTTGATACATAAATTTCTCGTGTCCTTAGATTGTACATTGTCCAACCTTTTTGACCCTTAGGGTATCCCACAAAGACACATCTTTCCGCTCTAGAATCGAACTTATCTCGTTGTTTGCTTAAATTCTTAACATATCTCAAGCACTCAAAAGTCTTGATATGTTTATATGATGGAGGTTTTCTAAATAACTTCTCATATGAAGTCATGTCATCATTAACCATTGTAGGCGTTCTATTAATGAGGTAGATTGTTGTCAAAACACATTCCCCCCAAAATGAGATAGGCAAGTTAGCGTGGAACCTTAAGGCTCGTGCAGCGTTGAGTATGTGTTTATGCTTCCTCTCCACCCTTGCATTTTGTTGAGGCGTTCCTATGCATGAAGTTTCATGTAGGATTACTTCTTGGTGAAGAATTCCTTGAAAATCATTATTGGTAAATTCTGTCCCATTGTCACTACGCAACCTGTTGACCTTTCCATTATATTGTGTCCTTATTATGTTGAGAAAATTTACCAAAATTTTTAGAACTTTTGTTTTTTCTTACATCAAGTATACTCATACTTCATGCGAATAATCATCAACAATCATAAGAAAATAGTGGCAGCCATTATGAGAGTTAATGCTATATCTCCCCCATAAGTCAGAATGTATAAGATCAAAAGGATTCTCAACTTTATTATAACTAATATGAAAGGGAAGTCTACATTTTTTTGATCAATGACATATGTCACAACAATGGACTACATTATATTTGAAATTAAAATTCACTAGCTAAGATATACGTTGTATGACTTGAGGAGAGGGATGTCCCTTGCGTGCATGCCAGAGAGCAGTTTCATTTTCATGATGAGCCTTGAAAGGTGATCCTTGAAATTGTTGCCTCAACACGTAAACCCCACCATGTACATCACCTAAACCATTCTTCTTCTTCGTGATAAGTTCCTGTATCAAACAATGATTAGGCTGATAAGTTATAAAGCAATTTAAATCACTAGTTAATTGACAGATTGAAATCAAATTGCAATCAAACTCAGGCACAAATAAAACGTTGTGCAAAGTTATGTCTTTGCTAAGATCAATGATCCCCATTTCCTCTACTTACATTGCATTCCCTGTAGGAAAAGCGATATAGAAATGCTTCTCAATCTTGGTTACCCCTCTCATTAAGGATAAGAGATGAGTCATGTGGTGCGATACACCATTTTCCAAGATCCATTTTTTTTTATCCTTGCATAACATATCATTACTAGCATCAAAAGAGTCATGATGCATCACACGCGAACCATGCAACGCTCGCCCTTGCACTGTTTCTTTCTCTTCTTTTTTATCTTTAGTAACATGTGCATGGTGAGTTATAGGCTGTCCTCCATTGTCTCTTGGATAACGATGCGTCCTTCATGTGCCCCAGTTTTTCGGATAGCCTATAATCTCAAAGCAACCTACCTTAATGTGACCAACTTTGCCACAATGATCACCTTTTGACTTCATTTCATCTCTTCTTAGCCTATTTTGATTTGGAGCATAAAAAGCAGATCCTTATGATTCTCCATTGACTGCGACCATCTTATCTATTTCACTTGTGATCCTGGCCTCTTCTCTAAGAACGTGATTGAAGACACGTCGTAGCGGAGGCAAAGGTTCAGTGTTCAACATGGTTGCCTTAACATGCTCAAATCGCTCATTGTTAAGACTTCCAAGGAAGAGGTGCCCATGTTAAATTTCTTCTCTCTTCATAATCTCTTTAGATGCACCGCAGGTACACTCCAAAAGTAGCTGTAACTCACCTAGTTCATCAAGAAGGCTTTTGAACTTGGTGTAATATTCTGTCACAATCATGTTTGGTTTTTGCTCTATTAAACACAACATTCACCACAACTGGTGGATTCTTGGAGCGTTAGTTTGAGCAAATCTCTCTTCCAGATCCTCTCATATATCTCTTGTAGTTGATGCAAGAAAGATGCTTCCATGTAAAACTGGATCTACAACATTAATTATCCACGCCGTAACCATTGAATCAGCTTTGTCCCAATTATAGAAATATGGATTTGTGCTCGCAGGTTTCTTGATCGTTGCATCGATGAAATCCAACTTGTTTTTTTTTTCACGAAGTGCAGTCCTCGTGGAACGTGCCCAACTACGGTAGTTCTCGCCTTTGAGTGTCGCAGCCATGAGTGGCGTTCCTGGATTATCAGACGGGCTGAGATAATAGGGTGATGTATTTGTGATAGCAGAAGACGTTTTTGTTTTGTTGGAGGCATTGTTCTTCTCCACCTTTTTCTCACTTTCATTGTCTGAATCAGAATCGTGCTCTGATACCATATTGAAATGACAGAAACTACTATGATGTTTCTATTCAATTAAGAAATTTTGTGTATAATGACAAGCAATATATATTTGTATAATGAGACAATCAATAGACCTACTTAAGACCGTAAATCAATCTAAAGTTAAACAAATGATTGACTTTTAACAAGAGAAATCAGTAATTGATACTAACAATCTGTCTAAATAAATGTTAAGTAACTCATGCCAACTAATATTCAACACAATATTCTTCATTACACTTACACACTAACGGTCCTAGAAATCATCATAGTAATGATAGAACTTGCATAAAATGTATTCGTATCAAGACATTCTATAAATAAAGGTTTTACCTCGCATATAGGATCATACAGCAAGTTTACTCATTTGCTACCTAGTAACACACTATGTAACTTAAAGAAACAATGGAGCTAAAAGTAGGAGAAAAAAAATACATTAATGAAATTTGGTGAAACTAAATTGACTTCTATTTGTTAATCTACAATCTAACAGCCAATAACCTACAATCTAACAACATCAATATTTATCAAATGAGTTAGAATTTGAGTACCATTTCGTTGTTCAAGTGATTCATCACATGAATTCAAACATAACAATAACGAAAAGTAATTCTTATCTAAAAGACGAGACATAAAAAAAATTGGTCAAGATTATTATTGCAAGCATTTAAAGAATCTTAACCATAGGATTCTAATTCTTCATATTGTTTGGTGATTTATTCTTAGTACCGCAAGTGCAACCAAATAATGGTGAGTTTGGCACACGAATGTTGACAAAAAGAAAAGGTGCTAACTTTGCGTAGAAGTTCCGCTCAACTATATGATTCTACTTATTTAATCCATAAGCGGCACGTGCCTCACTTTCTAAACAATTATTACTTCATTTTGAAGAGTTCTTTTATGATGAATAATTTCTATTTTTATTGATTTTGTTTTAGAAATTTATTGTTGTGCCTTTTTGAGATCATATCTATACATCTAACTCATTTTATTGTTTTCTTAGTACATAGCACCACACAAGCCTTGAGTTCTACATGTGCATAGTGGTCGTCGTGAGTGATAAAGTCTTTCATAAAGAAAGTATAATTGTTGTGCCTTTTTGAGATCATATTTATTAACTCATTTTATTGTTTTCGTAGTCAATAGCACCACTAGGGGTGGGAATAGACTGGACCGAGCTAGATTTTGCCAAGCCTGAGTCTGACTTGTTAAAAAATTTAAAGCCTAAGTCTGGTCTGTAGTCTATCATAGGCTTATTTTTAGACCTAAGTCTGACATTTTCGAATGCCTGATTAGCCTACTAGCTTATTTAAAAGCCTACTCCATTTGAACATCCGTAAATAAAAAATTCAACTAATGTTAAATAAACTAACAAGTTAAAAGATCAATGAGATTAAATGTTTGTTTTTATTGTCTCATTCAAGTTTTCTTATTAGTATAAGTTTGGTGATACTATTTGTTGAAGATAACTTATGAGAAAAACTTATGACAACAACTTATGACATTGCTTATAATGTTTTTTCTGTTGGAATAATATAGCAAGTATGAGTAAGTGGGGAAATAGTCCCACATTGGATAGAAATGTAGTGACTCGAGCATTTATAAGTGGGATAACCCACTCACCTATCACCTTAAAGTTTTGGGTGAATATATCGTGTCTCTCTCACTTGTGTTGCTCTTAGCCCAATGTTTAATGCTCTATAGTGAAAAACTCCCCGAACAAATGGTATGCTCAGGAAGTGGTGTTCCGTTGAAATCGACGATCAGGAAGATGTGTATCGAAATGCCCTTGAAAAAGGTGTCAACAGCATTGTGTCTGGTCCTACACTATGTATCAATACTCTCTAGTGAACTCCCCCCAACATTTTCAACTTATTTTCATAAGTTCTTCAAGATAACTAAGTTTTATTTTCGTATTTTAATTCAAAGTACAAAATAGAATATAATAATAATAAATTTATTGATTTTTTCTTAAATAGGTCAGCTTGATAGACTTAAAAGACTTTTCTTACGGCCTGTGACCTAGCCTCTTTAGTTAAATAGACTTATGAAAAAACATAGGCCTTTTCTATTTAAGAAAAAATCTGACCTGACCTGAACCTATGTAGGCTAGACCGTAGGCCTCTATTAGTTGGTCTGACATATTCTCACGCCTGAGCACCACACAAGCCTTGAGTTCTACATGTGCATAGTGGTCGTCGTGAGTGATAAAGTCTTTCATAATTATTAAGGACGATAATTATTTGAATGAGATTTTAGACATAATCATTCAAATCCACAAACCCATTAACTTATACACATGCGAGGTATCTTTGTTTTAATCTTTTTCCAGAGAGATCCACACACTTAGATAAAAGTTGTATAGAACATAACTTTCCTTTTATATGCACGCGTGTAGCCACCAAGCTCCCACTTCTTTGTTTGTGGGTACAAAGCTCTCTACGTTAGGATTAAAATTATGGTGTGATTTTTGCATCGCATATGTTGACTTTCATGTAATGCATTACATTACATCATCTTCTATTTTTACTTTTATAACATACACGTGTTTTATTTCGAAAACTCATTAAAATCATAGTGGATTTTAGATATAATTAATGGTTAAATATACGATTCTCTCTGTCATTAGGGCGAGTTTTAGTTTTTTCCCTTCAAGTTTTTTTTTGTGATCTCCTCCTTGTAAAACCAAGATTCTGTTTGCAGAACCTCCTATCCCTTATTTGGCTGACTGGGTATGAAGAATCTGCACACGTGGCATTAAAGATCTGCTGACTGGACTTATATTTAATTTTTTTAATTTTTTAATTTAATTTTTTTTAGTTTACGTTTATTTAATTTTTTTTAGATTTTATTTAATTTATAATTTTTTTATTTAATTAATTTTTGTATTAATTTTATTTATTTAAATTGTTATTTTAAATTATCAAAATATTAAATTTGGGCCTAAGCCCATTTTTATGATTGGGCCTAGCTTTCTTGGTCCAGATATCTATTTAATTACAACTATAATGTAGTAGTTATAATATAAAGCCTCAATGTATTTCAACATCAACCGATGTGGAACTTGTGAACACTAAATGGTTTATATTGAAAACGAAAGAACATCAACAGAATTCAACACTAAATGGGTTTGTATTTCAACATCAACCTTCAAACCTCTTATTAAAACCACGATGAACATCAACAGAATTCAACATTCTCTCTCAACACTAAATGGGTTTTATTGAAAATGAAAGAACAAAAACGAGCAATGACATGGTTTCGCCGTTTCAACCTTCGTTTGTGTGTCGTTCAGATGAATCGTTCAGGTTTGGCTTTTGATTTGAAGCTTTCGTTTTCGTTTCACGTAGATTCGTGACTGGTGTAACACCCCTTTTCCCATCGCGAATAAATAATACATAAATAAATCAGAGTAAATAAAAATTTATTTTTCCGACAGAAACAAGGATGCCACATTTAAAGAAAGAAAATACAATCCCTGCCCATAATTTTTGATACATAACACAAACAATTGAATACCCTCAAGGGGAAACTTTTTCCATATAAAAGGAAAGGTCAATTATGGAATAAAGCGGAAAGATCCATAACCGACTTGTTTTACCAAATAAATTATTTTATAACATCAAAATATACATACCAAAGTAATACAAAATATACTCAACAATTATATACATATATATCATAATCGTTCCCCGACTCTCGTGCTACGTATCAGAGCAGACAGACGACAAGGACGAAGGATTAATCTTCACAAAAAGACCTCCAGCAACTCTAATCTGCAATGCCTCATAGAGCATTATAAAACAGCTGAAGGGTGAGAAATAACAACTAAAATCAAGATTGCATAATAATATGCAAATACATAACAATTCACATGCATAGCTATTCTTACCACAAACACCACATACTAATACATATAACATACCACATATACGTAACATATATCTATTAATCCCACAATATAGCATATATCAAGTACCCAATATACTCACATATTTGCACACAAGGCATACCAAGTCATAACATTTAGAAACACATCACACATCACATAGCCATTGTCTACGTATAAACATATTATCCACAACCAATGCATTTATCACATATGCACATTAAATTACCAATGCTATCACAATCTCAACACATAACAAATCAATGCACAATTTCCACCCATAATCAATCAAATCATGATTTTCCACACATAATGCATCCATTCACCATTCTCACACATAATCAATCCATGAGTTATTCAAATGCACAGAGACCGACACAACGACTCTATGCAAATGCCATGCGGTACCGACTTCCAATATTTCTCATCACTAGTTCACTCAGGAACTCTGCTGGAACCATCGCTCGTTACTTAGTGTAACTCCCCGTCGGGCATACGATGTTCCCCGTCGCTCACACCCCACACGGGCACACGACCCGATCGCCCACACCCCACATGGGCACACGATCGTCTATAACCATCGCTTTCGGTCCTCTTATTTTTAAGGTGATTCATACCTCTTATTTTTAAGGCGCACGATGTTATAGCAGATTCCCTCTGGAATCAATCCGTCACTCAGGACGTCACAAGAATGCATATCATGATGCTTGGCATACAATGACTCGTGACATTCAAAATGCAAACATATACACATCCATAATCATGCATATATCATCAATTACCACGCATTGCATTTTCCTGCCCTTAGGCCACACATCATCATCACGACATGTATCACGTGCATTTTCATTTCACAACAGCACACAAGTCATACAATATCCATGTCAACAACACATTGCATGATACACATCAATTACACACAATGACAACGACAAAAGTCGACAAAACAACACCATTCAAATATCATACATCCATCACCAATGCATATCAATCATGCACAACATTTCATCACATATATTCCCGCCATTTAACAGCACACCAGCTATACGTTACATATCAAAGGCATATAGCATGATAACACATCAATCGCACACAATTAACGCGATAAAAACCCGACAACCCGACTATTTTTCAAAAACACGAATTAATTAAATCATCTTTTACCATCCAAACCATTTTTAATAGAAAGAATGTTTCATTAGCTTTCCAACGCTTCGAACGGGGACCAAAACGGACTTACGGTTCAAAAGTTATGAAGAAAACAAAATCGGATATTTTGGAAAATTCTGTGATCATGCGTCGACGCATGAGGCTGGGGGTCAGCGCATGATCCTGGAAATTTCGCCCGGGTTAGCGCATAATTCTGGGGGTTAGCGCATGAATGCGCAGATTTTGCTAAAAATTCAGTTTTCGACCATTAAATGACTTCCGGACCTCCGATTTCGATTCCGTAAAAAGCTGCGATCTCAGAATTCAACATACTACAATATTTCCACCATTAAAAAGCCATCTAACACATTTTCCATTTTTGAAATATTTTGAAACATAATTTTATCAGTTTATCCCAACTCCAAACTCGCTCAAAACCACTCGAAAACACACAAATAACCATTCCCGATTAATTCCTATCCTTACCCGATTAAATATCAACCTATACCAATGTTACCAGACATATCCAAACACTTTTACTCGATCACAACATCAATTTGCACAAAAACATCGATATATATAAAAAACGCAAAGGTTACAAATTCAACTCGATTCAATCAAACGATCACGCTAAATCACGACCCAACATCACTCGACTCTACTACGCGATTTATTCTGACTTTCGTCCGTAAAAACATCGATTTCTACTCATTTTTACCATTTCGACCTAAAATGAAAACTATAAGAAAATATCAAAAACAATCCAAGAAAACATACACATATACATACACAAGCAAGATATAATTGAAACTTCTCACCCTTACCCGATTATTCGCGCTTGAAACGGAGTTATGTCGATTTTTCCCACTTTTCCTCTTCTCCCTTTTCTTTCCTCCCTTTTCTCTTCTCTTCTCTTTCTCTTCTTTCTTTTTTTCTTTCCTTACTATCTTTTCTCTCTTTTCTTTCTATTTATATAAAAACATAAAACTTACCCAAGCAAAAGACCAAAATACCCCTCAACTCAAATATATCCCAAACGCTCTCAAAATGCGATAAAACATAAACAACGATGAAAAATAATATATTGTCAAATAAAAGTCAATAATAAAATAATATAAAACGAAAATAATTAAATCGACTCAATTAAATAAATAAGACAAAATGGGGCGTTACAACTCTCCCCCACTTAGACATTTTCGTCCTCGAAAATATAACTGAGACGAACAACTCGGAATACGACTATCGCATCCGACTAACCAACTAACATGCCAACACTAGGAACACCACGAATAACACCAACTGACACACCACCTTGCTAACAACAACTACAACCACAATACGACAATGACGCCAACTACAACGACAAGATGCAAAGCCCATACAATGCACTTGATGACCAACTCATAACTCAAAGAATACACAAGTTACGAACACACAGGTTCACTCTAGAACCAAAACACAACAAGATTGTTACCCTCACCACCGGTAACACTCCCCTAATTCCCCCACACAGGAATTAGCTACTCGCACTCGAACCATCACCATGGAAACGAGGCAACAACAGAAACAAGAACATAAGTTCCACGACACAACATAGTTCAACAACCTCTACATAACCACAATACCAACATCCTTGTCACCCAACATCAGTACAACAATGCTACGATTCCTCAATCGAACATATAACCAAAACAACCATCTACATATTAGTACCTGAATAATATTTAAACCTTTCACCTAACACTTCCATTCTGAAACGTCCAATGGTCTCATCATTCCTACATGTTCCCAATGTTCAACCTATGAACTCGTACAAGTCACACACACAAATATACGAATTGTGCCGCATCACGCTTCCGTTGCGCACTCTTTCTCATATTCGCCAAAAATCACTGTTCACCTTTAATATACCCAGCCTCACACTCTACTGTGTTATCTCACACACCAGACACAAGTCTCTGAACTGCCCAAATAATTCTAACTCCCTGACCATCAAAATAAACCTGGATAAAAACTTTCGACTTAACTCTTCAGGCACCACATTAGCTTTTTCCGAAGGATAATCCAAACCACATTCATAACTCATCACGAATTCTAACCATCCTCGGTGTCTCATACTCTATTCCTTTAGACCAAACAATTACTCTAAACTCTTGTGATTACTAAACACTTCGAATCTAGAACCATAAAGATAATACCTCCAAATATTCCAACACAATACAACCGCGACCAAATCCAAACCCAAAATAGTATAGATCCTTTTATAAATCCTCAATTGTCGTAAAGCATAAGCTACGACTTTACTTTCTTACATTAACACACTGACTAAACTCATCAAAGACACATTCCAAAACCTCACAAACGGTTGAACAGGATCACACAGAATCAAAACTGGAGCCGTAGACAACTTCTACATCAGTTCTCTGAAACTTTCCTCACAATGAACATCCAAAACAAACGACTTACCCTTTGCGCGTCAACTGAGATAACAGAAGTACTAACTTAGCAAAGTCTTCCATAACCTGCAGTAACAACCAACTAAGCCCAAAAGTTTCTAATCTCCTTAACCAACTTCGGAGTCTCTCAATGTAGAACTGCATCTATTTCTGATGGATCCATTACCCATACTCTCATCCGAAATAACATATCCAAGAGAACTAACCTCTTTCAATCAAAATTCTCACTCCGATAATTTAACAGAAATCTCCCTCTCTTTCAACCCTTGTAACTCAATCCTCAAATAATCTACATACTCATCCTTTGATTTAAAATAAATCAGAATATCATCCAATAAACATCACCATAAACTTATCCAAACAAGTATGGAAGATACAATTCATATACTCCACAACCATAACATATACAACCTTCAAAATTCATTCTGAGCTCGAAACAATTTATCCAAATTAGCTTAACAATCTCTGGTTACCACCTTCCATATCAATTCTTTTTACGGGGTTCCAACTCACTCAAGGTTTCTGCTGACACGAGATCTCAACCCATAACAAAAGTAATACCATCAAGGAACTTCAATTCATTCGCAATTAATCACAATTCAAAACTCAAGCTATCCAGAACACAACCGCAAGTTTCCATACTACTCACTGATTAACACGCAACCTCATGCTATCATCCTTTTCCTTACCAACCATGTTGGACCTCTTCAAGTCGACACACTAATGTTCCATCCAAAAACACATCTGAAACCATGCACAACTGACGGTACATCACTGTGGCTTTCCTGCCAATTTCCAGAACACTATCATCATAAACATAACAACATCTTAGTTTCACGTCCTAAAAGTTCTTCTACTTACTTAGCAGGTGCAAACCTCAAATCCGTCTCATCTTCCGATATAAGAATCTTCATCGACTCTTCAAAACATTCCGTAATCATTTTCTTAATTCCAAACAATTCATTGCACACACTATCAAAGCCGGAAAGCCACGCCTATTCCATCCAACATAATTTCTGTCTGCTATCAACAAGAGATTAAGGGTGATCAGTTCCTCAATTTGTCAATAGACAGCCGACAATCATGATGGGGCATAAACCGCCTTTACCAAACTATAATAGCATTCCTTGCACCTTGTGCACAAACTACCTAAGGCACAAATCCTTAGTTGACATAAACCTTACCTCCGCATTCCCTCCGGAATCGGGAACAATACTGTCCAAACAACACTTACAATCTTGCAATCAACGGCACACGGAGCCAACCCACAACTGAAGCAACTTGGAGAAGTACCAGCTTCTCCCCCACTTATCTCATTCTCAATCCTGAAGACAAAAGACTAGAAAACTAGAAAGTACTGACAGTGCTTCCACACATATCACGTACTAAGGGACAAACAACACCGACAGTATTCAACTGTCACACCAACAGACTCAACAACTTGGCCGGACGGACCGACATGCTCTGATACCACTAATGTAACACCCCTTTTCCCATCGCGAATAAATAATACATAAATAAATCAGAGTAAATAAAAATTTATTTTTCCGACAGAAACAAGGATGCCACATTTAAAGAAAGAAAATACAATCTCTGCTCATAATTTTTTATACATAACACAAACAATTGAATACCCTCAAGGGGAAACTTTTTCCATATAAAAGGAAAGGTCAATTATGGAATAAAGCGGAAAGATCCATAACCGACTTGTTTTACCAAATAAATTATTTTATAACATCAAAATATACATCCCAAAGTAATACAAAATATACTCAACAATTATATACATATATATCATAATCGTTCCCCGACTCCCGTGCTACGTATCAGAGCAGACAGACGACAAGGACGGAGGACTAATCTTCACAAAAAGACCTCCAGCAACTCTAATCTGTAATGCCTCATAGAGCATTATAAAACAGCAGAAGGGTGAGAAATAACAACTAAAATCAAGATTGCATAATAATATGCAAATACATAACAATTCACATGCATAGCTATTCTCACCATAAACACCACATACTAATACATATAACATACCACATATACGTAACATATATCTATTAATCCCACAATATAGCATATATCAAGTACCCAATATACTCACATATTTGCACATAAGGCATACCAAGTCATAACATTTAGAAACACATCACACATCACATAGCACATGTCTACGTATAAACATATTATCCACAACCAATGCATTTATCACATATGCACATTAAATTACCAATGCTATCACAATCTCAACACATAACAAATCGATGCACAATTTCCACACATAATCAATCAAATCATGATTTTCCACACATAATGCATCCATTCACCATTCTCACACATAATCAATCCATGATTTATGCAAATGCACAGAGACCGACACAACGACTCTATGCAAATGCCATGCGGTACCGACTTCCAATATTTCTCATCACTAGTTCACTCAGGAACTCTGCTGGAACCATCGCTCGTTACTTAGTGTAACTCCCCGTCGGGCATACGATGTTCCCCGTCGCTCACACCCCACACGGGCACACGACGTTTATGGATCGCTCACACCCCACACGGGCACACGACCGATCGCTCACACCCCACATGGGCACACGATCGTCTATAACCATCGCTTTCGGTCCTCTTATTTTTAAGGCGATTCATACCTCTTATTTTTAAGGCGCACGATGTTATAGCAGATTCCCTCTGGAATCAATCCGTCACTCAGGACGTCACAAGAATGCATATCATGATGCTTGGCATACAATGACTCATGACATTCAAAATGCACACATATACACATCCATAATCATGCATATATCATCAATTACCACGCATTGCATTTTCCTTCCCTTAGGCCACAAATCATCATCACGACATGTATCACATGCATTTTCATTTCACAACAGCACACAAGTCATACAATATCCATGTCAACAACAGATTGCATGATACACATCAATTACACACAATGACAACGACAAAAGTCAACAAAACAACACCATTCAAATATCATACATCCATCACCAATGCGTATCAATCATGCACAACATTTCATCACATATATTCCCGCCATATAACAGCACACCAGCTATACGTTACTGTAATACCCCAAATTTTGACCACTTAGATTTCCCATCATTTTTCAAATCATCAGCACAATATGGATGTACCTTTGTACCTCATCAGTCTCCCCAAAGATGGGTGAGCATCCAATACAATCAAAATTAGGGTTTCAAGCCCTCTCTGAGTGCTTAGACAAAGGATCAATCAAGAAATGACATGATCTTCAACTTGTCTAATCTCTTAAACATCCACAATGGATAAAAAAGGACTCCCACTTCAAGGATTAAGCACAAGGCTGCTCCCTTCTAGGTGGATCAAGTCTCAAGATCGACAGTGTCACCAAATTAGGGTTTTGATCGACCAGGGCCTCCAGATGGAAATTTTCATCTAGGCACAAGGCAATGATCCAAAACATGACCTAATATACTTCATGGAACCTCATGAACCCATGCATCAAGTTAATTTTGCCTCAGGGGATGCATTCATCAAAAATCAGGAATTAGGGTTTCTTGACCTAATTCACCCCTAAGTTGACTTTTGGGACAAACCATGAGCCAAGACCTCAAGAGATGATTTGAGGGTCTCTAATATACCATATTGATCCATTTGGAACAATGTATTAATCCAAGAAGCTTGGGCAACAAGTCTCAATTTCATCTGCACCACAATTAGGGTTTTAAGGGAAAAGTCAACTGTAACTTTGACTTTTGACCAGGACATGCTCCCAAACCCTAATACATGATTGAATATACCCTATAACACCCATGGAACATGTCCATCAAGTTTGATTTTGGTCAAGGACATGATTTCCTGAAGAATTGCACAGTTTGGAATTCATCTGATAAAAAGTCAACCGTGCACAAAAGTCAACTTTGACTTTTTGAGATTTTTCACCAAAATGGATTTTTAACCCTAAAATGATGTTAATGTATGATTTGAATCATCATTCATCAAGAAAAATCAAGAAAAGTGAGATAACTTGTAAAAGGGGTAACCATAAAACTTAGAAATTTTTCTAAGTTAAAAATAAAGTGGCAAGGGTACCAACTTTGAAGGACCATAACTCCTAAACCACAAGGCCATTTTTTCTCATCCAAATATGGATTTGTAGCCCTCATTATCACCTACAAAAACTTCAACTACAAGTCATTCCAATTCATTAAGGATTTTGAGTTATGGAGTGATCAAAGTGGCTGAAAAGTGAAAATGTCATTTTTTCCAACACTTAGTGAAATTTTCACTAAGTCAGATTCTGCCTCACTTTTTGCCAAATGTAGGGGGATTTTTCACTTGGAATCAAAAGAGATCAAAACCAAACTTGTTCAAACAGTTGTTGTATCATGTAAGAGCTTTCCAAAATGGCCAAGAACATTGCCAAATTCAACCTACACCATGAGATACAACATTGCCAAGTTGCTTTGCTGAAATCTGTCAAGGCAAGGCAGAATTTGCAACTTTGGTCGATTTGCCAAAATCAGCCAAATTCAATTGCTCCTATCCACTTGGACACCTCAGAGGATTGAATCTAAAGGGGACAATCACTGAGCCAAGCCTCCAAAGTCCATGGGACAAGAAATAGCATGTTGAACCTAGAATGGCCAAAATAGGGACAAGACTTCAAATTTGGAATGAGGCATTCAATGGAACCATCAAGGTGGCATGGACTGAGCCATTCTCATCTGAAATCAGTCAAGACTTATCCAAGACCAAGGGAACCAAAGCTCGGTGCCCTAACCTCTAGTCAATGGCTAGAGGAGACTTGGATTTTCATTTGCCAACATTGGCCAAACCTACTTACCAGCTGCCATGCACTATTCCTTGAAAAACAAACTTGCTCTACTATAAATAGAGCTCAATTGTGGTCAGTTTGAGTACACCAAAGCCATCTAACAGATGCTTTCCTCAAAATCTCTTCTTTCACTCCAATTTTGCCTTCTAAGGCAAGTCACTATCGGGTTTTGAGTTTGAGAGCAATTCCAATCAAACCAATCACTCACACACCTCACATACATCACATATGAGCTGATCAAACACTTAGATTACTTCTGAAACATCAATTTCACAAAATCACCAGCTGGTTGCTCAAGGTTTTAACCAAAGTGCAGCTGAGGTGCCACAAAATGATCCAGCCAATTTCAATTAAGTCCAACCATCCAAACACAATCCATAGGGTGTAGGGAAGCTGTTCAGATCATCACCACTCATCTGTAACACCTCCAAATCAAAAATCACTTTGAACTTGCTGTCACGACTTGGAGGTAAGCACATACTTGGCCATCTCTCAATCTATGCATATTTTCTCGCACAATAATTTGGCCATATGTTCATAATCATGCATGGAATGTTTTCCCTCAATTAATTTCATTGTTTGAATCGTGTATCAAAAATCCTAGCCTTCATGCAGAAATTAGGGTTCTTGAGGTCTCTTCGTGATTTCTTGTTGTATGTTTAATTTAAATGAAATTAAAGTACATAGACATGATCGTGAGGTTGAGACGAGCATAATGATATGTGGATTGCATGATATGATTACGTATTCATGGAGATTGGATAGAAAATGCAAATCTGAGAAACCAAGAACACGCGCGTGTTCTTCAGCTTGTTCTTGGCACCATTTTTAGAAATTCAAATATTTGAATTTTGTGATTTTGTTTAATTGATTCAAAAATTAATTTCTCTCTGAGTTTTAATGATTTTGAGTTGATTCTTTTTTTAATAATTCACAAAAATGTTAAAATATTTTATTTTCCCAAAAAATCCCAAAAATATTATTTATTTCATATAATTGATATTTTTGTAAAGATTTAATATTTTGATTGTTTTTGACATATTAAATATTTTTTCTAGATTGATTTTGCAACTTTTAATGCTTTCTAATTATTTTGTAGGTCAATACTTAATTTTTGAAGCATTAATCCAAGATCACAATTTGTTTTCCATGTGTTAAACAATTTTTTATCATTTTAATTGAATTTTTATTCAATTAAATACATTTTGAAAACAAATTAGGGTTTTGGATTAATTCAACCCTCATAAATCATTTTCAAAACTCTTGGGCCTCTTGGGAGAGTGTAAGACCCATCCCCCTTGTACAAAAACTTTTTTGGGCCTCACTCATTGTATAAGTCCCTCTGTACAACTAAACGGCGTGATTGTCGCCCGTTTAAAAATAAAAATCATCTGGGCCTCTCCTTGAGCTATAAGACCCATTCAAAACACTTTGGGCCTCTATTAGAGTGTAAGACCCAATCCCCCTTTTAACCAAAACATCTTGGGCCTCACTTATTGTATAAGCCCCTCTGCGTTAAAAGAAAACCTCGGCGCGATCGCCATTTTTAAACAAAAAATCATTTGGGCCTACCCTCGTGTTATAAGCCCCACTCTTTTCTTTAAACCTTTTTGGGCCTCTTGAGAGAGTGTAAGACCCATCCCTTTGTACAGAAAACCATTTTGGCCCTCAGTCACTTGTATAAGTCCCGCTGTACAAAGTCAAACAGTGCGCTCACTGATAAAACCCTGGGCCTCTCCTTGAGCTGTAAGCCCCAAATCTTTCTTTTTCAAAGCACTTTCTCCTTTGATTTTGAATATACCGTTGTTTTCAATCTTTCTTTGTTGAACAACTAACCAAACAGCATGGAAGCACTCCAACCGAGTAAGTGGTTATCACTTTCGTTTACTGCTTTCATATTATAAACTGTATTGTGGGGCTGCTCACTGTAAGTCTCCTTTCATAAACTCATATCTACTGTGTAATAATAGTATAGATATTTCGAGTTTCCCCAGCAACTACGTCTAGAACTAGGTGACGCCGTTTCATTTATTCGTAGAAATAGACGCCTAGATCCCCAATAGGAGCACCAGATACAGTCTTCTCTTCGGCTGTCCTCCTTAGGAATCGTCAAGAAGCTCTACTCCCCAAGATGAATGTATTCTCCGTGAATGGCATCTTTGAGTTTCTTCCAAATTCTCGAACTTTCCTGACTTGATCTATTCCTTGTGGATAGCCTGCCTTGAATGTCTCGGGGTTTGGGTACCCACTACGGTCATAATCTTGGACCTTAACTAAGGAACCCTATTTAAAAGCTAAAAGTCGTTGGATAGTAAACCTCGCACGTTTACCAGTGGTTTTTATCTTTAAAAGAGTTATCTCTCCTAATGGAAAGGAGATGATAGACCCACGGGCTTCTTAAAAGCATCGGCCTCCTCTTGGGCATTATTCAAGGACACTACGGCTTCTTAGAAGTATTCACAGCCTCCTCTTAGGCTTCGTATAATGATCTCTTCCTCCGGGAATGATAGCCTCCTCTTGGGCTTAGTACAAGGACTCGTCGGCTTCTTAAAAGTTTCCAGCCTCCTCTTGGGCTTCGTACAAATTGTCCCGACGTCCTCCTAGAGGTATAGGAACAGAACCTAGTCATCCTCATAGAACAGTCCTTTCGTAGAGTCTACTACTGTTTCTCAAAGCATAGTACAAAAGATAAAACTCTAGACTTGGACAGTCTAACTTCCTTGAGTCTCAAAGACATTCTCAAGTGACCCCCTTCGTTAAATAGGAAGGAAACCCGCAGACTCAGACAGTCTCAATACCCTTTGGATTTCCCATTTCCTCAAAGTGAAGGAAATATCCCTGATCCTCAAATCAAATCCCTGAGTACAGTGTTGCTCATATAAGAACTGATTTTCTCTTTTAAAATCAGTATATTGGATCTGTCACTCAACTGAAACAAACCTTTAGCCTCCATCTCGGGCTTCGTACGAGATACAAAAACACTCTCTTGTTGAGTATAAAAGATTCTCCTGTTGAGTCAACCCTTTTTGCCTCTCTCTCGGGCTTTGTACGAGACACACAAAGACTCCCTCGTTGAGTCAAACAAACAATAGCCTCTATCTCGGGCTTCGTACGAGACACAAAGACTCTATCATCAGGTCAAAAACTTTTAGCCTCTCTCTCGGGCTTTGTATGAGACACAAAATAGCCTCCTCTTAGGCTTTGTATAATGATTTTCCTAGCGGAAATTAGCCTCCTCTTAGGCTTTGTATAATGATTTTCCTAGCGGAAATTAGCCTCCTCTTAGGCTTTGTATAATGATTTTCCTAGCGGAAATTAGCCTCCTCTTAGGCTTTTGTATAAGAAAACCACTGGTTGATCCAATCAACCTTTTAGCATCAAAACTGTGCCTCGTTCACAGTACACAAACATCAACAACTCCTTTCCCTTCATCTAATCGCTGTAAGCGGCAAGCCTCTGGATCATCTATATCCATGCCAATGTCCCTCTTTTAGCATGAGAAATTCCTAAGGAAAGATGGCATTGCTCTACACTGAGTTAAAGTCTTCTCCTTCAGGTTAAAACCTTTTCTTCGGAAATTATGCCATTGCTCGGATCCGCGTATCCCAGTTAAAGTAATTCTCCTTCTCCCTCTTTAGAGATGACAAATTCTCTCTAAAGTCGAGGTCTTTCAGCTTCACGTCTTGGGCTTTGAACAAGAAACAAATAGACCTTTCAGCTTCACATCTTGGGCTTTGAACAAGATACAAACCACCTTTCGCTTCACGTCTTGGTCTTTGAACAAGACACCAAAAACCAATTTCCTCCCATAGAATAGGAGGAACTACGAACGCTCTGATTTCCCTGTTTCGGTAAACGGGAATACAAGATCGAAAGAAAAGATCTTAGCGAGCACAACCAACAAAAAACCCAAATCCCATAGCAGTAATTCAAAAGCATCAGTCCTAACATCCTAATCCTTGTTCCCCGCCAAAAACCTTCTGCCCAGGTAAAAAAGAAAGAAAACAGTATTGGCGAAAATACAAATAACCCCCCACATTGATAGCATTCGTAACCTAACAGACCGCTGTTTAAACTCAGTATGCAAAGCAGGGTTAATTGGAGACATCTATTTCCCTTCCTTATTCAGCTCACAATAGGATAAAAAATGAATCGACCTGTAGTCAAAGCTCAAACCGCAGAGAGCGACCAGCGCTTAAGAACCGCGTCCAAAATCGCTCGCTACAGAAAAGTGGCGCCCACCGTGGGGCCAAATCTTCTTTCTTAAACGTTTAAGGTGGAAACCTTGGACAAACCTTTTTTCTCTTCACTTGTGTGAATACCACAGATTGGGGCTTCCGCCGGGGAACCCATTTTCTGTCAGGAACTTAGGAATCATAGCTTTATAAGTCTAGGATGATTAGGACAAATATATATACTGTTTTTCCTAATTGCTATATGTGTTTATTTTTCTGTTACTGGGAATGCGTGTGATGTCGCATGTGGTGAGAATGAGTATACACTTAAGATAAGTGATGGCGACGGGGTCGACCATCAACCTCAGTGGAGGCTGACCAACGCAACCCATTCACTCTTCTAGCCAATGGGCCGGTTGTTAAGTCTGAGAAGCTGAGGAGCCAAACCCTTTCGTAGTGCGGAAACTATCAGAAATAGTTGTTACGCGATACTACCCTTATTTGAGGCTGGTGATCTATTCTCGGTGAATGGCACTTACTCTAAGATTGCTTTACAACTCGTTGGCGATCCGCTTGTTGTCTTGCTTTCCTGGGAGGAGCTGATGATAATGAGTACAGGTACAAAAATCACCCTAGTATAAACCTTTGGGGATGGGTAGAGCCTTGACTTCATGACAACGGCCCTTTGACCCCATGTTTTTTCTATGTTTTTGTGTGCTGCATTCATGCATTCATTTAATAAAACATTAAAACATTCAAAAAACTTCTCTTCTAGTCTCTCTGTTTTTCAAATTAAACTAAGATTGTGATTGCAAATATCAGAGAAAAAGATTGCATTAATGGATTTCAGTAGAAGGAGAACTCGCCAGTATACCTTTAAGGTTCCAAAGCTAGAGGATTTGAGAAAGTTAGCGAGGATGATCGTTAACCCAGAGGCTTTCAATGCCAAGCACGGTGGTTTGCTACCACTGTTAAGAGTCCAAGTGATTAAGGGGATCATGGACGCACTCATTCAGTTCTACGATCCGGTTTATCACTGTTTCACATTCCCGAATTACCAGCTATCACCAACGCTGGAGGAGTATTCTCATCTGACTGATTTACATATCACTGATCGAGCTCCGTTTTCTGGACTGGAAGAAATTCCAAAGAATCAGACTATTGCAATAGCAATTCATTTGGACGAGTCTGAGGTCAGGACTCACATGACCACTATGGGTGGCATCCAAGGTTTGCCAGCCCAGTTCTTGACAAAAAAGGCTCTATACTTCGCTAGTATAGGGAACGGGACTGCTTTTGAAAGCATCTTTGTCTTGCTCACCTACGGGTTATTTTTGTTTCCCAACATCAATAACTTCGTCGATATCAACGCCATTAAGGTTTTTCTCATTGGAAACCCTGTGCCGACTTTGTTCGCAGATGCGTATCATTCTGTACACTTGGGAAATTTGTACAGCGGAGGGGAGATCACATGTTGTGTACCTTTGCTCTACAAATGGTATATCCCTCACTTGCCCAAGGCTGCTGCTTTTTGGGATTGCAAGTGTGTCTTGCGTTGGTCGCAGAAGATCATGTCTCTCACCAATTCCGATATAGATTGGTGTAATAGGATTTATGAGGGAGTCAGAATTATTGACCGTTGTGGAAACTTCCCCAGCGTACCCCTCATAGGAACTAAAGGAGGAATCAACTATCATCCGATATTAGTTCTTCGTCAATTTGGATACCCGATGAGACACATCCCGCTGGGTGTTCATCTGGAAGGTCTTTTCTTCAAAGAAGGAGAAAATGACAGAGCACTAAAGATGGAAATAGTGCAAGCTTGGAAACATGTTCATAAGAAAGGACGAGAGTCTCTGGGAAAACTGGATTGTGTCTCGGTGGAGCCTTATCTCCATTGGGTACGAACCAGAGCTCTCAAGCTAAAGATGCCTTATCCTCGTTACAGAATTCTTCCACCGAGGGAAACTGTCATGTACTTCATGACGGAAACTGAAAAGCTTCAGGTTACTCTCAACAAAGTTTAAAAGGAAAGAAGATCTTGGAAGAACAAGTACCGCACCCTCGACGTAGAGTGTATCCAAATACAGCAACTACTAAAAGAGAAAGATGCTCTGATTGAAATTTTGGAGCAGCATGCTGTAGAGAATCAAGATGACCAAAGGAATTTGCTCACTCCTTTCACTTGCAATCTAATTGTCGAAGTTTATTTTGATTAAACCAAAGAACAATTAATATAATCATTGCATTCATCATTCTCACATCGCGTATTCTTCTTCCCTACGAATCTCCCGTTTGTGTCTCGATTCTAGAGTCAAACTGTCTCATTCGCATAATACTCGGGCCAATCGTCAGAAAAGGATGGATGATCTTGAGGAAGAAAACAGAGAGTTGAAAGAAGAGATCGACGCTCTGAGAGAGGATATGAGAAAGCTTCGTAACGACATGCAAGCCATGGCAGAAGCTCAGCTACAAAGAACTGTGATCTCAGAGATCACCTCAATGCCCATCATAGAAAAGTATGATCCTAGGTATCAGATGCCGAAAGATCGTCCTTGGGGCATACCTGTTAACTATATCCCGGAAGGATATGTTCCGCCGATCACTGAAGATCAGGGAATCGCAACAGAAGTCGCTGGGCCTGAAGGTTACAAACTTCGGGAAAGAGAAGATGCCAGGGGTATACTCAAGACTCCTGAAGGTTACAAACTTCGGGAGGCGCCAAGACTTACTGCCGTAGTCACGGTACCACCCCCTGTGGTGCACACTGTCCCAGAAAGACAGATTCCACAGACACCTTCTGGTAAGAAGGAAACTATGTTTGACAGAATGGATGAATTCCAGGAGGAGTTCTTGGAAATGCAGAAAGAGCTGCAAGCCATTCGCGATCAGGATCTATTTGGAAAGGACGCCGCAGACCTCTGCTTGGTCCCAAATGTGAAAGTCCCGCACAAGTTCCAAGTGCCCGACTTTGAAAAATACAAGGGTAACTCTTGCCCTCAGAGCCATCTGGTGATGTACGCTCGGCGGATGTCAGCTCAGACGGAGAATCAGGACCTGCTGATTCACTACTTCCAGGATAGTTTAACCGGTGCCGCACTCAAATGGTACATGGGTTTAAACCGTACTATGATCCGTACATTCAGAGATCTTGGTACTGCCTTCGTCCAATAATACAAGTACAATTTGGACATGGCACCCGACAGAGATCAACTCAGATCGATGTTGCAAAAGGAAAAGGAAACCTTTAAGGAGTATGCTCAAAGGTGGCGTGAAATTGCCGCTCAAATTTGTCCACCTCTTGAGGAAAAAGAGATGACAAAGATCTTCTTAAAGACCTTAAGCTCATTTTACTATGACCGAATGGTTGCCAGTGCGCCCAGTGATTTCACCGAGATGGTCGGCATGGGCGTACGTCTTGAGGAAGCCATCCGAGAAGGACGTTTGGTAAAAGACACTGGATCAACGAGCGGTACTAAAAAATATGGTAGTGCTCTCCCTAAGAAAAAAGAGCATGATATTGGGAATATCTCTCTCGGAAAGCAAAGGCGACGTTATCAACCAGTAGCAGCGGTAACTCCTGCTATCGGCCCCGCGCCAGTTCCTGTGTATCAACATCAGGTTGCGCAGAGCCAACTTGATCAGCAAAGGACACAACAGCCTCTTCAGCAGGCTCGTCCTCCATATAACAACAACCGTACAACACGGCCACCAGGATTTGATCCTATACCCGTAACGTACGCAGAGTTGTTTCCGTTACTGCTGGCTAAGGGGCACATTCAGACTAAGTCTCCCATTTCAGTTCCTGAAAATCCGCCTTTTTGGTTTAAAGCGGATCAAACATGCCTTTATCATCAAGGAGGTTCAGGGCATAACATTGAGACTTGTCTCAATTTCAAATCCGACGTGCAAAAGCTTCTTAGGAGCGGGCTCTTATCTTTCAAAGATACGAATCCTAATGTTCTTACGAACCCGCTGCCTCAACACGAGAAAGCTGCAGTCAATATGATTGAGAAAGAGACTAATAATGTCTATCAAATTCACGATGTACTCTTGTTGGGGACCAATCTGGTCAAGATGCATTGTAGACAGAGTGGATATGGCCATGTGCCACCTCATAATTATCACCAGTGTGATATCTGCTCTAAAGACAACCAGGGATGTTCTGTAGTGCAAGCAGCTCTACAGGAACAAATGGATCTTGGATGGATCCAAGAGCACCGAGTTCGTGGAGTTAACATGGTTTACACGAATTCCAACGTCATTCAAAACCACGACATCCGTGCGATGAATGCCAACTTGGTGGCGATGCACTCAAGGCAAAGCCAGTATCATAATCTGTCGCGGCACGATTACAGTTCCTGTCTGATTTGCTCGGTAAATAAACAGGGATGCTCTTTCATACAAGAGGCCCTCCAGCGTCAGATGGATCTTGGATGGATCCAAGACTACCATGATAGGAACTCCTATCAAATCAACATGGTTCAGATCTTTGACAGTCGCGTGATGAATACCAACTTGGTAGAGTTACATGCTAAGCAGGTCTGACTCGGATTCTTAATATCACATGATTATCAAAACTGTAAAGCAGGTTGCGAAAACGATCAAGGTTGTACCCTTGTCCAGGAGGCACTTCAGCACTTGTTAAATCACTGGTGGATTCCAATCTATATGGACGAAGATACTCAGCAGATTAGTATCAATAACAGGAATCCTACTCGCCGTCAAAGTCAGGATGTCTGATCAATGGAAGATAACCTAGTGAGGTTACATTGTATTCAAAGTGGGCGTCGCCAGGTGCCACCACACAATTATGACCGTTGTAGCGTCTGTGCAGAAGATAACCAAGGGTGTTATCTTGTGAGAGCAGCTCTTCAGGGTCAGGTCGATCATGGAGAAATTCGTCCATATCCAGGTTCAGGACCCATCATTTGGTCGCCGAACTACCTTGCCGAGCAAGTTGAGGATGTTGTCACGATCTCTGGTCATCACAGGACCAGGGATGTTTTTGCCATCATCCCTCTACTTGACGAATATAGAGTTCCCAACCGGGAACGGATCAAGGTTACCTATGATGGTCAGAAAAATCAGAAGGTTTCCATAGTCATCTATCTACCGGGGCCACTACCGTATGAATCAGCTAAGGCAATCCCTTACAAATACGGTGCAACAATAATCGAGAATGGAAAGGAAATTCCATTACCCTCCGTCGTGAATATTGCAGACATCAGTCGTGTAACACGGAGCGGTCGAATCTTCAACCGAGGGGTTGGAGAATCCAACAAAGAAAAGGAACTTCAGGCAGAAATTCCTGATCCACCAGTCGGTCAATCTAGTAATCCCGACTTTTCAAAAGACAAAGATGAGATGCTAAAGCTCATCCAAAGGAGTGAATATAACATTGTTGATCAACTGTTACAGACTCCTTCAAAGATCTCAGTATTATCACTGTTACTCAGTTCAGAAGCCCACAGGGAGGCTCTACAGAAAGTCTTGGAGCAAGCCTTTGTGGAACAGGATGTAACAATCAGACAATTCGATAGCATTGTCTCTAACATCACTTCCTGCAATAATTTGGGATTTAGTGATGAGGAATTACCTTAAGAGGGTCGTCGTCATAACATGGCACTCAATATTACAGTTAATTTCCAGGACGATGCTTTAGCCAACGTACTGGTAGACACAGGGTCAGCCCTGAATGTTATGCCAAAGTCCACTTTGATGCAATTATCATTCAAGGGCCCTCCGATGAGAGTCAGCGAGGTCGTCGTCAAAGCATTCGACGGATCCAGAAAAACAGTTATCGGCGAAGTTGATCTTCCAATAACTATTGGTCCTCACACTTTCCAAATCACTTTCCAGGTCATGGACATCCAGGCAACATACAGTTGTTTATTAGGAAGACCTTGGATACATCAGGCTGGAGCGGTTACTTCAACCCTCCACCAAAAGCTAAAGTTCGTCAAGAACGATCAACTTGTCACGGTTTGTGGGGAACAAGCCTTGCTTGTGAGTAGCTTATCATCATCTACTTGTGTGGAACCCGAGGAGGTTATTGGAACTCAGTTCCAAGCACTATCGGTGAGCAAGGACAATCAGTTCAAAGAAGAAACTTCAATTTCTTCATACAAAGATGCTATCAAAGCGGTCGAGAGTACCGATACGACAGGATGGGGACGGCTTATCATTCCTATTGACAATAAAACAAAGAAGGGTCTTGGTTTTTCTGCAACCTGTACCCAGACAGTTGCCAACGATGAAAGTCTTCATCCCCTTCCAAACTTCTTCCACAGTGGAGGTTTTCTCCACCCAGTGTCTCAAGCAGTACGTGCTATCAATGAGGAAGATCCCTCTGACACAGGTGAAGAATGGAAGTCCTATCTTAACAAGGACGGTTATATGTCTCAGGAAGAGGTGCCTATGCCTTTTTGCTTTCCTACAGAAAGTTCGAGATTTATACCAAGATCAGATGTCGAAATGATCTACGGAGATTGTGATCCGGAAGGATGCCGTGCTCCGCCAAATTCATTAGAGGAAGACACTCTGATGAAAGACAACTTTGATCACAATTACTATGGCCCGATGGATGGTCTGCCAATGTGGCAGCCTTACCCAGAAAGCTTGGGGCAAGAAAGTCAGCCTAACAACAAAAATCAGCTGACCGTCATTGAACAGAATACCTGTGTCCCCGCTATGTCATGGGATCAACACTCAGGTCATTCAGAAACTACTCAACATGAAGATGAATTCGCAACATTTGCAGGACTTGAATTCATCAACTATGCTTTTCCTGAGGTCAACGTCATCGAGAGGGATGACTTCTCCAGTTCCAAATAAGTTTGGGACACTCTGGGACAACCAAGTGGAAAATACGACTTTATGGTCAAGTACACTGCTCCCGAAAGCTCTTGTATCAGGTTCGAAGATATCCAGTCAACTGGATGGGGAGATACAGCTGAGAGCACCAATGCTGTGCAAAATGCAACAGAGGAATCCTCCTACAACAATTCTGCTTGGGAGACAGATTCCAATGATCCTGCTCCACCAGAAATCAGCGTCATTTCTGAAGACAAATCAAGGAAGGTGCCAGACTTTGTGATTCACCGAGGAGTTCGCCGCCAATGGGTTGCTGTCGAGGTTCCGAAGGTCGTTCGCCAGTCAAAGTAATTGCCATCTTTAACCTTTCACCCTGCCCAGGTGAAACAGATGTTTTGATAGGGCTCGCTTTTTATAAATTTCCCTCTTCGCTTTGCCCAGAGCGAGTGAGTTTTGTTTTATAGGGTTGTAGTTTCAAGATTCGACTTGTTCATTAATAAAATAACGTCGTTCTGTAATTTCTGCATTAATTGCTGTTTTCTCTTTTTGCTTTTTCAGAAAATGGTAATCCTAAAAAACATTCAATAATAAAAACAAGCAGTAAAATCAAAACACTGCACACACTTGCATTTTCTCTATCTCTTCTAAACACGAATCATCACGTCATGCAGATTGCTTGTTTTATACCCCGTTGAAACATACGATCCAATGCCTTCTCCCAACTTTGAGTTCCCGTTATTCGAGGCTGAAGAAGAAAATGACGACCAAATTCCAGAAGAGATCTCCCGACTACTCAGACAAGAGGAAAGGTCCATTGAACCTCACAAAGAACCGTTGGAAACGGTAAACTTGGGTTCAGAAAAAGAGAGAAAAGAAATCAGGATCGGAGCACTGCTCAGTCCAACTGCCAGAGAGGATATGATAAAGCTTCTCAAAGAATTCCCCGATGTATTCGCTTGGTCCTATCAGGATATGCCAGGGTTGGATACCAGCATCGTGGAACATCACTTACCGTTGAGATCGGAATGTCCGCCAGTAAAGCAAAGGTTGAGACGGACTCACCCGGACATGGCCATCAAAATCAAAGAGGAGGTACAGAAACAGATCGACGCGGGTTTCCTCGCTACATCTGAATATCCTCAATGGTTAGCCAACATCGTACCCGTTCCCAAAAAGGACGGAAAGGTCAGAATATGTGTTGATTACAGAGATCTCAACAAGGCAAGTCCAAAGGACGACTTTCCTTTACCACACATTGACATGCTGGTTGACAGCACAGCAAAGTTCAAAGTATTCTCCTTCATGGATGGATTCTCGGGCTATAACCAGATCAAAATGGCGCCGAAAGACATGGAGAAAACTTCGTTCATTACCCCATGGGGTACCTTTTGTTACAAGGTAATGCCGTTCGGTTTGAAGAATGTCGGGGCAACCTATCAAAGGGCCATGACTACTCTGTTTCATGACATGATACACAAGGAAATCGAAGTGTATGTCGATGATATGATTGCAAAATCAAAAACAGAGGATTAGCACATTGAACATCTGTCAAAATTGTTCGAACGTCTAAGAAAATTCAAGCTCCGCTTGAATCCTAACAAGTGCACCTTTGGTGTCCGTTCAGGGAAACTACTAGGGTTCATCGTCAGCCAGAAAGGAATTGAAGCTGATCCTGACAAGGTCAAGGCCATTCAAGAAATGCCTTCTCCGAAAACTGAAAAACAAGTCAGAGGATTCCTGGGACGTTTAAACTACATCTCCAGATTCATATTCCTTATGACCGCGACGTGTGCGCCGATTTTCAGATTACTCAAAAAGAACCGGGATTGCGTTTGGTCAGAAGATTGCCAAACCGCCTTCGACAGTATCAAAGAATATCTGTTGAATCCTCCGATTCTATCATCTTCAGTGGAAGGGAGACCACTGATCATTTACCTCACAGTCCTAGAGGACTCAATGGGATGTGGACTTGGCCAACAAGACGAAACTAAACGGAAAGAGTCTGCCATTTACTATCTAAGCAAGAAATTCACCGACTGCGAGACTCGGTACACAATGCTTGAGAAAACTTGTTGTGCTTTGGCTTGGGCAGCCAAACGTCTTCGCCAGTACATGATTCGTCATACTACTTGGTTGGTCTCCGAAATGGATCCAATCAAGTACGTCTTAGAAAAACCTGCTCTCACGGGAAGGATTTCCCGTTGGCAGATGTTACTGTCAGAATATGACATAGAGTACCATGCTCAGAAAGCCGTTAAAGGAAGTATTTTAGCCGATCATTTGGCTCATCAACCGATTGACGATCAAGAATCAATCGGGTTTGACTTCCCAGACGAAGATGTCATGTATCTAAAGATGAAAGATTGCGATGAACCGCTACCCAGTGAAGGGCCAGAACCAGGTTCCCAGTGGGGACTTATCTTTGACGGAGCAGTCAATCATTATGGAAATGGAATTGGGGCAATCATTGTTACCCCTCAGGGTTCCCACATTCCTTTCACTGCCAGACTTACGTTCAAATGTACGAACAACGAGGCCGAATACGAAGCTTGTATTATGGGTCTCGAAGAAGCGATCGATTTAAGGATAAAAAACTTGGACGTATACGGCGATTCAGCCTTGGTTATTAACTAGATAAAAGGAGATTGGAACACATACCAATCAGGATTGATTCCTTACAAAGACTATGCAAGGAGGTTGTTACCCTTCTTCAACAGAGTCGACTTTCATCACATCCCTCGTGATGAGAATCACATGGCTGATGCATTAGCCACTCTCTCTTCCATGATTAGTGTAGGTCAATGGAATGACATACCTAAGATCGACATCATGCGCCTTGAACGGCCCACTTACATCTTCGCGATTGAAGCAGTCATAGACGACAGACCTTGGTATCACGATATCAAATGCTTCCTTCAGAAACAAGAGTACCCATCTGGGGCACTCAGAAAAGACAGGAAAACCCTCAGAAGATTGGCTGGAAACTTCTTCCTGAGCGGTGACACTCTTTATAAGAGAAATTTTGACATGGTCTTGCTCCGATGCGTCGACAGACCAGAAGCAGACATGCTCGTGAAAGAAACTCATGAAGGATCCTTTGGCACTCATGCCAACGGACACACAATGGCGAGAAAAATTCTCAGGGCCGGGTATTATTGGTTGACCATGGAATCTGACTGCTACAAGTACATGAGGAGGTGTCACAAGTGTCAGATATACTCTGACAAAATTCATGTACCGCCATCACATCTCAAAGTTCTTTCTTCCCCGTGGCCTTTTTCCATATGGGGAATCGATATGATTGGTATGATTGAGCCCAAGGCTTCAAACGGACATCGGTTCATCCTGGTAGCCATTGACTATTTCACCAAGTGGGTCGAAGCAGCGTCATTCGCCAATGTAACCCGACAAGTGGTGGTCCGATTTATCAAAAACAATATCATCTGCCGTTATGGTGTTCCAAGCGAGATCATTACTGATAATGGATCTAACTTGAACAATAAGATGATGAAAGAGTTGTGTACAGAGTTCAAGATCGAACACCATAACTCATCTCCCTACCGACCCAAGATGAACGGAGCGGTAGAAGCGGCTAACAAGAACATCAAGAAGATCGTTCAAAAGATGGTTATAACCTATAAAGATTGGCACGAAAGGCTACCCTTTGCTCTTCACGGTTATCGAACATCTGTCCGCACTTCAACAGGGGCAACCCCTTTCTCTCTAGTATATGGCATAGAGGCAGTTCTCCCCATAGAAGTAGAGATCCCATCAACCCGGGTATTGATGGAAGCTCAGCTCACCGAAGCTGAATGGTGTCAAAGTCGACACGACGAACTGAACCTGATCGAAGAGAAGCGAATCACGGCACTATGCCACGGTCAGTTGTATCAACAGAGAATGAAAAGGGCATTCGACAAAAAGGTCCGACCTCGTATTTTCAGAAAAGGAGACCTCGTGCTCAAGAAGATACAATCATTTCTCACTGACTCTCGGGGCAAATAGACCCCAAATTATGATGGCCCCTATGTGGTCACGAAAGCTTTCTCAGGCGGCGCCTTGAGACTTGCAACCATGGACGGAGAGGAATTTGCCTACCCCATGAATGTTGATGTAGTCAAGAAATACTTCGCCTAAAACTAAAAAAAAACGTCTCGGTGGATTGAAAACCCGAAAGGGCGGTCCAGGCAAAAGTTAGAGACATGAAAAAAATCATCCCGATGGATTGGAAATCTCATAGTACAATCCAGGCAAAAGTTAGGGATAATGGCAAGTAACTATGTTCAACAGAGGCAAGTCCCTCAGCAGCAGTTACATCATCCATCGGAGGAAAACTCCAGTCAAGGTCATCTTCGACGGAAGCTCAGGATATCCCGAATTCAAAGTTGGTAGAAGGATAGTGGTCGTTATGTTTCAACGTAGCCCTTTTCCCTGTAATTTACCATTTTCTAACTTTGTATATACTCTTTGGAATCACGCGTTTGGCTGATCTACATCTTATCAATAAAATTTGAGCCCTTGTGCTTTTGTTTGTAACTCTTTACTTGTTTTAGCTTTACAGAACGACGTTGTTTAAACTTAATCAGCGATTCTTGAAATAAAACAAAAATAAATTTACTTGTTAAACTTTTTCTGCTTTTAAATTAAAGATGGCATTTCTTTTGACTGTTGAACATCAGAAGAACATCGATCGCTTCTCCCAAAGTAAGCGAACTTCAAAGTGCAGAATCAAAGTACTCCTTCTAAACCAGTTCGTCTGACATCCTCGGCCGAGTTCTCATCTCCTAAGCCCGATCAACATAGCTCCCAACGGGACTATCTCTCCTAAGCAAGGTGGAATTACTATTTTGAATCAACGGTACTTCTTCGCCCCGCGATGGCCGAGTGTCCAATTGTGTTCATCCATTAGTCTGTATGTCGCATTTGTTTTGTCAGCATATACATACGTACTTCATGCATTTTTTATTTGCATTCACATTTCATATTGCATCACTATCACTCTAGTCGGTCTTGTCCCCTAGTGATAAACAGTTTTCTCAATTGAGTTTGTCAGTTCTTTCCTCGTCAGGAAGTGTTGCGTCTGCACAATCTCGCCACCAGTGTATCTTTAGATCAGAGTCGGCACTTGGCCACTTTGATAATTTGAACCTCTGAAAGAACAGAGAACCTTCAACAGATGTCACTCTTCGCCATCGAAGATGATATCCTTGCTTTCCCGGATTAAGGAAAATCCACTGAGAAAGCCTCCTGATCAGAGATTCGGCAGCACGCCAGTTTTGCTCCGAAAAGGTCATTGGCACCTCAAAATTGGATCCCATCATATGGCATTTCTCCGGGAAGATCCCGAGAAAAGTATGATGTAACCCCAAACGAAAACAGTCTCTCAAGAGACTCGCTTTCCCCAGTAGAGTCGACAAATGGCGTCTCCAAAACAGAGAAGTTTGTGTACCTCTACAATTCAGACGAATGGGTTCCCCAGCAAGTCTAACATCAAATCTTTTCCACTCAAATGGCATCTCCCCAGGAAAATTCGGCGAGAAGTTTGAGGGAAAACCGCTACACATAGCGTCCCTTGTCAATAAAGTTTATTGACAAAAGAAACTAAGACCAGTTCCATGGTAGGAAACCAGGATCGAGGGGAAGTTTATTACAAAAGAAACTAAGACCAGTTCCTTGGTAGGAAACCAGGATCGAGGGGAAGTTTAAATCAGAAACTAAGACCAGTTCCTTGGTAGGAAACCAGGATCGAGGGGAAGTTTGTTTCCACAACTAAGACCAGTTCCTTGGTAGGAGACCAGGATCGAGGGGAAGTTTACCTTTTCTAAGCATCATTGCTTAGCTAAAGAAGATGAATGCGTAAGCTACCATTCATAATCACCATCAAAATTTCGGGTATTCCGATATTTAATCCTCTTGCACCCCGAATGCCCGAATCCCTTCGTCATTCACACCTTCGGGTCCAAGAAGATTAAATAGGGGCATCTGTAATACCCCAAATTTTGACCACTTAGATTTCCCATCATTGTGCAAATCATCAGCACAATATGGATGTACCTTTGTACCTCATCAGTCTCCCCAAAGATGGGTGAGCATCCAATACAATCAAAATTAGGGTTTCAAGCCCTCTCTGAGTGCTTAGACAAAGGATCAATCAAGAAATGACATGATCTTCAACTTGTCTAATCTCTTAAACATCCACAATGGATCAAAAAGGACTCCCACTTCAAGGATTAAGTACAAGGTTGCTCCCTTCTAGGTGGATCAAGTCTCAAGATCGACAGTGTCACCAAATTAGGGTTTTGATCGACCAGGGCCTCCAGATGGAAATTTTCATCTGGGCACAAGGAAATGATCCAAAACATGACCTAATATACTTCATGGAACCTCATGAACCCATGCATCAAGTCAATTTTGCCTCAGGGGATGCAATCATCAAAAATCAGGAATTAGGGTTTCTTGACCTAATTCACCCCTAAGTTGACTTTTGGGACAAACCATGAGCCAAGACCTCAAGAGATGATTTGAGGGTCTCTAATATACCATATTGATCCATTTGGAACAATGGATTAATCCAAGAAGCTTGGGCAACAAGTCTCAATTTCATCTGCACCACAATTAGGGTTTTAAGGGAAAAGTCAACTGTAACTTTGACTTTTGACCAGGACATGCTCCCAAACCCTAATACATGATTGAATATACCCTATAACACCCATGGAACATGTCCATCAAGTTTGATTTAGGTCAAGGACATGATTTCCTGAAGAATTACACAGTTTGGAATTCATCTGATAAAAAGTCAACCGTGCACAAAAGTCAACTTTGACTTTTTGAGATTTTTCACCAAAATGGATTTTTAACCCTAAAATGATGTTAATGTATGATTTGAATCATCATTCATCAAGAAAAATCAAGAAAAGTGAGATAACTTGTAAAAGGGGTAACCATAAAACTTAGAAATTTTTCTAAGTTAAAAATAAAGTGGCAAGGGTACCAACTTTGAAGGACCATAACTCCTAAACCACAAGGCCATTTTTTCTCATCCAAAGATGGATTTGTAGCCCTCATTATCACCTACAAAAACTTCAACTACAAGTCATTCCAATTCATTAAGGATTTTGAGTTATGGAGTGATCAAAGTGGCTGAAAAGTGAAAATGTCATTTTTTTCCAACACTTAGTGAAATTTTCACTAAGTCAGATTCTGCCTCACTTTTTGCCAAATGTAGGGGGATTTTTCACTTTGAATCAAAAGAGATCAAAACCAAACTTGTTCAAACAGTTGTTGTATCATGTAAGAACTTTCCAAAATGGCCAAGAACATTGCCAAATTCAACCTACACCATGAGATACAACATTGCCAAGTTGCCTTGCTGAAATCTGTCAAGGCAAGGCAGAATTTGCAACTTTGGTCGATTTGCCAAAATCAGCCAAATTTAATTGCTCCTATCCACTTGGACACCTCAGAGGATTGAATCTAAAGGGGACAATTACTGAGCCAAGCCTCCAAAGTCCATGGGACAAGAAATAGCATTTTGAACCTAGAATGGCCAAAATAGGGACAAGACTTCAAATTTGGAATGAGGCATTCAATGGAACCATCAAGGTGGCATGGTTGAGCCATTCTCATCTGAAATCAGTCAAGACTTATCCAAGACCAAGGGAACCAAAGCTCTGTGCCCTAACCTCTAGTCAATGGCTAGAGGAGACTTGGATTTTCATTTGCCAACATTGGCCAAACCTACTTACCAGCTGCCATGCACTATTCCTTGCAAAACAAACTTGCTCTACTATAAATAGAGCTCAATTGTGGCCAGTTTGAGTACACCAAAGCCATCTAACAGATGCTTTCCTCAAAATCTCTTCTTTCACTCCAATTTTGCCTTCTAAGGCAAGTCACTATCGGGTTTTGAGTTTGAGAGCAATTCCAATCAAACCAATCACTCACACACCTCACATACATCACATATGAGCTGATCAAACACTTAGATTACTTCTGAAACATCAATTTCACAAAATCACTAGCTGGTTACTCAAGGTTTTAACCAAAGTGCAGCTGAGGTGCCACAAAATGATCCAGCCAATTTCAATCAAGTCCAACCATACAAACACAATCCATAGGGTGTAGGGAAGCTGTTCAGATCATCACCATTCATCTGTAACACCTCCAAATCAAAAATCACTTTGAACTTGCTGTCACGACTTGGAGGTAAGCACATACTTGCTCATCTCTCAATCTATGCATATTTCCTCGCACAATAATTTGGCCATATGTTCATAATCATGCATGGAATGTTTTCCCTTAATTAATTGCATTGTTTGAATCGTGTATCAAAAATCCTAGCCTTCATACAGAAATTAGGGTTCTTGAGGTCTCTTCGTGATTTCTTGTTGTATGTTTAATTTAAATGAAATTAAAGTACATAGACATGATCGTGAGGTTGAGACGAGCATAATGATATGTGGATTGCATGATATGATTACGTATTCATGGAGATTGGATAGAAAATGCAAATCTGAGAAACCAAGAACACGCGCGTGTTCTTCAGCTTGTTCTTGGCGCCATTTTTAGAAATTCAAGTATTTGAATTTTGTGATTTTGTTTAATTGATTCAAAAATTAATTTCTCTCTGAGTTTTAATGATTTTGAGTTGATTCTTTTTTTAATAATTCACAAAAATGTTAAAATATTTTATTTTCCCAAAAAATCCCAAAAATATTATTTATTTCATATAATTGATATTTTTGTAAAGAATTAATATTTTGATTGTTTTTGACATATTAAATATTTTTTCTACATTGATTTTGCAACTTTTAATGCTTTCTAATTATTTTGTAGGTCAATACTTAATTTTTGAGGCATTAATCCAAGATCACAATTTGTTTTCCATGTGTTAAACCATTTTTTATCATTTTAATTGAATTTTTATTCAATTAAATACATTTTGAAAACAAATTAGGGTTTTGGATTAATTCAACCCTCATAAATCATTTTCAAAACTCTTGGGCCTCTTGAGAGAGTGTAAGACCCATCCCCCCTTGTACAAAAACTTTTTTGGGCCTCACTCATTGTATAAGTCCCTCTGTACAAGTAAACGGCGCGATCGTCGCCCGTTTAAAAATAAAAATCATCTGGGCCTCTCCTTGAGCTATAAGACCCATTCAAAACACTTTGGGCCTCTATTAGAGTGTAAGACCCAATCCCCCTTTTAAACAAAACATCTTGGGTCTCACTTATTGTATAAGTCCCTCTGCGTTAAAAGAAAACCTCGGCGCGATCGCCATTTTTAAACGAAAAATCATTTGGGCCTACCCTCGTGTTATAAGCCCCACTCTTTTCTTTAAACCTTTTTGGGCCTCTTGAGAGAGTGTAAGACCCATCCCTTTGTACAGAAAACCATTTTGGGCCTCAGTCACTTGTATAAGTCCCGCTGTACAAAGTCAAACAGTGCGCTCACTGATAAAACCCTGGGCCTCTCCTTGAGCTGTAAGCCCCAAATCTTTCTTTTTCAAAGCACTTTCTCCTTTGATTTTGAATATACTGTTGTTTTCAATATTTCTTTGTTGAACAACTAACCAAACAGCATGGAAGCACTCCAACCGAGTAAGTGGTTATCGCTTTCGTTTACTGCTTTCATATTATAAACTATATTGTGGGGCTACTCACTGTAAGTCTCCTTTCATAAACTCATATCTACTGTGTAATAATAGTATAGATATTTCGAGTTTCCCCGGCAACTACGTCTAGAACTAGGTGACGCCGTTTCATTTATTCGTAGAAATAGACGCCTAGATCCCCAATAGGAACACCAGATACAGTCTTCTCTTCGGCTGTCCTCCTTAGGAATCGTCAAGAAGCTCTACTCCCCAAGATGAATGTATTCTCCGTGAATGGCATCTTTGAGTTTCTTCCAAATTCTCGAACTTTCCTGACTTGATCTATTCCTTGTGGATAGCTTGCCTTGAATGTCTCGGGGTTTGGGTACCCACTACGGTCATAATCTTGGACCTTAACTACGGAACCCTCTTTAAAAGCTAAAAGTCGCTGGATAGTAAACCTCACACATTTAATAGTGGTTTTTATCTTTAAAAGAGTTATCTCTCCTAATGGAAAGGAGATGATAGACCCACGGGCTTCTTAAAAGCATCGGCCTCCTCTTGGGCATTATTCAAGGACACTACGGCTTCTTAGAAGTATTCACAGCCTCCTCTTAGGCTTCGTATAATGGTCTCTTCCTCCGGGAATGATAGCCTCCTCTTGGGCTTAGTACAAGGACCCGTCGGCTTCTTAAAAGTTTCCAGCCTCCTCTTGGGCTTCGTACAAATTGTCCCGACGTCCTCCTAGAGGTATAGGAACAGAACCTAGTCATCCTCATAGAACAGTCCTTTCGTAGAGTCTACTACTGTTTCTTAAAGCATAGTACAAAAGATAAAACTCTAGACTTGGACAGTCTAACTTCCTTGAGTCTCAAAGACATTCTCAAGTGACCCCCTTCGTTAAATAGGAAGGAAACCCGCAGACTCGGACAGTCTCAATACCCTTTGGATTTCCCATTTCCTCAAAGTGAAGGAAATATCCCTGATCCTCAAATCAAATCCCTGAGTACAGTGTTGCTCATATAAGAATTGATTTTCTCTTTTAAAATCAGTATATTGGATCTGTCACTCAACTGAAACAAACCTTTAGCCTCCATCTCGGGCTTCGTACGAGATACAAAAACACTCTCTTGTTGAGTATAAAAGATTCTCCTGTTGAGTCAACCCTTTTTGCCTCTCTCTCGGGCTTTGTACGAGACACACAAAGACTCCCTCGTTGAGTTAAACAAACAATAGCCTCTATCTCGGGCTTCGTACGAGACACAAAGACTCTATCATCGGGTCAAAAACTTTTAGCCTCTCTCTCGGGCTTTGTACTAGACACAAAATAGCCTCCTCTTAGGCTTTGTATAATGATTTTCCTAGCGGAAATTAGCCTCCTCTTAGGCTTTGTATAATGATTTTCCTAGCGGAAATTAGCCTCCTCTTAGGCTTTTGTATAAGAAAACCACTGGTTGATCCAATCAACCTTTTAGCATCAAAACTGTGCCTCGTTCACAGTACACAAACATCAACAACTCCTTTCCCTTCATCTAATCGCTGTAAGCGGCAAGCCTCTGGATCATCTATATCCATGCCAATGTCCCTCTTTTAGCATGAGAAATTCCTAAGGAAAGATGGCATTGCTCTACACTGAGTTAAAGTCTTCTCCTTCAGGTTAAAACCTTTTCTTCGGAAATTATGGCATTGCTCGGATCCGCGTATCCCAGTTAAAGTAATTCTCCTTCTCCCTCTTTAGAGATGACAAATTCTCTCTAAAGTCGAGGTCTTTCAGCTTCACGTCTTGGGCTTTGAACAAGACACAAATAGACCTTTCAGCTTCACATCTTGGGCTTTGAACAAGATACAAACCACCTTTCGCTTCACGTCTTGGGCTTTGAACAAGACACCAAAAACCAATTTCCTCCCATAGAATAGGAGGAACTACGAATGCTCTGATTTCCCTGTTTTGGTAAACGGGATTACGTAGGCATAAGATCGAAAGAAAAGATCTTAGCGAGCACAACTAACAAAAAACCCAAATCCCATAGCAGTAATTCAAAAGCATCAGTCCTAACATCCTAATCCTTGTTCCCCGCCAGAAACCTTCTGCCCAGGTAAAAAAGAAAGAAAACAGTATTGGCGAAAATACAAATAACCAGTACAAAGGCCCCCCACATTGATAGCATTCGTAACCTAACAGACCGCTGTTTAAACTCAGTATGCAAAGCAGGGTTAATTGGAGACATCTATTTCCCTTCCTTATTCAGCTCACAATAGGATAAAAAATGAATCGACCTGTAGTCAAAGCTCAAACTGCAGAGAGCGACCAGCGCTTAAGAACCGCGTCCAAAATCGCTCGCTACAGTTACATATTAAAGGCATATAGCATGATAACACATCAATCGCACATAATTAACGCGATAAAAACCCGACAACCCAACTATTTTTCAAAAACACGAATTAATTAAATCATATTTTACCATCCAACCCATTTTTAATAGAAAGAATGTTTCATTAGCTTTCCAACGCTTCGAACGGGGACCAAAACGGACTTACGGTTCAAAAGTTATGAAGAAAACAAAATCGGACATTTTAGAAAATTCTGTGATCATGCGTCGACGCATGAGGCTGGGGGTCAGCGCATAATCCTGGAAATTTCGCCCGGGTTAGCGCATAAACCTGGGGGTTAGCGCATAATTCTGGGGGTTAGCGCATGAATGTGCAGATTTTGCTAAAAATTCAGTTTTCGACCGTTAAATGACTTCCGGACCTCCGATTTCGATTCCGTAAAAAGTTGCTATCTCAGAATTCAACATACTACAATATTTCCACCATTAAAAATCCATCTAACACATTTTCCATTTTTGAAATATTTTGAAACATAATTTTATCAGTTTATCCCAACTCCAAACTCGCTCAAAACCACTCGAAAACACGCAAATAACCATTCCCGATTAATTCCTATCCTTACCCGATTAAATATCAACCTATACCAATGTTACCATACATATCCAAACACTTTTACTCGATCACAACATCAATTTGCACAAAAAAATCGATATATATAAAAAACACAAAGGTTACAAATTCAACTCGATTCAATCAAACGATCACGCTAAATCACGACCTAACATCACTCGACTCTACTACGCGATTTATTCCGACTTTCGTCCGTAAAAACATCCATTTCTACTCATTTTTACCATTTCGACCTAAAATGAAAACTATAAGAAAATATCCAAAACAATCCAAGAAAACATACACATATACATACACAAGCAAGATATAATTGAAACTTCTCACCCTTACCCGATTATTCGCACTTGAAACGGAGTTATGTCGATTTTTCCCACTTTTCCTCTTCTCCCTTTTCTTTCCTCCCTTTTCTCTTCTCTTCTCTTTCTCTTCTTTCTTTTTATCTTTTCCTTACTATCTTTTCTCTCTTTTCTTTCTATTTATATAAAAACATAAAACTTACCCAAGCAAAGAACCAAAATACCCCTCAGCTCAAATATCTCCCAAACGCTCTCAAAATGTGATAAAACATAAACAACGATGAAAAATAATATATTGTCAAATAAAAGTCAATAATAAAATAATATAAAACGAAAATAATTAAATCGACTCAATTAAATAAATAAGACAAAATGGGGCGTTACAACTGGCTTCGGATTTTGTTTCACTTTCCTTTCTACTTCATCTCTATTTCTGAATCGATTTGGTTGTGATATGGGTTGATGTTGCGGTTGTTGATTGAATGGGGTTAGTGATATTGAAGAGAAAAGGGTTTTTGAGTTTGTTTTGTAGGTGTTGTTGGTGTTCGAAGTTGAGCTGTTTGTTTTTGAATGGTTTGTTGTGGTTGTGTTGGCAAGAGGTTTGAAGGTTGTGGGTGTTTTTAATATTGCAGAGTTGTTGCAGGTTGAGGTTTTGAAAAGGGTTGAAAAGGGATTGATACGCAAAAGTTTTTTTTTTTGAAAAATCAGGTTTGAGTTTTTTTTTCGTGATCATTGTCTCACTCTGTTTTTTAAAGAAAATATAAAAAGTTTGCTTATTAAGCTTTGGTACAAGTTTTTTTGTCTTGATATTCATGTTCTGTCTCTTTCAATGTGCAGATAAGTTGCTATTGTGAAGATGGTTACCCACGTGGAACACTAAATATGTAATTATGCATATCTGTTTGCATTTTGGATAAGCAAAATTTGACTTAGAGGTTTCAAGTTGAGAACACCAAATATGATCTTGTAATATAAAACAAGAACATTTCACTCCAATGAAATCAGCTCAGAAACAATTTCTGTGGTAAAATATATAATGTTGTTTTTTTGTGATACGTACTGTAACTTAAAAATGTATTACATGGATTTGTTTGGTTTTCATGGTACAATTTGCAGAAGTGGTATTTTCTTTTTGTAGCCAATTAAAAATGAGTTTTAGTTATTTGGCTGTGCTGTTGTAGGTTCTTTTGGTTGTGCTGTTCTCCTTTAATGCTGTCTGTTTTGTTTTACTAGTGAAGAAGTCCCACATCGGTTGGGAAACAAATATTTTAGGGGTTTATATAACTTAAACTCAATAGCACAAATGTAAAATCTGTTAAGTTAATAATGGGCTTGTGAATGTTTGAGAAGGTAAACATAATTTAGGGGTTTATATTACTTCTGAAGACTAAGTGCTGAAGATTCTGAAGACAAGGTTCTGCTAAACAACGTGTTGAAGATCTGAAGACTTAAGGATTCTGAAGGTTAAAGGTTATGAAGACTAAGTGCTGAAGATTTTGAAGACTAGGTTTTGTTGAACGACGTGCTGAAGATCTGAAGACTTAAGTATTCTGATAACCAAGGGTTCTGAACTAGAAGTGCTGAAGACTCTGAAGACAAGGTTCGGCTGAACAAGTTCTGAAGACTCTGAAGACTCAAGACTCCAAAGACCCAATGATTCATTCTTCTGATCATGCTTCAATCAAATCAATTCAGAAGCCTCTGATGAATAGAAGAAGATGAAGCGTTTACGTGGGAAAATAGTACATGGTTCAGATAAAGCATGTTCCTTTCCACTACCCTGATTTGGTGGTACAAAGGACAATTTCAGTGTACGAATTTTAACCCAACGACATTATTTCAAGTCGCCAGTACTCCTCTCTGATATTACTGATATGCCCTTCAACGGATCTATTTCTGGCTATATAAAGACTTGATCACTCAATGAAGAGGAAGCTGATGAGCATGAGCGAAAAAGAACAGATGCATGCGTACAAGCATGATTAATCATGAGTGAGCAACAAACGATGTAATACTCAGTGTAAAAGAAGAAATATCTAAACACTGATACATATGAAGAAAGTAACTCAAGAATCTGAAGAAACTTATGAGTGAACAGTAAAGCTCCACAATACAAAGAAGAAGAATGTTTACTGTAGATTCTCTCTAAGTTAGATTGTGCTTAAAATGTATGTTTACCCTGCTTGTGTAGAAGCATCATTATTGTAAACAAACCTTATAACAAACAGATTGTTTGTGTTCCCTAATGGACCAGTTGGGTCAGAATTATTAGGAAAACTAAGACAGTGTGTTTTAGTGGTGTTAGTCACTTACAGTTAGCTTGTGCATTATTCCCTAATGGACCAGTTGGGTCAGAATTATTAGGAAGACTAAGACAGTGTGTTTTAGTGGTGTTAGTCATTTGCAGTTAGCTTGTGCATTGTTCCCTACTGGACCAGTTGAGTCAGAATTATTAGGAAGACTAAAACAGTGTATTTTAGTGTTGTTAGTCACCAGCAGTTAGCTCGTGCGATTGTAATCAGTTTGGTTATAGTGGATTAAGTCCTTGTCTAAGGCAAAATCACCTTGGCGGGTGGACTGGATTAACTTGATAGTTTTCAAGTGAACCAGGATATATCATGTGTCATTCTTATTGTTAATCTATTTATGATATTTGATTGAGTTTCATAAAAAGCTTTCAAAATGGAAAACCCAATTCAACCCCCCCCCCCCCCTTTCTTGTGTTTTTCTCACACCTTCAATTGGTATCAGAGCCTGGTTCTGTTTATGATAAACGTCTTATCAGCACTTAACAGTGTTCTGTACCGATCCAGTATTTGTGTGAGATAACATGGCAGTTACTGTTAATATCACTACTAAAGGGGAAGATCATTACAGTATCAAACCACCAGTCGTTGATGGTGAAAAGTTTGACTACTGGAAAGACAAAATAGAAAGGCTATTTCTTGGTTTTAATGTATATCTTTGGGATTTGGTAGTTGATGGCTACAATCGCCCAGTTGATGCTACATGTGCTAAAATATCCAGAAGCGATATAACCAACCAGCAGAAGAAAGATTAATGACTCATGAAGGAAACTTCAGAAGAATTAAAGGTCGCTCAGAGTCATCATCTAAATAGAAGAAGCATAACTCTGGAAAGAAAGTTATCTGCTATAAGTGTAATGAGCCAGGTCATTACAAGAACGAGTATCCAAAGGTCAAGAAGGACAAGAAGTCTAAGAAGAACTTCTCCAAAGCGAAGAAAGGTCTAATGGCAACTTTGGACGACTCTGATTCTGAAGAAGATGAATCTGATGAAGAACTAGCAAAGGTTGCGCTGGTAGCAACATCTGAAGATGAAGTTTCTGGAGAACCAGAAGACTAAATATCATCAGAACAAGAATCAGACTCAGACTCTTGCTCAGAGATATTCTTAGCAACTCAGTTGAAACACCAGGAACGGTAATTGAACAGTAGCTGCTCGCGACTCCTGACGAGAAGAAGGCATACATTTCAAAGTCTGGAACTCAAGCTTGGAAGCTTCGTTAGTTTCTGAGGAAACCAGGAAGAAGAAATCATTGGTTCTGGACTCGTTGCTCAAAGTGTTTATTGTTAGGATATTCTGAACGCTCTAAAAGCTACAGAATTCATAACACAGAAACAAGAATTGTAGACGAATCAATTCATGTCAGACTCAATGATAAGCTTGACTCTGAAAAGTCAAAGCTAATTGAAAGGTTGTAGATCTAAAGATCACGTCATCAGAATGAAAGAAGTAGAAGATTCAAGAGAAGAAGACAAATATTCAAATTCTCCAGATCCAGACACAACCATATCAGAAGCTGGGAACAACTCATCTTATCAGAAGAATAATAAATTAAAAGACTTCTCATTCTGAAGAATTGATTCTGGGAGATAAAGATGATTCAGTCAGAAATCGTTTATCCTTCAGACATTCAGAAGAAACTATTCTGGATCTATTGTCTCTGACAGAGCCAACAACAGTCGATGTAGCTCTAAAAGAAAATGAGTGGATTCTGGCCAAGCAAGAAGAACTGAATCAATTCACCAGAAATGATGTATGGGATCTTGTTTCGAAACCCAAATGTGTTCACGTCGTTGGAACTAAATGGGTGTTCAGAAACAAGGTAGATGAGAAAGGCTGAATTCGAAATAAGTCTGATAGAAGAATTCATACTCTTTCAGGAAATCCAATTGATCAAAGATCAGAAGGAACGTACATTCATCAGAGCAAGTATGCAAAAGAACTTCTGAAGAAATTCAACATGATGGACTGCACACCAACGAAGACTCCAATGCATTCAACATGTTCTTTGGAAAAGGAAGAATCTGATATCATGGTCAAGCAAGAGAGGATCATCAATTACTCCTTCAACAGCGGAAGCAGAATACATATCCATGTCTCTATGCAGTGCGCATATGCTATGGATGAAGAATCAGCTAGAAGATCATCAGATAAATAAGAGTAACATTTTCTATCCTTTATAATAATACTGCTATAAGAATCTAATTTTAAGTTCTAGGACTAAGCACATATAGATCATTGTATTAGAAACTATGTTCAGAAGGGAATTCTATATTTAAAATCTATACAGACCATCAATGGACTGATATTCTTACAAAACCCTTGGCTGAAGATAGATTCTTATTTATTCTGAAGCATCTGAAAATGGACTACTGTCCAGAGTAAGATTTCTTCAGAATCAGATGTGTTTAGTCAGAGTCTGAAGATATTAGATTTTCAAGTATTTGTTTTAAATCTTAGTCATCAGAAGATGCTTCGTCAGAAGTGTCTCTGATTAGATGGAAACCTTTCAGTTTTCCAGACTCTGAGGAATTCAATACGTGTCACTTAATTAAAGGATGATTAACGCGTGAGCAATACTTTTTCTTGGAATTGGTTAAATCGTGATTACGCTCATTTATTAATTTTCATTATTATGTTTAACACGTCACGTTCACTCAACTTCACTCCACTCACAAGTTATATACCCACTCACACTACTTCACTCCTTTTACATCTTAGAAACCCTAAACCCTCTTTCTCTTCAAACTGCTCTTTGTGCTTTCTGTTAGTTCTGTTATTGGCAGCAATTTTGGTAAAACAATATGGTTGATCAAGTGTCATGTCTGATGTCTTAACCTGTGCTTCTAACATTCTGCACGTGGTGTGTTGTTTGGTATTGTAGCTTTTGTGCATGATGTCAAGACTGAAATCTTAACATCTGTTGACAGAACATCTGCACAGTCTGTTATGTGATTTAGGGCTGCGTGTTAATTGTTATGTTTGAGAGATTGCATGCGAGATTCTTGGAGGAGATTTTATCTGATGCAATCGTTTATATTTCCTATGAAGTATATTCTGTTACTATTTAGGGCGAAAAGATTTGAAGATAAAATCTGTTTTCATTGTGCATCAAATCTGTGTTTTTCTAACAGAGCCCAAGCCCAAGAATCTATTTCTATTTAAAGAAGTCTCAACCCTACTTGGATGATGCGAAGACAAGAGATTATGTACTGAGTGTCAAGTATTAGGGTTTGTGTTTTCGTCTGTGTATTGTGAGCCATTCATTCATCTGTTTTGATGTTTGAATTAGACTGATTTAGTTGAGTTGTAACTTGTCCACTCTAAGCTTTTAAGCACGAGTGTTTATTCTTGATTGAAGCTTTTAAGCAAGATCAAGGTATTGTCGTTGAAGTGTGTCTTCTACTTTCTTTATTATATGTTGTTATCACTGCTGTGATTGATGGGGAGTGAGAGGTGTCTCATATCTAAGAGTGTCTTAGGTAGAAATGTCATTGGGTAGTGATTAAGTGAATAGATTGTCAACGTGTATGTTGATTGTAGAGTCTATGAATTAATACTTGAAATTCTGGTATCAGACGTGTGATGTTATGGTGTGATGTCACAACAACACACTCTGCACAATGGACAGCAATAACAGTAAAATAACACCAAGAATTGTTGACCCAATTCGGTTACAACCAACCTACTTTGGGGGCTACCAATCCAGGGATGGAATTCACTACTTGTAGATATAATTTACAGACTCAACAACCCGTTGACAATCTCCTAAACTTATACTCTACTAATGACTTCCTACCTAAGAAACCACTTAGGTATGAGAACATCACTCAATCCCTTACAAACACTCAAAGAACCCACTTTGAGTACCCTTGATCTTACTTCACAGCTTTGATCAAGCAAACACTCTCTATTACTTCACAGCTTCTAGAGAGGACAGAAACTCAACACCTATTCAAACCCTAGAATAGTGTAAATACAACTCGTACAAAATACTCAAGACACTCAGCCCATGCTCTTGATCTTCTCTCTGTATTTCTGTACCTTTTTCCTTTGGTCTTGTGCGCTTTATATAGCTCCTGAATTGGGCTTGGACTTGCCACAATATTTGATCAGATTTGTTAATTAAAACTGAATCTTCAAAACAGATTTTATCTCCAAAATCTTTTTAAATCTTCAACCTTTTAATTCTCCAACAGACCTGCAATCAAATCTCCCATGTAACAGAAAATATCTATCCTAAGATATTCTCATCCAATGAGTCAACCACTCTCCACAATTCCAGCTAACATGCGTGCCCTAACAACATCTGCACCTGCTGTTGTTAATTCTACAGATCTGATGTTACAACATCACCTGTGTGACATCAGACATCTAACTTCAGCACTTAACTACTTAACACAGCCCAGTGTTAAGACTTCAATGTTACAACATCAGCATCTTGACATCAACATTGAACATGCTTTGTTTTACCAAAATTCCAGCCAATCCAGGAACTAACAATCTCCCCATTTGGCTAATTTTGGCTAAAACACTTTCTGCACTCTGCAATCAACTTCTGCACTCTGCACCTTCAGAGATTTCAGCAGCGGAATAATCTTCAAAAAATTTGAAACTCTCATCAGCAGCAGTTTGACACTTTACATAGTCTTCATCACTTGATCTGCTGCAGCACCATCTTCATTATTGACAACAGCCAATTGGTGCTCCCCCTCTAAAACATGAACCAGCATCACAGCTGTTCAGTAGCTCACAATGTGCAGCACTTTTCTCCCCTTTGATGTCTGCTTGGCTGCAATCTTCAATTGCCATGATATCTTCACTAGTTCAGTCAAAACTCCCCCTTAATGCAGCATTACCACTTTTCAACTAAACACCTTTTAGCAGCATCATTTTATCACATTAGCAGCATATGGCAATAATACTCTTGACTATCTTGGCTATTTTCTCCCCCTTTTTAGCCACAATTAGGCAAACTTCAGTTAGAAGCCCTATTAACTATAGTCAGTATACCCTAGCTCTCATTGTTAGCCTTTCAGTTAGTAAACAGGCAAAACAAATCATAGAAGGAAACTAAAAACATAACCAGTGCATAAAACAACACAATATTCAAATTACAAAACCAAGCACATTAAGTGCTAAAACAAAGACAGAAAATAAAGCTAACCCTACTAAAATAGAAGGCAAACATTAAAAGCTTGAATCTTCTGAGCTGAGATCATCATTATCGTCTTTATCAACAGCATCCTTCCTTGTGTTGACAGCTTCACCTTCCTTTGTTGCCGATCTCAGAGACATGACAAGACTTTCAAATTTTTATTTCCTTTCAATACTAACTCTTATGACTTCATCTAACTCCTTGCAAGCCTCCTCTAGTTCTGTAATCAACCCAGCCTTGGCTGGTGACTGTTGTGATGTTGAAGCAGATGTCTTGACACTGTAAGGAACATGTTTCAACTTGTGATGGAGTGACAAGGCAGGCTTCCTTTTGCAAGCAACATCTGAATGCTGTAGAATTCCAGGACGTTGAGATAAGACAATCCCACAAATGAGAGAGGGAAAAGCAATGGGCATCTTTACAACATTTGTAGCAGCATGCTTAATAGTATGATCATAGATGTAGGAGCCATAGTCAATTCTTTGCTTTGTCCTAACTGCATAAATTATATTCCCCAATTCAACAGAAATTGTGGTCTTGTGACTAGTAGGAACCTAGTTGGCAATACCTATTCTGTGCAGAAAAGCATATTTGACACTCAACAAACTGGCTAACAGCTTTCCTTCTACGGGCCAAACATCTACCTGGCCAGCAATGATTTCTTTGCATATAACATTGTTGGAGGCTTCTAATTCCCTATAATCTTCCTCATTTCTTCCTAAGTAGGCATTAATCATCTCAGGAGAGAACCAGACACACTTACCCCTGATGGTAACTCTTTTGAAAGTTCGGCTCTTGTTGTCATTTATCGATTCAGGTATATTAACTATGAATTCTCTGACCAGTCTATCATAGCAATTAGTCAACCCTGACACAGTCCTTATGAGACCAGCAAGCTTAATTAGGTCTATAATTTTAGTAGACTCTAAGTCTTTTGCTACTACCTCTCTTTCCAGAGCTATCTTTCTTAGGCTCACACAACTCCACAAGGATGCACTTCTGGCACTGTGAGATGAGATGTTATCAAGCACTTGATTTGTAGCAGGGTTGATGTCTTAAGCATCACTCTCAGAATCTGACTCTTCCCTGATTCTCCTCTTCTTGCCAGACCTGGCACCTTTGCTCCATGACTTGGGAGAGTCTGTAAATGAAGTCCTTTTCTTATCCATCCCTCTTCCAATTCTATCATCATTAGATGAGTCCTCAATCTCTATAACCTCAACCTGTTCCTTCCCTTTACCCCTGTGACTTTCATTCCTAGGGGACGATGTTCTAACATCCAAGCTGACATCAGTGTTATCAGGATCTTCACCTTCAGCTTCTTGACTCAGGGCCTGTCTATGAACATTTATGTCCTCACCTTGAGAGTCGACTTGTTCAGCAGGCATTTGCCTTAAAGGGACAGAAATCCCTTTCACCCGTATCCCTTTCTCAAGGATTTTGGTGGCAAGCTGTTCCAAGTGCTTGTCTACATCAAACTTCTCCTCAACAGCTTGAGAGGATGATGACCTAGCTTTAGGTTTATTCACCGTGGTCGAGGGTTTAGGGTTACCTGACTCGGGAAGAGCACTAGAAATGAGTTCTTCGGAAGAAACCCTAGTTCGTACCTGCTCAGAGTTCTTGGAAGGGACAGACATCGTTCCTTTGTGACAGACTAGGTTTGGAGAAGAACTTTCTATTCTGTTGAGATTTAGGGAGATGAAACGTTGCGATGAGAATGCTTTGGTAAGTCTTGTATCAATATAGTAAGGCGCCTGATTTTGAATACTCTTTAAAGACCAATTACTAATTTTCTCCCTCCATACAGACTTTCCTTTTAAACAATTCACATCAGGACTCACTAACTCTGAGTTACCTTTCAGCATCCTGATGTCATAGTCTGATGTTATAACATCAACTTGAACATCATTAGTTGAATTTACTTCAAGTGAAATCCACTGATAGCAGTTGTCTTTGGTTCTGGCACCCTTCATAACAATCTGATTATGCTCATCAGAAACCACACACTCATGCTTAGTGTAGTTTACCTTGTAACCTTCATCACACAAATGGCTTATGCTGATCAAATTTGCACTTAAGCCACTGACAAATAGAACATTGTCAAGTTCAGGTCTACCATCACCTTGCACTTTCCCAACTCCTGCAGCAACACCTTTTTCTCCATTGCCAAATATGACCTCATGAGAGGGACAATGACTAAGATCATCAAACATGGATCTACATCCAGACATGTGCTTAGAACACCCACTGTCAAAATGCCATGTTCCTTTTTTAGCCTCTTTGTCAGCCAAGTGAGCCAACAAGCACTTCACCTTCTCCTTAGGTACCCATTGTTTAACAACTTTGGGCCTGTGCTATCTCCATCTGTTTTGAGGTTGAGGGTATCCATGCAGCTTGTAGCAAGAGTACTGCATATGTCCAAACCTTCCACAATAATAGCATCTCACCCTTTCAACTCTGAATCTTCTGCCATGATGAGATTGCTTATGCTGCCATCCATAATGTGGTCTCCTCCTACCATAACTGCCCTGCCATCTATTATGCTGGTATCTTCTCCCATAGGGCGGCTGAGAATGTTGTTTCCTTGATTGTCTCCCATGATGGTGTGGCTTTCTTCTTCTATAGATATAAGGAACAGCATTGGTGTATCCATATCTATAACCATACCAGTTGTCCTGATGTTGAGACACCTGATGAGACATGTGATGTTTGAACTGAGCAGCTTGCATGCTCCCGTGGTATTGTGGGGGCATATACTGACTAGCTCCTTGTGGCTGCTTTATCTTCTGATATGGACCAGTTTTCTTCTCAATCTTCTTAGGTTGTGAAACATCAGCTTTCTTAGGGGTAGTATCCTGCTTCTTTGGCTGATGTTGAGATGAAAGTTGTGACACTTCCTTCTTTGAACCTGAAGTGCTTTCTTCTGAAGTTCTCTTATCCTCAGCCACATAACCTATCCCAGCTTTGTCTCCAGCAGCTTTTTCTGACTGAAGAATCTTGTCAAGTGTGTCTGTACCACAGCTCAGCATCCTAACAGACTTGGTCATTTGATCAAGATGAGCTCTAACTAGCACCACTTCATTTTCCAGATCAGACTTTTCATTCTCTAACTGAGCAATTTGTTGTTTGTGGCACTTGTTTTCTTGACAAATCTCAGCACTTTTTAAACACAGCTCTTGATAGGTAGAAGCTAACTCCTCATAAGTTACTTCTCCATCACTAGAATCATCATCAGAAACCACAGCTCATGTTAAAGCTCTCACATGCTTTGCTGACTCGCCTTCACTTTCACTATCAGAGTCAGACCAGGAAACTGTCATGCCCTTCTTCTGCTTTTTCAAGAAGGTGGGACATTCTTTCTTGACATGTCCATACCCTTCACACTCAAAGCACTGAACTCCTTTATCTTGGGTAGTTTTCTCTTCATCCTTCTTGCTGGAGTCAGAAGTCATGTTCTTGACATTAGGCCTGGAGTTATTATTCATTCGCTTGAATACTTTGGTGAACTGTCTTCCTAACATTACTATGGCCTGAGATAGATCCTCCTGCGATTCAGAACTCTTTCCTTTTTCTTCTGCATCATTTGACACCAAGGCTATACTTTTTGGCTTCTTTTCTGGTTCTTCCTCATTCAACCCAAGCTCAAAAGTTTGAAGAGATCCAATGAGCTCATCTACTCTCATCTTGCTGATGTCTTGTGATTCTTCAATGGCAGTAACCTTCATCTTATACTTCTTAGGTAGGGACCTAAGGATCTTCCTCACAAGCTTTTCATCTGACATCTTCTCTCCAAGAGCACTAGATGCATTGGTCAGCTCAAGAACACTCATGTGGAAATCATGAATAGTCTCATCTTCCTTCATCTTCAGGCTTTCAAATTTTGATGTTAAAATCTGAAGTCTTGACATCTTGACTCTAGTTGTTCCTTCATGAGTAGCCTGCAAGATATCCCATGCTTGCTTAGCAACTTCACAGGTATTGATTAACCTGAAGATATTCTTATCCACTCCATTGAAGATGGCATTTAGGGCTTTGGAATTTCCAAGTGCAAGCTCGTCTTCCTCCTTGGTCCACTCTTCTTCAGGCTCTGGCTTAGAGGTGCCTTCTTTATCTTTACCAGCATCATCCTTCTCACATACAACAGGTGCTTTCCACTCTTTAATAACAGCCTTCCAAGCCCTACTGTCCAAGGATTTTAAGAAGGTGGTCATCCTTGGCTTCCAATAGTCATAATTGGATCCATCCAAAATAGGGGGTCTGTTGACGAATCCTCCAACTTCTTTGTCCATCTTTACACCAGAAAGTAACTTCCCTAGATCTCACCCAGAGACAGACAGGATGCCTGCTCTGATACCAATTAAAATTCTGGTATCAGACGTGTGATGTTATGGTGTGATGTCACAACAATACACTCTGCACAATGGACAGCAATAACAGTAAAATAACACCAAGAATTGTTGACCCAGTTCGGTTACAACCAACCTACTCTGGGGGCTACCAAGCCAGGGATGGAATTCACTACTTGTAGATATAATTTACAGACTCAACAACCCGTTGACAATCTCCTAAACTTATACTCTACTAATGACTTCCTACCTAAGAAACCACTTAGGTATGAGAACACCACTCAATCCCTTACAAACACTCAAAGAACCCACTTTGAGTACCCTTGATCTTACTTCACAGCTTTGATCAAGCAAACACTCTCTATTACTTCACAGCTTCTAGAGAGGACAGAAACTCAACACCTATTCAAACCCTAGAATAGTGTAAATACAACTCGTACAAAATACTCAAGACACTCAGCCTATGCTCTTGATCTTCTCTCTGTATTTCTGTACCTTTTTCCTTTGGTCTTGTGCGCTTTATATAGCTCCTGAATTGGGCTTGGACTTGTCACAATATTTGATCAGATTTGTTAATTAAAACTGAATCTTCAAAACAGATTTTATCCCCAAAATCTTTTTAAATCTTCAACCTTTTAATTCTCCAACAGACCTGCAATCAAATCTCCCATGTAACAGAAAATATCTATCCCAAGATATTCTCATCCAATGAGTCAACCACTTTCCACAATTACAGCTAACACGCGTGCCCTAACAACATCTGCACTTGATGTTGTTAATTCTGCAGATCTGATGTTACAACATCACCTGTGTGACATCAGACATCCAACTTCAGCACTTAACTACTTAACACAGCCCAGTGTTAAGACTTCAATGTTACAACATCAGCACCTTGACATCAACATTGAACATGCTTTGTTTTACCAAAATTCCAGCCAATCCAGGAACTAACAATACTACTGATAGTGAATTTCCTCCCTGGCTTGGTAGCCCCCAGACGTAGGTTGTTAGACCGAACTGGGTGAACAATTCTCTGCATTTATTTATTGCTTTTAAGTGTTGTTACTTTTATTGTCTTGTTCATATAGCAGATATTGATGTTGTGACATCTCACCCGACATCACATATCTGATACCAGAATTTCAATTGGTATCAAAGCAGGTCATCCTGCTCTGTATCTGGGTGAGATCTAGGGCTGTTACTTTCTGGTGCAATGGACAAGGAGAGTGGTGGATTTGTGAATAGACCCCCTATTCTAGATGGATAAAATTATGACTATTGGAAACCTCACATGGTTGCCTTTTTGAAGTCTTTAGACAGCAGGGCTTCGAAGGTTGTTTTGAAAGAATGGAAACATCCTGTCATTATGGGAAAAGATGGTCAGTCAAAGCTGAAACCTGAAGAAGATTGGACCAAGGAAGAAGATGAACTTGCTTTTGGGAATTCTAAGGCCTTGAATGCCTTATTTAATGGTATTGACAAGAACATTTTCAGGCTGGTCAACACATGTGAAGTGGCTAATGAGGCTTGGGATATACTGAAAACAACTCATGAAGGAACTTCCAAGGTCAAGATGTCAATACTTCAGCTGCTAATAACAAAGTTTGAAAGTTTGAGGATGAAAGATGAAGAGACCATTCATGACTTTCACATGAATATACTTGAACTGTCAAATGCTTCTAGTGCCCTAGGAGAGAGAATGTCTGATGAGAAGCTGGTGAGAAAAATTCTCAGATCTCTCCCCAAAAGATTTGAAATGAAGGTGACTGCTATAGAGAAAGCTCAAGACATCAGCCAAATGAGGGTAGATGAATTGATTGGCTCACTTCAGACATTTGAATTAGGGTTGAATGACGGATCAGAAAAGAAGGCCAAAAGCATGACACTGATGTCTAGTTCTGAAAATGAAAAGAAAGAGTGTGATATTGAAACTCAGGAGGAGCTATCCAATGCAATTGTGATGCTGGGAAGACATTTTAATAAAGTAATGAAAAGAATGGATAGAAGTTATAAACCTAATGTCAAGAACATCACATCTGACATCAACAGGTCAACTGATCAGATGAAGAAAACCAAAGCAGAGGATAGGCCTAATAATGACAAAGGAATCCAATGCCATGGCTGTTAAGGTTTTGGTCACATCAGAGCTGAATGTCCCACATACCTTAAACAGAAAAAGGGTTTGTCTGTCACTTGGTCTGATGAGGACACTGAAAGTGAAGATGAATCAGCCAAGCATGTCAGAGCTATGACTGGAATATGTGAGTCTAATAATGATTCAAGTGATGGGGAGATTACGTATGAGGAGCTAGCTGCATCATATAGAGAGATGTGCATTAGAAGTGAACAAGTGTGTCTAGATGGGGAAAAGCAAAAGAAAGTTATAGTACAGCTAAAGGCTGAAAAGACTGATCTAGAGAATAAAGTAAGTCAGCTAAACTCCAAGCTTGATCAAATGGTCAAATCTATCAGAATCTTGAACAAGGGGACTGATACCTTGGATGACATTCTTCAGACTGGAAAACTGGCTGGAGACATGACTGGGCTGGGATTTGAGGGTGAGAAGAAACCTTCTTCAGATGCTAGTTCTTCTGGTACTAAACAGAACCTGTCTCATCAGATGTTTCAGCACCATGGGAAAGTGCATACTTCTGGACCCAAACAGAACATGTCTCATTAAATGTCGTAACATCATGGGAAGGTGCATGTTTCTGGGCCTAATCATTTTGTGTCTCATCATCATAGCAGAAGACAGCCTCATCAGTATGGCAGAAGATAACCTCATTATTATGGCAGAAGACAGACTCAACCTCAATGGAAAAGACATCTCAATCACTTCAGAGAAGAAATTCAAAGATGGAGATGTCACTACTGTGGAAGATTTGGCCATATAAAGCCTTTTTGCTTCAGACTGCATGGATATTCTAAACCTGTTCCTCATCCTGGACCAAATCAGAATACTCCAACAAGTGGAAAACAATGGGTTCCCAAGGTTGCTGTTACAAGCTTATTAGCTCACATGTCTATTAGAGCCTCAACTATGGAAGATTGGTACTTTGACAGTGGGTGTTCTAAACATATGACAGGTGTCAAGAACCTGTTGGTGGATGTCAAATCTTATTCCACAAGTGATGTGACTTTTGGTGATGGAGCCAAATGTGAGGTCAAAGGGATTGGAAAGCTGAATTATTCAGTTGGGCTTAGTCTTGATAATGTGTTGCTTGTTAAAGGGTTGACTGCTAATTTAATTAGCATCAGTCAACTGTGTGATGAAGGTTTCAAGGTCAGCTACACAAAATCTGAATGTTTAGTGACAAATGAAAAGAGTGAAGTTGTGATGAGGGGAGTTAGATCTAAAGATAACTGCTACTTGTGGGTTCCTCAAGAGTCCAGTTACTCCTCCATATGTACTATGGCCAAAGATGATGATGTGGATTTGGGACATCAAAGACTTGGTCACCTACATTTGAAAGAGGTGAAACAAAGTCTGATTGAGTATAATGTCAAGCATGATGTCATGACATCTTGCCGTGACAACCTGAGGGACACTAAGCACATTAATGTTCATCATCTGCTCAGAAGAGAACTTTAAGAAAACAAGGTCATTCAGTTGGAACATGTCACTAGACAAAAGAAGGTTGCTGATATTCTCTCTAAGGATGTAGATGCAAGTCAATGTAAAACCCTAAGAGAAGAATTGGAAATGTGTAATTATGAAGGTCAACAAAAGTTAATGGCGTGTGAACAATGTTCATTAAAATTCAAAAATTTAAAGTCATTTATTTTGGTGTGGAAATTCCACTTACTACCTTTTAATTTTCCAACAAAAGCAACCCCCTTTGCATAAGCAATCATTTCACATCTTTACTACCACACGCTACCTCCATTTTGCTTCATATTATTTGTTCATCTTCTCTCCTGGAAAAAGAAGCTCTTCCAACCTTTTGTCAATCAGCTGCAAGAAAGTAACAATGTCTCAACAACAACCTTCTCCATCCAAGAAATCTGCTACCAAAAATCCTTCGCATGCAAAATCTAGGGTTTCTACTTAAGAGGTCTCGCTTGATGATGCTCTGGACATTGAGCCTCTATCCATGATTCCCCATTCTAAAACTGAAAAGACGAGGCCCAGCAAACTGCATGTAAGAAGTTCCAAACGTACACCTGTAGGTAACTCCTCTAAAACCACTGCTGAGTCTTCTTATGATCATAGAGAAGTTAGTAAGTATGTGGATAGAACCATTAAAAGTATTGTCACTGGTCTATTGTATGGAGAGCGTAGGGTTCCTGGGATTAATGTCCCTCTGTCTAAAATTGATGTTGTTCCTACTTTGGCTGCACATCAAAGTGAGCAAGGAAAAGTACACTCTTCGAGTTCTGAGGAAGATACTGAGACTGCAAATTTACACAAATTGGCTAATTTTGTGCTTAATGAAGGAAGAAGTGAGGGTGTTACTGAGGACTCTAGTTCAGGGAAGAATAGTGTTGGTGCTGATCAGAGTAAAGAAAAAACTGTTAACTCTGATGATGTTGTTGTGAATCTTGTTGATGTTAACTCTGACAACGAGTTAATTGCAAATGTGCATCCTGGTATTGCTAAGAGGTTGAAGACAAGAAAAGGGAAATCTGTGGATACCTCTCCTGAAGTGAAAGTTGTTAGTGGTAAGAAAAAGACTACTGTTGTGGGACCCCCAAAATCCTGGAGCAAAGTGTGTACCTCTTCTAAAAAGAGGAAGATTAGGAATGATTCTGAATCTGACTTTGATATTGAGGAGGATGTCTAGGACATCAATCCTGTGAAGAAGGTTGCTAGCAAGAAGATTGTTAACAAAGTTCCTGATGTCCCTTTAGACAATATTTCATTTCATTCTGTTGACAATGTGAGTAAGTGGAAGTATGTTCATCTAAGAAGAATTGCTCTAGAGAGAGAGAGCTTGGTAAAGATGCCTTGGAGGTCAGGAAATCATGGAGTTGATTCATATTGCAGGATTATTAAAGACTGTGTCAAATCTTTCAAAGTGTTATAATCTACTGGTTAAGGAATTCATTATGAACATTCCTGCTGATATTGCTGATGGTAGATTTGTGAATTTTATGAAGGTTTACGTTAGGGGCAAATGTATTCATTTCTCTCCTAGTGCCATCAAAAAATACTTGGGAATAAGTGATAAAGAGGAGTGTGAACTGGAGGTTACTGACAACTAAGTGTGCAAGGTGCTCACTGCTAATCAAGTGACTAGTTGGCCCTTGAAAGGGAAATTGCCTGCTAGCCAACTAAGTGTCAAATATGCAATTTTGCATAGGATTGGGGTTGCAAATTGGGTACCTACAAATCACAAAACTACCATAGTTGTGGGGTTAGGAAGGTTCATCTTTGCTGTTGGTAACAAGGTCAAGTTTGATTATGGGAATTACATCTTTGATCAGATTGTGAAGCATGCTACAACTAATGTTGTTAAGATGCCTATAACATTTCCTTCCCTTATTTGTGGAATGATATTGAATCAACATCCTGGAATCTTAAATAACTCTGATATTGCTTGCAAGAGGGAGGCTGCATTGTCTCTGCATCCTAAGTTGTTTATAGGGAATTATGTCCCAGATATTGTATCAACATCAGGTACCGGTGTCAACAAGACGTGCACCAAAAATGATATGATCAATGAGTTGAAGTTAGCATGTAAAGATCTAGATGTTGTTATCAACACCAGCACTGCCAGGAAGATGAGACTTGAAAAATTGATTAAGTCTTTAGAAGAGGGTGAAGATGGTGAGGATGATAATGCCAAGGAAGTTAGTAATGTTTCAAGTTCTGAGGAGGGTGGTTCAGCAACTAATAATGAGGGTGATGAAGATGCTTCTGATGATTCTGAGGAAGATTGATTTTGCTGGTTGTGTTGGCTCTGTTGGAGTTTTCTCTTTGTTTTTTTTTTTGTTTTCTTTAGACACTTTTGTGTGCTGTTCTGGATTTCTGATGGCACCTGTGTGTGCTTGTGACTTGATATGTCTGTACTGCTCTTGTTGACAGCTTCAATATGATATATTTTGCTTTGTTTATCTTGTTGGTGTTTGTCTAATCTAACAAGGGAGATCTTGTGTGACTGACTGGTAGCTAGGTTGTCTAACAATGACAGTTTGTGACTGACTACTGCTTCCAACTATGACTACTTCTTTAGTTTGGCCAATTATGGCTAAAAAGGGGGAGAGTAATTTGGCATTGCTGTTGCTATAGTGGTTGTTTCTGGGTTGTTCTGATGTTGTGTGCTGCTAAGTGTACAGCTGGTTTCCTTGGTTGTTTGTTTTTTTCAGAATGTTAGATTTGTTTGAGTGGTGTGTTTCTGCTGCTGGTATCTCTGATGTGTGCTGAAGGTGTTTTAGCCAAAATTAGCCAAAGGGGGAGATTGTTAGTTCTGTTATTGGCAGCAATTTTGGTAAAACAATATGGTTGATCAAGATGTCATGTCTGATGTCTTAACATGTGCTTCTAACATTCTGCGTGTGGTGTGTTGTTTGGTATTGCAGCTTTTGTGCATGATGTCAAGACTGAAATCTTAACATCTGTTGACAGAACATCTGCATATTCTGTTATGTGATTTAGGGTTGTGTGCTAATTGTTATGTTTGAGAGATTGCAGGCGAGATTCTTGGAGGAGATTTTATCTAATGCAATCGTTATATATTTCCTATGAAGTATATTCTATTACTATTTAGGGCGAAAAGATTTGAAGATAAAATCTGTTTTCATTGTGCATCAAATCTGTGTTTTTCTAACAGAGCACAAGCCCAAGAATCTGTTTCTATTTAAAGAAGTCTCAACCCTACTTGGATGATGCGAAGACAAGAGATTGTGTACTGAGTGTAAAGTATTAGGGTTTGTGTTTTCGTCTGTGGATTGTGAGCCATTCATTCATCTGTTTTGATGTTTGAATTGGACTGATTTAGTTGAGTTGTAACTTGTCCACTCTAAGCTTTTAAGCACGAGTGTTTGTTCTTGATTGAAGCTTTTAAGCAAGATCAAGGTATTGTCGTTGAAGTGTGTCTTCTACTTTCTTTATTATATGTTGTTATCACTGCTGTGATTGAGGGGGAGTGAGAGGTGTCTCATATCTAAGAGTGTCTTAGGTAGAAGTGTCATTGGGTAGTGATTAAGTGAATAGATTGACAACCTGTATGTTGATTGTAGAGTCTATGAATTAATACTACTGATAGTGAATTTCCTCCCTGGCTTGGTAGCCCCCAGACGTAGGTTGTTAGACCGAACTGGGTGAACAATTCTCTGCGTTTATTTATTACTTTTAAGTGTTGTTACTTTTATTGTCTTGTTCATATAGCAGATATTGATGTTGTGACATCTCACTCGACATCACATATCTGATACCAGAATTTCACTTTCTTCATTTTCAACAACGAACTTCATCATCATTCCTTCTATCTCAACAATCAACATGATGACTACCTCTCAACAAGAAGTAGTTCAATTCGCCATTGAAATGGAAAAATTATTGAACCCCTCTACTGGGTTATCATCTTCTTCAGCTCCTCCGTCTTCAACCTCAGCAACCACCTCAAATATCATTTCAACCTCATCCTCATCACTTCCTGTGATTGACAAAGATCATATTACTCAAAGGGGTATTTCAGTTAACTGTATTATTGAGGCAAAGAAACTGACTGTTGTTAAAGAACTAGATGTTGATTTTGACAATCTTGCGGCTAATGGGTATGATCTTTCTGCTGAACTAGAATTTCAAGGTTGGAATCAATATTTTCAAAGGCTCAAAGGTCCCATTTTTGAAGCTCTTGTGAAGGACTTCTGGAGACAAGCTGAATGCGACCGTCTTCATGTTGTTTCTCATGTTCTGGGAAAGAAGATCATTATTACTGAGAAATCAATCTCAGACCTTCTGGAAATGGAATTTTTTAAAAACAAGCGAGTCTATGGAATGAAAGGAAATTGCAAGTTTGTGAAAGAAACCATTGACAAAACTATATTCACCAACTACTCTTCGGAGAAATCGAAGTATACGAGTAAGTATCTACATGATAACCTAAGGATTTGGCACAAGATCATTCTGAGCTGCATCAATCCAAGACCTCTATCAAGTTCCTTTGACTACTTCAACGCCAATCAGAAGTATATCTTGTACTATTTGATTACACAACAGAAGATGTGTCTACCCTCCATTTTGTTCTATCATTTAAGGGATACGGTGGCCAAGATAAGGACAATAACTTTTCCAGAAAAACCTGTTCCCACATACATTCTGTTTGGAAGGTTGCTCTCTGATATTTTTGTTGAAAGCGGATTAGTGGAATTTCTAACTAAAGAAGCCATGCATACAGAAGATTTGACGCCAAGAATTGGAGATTCCCTAAATGCCACGACACTTAAGAATATGAGTATAATCAAGGAAGTACGTGTGAATCCTCATTCGGTATCTCCTGCTTCTGTGATTAAACACAGGATTCCAGTGAAGGACTATCCCCTGTATTCAAAAGGCGACAGCCCAGAGGTAATCGCTACTGTTGTTGCTATGATGAGAGAAGCAGGACTTGACATGTCAAAGTTCAGTTATAATGACCTTGCTCCTGCACCAACTCTGGCTGATCATCCGAAAGGAAAAAGGAAACAAGTTGAAGGAGTGTCTGAATCCAAGAAGAGGAAGAAGGATGATAAGATTGGAACTTCCAGAAATCCAGCTATAGCTTCTTACTCTAAAAGATCTAGCAAGTCTGTTTCTGTTCCATCTATTTCAATAGTTGCTGCGCAATCTATTAATACTTCATCATCACCAACCACTTCTGATACAAACACTACTCAAATTCCCACTTCCATTTCTCAAGTCACATTTAAACCACCATCTTTTTGAGTTCCACCCCCAACAACCTCCTTATGTAAAACCACTATTCAACAAACTCAATTCTCATCAATCACCACACCCATTCCATCTGAAAGTATTCCCACTTTCACTTCATCCATAACCACCTCACTTCCTCAATCCCCAACACCTGATTCCCCACCTTCTCAAGACTTGTTATACTTTGCCTTCCATTAACCTAGAACAGACGCTATTGAATCTGTGTCTCAACACTCTGATCCTCATTCACCCAACCTTTCTGAAGAAATAAGTTCTGAGACCATTGAAATTGTCACCTCTGAGCCCTATACAGTCTCAGATCTTCTTGAGCAAATACCTACTCCTGAACCAATAAATGAACAAATACCTCCTGAAATAACTTCTGCTGAACCTAACCTGGCTTTGGTTGTTTATGAAAAACCCTTTCCCAAAACTCTTGATGAATGCATTAACGTGTTTCGTAACAAGGCTTTAAAAAGGGTAGCCAAATTAAGAGCAGAAGACAACACAAACACTAAGCATATGGAGCTTGAGTGTTCTTGGGGAGAGTTCCAGAAATGGTTAGACTCTGAATTTAAGAGAATCTCAAATTTCTTAGAAGTATCTAAAGTTGCCTCAGTTCAACTGGTGAAGGACAAGGAAAAAGAAAAGGAAAGGATAAGGAAATTCAGGCTCCTTGCTGCAAAGCAAAAAAAAGGTGAAGCAAAAGCTGCTGAAGCAGTAAGACTTCTAGCAGAAGAAGAAGCTAGAAATGCTGAAGCTGTCCGGATGGCACAAGAAGCTACAAATGCAGAGAAAGCCAAACAAGCCGCTCTGATTGCTTCATCCTCTGAACCTGTTCTTGTACGCTTGGAACGTGTAATTAATGAAATCAAACAAGATCATCGGACTATGAAAGAAGAACAAAAGATCTTCAAGGAAAGCATTGCTGAGCAGAAGGTTGTCAACGACTCTCTTCAGAATTTGCTTCAACAGATTCTGAACAAGCTGCCTGCAAATCCTTCATACTCTGAAACTTAGGCACCTAGGCACTTAGGCTTCTATTTTCTTTGGCTCTGAACCTTAGGATTTTGCCTTGTTTTGTTTAGTTCTGTCATTGTTTTGATCCTTCAATATAAATGGTATTGCATTATCTTTTTGATTATGACAAAAAGGGGGAGAAAGTTAAATGATTTTGATAGCACTTATTCTCAGAATCTCCAACTCAAACATTACATAATGCTTATATAATGCTTTTTGCAACTAACTGTTTGTTTGATGTTTCAATTAAGGAACTCTGAAAAAGTTCACTTAGCATTCTAGACAGGTTGAACATAAAAAGATTGCAAATCTTATGGATAATTTCAACTCTGATAATCATGGCTAAGAAGTTTTACACTTTGAGAATATATGATTATTCAAACAGATGTTCCAGTACTGTTCAGAAGTTGTGAACTATCTGAAAGTTAAGAAATCTGGTTTGATTAAACAGATGTTCCAGTACTGTTTAGAAGTTGTGAACTTTGTGAAAGTCAAGAAATCTGGTTTGATTAACAGATGTTCCAGTACTGTTCAGAAGTTGTGAACTGTCTGAAAGTCAAGAAATCTTGTTTGATATCATAGTGAGCAGAAGTTGTGAACTCTATGAAAGTATGAAATTTAGATTTAAAGCGTCAGAAGAAGAAATCTCCTTGAAAGCAAGTCAAGTCAATTCTCTGATTCAGAGATACCATTCAGAAGATATGCTATGCAACGATGATATTCTGATAAAATCAGTCAGGCTCTGAATCTGATAAGATTTGTGAATCTAAGTTGGACAAAAAGAGAAGTCACTTCCAATCAAACTCTGATACTTAAAAAGTTGTGATTCTTCATCAAGTTATGATAAGAAGTTCTGATACAAGATGTGTGGCATCATCCAATCAGACTCAAGATCATGTTTTAATTTTTCGTCAAGATCTGATAGTAACAAGGTTCTGAGATGAAGACCTAGTGTTCTAGTCAGACTTCTAATGAGTTGTTATAGGGAAGCATTCCTTCTCTATTGCTATATTCTGAAGAACTCAAAATTTATTTTGTGAGTCTTGGGATCAGGGGGAGACTTTGAACAAGCATAAATGAAATTTTGAGATTAACAGATTCAGGGGGAGCTGAGAGCTTAAACACTGAATTTGTAGACTATGGTGATTACCCTGTATAAATTGTTCTATCAAAATACATGGTTTTGTCATCATAAAAAAGGGGGAGATTGTTAGAACAAGATTTGGTTCTGCATCTTATCTTGATGTTTTGATGATAACAATTGAGTATTTGTGTGAAGAACAATTTAGGTGCTCTAACGTTTGTTATTCTGATGGTTTAACAAACAGGTTATAACTTTAATAAAGACTGTGTGCTACATCACTCTGATATTCTTTATGGTCACTTCTATGTGAAGAAGCAAGAATTAGTTCTAATCTATTGTACGTCAGAAAGATTTTGAGAAGACACTATGTTGTTGTTGTAACGTCTCTTGGATCTGATCTCTGGATGTAACTCTGATGTTCTTATGTTGAAGCCTGTAGTGCTTCTGAGGTCGTTAACTTCTGAAGACTAAGTACTGAAGATTCTGAAGACAAGTTCTGCTGAACAACGTGCTGAAGATTTGAAGACTTAAGGATTCTAAAGGTTAAAGGTTATGAAGACTAAGTGCTAAAGATTTTGAAGACTAGGTTATGTTGAACGACGTGCTGAAGATTTTGAAGACTAGGTTCTGTTGAACGACGTGCTGAAGATGTGAAGACTTAAGTATTCTGATAACCAAGGGTTCTGAACTAGAAGTGCTGAAGACTCTAAAGACAAGGTTCGGCTGAACAAGTTCTGAAGACTCCGAAGACTCAAGACTCCAAAGACCCAATGATTCATTCTTCTGATCATGCTTCAATCAAATCAATTTAGAAGCCTCTGATGAATAGAAGAAGATGAAGCGTTTGCGTGGGAAAATAATACATGGTTCAGATAAAGCATGTTCCTTTCCACTACCCTGATTTGGTGGTACAAAGGACAATTTCAGTGTACAAATTTTAACCCAACGACATTATTTCAAGTCGCCAGTACTCCTCTCTGATATTACTGATCTGCCCTTCAACGGATCTATTTCTGGCTATATAAAGACTTGATCACTCAACGAAGAGGAAGCTGATGAGCATGAGCGAAAAAGAACAGATGCATGCGTACAAGCATGATTAATCATGAGTGAGCAACAAACGATGTAATACTCAGTGTAAAAGAATAAATATCTAAACACCGATACATATGAAGAAAGCAACTCAAGAATCTGAAGAAACTTATGAGTGAACAGTAAAGCTCCACAATATAAAGAAGAAGAATGTTTACTGTAGATTCTCTCTAAGTTAGATTGTGCTTAAAATGTATGTTAACCCTGCTTGTGTAGAAGCATCATTATTGTAAACAAACCTTGTAACAAACAGATTGTTTGTGTTCCCTAATGGACCAGTTGGGTCAGAATTATTAGGAAGACTAAGACAGTGTGTTTTAGTGGTGTTAGTCACTTGCAGTTAGCTTGTGCATTATTCCCTAATAGACCAGTTGGGTCAGAATTATTAGGAAGACTAAGACAGTGTGTTTTAGTGGTGTTAGTCACTTGCAGTTAGCTTGTGCATTGTTCCCTAATGGACCAGTTGGGTCAGAATTATTAGGAAGACTAAAACAGTGTGTTTTAGTGTTGTTAGTCACCAGCAGTTAGCTCGTGCGATTGTAATCATTTTGGTTATAGTGGATTAAGTCCTTGTCTAAGGCAAAATCACCTTGGCGGGTGGACTGGATTAGCTTGATAGTTTTCAAGTGAACCAGGATATATCATGTGTCATTCTTATTGTTAGTCTATTTATGATCTTTGATTGAGTTTCATAAAAAGCTTTCAAAATGGAAAACCCAATTCAACCCCCCCCCCCCCCCCCCCTTTCTTGTGTTTTTCTCACACCTTCATCCATGTGGGTATTAAACCTAACTTTATCTCTAAGCATTAACATTCAATAGATTGAGACTTGAATCTAATAACGACCAACATCTCTTGAAATTCAAGTCGTACCATAAGAACCTAATGTAGGAAGCTAATCCAAAACAAGTATTAAGAACAAAAAATTATCAATATTAAAGCTTAAGTAGAATTAAATAAAGTGTCATGATCGTAATTAATACATGAGTATAATGATGACTACACCTAACCCTGACAAAAGAGAATTAGTCTGCTTACTCATCGTAGCTTTATAATTAAATCCTAGAAGAAAGAGGTTGAACAACATTTATAGTGATCCCTCGAGCAACGTTTCCGCTTCAATCTTCCTCTCTTTATTCTCTCCTGTTGAGATTTAAGGTGAACCTACATTCTTTTAATATTAACTTGAAAATTACTGAAATTCCCTTTGAACTGAACCTGGCACCTCTATTTATAATCTTAAGAAAGGTAGACTCGCTAGACACATCACCCATCGTTAATTAGCGCGCCTACTTTATTCCTTGTTAAGAAATGAGAATTATCCTGCAACTTGTCCTAGCCACCCTAGCTCAATAGGCACACCGTCCAACCTTGACTAGTGCATAAACCCTTCCTTCACCATTAAGTAACTTAAACTTGAAGTTTTCAATCACATTTCCTTGCTTAGCGTGCCCATGATTCTGGCCTAGAGAGTCTTGCTTATAGGAAAGAGTCTTGGCAAGGTTTTTGCATGTTTCTTGGTAGTATTTCAATCATTTTCACCTGTTTTGGGTTAACAAGCAAGTAAAAAGTCCAAACAACTGTTTTATCATATTTTATTGATAAATCGAGGGGTTTCTATTTATTGTTTATAAAATAAGTTAATAAGTGCCTGTGTATTTTTTCGTCATTTTTGCGCTTATTAACTCTCTCCCAACTTATCGTTTTGTTTGTCCTCAAACAAAAGTAATTCAAATGGTTTATAAATTTTTGAAATGCATATTTCATGAGACGTTGGATGACTAGAACAAGAATTTTTTAAAAATATTTGTTGAATGACATGATATTCTTTCTAATGCAAGTTAATTATCAACATCATAAATATCCACAAACCATAGCATGAAGATAAACTACTTGCTTAACTATAGTGAGACAAGGTGGTGAAATCTACATAGTTAAAATGCATGTCCACTCTCATTATTTATTTAAAACATGAGGTTACACACATCTCATTTTGGTAGGCTTATGATTCTTAACTCACAAACATGTTTTCTCTAGACAGTAATAAAATCAAACGTTTTGTAAGCAACTAGTTTATAGTCTTGCTATAATTCACAAATAGTAAAAAAATTAATAAAAGATGAAGCATTTAAAAGAATAAAACCATTTTTCATATCATTTGTTTCTTGACCCTTGTCATTAAACTATCTTTTGAGATTCTAATGCATTTGGTTGTTTAGATCATCAACTGGACCATCTGAAGACAAACCTAAGGAGGATCCCATTGAGTACAATGGAAGTGAGGGGTGCCTAACACCTTCCCTTCGCTTAACCGACTCCCGAACCTTAGGAATATCTACCCTTAGGATTAGGATTTTAGGTTTATCATTTATTTTCCTAAAAAAAATATGATGGCGACTCGATATTTTAGCCGGCCGCGACAAATACAAGGCTCAAACACAAGAGAAAAGGGGGGTAAGAGGCTTCACAAAGGAAGGCTTCCAAATCACAAAATTCTTAAAAAGGGTGAAAATTCAAAACTCCATTTCCAATCGTTCTCAATCCAAACCAAGGATTAAATACTCATCCTGAAGGTTCGATTCCCACCCCATGCAATTTCTTTTTAACCATTTTCTAATCTCTTTCTTTTATCATATTTCAATTAATTTATTTATTTCTTTTCGATTAAATTAAAACAACAAAAAAAATCATAAAACCGTTAAAAGAATAAAAAATATAGTTTAGATTATGCAATCCTTTTTTTAGACTTAGATTATTTTTATTAAAATTAATTTTTTAGACTTGGGCTTATAATTAATTAATTTTTGTACAAATGAATTAGAAATTAGGTTTATTTATTTCAAAATTATTTCTCAAAAATTAAAAAAAAAACGAATATTGACTTAGATATTTAGGACATTTAACTTGACTTTTAACATATAATTGCTTTTCGTTTATCATTTATTTTCTTAGAATAAATGTATAGGTTTGTGCATAAATTGTAATAGTGTAGTTTACATTTCTTGTACGATTATATTATGTAACTGTTCATAAGCCTTGTAATAGTGTAATTTACATTTCTCGCACGATTATATTATGTAACTGTCCATAAGTCTTGTAATAGTCTATGCTACATTCTCGCACGATTATATCATGTAACTGCCCATAAGCCGTGTAATAGTGTAGGTATTTATTTTCCGCACTTATATTTTATTTGCTAGATAAATAGGCATGTATGGCAAGATCTAAAATCAAACATTAGAATAACCTATAACTCAAGATAATATAATTGAATCAATGCACATTGCACACATTCACCTCTAGGGTAGCCTCTCTCTGTTGCCTTACGATTAAAACGGTCATGTCCCTCGAAAGTAGGGGTACTTTAGCAAAAGGCACTTACGAATAATATCATCATAGTCCTTCGATGACCCTTCGAGCTGCCTATAAAAAGATGATCTTGTCCCTCGACGACCCTATGGAAAAATGATGATAGTCCCTTCGCATTGCTAAGGTATCCTCACATGTTGCTGTTATTTCTTTGATTTTGTGGTTGGCATTTATTTTGCTAAAACTATTCTGGCAGCAAGATGTTGAAACAAGATGTTCTAATATTCTGCATTAAACATGTCGGATAAAGATGTCCCATCCTAGATCATAGGACATCGCGTCTGATTTTGGTTTAAAAGGAAGATTCTGTTGTTGGTATTTGTTACTGAATATTCTGTGAATATTTAGTTATCCTATGTGGCATCCAAAGTATTTTGGGTTGAGTTTTTGTGTGTTGGTTTTCGGATTTTCAACATTTTCTAAATATGGAGACATATTAGGAAACTTTAGATTGAAGACCTATTTTCTTGGAGTTTATTTTGCAGAATTGTGTGCAGTCTCTTTGCTGCGTTTTGAAGTCCAATCCAATCCAAATTTAATGTTATATATTGACTGGTGTTAACCTAGTTTAGGTGTGGAACTTACGTGTGTTTTGTTAGGGTTTTTGAGTGTTATTTGTGAGTCTAACTGGTATCATTCTGATAACAGTACAAGGACTGGTTTTGTGTTGTAAGTTCTATCAGTTACTCATAAGCTTTTAAGCATTGAGTTTCTTGTGTGTCAATTCTCATAAGCTTTGAAGTATTGAGAATTATGTGTTTTGAAAGTGTGGCTTTCGTTTTGTTACTTGTGTTGAAAGGAACCAGTCACGGTTTGTGATTGAAGAGGGATTTGAGGAGGGCCTCATACCTAGGTGAGTCTTAGGTAGAAGTCATAGGAAGGGTAGTGATTAAGTGAGTGGATTATAACCGGGTGTGGTTGCTGTATGATCTGTGAATTGATACTATCGTATATTGATTTCGTCCCTGGCTTGGTAGCCCCCAGAGTAGGATTGTTTATCCGAACTGGGTAAACATATCACTGTGTTCTTTACTTTCTGCACTGTTATTATTATTGTTAACTTGTTTATTGTGTTGGATATCGGTGTCTCAACATCTGTGTAGGACATCTGATATCTGTGCCACAATTTCAGTTGCCTTCTATGACCATTCTATGACAGTACTACCTACCCATTAATGGTATGGATAGTACTATCTCTCAAGGAAAATGATAAGTACAAGAAAGACCTTACAAATTAGGGGTAAGTAACTTTTAAATGCTTGCTCACAACTCAAAAACAAATACTTTTCATATCTCACTTTTCCAAAAATATTTTCAAAAAAAAAAAACAAACACTTTGTATACATTCTTACACGAATTAATACAAAGTCAAACTTTTACAAAATATTTTCAAAAACGTTCACACACATTCAAAAAGTAAGTAAAAAAGGTGAGCTAAGCATTTAAGAGCCCATGGATAACCATGGATACAAAGGGTGTTAATACCTTCCCTTTGTATAACTTACCCCCCGAACTCAAAATCTATCAAGGTCTTTCCTGTTCTTTTCAGCCTTTCCTTATTGGATAAAAGAAAAGTCGGTGGCGACTCTTGCTAACCGCAACATGTTTTGCGAAAAAAAAAGGGCAGTTCTCCCACCGTGTTACAGAAATGGTGACTCTGCTAGGGATATTTCGAATAAAAGAGGGGTTACCTTAGAGTTAGATCACTTTACCACTTGCTTAAAATTGTTTAACTTATGTGCTTTATTTCTAATGGGCTTTGTTTTGGGGTTACTTGTGTGAAAGGTCCTACACCCGGACCTAGTGATTCCTTAGGTAAGTGACAATAGATCATGGAGACTGTACGACATGTACCGATATGGTTGATATGATGGTCACAGTCTTTAGAACCCTAGTTAACTCATCTTTGGCCATAAGAAGGTAGTGAGATGGTCGGCTTTGGATTTAGACCAAAGTTGGTTGATACTCGAGGCTACGCTCATTGAGATCAGACTTTCGGGATGTTTTGGTCGGCCACTCGAGTGTCGCACTAAAATAGAGCCTTCGAGAAAGATCCGTGATATGAGTCCTTTAGAACTTGGTTACTATTCTAGGACAGGTTGAGCCAACTAAACCTCAGTGGAGAAGGGTACTTACCTTTGGACTTCATGCAAGCCTTTAAACCTAAGGCTCTTGTATAACTTGTTTGTGTTTGCTACTTATTTACTATTAACATGTACATGACATCATAACATCATAACATATCATTTTCACTAACCATTTCAAGGACCAAGGAATTTATCTTTATTCGTCGTTGCAGGCCATGGCTCCCGTTCCTAGAAATTTCATCCGAGTCAACTTTGTAAGGGTTCCTTCCCAGCTTAAAGAATTGGTCTCAAAGGTTCCCGATGGCTCTCGATTCACCGAAAGGCATGGTTTTCTACTCAACTTGGTTACCTCAGGTTTTGAAGAAGACGTGATGAGAGTCCTATTCCAGTTCTTTGATCCTAAGCACCACTGTTTCACCTTCTCGGATTACCAATTGGTGCCCACGATGGAGGAGTTCTCTAAGCTACTTGGAATACCTATTCTTGATCAGATACCTTTTACCGGTCTAGAAGACGTTCCAAAGCCTGAAGTCATTGCAGCTGCTTTACATCTGAAGAGGTCAGACATTGTGTCCAATTGGGAAACAAAGAGTGGAGTCAAGGGGTTTCTTGCTAAGTTCCTGATTGAGAAGGCTCAATTGTTCCTAAGCGCTATGAGTTACCATGCTTTTGAGGAAGTATTGGCTTTGTTGATCTATGGGTTGGTGTTGTTCCCTAATCCAGACCAACTCATAGACGTGCACGCTATCAAAATATTTCTGACTCATAACCCGGTACCTACCTTGCTCGGAGATATTCTGCACTCGCTTTACACTCGTACTATCAAGGAGCGAGGGACTCTCATGTGTTGCGTACCCTTACTATCCAGGTGGTTTATTTCGCACCTTCCCCGGTCAGTGTTAAAGAATAAACAAAGGTTGCAGTGGTCTCGAAGGATAATGTCACTCTCCCATTCAGATATCTATTGGTGTGTTCGATCTCTTGAAAACTTTACTCTTATTGATCATTGTGGGGAATTCCCTAATGTGCCATTCCTTGGCATTAGGGGAGGCATCACCTATAATCCTTCGCTAGCTTTGTGCCAGTTTGGTTATGCTCGAAGGGATGGTCCTCATGATATGCTTATTCAGGGTATTGTGTTCGATTATGAAGATGATCCTCAAGGTTACCGTCAAAGGTTTATACGCGCATGGAATAAGGTGTATAAGATTGAAAGCAAGACCTTGGGACAGAAGAACTCTATTCCTTTGGAGCCTTACCTCAGATGGGTGCGCACTCGTGCTCGAGATCTTATTATGCCATATCCAGCTGTCAGACCAATGATTATTGAGCCTGAGTTTGAAGGAGATGTTCCTCAAGTCATTCTCCATCCAGATATGCCTACCGATCTTGAAGAGCTGCAGAAGTCCTGGGTTCAGATGAAAGAAGAAAGGGACACCTTTGAGACTCAGTTCTATGCTAGTGAGAAGAAGGTGTTGGAGTTGACGAAATTACTTCATGAGGAGCAGAGCATCAATGCTTACATCGGCACAAAGAGGAAGCGCACGTGGGAGACTTGAGTCTTGAGTCCTAGGTCTTAGGCGTTTTTGAATTTGCTTTTTGAAACTTCCTTTCATTGTAGCCCAAGAGGCATAAAAGAAAAAAAAAAGGAATTTTGAGTTTACAAGTTTTCCTTTTGTTCTGTTTGTTTGCAAAGATAAACTCTAAAGTCCTTGAAATCATTGCATATGTATCTATATCTCATAATCATTGCATAGCAGGTTTCTAAGACAGGTTTCTCATCTTCTCGCTGTTTATTTCAGCAAAAATGGCTCTCGAGCAAACCGTTAAAGATCTCCAGGCCCAGAACGCCCAGTTCCAAGAGTTGATCCTGAACTTGTCCAAGGGGCAAAAAGAACTGAAAGCACTTCTTACCAAGAAGAAGAAGAAAGCAAGAAAATCAACTGGCATCATCAACATGGGGAGGAGATTCAAAGGTCCGGCTAAACAGGTCAAGGAAATTGGGATCCCAGTAGACCAAGATGATGAACTGGATGACAACTATGAAAGTGACAAACATGAGGAAAATAGTAACCACGGCACCAGTGGACACTCTGAAGAGGAAGATGATTATCTGGATGATCAGTATCCTCCTGGTGATGAGAAATACAAATTACTTGAAGAACGTCTGATGGCCATGGAGGTTCAGAAAGTACCTGGTTTGGATTTTGAGGACTTGGGCTTGGTTTCAGGAGTTGTCATTCCTCCTAGGTTCAAAATTCCCACGTTTGCTCAATATGACGGCGTGTCTTGCCCGAAGCTGCATTTGAGATCTTATGTCCGAAAGATTCAGCCACATACTATTGACAAAAAGTTGTGGATGCATTTTTTCCAAGAGAGTTTGTCTGGAGCTCAACTGGAGTGGTACTATCAACTTGAGAGTACCAATATTCGTACCTGGAATGATTTGGCTGAAGCTTTCTACCGGCAATACCAATATAACTCTGATTTGGCGTCAACTCGAATGCAACTCCAAAGCATGTCCATGGGCCCTAATGAAAGTTTCAAAGAGTACTCCCAGAAATGGAGAGATCTTGCAGGCAGGGTTCAGCCTCCTTTAGCTGACAGAGAGTTGGTTGACACGTTCATGAGCACACTAACCGGTCCTTTCTATAGTCATCTACTTGGAAGCTCATCATCCGGTTTCACCGAGCTGATATTGATAGGAGAACGTGTTGAAAGTGGAATTCGAAGTGGTAAAATACAAGTGGCTACATCTTCAAACACTACAAAGAAGCCACATAATGGGAAGAAGGAGTCTAATGCTGTGTACGGCCAGAAGGGTCGTAACAAGAATGACCACAACCAATCTATTGGGGCAGTTCTGATCTCTGCACCGGTGCCACAACAACAACAGGGTAGTCAGCGTAAGCAGGATGCACCCAGGAGACAGTTTACAAAAATCAACATGTCATTGGCTCAGGCGTTGTAGCATATGTTGAAGGCATAATTGATTACTTTGAGGGATCCTCCTAGGAATCCTAATACTTCCGCTCCTAGCTATAATCCCAACGCAAGGTGTGCATATCATTCTAATAGTCCTGGACATGATACGAACAGCCGTTGGGCACTGAAGAACAAGATTCAAGACACGATTGACGCTAAGGAGATTGAGTTTGATCCCCCTGAGACTTCTAATGTGATTACCGCTCCTATGCCGAATCATGACAAGATCGTTAATGCTATTGACGATGGTTCTTGTGTTTCTACCGTGGTTGACTTGATTGTTCCTCTATCAATTGTTAAGAAGAAGCTATTGCAAGCCGGTTTATTTCCGGGCTGCGTTGAAAACTGTTATTATTGTGCATCTCAATCCAATGGTTGTGTGAAGCTGAAAGAAGGCATTCAGCGTTTGATGGATGACCGTACTATATTGTTTGAGAAGACTCCTTCTATGGAGAGCTTATGTGAAAATTTGTCCCGAGGTCTGAAGTTTGAGGACGTATCTGTGGTTACTAATTCCAAAACTCCAGTGAGGATCACCTCTAAAGGTCCTGTGAAGATTACTGCCAAGCCTAGAGTGGCTCCCCTGATTATTACTACGTCCGGTCCGATTCCATATTCCTATAGCAAGGCTATACCTTGGAATTATGGTGTTGATGTTTACATTCATGGTGTCAAGCTAGAGCCTTTGACTGATGGAACTGCTGAAGTTACTAATCCCGATATCGACAATATCGTTGGGACTAGTAAGGTTACCCGAAGTGGAAGGATCTTCTCCCCAGAAATCTCTCCGAAGACTGTTACTACTCCAATTCGTATCTCTACCTCCGAGATAATTACTGAGACTCGAGGCAAATAACCAATGATTGAGCCTGCCCAGATGGAGGCCCCAGGTGAAACTGCTATTGAAGATTCCTCCAAGCAAGAAATGGAGGAAGTGCTGAAAATTATCCGCAAGAGTGATTACAATGTTGTTGAACAGTTGGGGCACGCCCCCCTCCAAGATCTCTATGCTATCTCTGTTGTTGTGCTCCGAGGCCCATGCTAAAGCTTTGGTGAAGTTTTTGAAATCTGCGCACGTGCCGCAAGAAATCTCTGTTGACCAGCTTGAAAATTGTGTCGCTAGCTTGACAACTGATAATGGTCTAGGCTTTTCTGATGCTGATTTGATTCCCACCGGAAGGAACCACAATAAGGCCCTGCACGTCTCTATTGAGTGTAGGGGCACTACCCTATCTCATGTATTGGTGGACAATGGTTCCTCATTGAATGTGTTGCCAAAGGCTGTTCTAGACAAATTCGACTATGAAGGGGTTGTGCTGAAACCTAGTGACGTCGTGGTAAGAGCCTTTGATGGTTTGAAGAGAATGGTGCATGGAGAGGTTGATCTCCCGATCAGAGTGGGTTCTCAAGTCTTTGATTCTACTTTATATGTAATGGATATTCGTCCTACCTATTCCTGTTTGCTTGGGCGCCCTTGGATATAGGGGGCAGGCGCTATGACTTCAACCTTACATCAGAAGTTAAAGTATCCCGCGAAAGGCAAGATTGTCACTGTCTGTGGTAAAGAAGAGTACATGGTTAGTCATTTGAATACCTTCAAGTATGTTGAGATGGATGGAGAATTCCTTGAGACTCCTTGTCAAACATTTGAATTGGCTCCTCAGACTGTTCCTATTGCTAAATCAGTTCCTACTGTTCCCAAGGTTACTAGAGTACCTCCTACAATGGCTTCCCTAAAGGATGCTAGAGCTGTGGTTGAAGAAGGTGGTTGTACCATTTGGGGTCAGCTTCCTGACATTCCTTACAAGTCTGGAAAATTTGGTTTGGGCTTCACTTCAGAGGCTCAGAAGGTTGTACGTCGTGCTCGTGCTATTCGTATCACCAACAAAGGAGTTCATAAAGATCAGGTCAGCGCTGTGGAAGATGCTGATAGGGACTGTGACCTAGACAGTTGGATCTTTCCTACCATTGGCAGTGGGATCAACAATTGGAAGATTGAAGACATTATTCCTATCTCCTTTAGTCAGGAGTAAATGTTATTTTCTGTTTTTCTTATTTTCAAAGTTTGGTTTTGTAATTTAAACAATAAAACTTTTAAGCCTTATGCCTTGCCCAGGGCACAGTGGCCCATTTGTTAGGGTTGTCATTTCATCGCATATTTTCATTCAATAAATCAATGGATGTTTTGCATTCAAATTTTGCGCTCTTTGTCTTTTCTTTTACTTTATCTTCATCAGAATAGCTATGTGTTCTTACACACACCCACGTGACAAACTGCAGATCCACATCCACTCTGGATCCCATTGATAACGGTTCTGCTATTATCAATTATGACTTTGAAAATCCGATCTACCAAGCCAAGGACGAAGGTGAGGAAGATTCTGAAGTGTCTAGAGTGCTTGCTAGACTATTAGAGCAAGAAGAAAAGACCATACAACCGTACGAAGAGCCAGTCGAGGTCGTAAATCTAGGTACTGAAGAGGATAAGAAAGAAATCAAGATAGGTGTTGGATTAGAAGACCGTGTCAAGAAAAGACTGATTCAGATGCTACATGATTATCCTGAGATTTTTGCTTGGTCTTATGAAGATATGCCAGGACTTGATACCGATATTATGGTTCACCGTTTACCGATGAAGGAAGGTTGTCCTCCGATAAAGCAGAAAGTTCGTCGTATGCGCCCTGAGATGTCTGAAAAGAACAAAGCCGAGGTTATGAAGCAGTTCAATGCAGGTTTTCTAGCTGTCACATCATATCCTCAGTGGGTTGCAAATGTGGTACCAATGCCTAAGAAGGATGGTAAAGTTCGTATGTTTGTGGACTACAGGGATCTGAACAGGGCAAGCCCCAAAGACGACTTTCCTCTCCCACATATTGAAGTTCTGGTAGACAACACTACTCAGCACAAGGTATTCTCATTCATGGATGGTTTCTCAGGTTATAATCAAATCAAGATGGCACCTGAAGACATGGAGAAGACTACGTTCGTTACACAGTGGGGCACCTTTTGTTACAAGGTAATGCCATTTGGTTTGAAGAACGCATGGGCAATATACCAGCGCGCTATGGTTGCTTTATTCCATGATATGATCCATCACGAGATAGAGGTATACGTTGATGATATGATAGCCAAGTCTCAGAATAAAGAAGAGCACCTTGACCACCTACACAAGCTGTTTGAGAGGTTCAAGAAGTACAAGTTGAGATTGAATCCAAACAAAAGCACCTTTGGGGTTAGATCCGGTAAACTTTTGGGTTTCGTCGTCAGTAGTAAAGGTATTGAAGTCGACCCTGCAAAGGTAAAAGCTATACAAGATATGCCCGCTCCCCGTACTGAGAAAGAAGTCAGAGGTTTCTTGGGACGTTTGAACTATATTGCCAGATTTATCTCCCATTTGACCGCTACTTGTGAGCCAATCTCCAAATTACTGAGGACAGATCAAGTAGTGAAGTGGAACGACGAATGTCAGATAGCTTTTGATAAACTCAAGGAGTATCTCCAAGAACCTCCGACTCTGATGCCACCAGTTGAAGGAAGACCTCTAATCATGTACTTAACAGTGCTAGAGAATTCAATGGGGTGTGTGTTGGGGCAACATGACGAGTCTGGTCGAAAAGAGCATGCGATATACTACCTTAGCAAAAAGTTTACTGACTATGAAACAAGATATTCACTGCTTGAGAAAACTTGTTGCGCTTTGGCATAGGCTGCTCGCCGATTAAGACAGTATATGTTGACTCATATCACTTTATTGATCTCTAAGATGGATCATATCAAATACATATTTGAGAAACCTGCTCTCTCCGGACGAATAGCAAGATGGCAGATGGTCTTGACAGAATACGACATCCAGTACACTATGCAGAAAGCAATCAAAGGAAGTGTACTAGCTGATCATTTGGCTCATCAAGCGGTGGATGACTATCAGTCTATGAATTTTGAGTTCCCAGATGAGAATATTATGCTTGTTACTGATTATGAAGAACCTGGACCATATGAAGGACCTGAACTTGGATCCCAATGGACTATGGTTTTTGATGGAGCTTCTAACGCACTTGGCAATGGTATTGGTGTTGTAATTATCTCTCCTAAGGGTTGCCATACGCCGTTTACTGCTAGACTTTGCTTTGACTGTACCAACAATATGGCTGAATATGAAGCATGCATCATGGGCATCAAAGCTGCCATTGATATGAGGATCAAATTCTTGAATGTATATAGGGACTCAGCCCTAGTGATCAGTCAGATTAAAGGAGAATGAGACACGAAGCATCCAAATCTCATTCCTTACCGAGAACATGTGTTGACTTTGATTCCATACTTTGAAGAAATCACTTTTGAGCATATTCCACGAGAAGAGAATCAGTTGGCAGACGCGTTAGCCACCATGTCCTCTATGTTCAAAGTCAGATGGGACAATGAGGCTCCTAGGATTACTATTGACAGACTAGACGAGCCGATATACTGTTATGAAGTTGATACGGATGGATAAGAAGAGAAACCTTGGTTCCACGAAGTGAAAAGATATCTCAAAACTCAGGAATATCCTGAAGGGGCATCTGTTAATGACAAGAAGTTTCTAAGGAGGTTCTCTGCCAAGTTCTTTCTGAGTAACGGAATTTTGTACAAACGCAACCACGATTCAACCTTGCTTCGTTGTGTAGACAAGAAGGAAGTAGAAAAGATTATGGAAGAGATGCATGGTGGAATCTTTGGCACTCACTCCAGTGGCCATACAATGGCTAAGAAGATTTTGAGAGCGGGTTACTACTGGTCTACCATGGAAACTGATTTCCATCATCACTCTAGAACTTGTCACAAGTGCCAGATCTATGCTGACAAAGTACATGTACCTTCGGTTCTGTTGAATGTTCTGACGGCTCCTTGGCCTTTTGCAATGTGGGGCATTGATATGATAGGAGAGATTAAACCTACCGCTTCCAATGGACATCATTTCATCCTTGTTGCTATCGATTACTTTACGAAGTGGGTGGAAGCAGCCTCGTTCGCTTCTGTTACCAAGAATGTTGTAGCTCGGTTCATCAAGCATAATCTTATCTGTCGGTATGGCATCCCTGAAAGGATGATCACAGACAATGGTACTAATCTGAACAACACTATGATCACTGAACTCTGCACGCAGTTCAAGATTAAGATTCACAATTCTTCTCCATATCGACCAAAGATGAATGGCGCAGTGGAAGCCGCCAACAAGAATATTAAGAAGATCTTGCAAAAGATGACAGTGACATACAAATATTGGCATGAGATGTTACCATTTGCTCTTCATGGTTATCGCACCTCAGTACGTACCTCAACAGGGGCAACCCCTTTTCTCTTTGGTCTATGGTATGGAGGCAGTTTTACCTGTTGAAGTTCAGATTCCTTCCCTAAGGATTATGAAAGATGCAGACTTAGACGAAGACGAATGGGTTCAGACTCGACTTGATCAGATAAATTTGATTGATGAGAAGAGGCTCGCGGCTGTCTATCATGGCCAGATGTATCAGAAGCGTATGATCAAGGCCTTTAACAAGAAAGTCAAACACCAAGTGTACCAGGCCGGTGATTTGGTAATAAAGCGTATCATACTACCACAGGGTGATCCCAGGGGCAAATGGACTCCTACGTATGAAGGTCCATTTGTAATCAAGAAAATATTTTCTGGAGGCGCTATGATGCTTACTACTATGGACGGTGAAGATTTCCCGCACCCCGTGAACGCGGACATAGTCAAAAGATACTACGCATAAAAGAGACCCGCTAGGTTGACTGGCCTAGGCAAAAATAAGGGCATCCCGGCGAGCCAAAAGGGTTTGGGCAAAAATTAGGGATATATATACAAAAGAACTATACACCCGACAAGTCGAAAACCTGAAAAGGCGGCTTGGGCAAAAAAAAAGGGGTATCCCGGTGGACTGAAAACCTGAAAAGGCGGTCCAGGCAAAAGTTAGGGATTAAAGAGTACGTCTATGTCCCGTTGGATCACTTATCTACTTCCAGCTTAGTTTTGTTCGAACGGCGCAGATCAATCCAATCATGTTTCTTCTGACAGCAAGGGATGAGATGCTTGAAGATATAATGGCAATAGCAGAGTTGAAACTCAATGGGATCATTTCCACATAGCTGTTTTTCTTTGTTTATCACTTTGTACCTTTTTAATTTTTACGAAAATTTTCTCTTACTAGGATTTCTGTTTCCCTGTACAAAAATGCTTGTTTATAGGCCAATTTCAAAATCAATACAAGTCTACTTTCAAATTCAAAATTGTTTTTACTTGCCCTGTTTTGTTTGCGTAAACGTCCAATGGGTACTTTGAATGAGCATATGCACTTGAATATGATTGAAGTTTACCAAAAATATATGTGAAAACAGGAATAGCATTTACTAAGGACTCTAGGAGTTGGGATAATGTTCAAGATGTCCACGAACCCCCATAGAGCTAGTTTCGTGGAAATATCCCCACAGAGCAATCTCCGTGGAACTATCTCTATAGAGTTATCTTCACAAGCTCATCCCCAACAGAGATATATTCCCTGACATAATTAGTATGCCCTCAGACATAAATTAGGGCTTCTTCCAGCTGTTTACTTCTATATATTTGATGGACAGCTTGGCATGATCAAATTCCCCAATGGGTCCCCTAGCAGATAAGGAAGTTGATCATTTCCCCAGCATACAACAGAAATTTCCTCAGCGCAGCCTATGAAATTCTAATCCCCATCGGAGATAATTCCCTTTTTGTAGTATACAGAATTCAATTCCCCAGCTGAGTTTATTCCTCTAACACTATAAATTCACCAACAGAATTCTCTCCCCCAGCATAGTTGACGCTCATATCTGGAACCCGGGCAGATATTGCATTGGAGGATTATCCATCTCGTTTATCTCCAGTCAGGATATATGCAGTCAAACTCTCCTTGAACGCTTTTATCCCCAAGCAGAAGTCGAAGATCCCCAGCAGAGTATTCCCAAACAGAAAAGCGGGAATTCCCAGTACAGTCGTTCCAAACAAACGATGAAGAGTGATATTCTTCATTCCCAACAACAGACAGGGATTTATTTTCCCCAGCCAGACATTACTATTCAAAGCCACCACTATCGTCAGCAACATTGACATCCATGCATCATGTACAGAATATCATAGCATATACATTCAAAACATATAACATTCTCATTTATCTTGAAAGCATCATTACGCAATGCATTACGTACATCATGACATTACATAAAACTAACTTTGCCTTTTTCAGGTGAGTTCACAATCAGACAAACATTAGCATCTTCTAGATACGGTACAGAGATAATCGAGACAACGATTTAATTCTGACACTGATTCAAAGACAGATTTAATTCTGATACTTCAACAATTCAGAAATAATCAAGACAGATAATTTAATTCTGATACTTCAACAGTTCAGAAATAATCAAGACAGATGATTTAATTATGATACTTCAACAGTTTAGAGATAATCAAGACAGATGATTTAATTCTGACACTTAAACAGTTCAGAGATAATCAACCCAGAGATTTAATTTTGACACTTAAACAGTTCAGAGATAATCAACCCAAATATTTAATTCTGATACTTAAACAGTTCAGAGATAATCAACCCAGAGATTTAATTCTGATACTTCAACAGTTCAGAGATAATCAGGACAAAGATTTAATTCTGACACTTATCCCAGAAGATTTTCCAAAAAAAATGGTTCAGAGATAATCGAGATGAAGATTTAATTCTGATACTTATTCCAGAATATGTTCCAGATTCAGTTCAGAGATGGTCAAGTATATTTTCCAGATACGGTTCAGATACGATCTAGATATAGATTTCATTCTGATATTCATTCCAATACATCCTCAGATATAATCAAGGCGTAGATTCATTCTAACATTCCCCAGCATATCTGCTAGATACAGTTGGACACGGACTCATTCTAGTATACTCCTCAGATACAGTAAACCTAGACTCCTTCTGATTCTCCTGTCAACATTTACTTTTGATGGCATCTATAAGCACATCTCCATCCTGTCATCTTTCCGAATGGCATCTTTAAGCCCATTTATGCAATACAATCAACCAACAACGTTACTTCGAGTGCAAATTTCTGGGCACTTAAGTGTTCAATCCTCTTCCACCTTCAAATCACGAATGGCGGATGCGCCAATCTAACTCTTCAGGTTTAAGAAAATTGAACAGGGGCAGCTGTTGCACCCAAAAATTTGCCCTCACATCTTCGAGACAAACTGATTCAAGAAGCTTCCTCACACTCCTAGGAGTCTCAAAAGCTCAAGACTACTCAAGGATTGACCATACAAGCTCTCCTCCTAAACAATCAACCTACAACTAGGGTTTTATTTTTCTCAAAAGGAATTGAGCTCTCAATACCTCAGATGGACTTCATGGCTCTCTATATGCTCTAGGGTATCCTCATGTCAAGTCTCAAGCCTTGCTTCACAAGTTTGCTCAGTCAATTGCTCAAATGATCAACAGTCGATTGTATTGGACCAAAAGTCAACTTTGACCAATTTACAGTCAAACGTCATCATTTCTTGCCAACATCAAGATTTTGAAGTCCCATTCATCATATGATCAAGGGTTGATCATGATTCCCCAAGAAAATCAAGATTTACTCAAAAGTCAAAAATTGCCAAATTAGGGTTTTCTTAAGGAAAAGTCAACTGAACTTTGACCACGCACAACTTTCACATACTTCATCAGAAATTCCTCAACCAAAGCTCATTTTGAAGTAAATTCAATTCTATACAACTTTGTCTCTCTAAGCTCAACGCCAAAAATGCCTCGTTTGAGAGATATGGACCAAAACTTTACAGGTCATTTTGAAAGTCAACAAAAAGACACTTTTTTCGTCAAAGCAATTTACACAAAAATAAAGACTTCAAATGAAAAAGTGATCAACACGAAAGTTGTAGGGGACATATTGAGGGTTCCAAAAAGTCTAAGATCACCTTCATATGACAAAAATTGAGAGATTTACGATTGGTGCAAGTTGAACAAAATTTGAGAAACGCGTGAAACCTACATTGAACATTTTTGAGCTTTTGGACCAATGGGCCTATCTTTTAAAGTTGAATCATGTTTATGACATATTCAAGGACCTCAAAGTTCACTTTGGTATTATTTTGATTTTGATTTTATTTTATTTTGATTTTATTCAAAGAAATAAACAAAATTAAATAAAACAAAATAAATTAAATAATGGTGGGCACATGGATCCTTTTAATGGAGTTTCTAGAAGGTTAAAACATGTCATTCAAGGCTATCAAAACCCAAATAAAACCGTGGGAGAGAGTGAATGAAACATGGTTTTCAAAAAAATTAAAATGGTTGGAAACATGTTCCTTGATCCTAGCTCTTCAATGATTCTCTGTCTACCATGTTTCTCCTATAATTACTGTAGTACCCTAAATTTTGACCAAGTTTTTTTTCTTATTTGGATTTTTGTGCTACCAGGGGGTATCAGTTAGAGGTCATTGGGCTTCTGAGTTTGCTAACACCCTTTAGACCCACTTGGGATTTGGTTTGGTATAGAGGGTTTTCTTATTTGTTTTATTTAGTGGGGAGCTAGTTCTTTATCTATTTATTTTATTTTATTAATTGGTTAGGTTTTATTTATTATTTTTTTTGGGATTAAAAGTCTTAGATTATTTGTTTTTTTGGTCAATTATTAAGAAATAAAAGGTTTTTATTTGGGATTGCTCACATTCTAGAGTTTATTATCTTAGATTTTTATTATGATAGATTTAAGTGGGTATGATTTTAAAATTTGGGTTTTTGTAGATTAATTAGAAGTTTTGTTTTAAGCAAGATTTAGATGTTAAATATATATTGTTAGTTATTAATTAGGGATAATTATCTTTTTGTTAATTAAGGTTTAGGAGTGATTAGGATGGGTTTTTATTTATTAATATAGTTTATAATTATTACTTATATTATCATGCTTATTATTTTAAAAGGGTAGTCGTATTAGGATTTATGGTTTTAACATTTACTATTTATTTTTTTATTATTATTTATTTTTCGGTTTTATTTTTTTCTCGAGTCAAGTGGGTTGATCCAGGTGGGCTGTCCCCTTCCCCAGGCTCCCAAGCCCTAACTTGCGCAAGTAGGAAATAAATCAGATCGAATGGGACCAAAATCAAAGCTAATTAATTTTCATTTGATTGTTCAATCAATTTTTGATACAACACAAATCAGATCCGAAAATTACAGCTCAGAATAAAACCCTAACTTTAATTTCAAGGAAACCTAATTCTAAGATTACAACGAATCAAAAGTACATCAGAATTTTCTAAAACGATCGAATCTAATTTAAAATCTAATCAATTCCTAACCCTAAGTTCTAAGCTATAAAAGCCTAAAAGGAAAGAGGAGAGGGTGGGACTCGGAGACTGGGGAGAGACGAACGAACACGAATCTTGAAGTTCTCGTTCACCTGCGAAAATCAGAGAAAGAAATTAGAGAAGGATTAAACGAGGACAATAGGATAAAATACTACAAGAATCACTGCGCGGAAGGTAAAAGAATCCACGAACACTTAGCTTTGATTTTTGCTTCCGCTGTGATTTTGGTCGCGATTTGTGGTTTTCTGGGTTTAAATTGGGATTAGGGTTCTTGTTAGGGTTAGGGTTCTTTAGGTTTTGGGGATTAGGGTTCCTCGCAGAACCCTTAAGGTTCTTAGGATTCATGTGTTCTGGGTTTGAGGAGGAATGTTAGGGTTAGGGTTCTTAGGGTTCTTCACGAACCCTAAAGAACCAAGTGTTTCTGGGTTTGGGGAGGGGTTAGGGTTCTTAAGTTGATGTTAGGGTTCATAAAGATTGAAGGTTGTGGGTTAGGGTTCATCTTGAACCCAGGTGAGTACGGCGGAAAGGGTTGAAGAGTTGAAGGTTCTAGTTGAAGCTCAACCGGAAACCTGGGGATGACGGTGGGTGAGCGGTTGCGCACGGTGGCCGAAGGCTCACCGGCGAGGGGAAAAGAAGAGAGAGGCGGGAGGGTTCTGAGAGTTAGTGAGAGAGAGCGAGTAGAGAGAGAAATGGAAGAGAGAGAAATGAAGTGGAGAGGAGGATTTTTTTAAAATACTCCCTCCGTGTTGGACCAGATGTACGCCAAGTGGCACTTGGAGAGAACCAGACCAGTTGACTATCTCAGTTAACTATTGATCAAGTGAGCGCGTGTGTACCATAGACTCTTCCTCTAGTACGTACAATGTGATTACCTAGACTAGTAATCACGATCAATGGCCAGGATTCCAAGGCTTGGAGATCCTTCTGATCAAAATCATGTGTCCTAGAACGAGCCAAACGCTGACTCTTCCCCACGCACCACCAGCAGGTCTGTGGCTATTGGGCCTTGCGCCCTAATGCTTTTTACACCCCCAGTTGTTGGCCCAAACATTTGCAGGTAGAAATTGCATCCCCTGGTTAATTATTTAATTAAATTATTAACATAATTTAATTAGTAATTTAGTTTAAATTTTAATTAGGATATAGGAAAGAGGGTTTTAGGGTTGTGATAATTAAATTAATTACTTAATTTAATTATGGAATTAGGTTAATTACATTTAAGGTTTATAAGAAATAGGTTTTAGGGTTAATTTAAACAACTAAATTAATTACTTAATTTAATTGTTTAATTAGGTTTTATTAGGGTTTTTATCAACTAGATTAATTACTTAATTTATTTGAATAATTAAGTTAATATTTCTTTTAATTTAATTTGATTAGGATGATTTTAATTGGGGTTTAGGGTTTTAACTAATTAAATTAATAACTTTAATTTAATTAGGTAATTAGGTTTTCCTTTTAATTTAGGAATCTAATTTTGTTTAGGGTTTTTATTTAGGTTTGTGGGTTAATTTTGGGTTTGGGTTTTAAATCTACACTTACACATATTTAGAAGGTGTGGGTTATTCTTGTACAAAGTAAGATTTGTAATTTCTTTTATATAAATTTGGGTGTGGGATGAAAACAATTTAAATTAGATTCAATTTAACGTTGGGGTTAAAATATTATTATTCTTGGATCATTAGAAATTTAGGGGTTATTCTTGAAGGACTTGGGATTATTTTTGCTATGTTCTTTAACATAAAATGGCATTTTGGTTTTTAATACAAGGATAAAAGGATTTCTCTAGGGATTTAAACAAGGGATAAATCTCTTGGTCCGAGAGCCTAAATAAGGGATGGGATTTAGGGATAGCACTCTTCGGTTCCAAGAGTATAAATATAGGACAAGGGATAAGGGATTTTACAGAATAGAACTCTCCATCCGAGAGTATAAACAATGGATAAGGGATAGAACTCTCCATCCGAGAGTATAAACAATGGATAAGGGATAAAACTCTCCATCCGAGAGTATAAACAATGGATAAGGGATATAACTCTCCATCCGAGAGTATAAACAATGGATAAGGGATAAAACTCTCCATCCGAGAGTATAAATAATGGATAAGGGATAGAACTCCTTATCTAGGAGTATAAATAATAGATTAAGGGATAGAACTCCTTATCTAGGAGTATAAACAATAGATTTGGGGATAGAACTCTTTATCCAAGAGTATAAATAGTGGATTAAGTTTGGGATTAGGTTTAGGAATAGGATTAGGGGGTAGTAATAGGGGAGGTGAACTACGGTTACTCTGATCCTTCAAATTTGAAGGTACGTAGGCATAGGGTAGTAAACCCTAGCGAGTACATTAATAAAAACCTTAGGATTTTTGGGAATAATTAAAAAGGAAGACATCAAACAAACATACCCTAGAACTTAAGGAGGATTCCATTGAGTACAATGGAAGTGAGGGGTGCCTAACACCTTCCCCTCGCTTAACCGACTCCCGAACCTTAGGAATCTCTACCCTTAGGATTAGGATTTTAGATTTATCATTTATTTTCCTCAAAAAAATATGATGGCGACTCGATATTTTAGCCGGCCGCGACAGTTGGCGACTCTGCTGAGGAAGCCTCCCTAAAGAGAGTCCATCCTAACCTTAGGTTTTAGGGTTTTTGTTTGTTTTAGGTGTTTATTATTTTTATTCGTTATATTTTTTATTATGATTTATTTTATGTTTGTTTTTATTTATTATATTATATTTTTATTTTGTCATCATGCATTGGATTGGGGCAAATGATGTGTGAAGCTAAAGCCCAAGCTTGGAGTATAACCCTAGATTAGGGCGTGGAACGGAAATGTTTTTGGGGGGGATGCGACATCCCCAACAATTCATTGATGCCACACTCAGAATAGATCCTTCTAAAGGTGTCCTCATGAAAGGGCTTGCCCCTAACGTAGAGGATGATTTGGATGTGGTCCGAGACTCTGAGAACTTTTAGCCTACCCCTTACCAAATCATGGACCTTATGTATTCAACCCTCAAGCGATGTTACTAGGGTCCTACCCAAATGAGACTTATCACAAAGGATTACCATAGGAAGGCTTGCTCCTTCTCATGGTAAAACAAGGGTGTAGTCTGTACATTATAGGGTCGTTATGCTGTCCAAACTTTATGTCCTACATGTGAGGGGATTGGGTAGACAAAACATAGATCTAACCTATCATAGGGAGCCTACCTTTACTAGGGCATGCTTGCATTTCACTTTACCCTAACAAAAAAAAACATTTAATAAAAAAACAAAAATGTCCATGTCATCATGCATTTAAAAACATTTTTTTGCATATATGCATTTTTGTGGGGAATTTCAAGATATGTTGTAGGAACATTGGAAAGATTATTTCAAATAAAAGGGCTACCCTACGCATCAGAATGCTAAGGGCTGATTTACAAAGTCTCAAAGGCCTTTAAGACTTAATGTCAAATCTGCTCAAGGAATGGTTATACACAAGCATGGAAGGATCCTCGATCTCTTAGGGGCTCCTAGAAAGGTAGAGGCCCTGACTACTCTTGCACAATCCTCCTCTATGTGACTTCCCCTTCAAAGATATTCAACTAGCTCTTACGCTATAATTGGATTTACAAAAAACTTACAAGGGGCATGGGGGCAGAAAAAAAGAAAGAAAAAGAAAAAGGAAAAATAAAAAAAAACATTAAAAAAAAACATAAAAGGGGAAAAGGGTCAAGCCTAAAGACCTAGTTGTTCCTGTTGAGGATCTATTATCTCACCACAAGGAGGATAGGGAAATGCGAGGATACTTGGAGGAGTTTTAAGAAGGCATTGGGGGCATCTATTTAGTTTACGCCTTCTTAAGTTCAGGAGCTTCCATTTTGGGATTATTGTTTTGGGTTATTCCCGAGGAATTATTGTTATAAGTTTGGAAGGCATTTTGGATTTGGGATTGGCTAATGGATTTGGATTTGATATTCTATGTGTATGGGTTCATCCTTTGGATATATTCATCTATAACTACAGTGGATTTTGGAATTCCCCCCAAATAAATTTAAAAAAAAAAATTATTTAGCATACAGCATGCATATTCATACATTTATCACCAACATGCGTTCAACATAAGGAAAAGGGAAAAAAATCATTTTTTAAAACTTCATCTCAGGGTCATTGAGCGTAACAATCTGACTTCCCGACCTCGCACTCGAGCGTACCAAAGGAAAACTATGGATCAGATGGAGAAGGAGCTGGTTACTCTAAGAGGAGAAATGGATACTGTCAAGGAGAATGTGGAAGAAATGAAAAGCCAGATTGATCAACTGACAATTGCCGTCCAGAATTTGATAGCCAGAAGAACCAAGTCAAGCCATCAAGGGAAGGTTCCTATTCCTACCTCCCATGTTGAAGACAATAACCCCCTACTAGGGTTTGTCCATGATCTGGAACGTGAGGAGACTGAAACTGCTAAGCACAAAACGGTTAACCAACCTCTCGAGGGAACCGTCTTTCCACCTATTCCCAATGGGGCACCTCGTACTACTTACAGACCTACTCCACGTGAGAACTATGCATACGAGGGTGAAAATCCGAGTCAAGTGGCCCTTGAAAATAAAGGAACCACTGTTAGGGAAAGGAGAAGGATTGATGATAGGTACAAAGCACTTGAGGAAAGGCTAAAGGTCGTGGAGGGACTCAATGTTCTTGGAGTGGATGCCTTGGAAATGTGTCTGGTGCCCGATGTGGTCATACCTCCTAAGTTTAAGGCACCTAACTTCGAAATGTATAAAGGAGTTAGTTGTCCCATAAATCACATCTGGATGTTTTCTCGAAAGATGGGGGCTCATGCAAAAAATGAAAAGTTGATGATGCATGTTTTCCAAGACAGCCTTAGTGGGGCATCCTTGGATTGGTATTTACAACTGGAGAGAACTCACATCAAGAACTGGGAGGATATGGCAAGTGCCTTTATAAGGCAATACCAATATAATGTAGACATGGCCCCTGATCACATACATTTACAAAACATGTCTCAAAAAGGGAACGAATCTTTTAAGGAGTATGCCTAGAGATGGAGGGAGCTAGCCTCTCGTGTTCAACCTCCATTGCGGGAAAGCGAGCTAGTAGATACATTCATGGGAACTCTGCAAGGACTATACTATGAAAGGATGATTGAGGCAGTCTCAACGGGATTCACTGACTTGGTTATCATTAGAGAGAGGATTGAGAACGGTTTAAAGACAGGAAAGATTGGGCAGTCATCCTCCGACCAACATAACAATAAGGGGTACCCGAAAAACAACTCAAAGGAAAATGATGTCAGTGTTATAGACCCTGAAGATCCAAATCTGGGAGATAATGCGTTACTGGGGCACATTGGGGCAACAGTCAACGCCATGGAAGAGATGGGGGATGAATTCCTTATTAATAAGGAAGACATAACAAATTGGGGCAAACAATGGGAGTCACCTGAGGAGAAGGATTTGTTTGGGTTGGGTTACAAACCAGCTAATGAAGGATTGGAAGGCGATTTCCATGGTGTAGGATTTGGAATTTGGGATCATGTGCCTTAATGGAAGAGGAAGAAAAGAATGCCTAATTTCGACAATTGAAGAACCATCGGGATTTCTGAGATGATTTCTGTTTCGAAGTAATTTACCTTTTTCTTACAATAATAATAAGTCCCTTGCTATGCCCAAGGCAAGTGGACAAAGCTTTGTAGGGCCACTTTTTATTTCATTGGATTATTTCTATCAATAAAGTTGCATTTTGTTTTCAATCAAGATCTTTTTTTTCTCTTTCATTTTCCGTTTATTCAAAATGGCAATATACCTTCTTTCAATATTTTCATTTCTAGCACTTCATTCCAAAAAAGAAAAAGTCTTCGTCTCCACGCAAATTTAAAAATGAACCTATTAAGAATGACACCGCTATAATCTTGAATGACTTTGGATTATCGATTAACCAAGCGGAAGAAGGTGATGAGGACGAGTGTGAGCTTCCCGAAGAGTTAGCCAGACTGTTGAGGCAAGAGGACAAGGAAATACAACCTCATTAGGAACCAGTGGATGTGATCAATCTGGGAACTGAGGAAGATAGGAAAGAGGTCAAAGTCGTACTTCTCTGGATAAGGATATAAAGGAAAGACTGATCAAGCTATTGCAAGGGTACCCAGATATGCCTGGACGTGATACGAACATCGTCGAGCACGAGTTACTGCTCAAACTAGGACGCACGCCAGTTAAGCAAAAGCTGAGGAAGACTAGATCAGATATGATCCTCCAGATCAAGGAAGAAGTCAAGAAGCAATTCGACCTTTTGTCACAAGGTAACGCCTGTTGGGTTAAAGAACGTAGGAGTAACTTATCAAAGGGCTATGGTAATATGGGGCATAAGGAGATAGAGGTTCATATGGATGATACGATTACCAAGTCACAAAAGGAAGAAGATCACATAACTAACTTGCAGAAGTTGTTGGATCAGTTAAGGAAATTCAAGTTACGATTAAAGCCCACAAGGTGTACCTATGGAATCAGATTTGGAAAATATCAGGGTCTATGGTCAGTCAAAAGGGAATAAAGGACAAAATGAAAGCCACCTATATTGGTGATACCAGTCCCAAGGAGACCTCTCATAATGTACTTAACAAAACTTGAGAATCCAATGGATTGTGAAACTTCGGACTCCTATGAAGGACCTGGACCCGGAGCTCGATGGAAACTTCTATTTGCATAAGGATATGGGCTTCAAAAAGGAGTTATCAATTGGGGTGAAAATTCATCGTCTAGGACATTAAAGGAAGCTAAACTAGATAAGGCGGAATGGGTGCAAACTAGGCTTGATCAGCTAAACCTTGTATAAGGGAAACAGTTATATCCACAGGGAACTAAGAGAACGTTTGACAAAGAAATTCGTCCTTGCCTACGCGAAGAGGGAGACTTGGGGTTAAGGAAAACATTACCCATCCAGAAAGGCCACCATGTCAAATGGACCCCAGCCTATGAAGGGCCATATGTCGTGAAGAGTGCCTCCTCTGGCAGAGCACTAATATTAACAACCATGGATGGAGCAAATTTACCGCGACCAGTGAACGCCGATTCGGTCAAAAATGCTATGCCTAGAAAAAGAGGATAAAATCCTGCTAAGTCGAAAACCCTAAAGGGGGACTTAGGCAAAAATTGGGGCGTCCCGGTGGATTGAAAATTCGAAAGAGCAATCCAGGCAAAAATTAGGGACTTGGATAAAAATGATACCCGACAAGCCGAAAACCCTAAAGGGCGGCTTAGTCGAAAAAAATGGTATATCATCCCGGGGGACTAAGACTCTAAAAAGAGCGGTCCAGGAAAAAGTTAGGGATATCCAAAAGGCATATGACTGAAAACACTCAAGTCACCCCGTAACAGGAATTCAGAAGGGAACGATCATTCCAGCCGTCATCTTCAGAAGCGAAGTGTCGTGATCTTGGAGTCCTAGGGATATTAGCTGGTGTTAAATTTAATAGGAACATAAATAAATTTGTTTTATTATTGCCGTTTTACATTTTTCTGGATTTTCGGTAATATCTCCTTATGAGAATTACCCTCCTTACTTATCTTTGCCCATTTTCGGGCCAATTCGGAATAAAATTTGTTTTTCAAATATATTTCTTTGCCTCCTGAATCATTCTACTTGATTACAAGATGTCGATTAATTGTGAAATAATGCATTGAAGTATCGGGTATAAATAAAAGCTTAAAAAAGGGAAAAGGGATTTTACTTCGGTTTTTGGAATCATCAAATGGGATCATATTCTTCCAAAGCAAGAGGTAGGTTCTATACACTGACAGGAATATACGTTCAATCTAACCAACATGGGAGGTTCTTTAATGGCACGTTAGAGGAGTCAATGGTATCATGGCTTACAATAATTATCAAAGTTTAAAGGGTCAGGGAGTCAGGAAGTTATGAAAAGTTTTTTTCTTCAGACAAACGCATGCATTACATATCATAAAAGAGGCGTCAGCGCAAGTCATGCATCAATCATGTCGCTACGCCCTAGCATCTAACATGCACTCATACACAAACATGCATACATGCATAGGGTTCATAATCACCATTAGGGATTTCATACAGATGGTTACTCAAGGGGTTTTACCGAAGGGATTTACCAAGAGGATTTCATTAAGGGATTTAACAAGGGTTCTACAAAAATTCCTATCCAGGGATTTTTCATCAAAGGGGATTTCATTAAGGGGTTTCATCAAGGGGTTCAATCAGATATTTCACTACAGGATTATTGCTAAGGACCTTAGGGTAATCAGCATAGTACCTATTTGACTCTGCGGTCAAAATTAGGGTCCTTTTTGTATTTAATCGTCTCCTCTTCTGAAGAGGAAGACTCATCAACATCCTCTTTCTGATTCAAAGACGATTAAATAGGGGCAGCTGTAGTACCCTAAATTTTGACCAAGTTTTTTTTCTTATTTGGATTTTTGTGCTACCAGGGGGTATCAGTTAGAGGTCATTGGGCTTCTGAGTTTGCTAACACCCTTTAGACCCACTTGGGATTTAGTTTGGTATAGAGGGTTTTCTTATTTGTTTTATTTAGTGGGGAGCTAGTTCTTTATCTATTTATTTTATTTTATTAATTGGTAAGGTTTTTTTTTTTTTTTTTTTAGGGATTAAAAGTCTTAGATTATTTGTTTTTTTGGTCAATTATTAAGAAATAAAAGGTTTTTATTTGGGATTGCTCACATTCTAGAGTTTATTATCTTAGATTTTTATTATGATAGATTTAAGTGGATATGATTTTAAAATTTGGGTTTTTGTAGATTAATTAGAAGTTTTGTTTTAAGCAAGATTTAGATGTTAAATATATATTGTTAGTTATTAATTAGGGATAATTATCTTTTTGTTAATTAAGGTTTAGGAGTGATTATGATGGGTTTTTATTTATTAATATAGTTTATAATTATTACTTATATTATCATGCTTATTATTTTAAAAGGGTAGTCGTATTAGGATTTTATGGTTTTAACATTTACTATTTATTTTTTTATTATTATTTATTTTTCGGTTTTATTTTTTTCTCGAGTCAAGTGGGTTGACCCAGGTGGGTCGTCCCCTTCCCCAGGCTCCCAAGCCCTAACTTGCGCAAGTAGGAAACAAATCAGATCGAATCGGACCAAAATCAAAGCCAATTAATTTTTATTTGATTGTTCAATCAATTTTTGATACAACACAAATCAGATCCGAAAATTACAGCTCAGAATAAAACCCTAACTTTAATTTCAAGGAAACCTAATTCTAAGATTACAACGAATCAAAAGTACATCAGAATTATCTGAAATGATCGAATCTGATTTAAAATCTAATCAATTCCTAACCCTAAGTTCTAAGCTATAAAAACCTAAAAGGAAATAGGAGAGGGTGGGACTCGGAGACTGGGGAGAGACGAACAAACACGAATCTTGAAGTTCTCGTTCACCTGCAAAAATTAGAGAAAGAAATTAGAGAAGGATTAAACGAGGACAGTAGGATAAAATACTACAAGAATCACTGCGCGGAAGGTAAAAGAATCCACGAACACTTAGCTTTGATTTTTGCTTCCGCTGTAATTTTGGTCGCGATTTGTGGTTTTCTAGGTTTAAATTAGGATTAGGGTTCGTTAAGAAGGGTTAGGGTTCTTATTAGGGTTAGGGTTCTTTAGGTTTGGGGATGAGGGTTCCTCGCAGAACCCTTAGGGTTCTTAGGATTCATGTGTTCTAGGTTTGAGGAGGAATGTTAGGGTTAGGGTTCTTAGGGTTCTTCACGAACCCTAGAGAACCAGGTGTTTTTGGGGTTGGGGAGGGGTTAGGGTTCTTAAGTTGATGTTAGGGTTCATAATGATTGAAGGTTGTGGGTTAGGGTTCATCTTGAACCCAGGTGAGTACGGCGAAAAGGGTTGAAGAGTTGAAGGTTCTGGTTGAAGCTCAACCGGAAACCTGGGGATGACGGTGGGTGAGCGGTTGCGCACGGCGGCCGAAGGCTCACCGGCGAGGGGAAAAGAAGAGAGAGGCGGGAGGGTTCTGAGAGTTAGTGAGAGAGAGCGAGTAGAGAGAGAAATGGAAGAGAGAAAAATGAAGTGGAGAGGAGGATTTTTTTTAAATACTCCCTCCGTGTTGGACCAGATGTACGCCAATTGGCGCTTGGAGAGAACCAGATCAGTTGATTATCTCAGTCAACTATTGATCAAGTGAGCGCGTGCGTACCATAGACTCACCCTCTAGTGCGTACGATGTGATTACCTAGACTGGTAATCACGATCAATGGCCGGGATTCCAAGGCCTGGAGATCCTTCTGATCAAAATCATGCGTCCTAGAACGAGCCAAACGCTGACTCTTCCCCACGCACCACCAGCAGGCATGTGCCTATTGGGCCTTGCGCCCTAATGTTTTTTGCACCCCCAGTTGTTGGCCCAAACATTTGCAGGTAGAAATTGCACCCCCTGGTTAATTACTTAATTAAATTATTAACATAATTTAATTAGTAATTTAGTTTAAATTTTAATTAGGATATAGGAAAGAGGGTTTTAGGGTTGTGATAATTAAATTAATTACTTAATTTAATTATGGAATTGGGTTAATTACATTTAGGGTTTATAATAAATAGGTTTTAGGGTTAATTTAAACAACTAAATTAATTACTTAATTTAATTGTTTAATTAGGTTTTATTAGGGTTTTTATCAACTAGATTAATTACTTAATTTAGTTGAATAATTAAGTTAATATTTCTTTTAATTTAATTTGATTATTTGATTAGGATGATTTTAATTAGGGTTTAGGGTTTTAAATAATTAAATTAATAACTTTAATTTAATTAGGTAATTAGGTTTTCCTTTTAATTTAGGAATCTAATTTTGTTTAGGGTTTTTATTTTGGTTTGTGGGTTAATTTTGGGTTTGGATTTTAAATCTACACTTACACATATTTAGAAGGTGTGGGTTATTCTTGTACAAAGTAAGATTTGTAATTTCTTTTATATAAATTTGGGTGTGGGATGAAAACAAGTTAAATTAGATTCAATTTAACTTTGGGGTTAAAATATTATTATTCTTGGATCATTAGAAATTTAGGGGTTATTCTGGAAGGACTTGGGATTATTTTTGCTATGTTCTTTAACACAAAATGGCATTTTGGTTTTTAATACAAGGATAAAAGGATTTCTCTAGGGATTTAAATAAGGGATAAAGCTCTTAGTCCGAGAGCCTAAATAAGCGATGGGATTTAGGGATAGCACTCTTCGGTTCCAAGAGTATAAATATAGGCCAAGGGATAAGGGATTTTAAGGGATAGAACTCTCCATCCGAGAGTATAAACAATGGATAAGGGATAGAACTCTCCATCCGAGAGTATAAACAATGGATAAGGGATAAAACTCTCATCCGAGAGTATAAACAATGGATAAGGGATAAAACTCTCCATCCGAGAGTATAAACAATGGATAAGGGATAGAACTCTCCATCCGAGAGTATAAACAATGGATAAGGGATAAAACTCTCCATCCGAGAGTATAAATAATGGATAAGGGATAGAACTCCTTGTCTAGGAGTATAAATATAGATTAAGGGATAGAACTCCTTATCTAGGAGTATAAATATAGATAAAGGGATAGAACTCCTTATCTAGGAGTATAAATATAGATAAAGGGATAGAACTCCTTATCTAGGATTATAAATAATAGATTAAGGGATAGAACTCCTTATCTAGGAGTATAAATAATAGATTAAGGGATAAAACTCCTTATCTAGGAGTATAAACAATAAATTTGGGGATAGAACTCTTTATCCAAGAGTATAAATAGTGGATTAAGTTTGGGATTAGGTTTAGGAATAGGATTAGGGGTAGGAATAGGGGAGGTGAACTACGGTTACTCTGATCCTTCAAATTTGAAGGTACGTAGGCATAGGGTAGTAAACCCTAGCGAGTACATTAATAAAAAACTTAGGATTTTTGGGAATAATTAAAAAGGAAGACAACAAACAAACATACCCTAGAACTTAAGGAGGATCCCATTGAGTACAATGGAAGTTAGGGGTGCCTAACACCTTCCCCTTGCTTAACAGACTCCCGAACCTTAGGAATCTCTACCCTTAGGATTAGGATTTTAGGTTTATCATTTATTTTCCTCAAAAAAATATGATGGCGACTCGATATTTTAGCCGGCCGCGACAAATACAAGGCTCAAACACAAGAGAAAAGGGGGGTAAGAGACTTCACAAAAGAAGGCTTCCAAATCACAAAATTCTTAAAAAGGGTGAAAATTCAAAACTCCATTTCCAATCATTCTCAATCCAAACCAAGGATTAAATACTCATCCTGAAGGTTCGATTCCAACCCCATGCAATTTCTTTTTAACCATTTTCTAATCCCTTTCTTTTATCATATTTCAATTAATTTATTTATTTCTTTTCGATTAAATTAAAACAAAAAAAAAACATAAAACCGTTAAAAGAATAAAAAATATAGTTTAGGTTATGCAATCCTTTTTTTAGACTTAGATTATTTTTATTAAAATTATTTTTTTAGACTTGGGCTTATAATTAATTAATTTTTGTACAAATGAATTAGAAATTAGGTTTATTTATTTCAAAATTATTTCTCAAAAAAAAAAACGAATATTGACTTAGATATTTAGGACATTTAACTTGACTTTTAACATGTAATTGCTTTTCGTTTATCATTTATTTTCTTAGAATAAATGTATAGGTTTGTGCATAAATTGTAATAGTGTAGTTTACATTTCTTGTACTATTATATTATGTAACTGTTCATAAGCCTTGTAATAGTGTAGTTTACATTTCTCGCACGATTATATTATGTAACTGTCCATAAGCCTTGTAATAGTCTATGCTACATTCTCGCACGATTATATCATGTAACTGCCCATAAGCCGTGTAATAGTGTAGGTATTTATTTTTCGCACTTATATTTTATTTGCTAGATAAATAGGCATGTATGGCAAGATCTAAAATCAAACGTTAGAATAACCTATAACTCAAGATAATATAATTAAATCAACGCATATTGCACACATTCACCTCTAGGGTAGCCTCTCTCTGTTGCCTTATGATTAAAACGGTCATGTCCCTCGAAAGTAGGGGTACTTTAGCAAAAGACGCTTACGAATAATATCATCATAGTCCCTTCGATATAAAGATCATAGTCCCTCGATGACCCTTCGAGCTGCCTATAAAAAGATGATCTTGTCCCTCGACGACCCTATGGAAAAATGATGATAGTCCCTTCGCATTGCTAAGGTATCCTCACATGTTGCCTTCTATGACCATTCGATGACCCTTCACTGTCCCTCAACATCTAATAGACAGTACTACCTACCCATTAATGGTATGGATAGTACTATCTCTCAAGGAAAATGATAAGTACAAGAAAGACCTTACAAATTAGGAGTAAGTAACTTTTAAATGCTTGCTCACAACTCAAAAACAAATACTTTTCATATCTCACTTTTCCAAAAATATTTTCAAAAAAAAAACAAATACTTTGTATACATTCTTACACGAATTATTACAAAGTCAAACTTTTACAAAATATTTTCAAAAACGTTCACACACATTCAAAAAGTAAGTAAAAAAGGTGAGCTAAGCATTTAAGAGCCCATGGATAACCATGGATACAAAGGGTGCTAATACCTTCCCTTTGTATAACTTACCCCCCGAATTCAAAATTTATCAAGGTCTTTCCTGTTCTTTTCAGCCTTTCCTTATTGGATAAAAGAAAAGTTGGTGGCGACTCTTGCTAACCGCAACATGTTTTGTGAAGAAAAAAAAGGTCAGTTCTCCCACCGTGTTACAATATGCATCAATGACATCTGAGCTGTATGAAATACAAATTATTAAATTAGGGTCAATGTTATCAAAGCATGTTACTTCATGTTGTTGCTCAGCTGGTGCAGCAGAAGGTTCTTGCGGTGATTGAGGCATCCTTTCACTACAACCTATACAATAATGAGAGACAAAAGAATTACCCAACTTTGACATCTAATAGATATGATGGTTGTCAGGAATGTCGACGCCAAATTTTCTATGTAATCCCATGATTAAGCCTGGAATGTAAATGGCATGTCTTTTTCGTGAGTCTACAATCTCTCATATTTTTTTGGAGATTACTCTTGCTATGGCAATCTGTTTTTCTCTCAGAACTTACCATATCAATTGTATAGTTTGTAGGGTTGCAAATGAAGTGTTGCTGCAAGGAATGATGTTATGAAGAAGGAAGGTCATCCAGATTTGGGTTTGGATGGTTATATTAGACCACTTAAAACGAATAGGGTATCTATCAAGTCCCAACTCGTGACTTCTGATTTCTCCGCATATCTCAGTAGCCATACGATCATAGTCCTGATTACCTTTGGCTACATGTATTGTGAATGGGTCCAATCTCATTGAGTTTGCCACATAATGATCTTTAATGTAAGAATGTATTGAATCTTTATCAAATGGTACTCTTTAGCCTCACACCCAAGATGATTTAACCAGTGATGCGTCTTTAGTAGGTTTGGTATTAGCATAAAATTCTCTAACCATATCAAGGTTTACAAGCTTATGAGGATGTGCTAGAATGCGTCAACCTCTTGCATAGACTTCGTGTACCACATTCGAGTATTCCCATGAATCTCCTAAGTCGACTGCTTTTTATTTTACTATGTTGTGACCTTCCAAATTAGTATGGAGTTCTTCATGAATGTAGCTTTTGAACCTCTGCTCATTATAGAGCATGGAAAATGATCATATGTCTGAGCTTTTCCTCTTTCTTCCTATTATGGGTCTTCCTGAAGCCATCTGCAACACCTAATTAACAACATACATAGAGTGTAATTTGTTAGGAAATATGTCGAAACCACAGATTTGCAAGCATCCCTATGTACGTTGTTTCAAAAAGACAATTGAAACCCTAGGTTCACAAATTCTTTGACTATATGTTTTTCATACATGCAATCAATTTACTCAATAGCCAAAATATACCAATGTCTACATGCAGTATCTAGAAGTTCCTAACACACAAAAATCCTCATTGCCCATCCTATGGTGCTAGTTTAATTATTCATGCATGTAAGGTTCCTCGATATTACGTCAACATCATGAAGCAATAAAATTATTCATTATTCAATTATAAAGTAGGAAAATATTGAGAGTTTTCAATTATGTTTGTGGTGTAAAATATTTAAAGCATAAAGAGAAAAATGATTTACCTAACCAATTACGTATTAATTTATTGTTTTTCTCCTTGGATACTCTTGTCTTATGTTTTTGTAGGGTTTTTCGTGTGTGAGAGTGTTGAAGAGAGTAAGTAAAATTAATTTGAGACGGTGGTTTTAATTTTGTTTTCGTTCCCCAAAGTCTTGTAACAGATCTCTAGCTAGGCAAGCTTATATGCGCTAGTGTAGAGCTTGTGTTTTGACTTTTGGTTTCCTACTGGGCATGCTAGGCGAGCATTACCATGTGCCAAGGTGTGCTTAGTGAACCACCTTTAATTTGGTGTTTGCATTTTGCTTTTATCACTATGATTTTTTAAAAAAATTATAAGACTAACTAGAAAAACTATAAAACTTGGTTGAGTTTCTTCCCAACAAGCACTTGTTTAACGTCAATAGCTTGATGATTGTCATTGTCACATAATACTTATTACATATACCTCACATTCTTTGATTTTTACCTTTGCTTGACCTTTATCATTCTCCACCAATATCCTTGTTGTCTTGATGAATAGTCGTCCAAGAAAGATAGGTATCTTTGGGCCTGTCTCAATGTATAGCATCATGAAATCTACAAGAAATGAGAAGTTATCAATCTTGATCATTACATATGTAATAGTTCCCATTAGTTTCCTACAAGTTTTGTCTAACATCTGCAGTGTTATTATAATTGTTTCTACTTTGAGGTCGCCCATTTAGTGTACCACTGACAATAGTATTATGCTCACACTTTCACCCAGGTATATTAGTGCATTTCCAGCTTCCAAACTACCTATAGAGACATGTAATATGACTACACCAGGATCTGCTTTCTTTTAGGGTAGAGTTTGTTGGATAACTTCTCAGCTTTCCTCTCATGATTCTTCTTCCTATAGTCCTTTTATTTCTTCTTCCTTGACTTTAAAAACAATGATCTTATCACCATCAACCATACTACAATGTTCTTTTGGATTTGTCTGGGTGTTAGAACTGAATGTGTTGTTTGGGATATCATCTAACTGTTTAGCTAATTTGCTAACTTGCGACTCAAATGTCTTTATGGAAACTTCAACATTTTTCTGGCTAGCCATAGCCACCTGCATAAAATGATTGAGTAATTCCTCCAACTTTGTTGATTTGTCTTTTTGTGGAGGTGCTTGTGTATAATGCTGAAAAGTTGTCTATTGGATGGTATAGCTTCAAATCTCCATCATTGATTAAAGTTGTTGTTCCTTTAGAAGTTTTTGTTTGGTTATTGCCTAGGCCTTTGTTTATTGCCTACGTAATTTACTTATGCATTAGTTAGGGGGAAATTCAATATTCCTTTTTTGTGGAACTTCATGCATCTCTCTTAAATGTTGTGGTAGTTTGTCCAACTACTCTGTCATCTTATCCACTGTTTGTGTTAATAACTTGTTTTGTGCTAGAATAACATTATAAGTATTAAACTCCATGATACCACTCTTTCTTTAAGTAGTGTTTCTATTGTGTTGTCCTTGATGATCACTGAGTGTCATTCGATCAACGATTGCAATTGTATCTTCTATGCTTTTGGACATGAGAGAACCCTAATCAGTATCATTCAACAACAACTTTGGTTGTTGTTGTAGTCCATTTATGAAGATGTGGATCTATGTAAGCCCATAAAAATCGTTATTTGCACATTTTCTCATCATGGACTTGTACCTCTCCCACACTTCACAAAGAGTTTTAGTTGTGCCTTGGGAGAACGCCGAAATATTTGTATTTGCTTCCACGAATTTCTTGTGAGGGAAGAATCTGTTTAAGAACTTTTCCTTCAATGCATCCCAAATTTTCATTGTCTATGTTGGTTGGTCTAGATACCACTTCTTTGCTTTTCCAATTAGTGCATATGGAAACTGTTCTAACCATTACCATTTCCTCTTCAATCTCTGAGGATCCTAGAGTCCCAAAAATATCATGAAACTTCATGAGGTGTGTACGAGTCCTCATGGTCTAAACTTTCAAAAGGTTTAGCATAAAAATTTTGTAACAATATGACTTTCATTTACATTTAATGAACATGGTCTAAACTTTCAAAAGGTTTAGCATAAAAATTTTGTAACAATATGACTTTCATTTACATTTAATGAACATTCCTCTGTGTTCTAGCTATGTGTGCTAGACATCATGGACCATTATGGCATAGCATGCCACCATCATTGTTTCCATTATTGTTATTGTTGTTATTCTGATTATTATTGTTATCTGCACCAGTCTTGCTTTCTTGTATTAAATTAGAAGACCCTTCTAGACCTTGCAAGTTAACTTGTAACTTTTCTTTGCTAGTCTTACGTTCAGTTCTTTCAATTTCAGAATAGAACATAAGTTTTTATGCCAGATCCTTTCGTCGCATAAATAAGTAGTCACAGAACTAGGTAATATTATTATTGGGTTAATCACTATAAACAAAATATAAAAATATGAACGAAAAATTTAAAATGATAAAAACAATCGTAATGTATTAAAAACAAACGACCGTCCCCGACAACGACTCCATTTTGTTGTAATACAAATAGCAAATGTAATATTATTGTATCCAAGGGACTGGTTGTGTTTTAAAGAATGCTCAATAATTTTATTGTTCTATGAAAAGTTTTGTTTAGAGGTGTATGGTTGCGAAAAATAAATGACAGAAAATAAATTGAGATTTCGGTGTTAACAGTGAAAAACTTTATACGGGTTATCCTCATGTATAATCATTGGACAATAATATACTTTTCTAGTCAGCTATTAATACTTCCACATATTACTCTTATTGCATCTCATCTCTGAGTCAATGACGTGAGATCAGTTGTATTACCTAGTAACAACCAACACCTCTTGAATGCAAGTTGTACCATGAGACCATGTTTTAGGTAGCTCATCCAAAACAAGCATTAAGAACAAAGAATCATAAATATTAAATCTTAAGTAGAATTACATAAAACACCATGATCGTAATTAATACATAACTATAATAATGACTACACCTAACCCTAGCAAAATAGAATTAGCTATTCTTACTCATCATAGTTTTACACTTAAATCCTATGAGAAAGAGATTGAACAACATCCGCAGTGATCCCTCGAGCAACGCTTCCACCTTCAATCTTCCTCTCCTTATTCTCTCCTATTGAGATTCAAGTGCACCTAATTCTCAACTGAATCCACCTAAGCTCCATTATAACTGAACTTGGAACCCCTATTTATAGGCTTAAGAAATTTAGGAACTCTAGGCGCATCGCCTATCTTCGCCCAGCGCATCTACTTTCCTCCTTGTTAAGTAATATCATATGTCCTATAGCTTTCCATAGCCACCCTAGCTCGCTAGGCGCACCGCCAATCTTCGAATAGCGCACAAACCCATCCTTCACCATTAAGTAACTTAACCTTGAAGTTTTCTATCATTTGTGCTCGCTTAGCGTGCCCATGATCCTGGCCTAGCGAGCCTTGCTTGTACAAAAGAGTCTTGGCAAGATCTTTGCAAGATGCTTGGTGGTTTTTCAAACCATTTCACCTGTTTTTGGTAAATGAGCAAGTAAAAAGTCCAAACAAGTGATTGTTTATAAAATTATTTAATAAGTGCCTACGTATTTTACATAAATTTGGCAATTATCAAAGCATATGTTAAATAATTTAGAAATAAAATTATTTTATTGAAAAATATTATTTTAATTTTAAGAAAATTGAAAGCTCAATTTTTATGACAAATATGTCTACATTGAATTTCTTGACATGCATTTTAATCTAAATAGACTTTTATTCTCAAGTATTGTTATGATAGTAACAATGAAACCCTCGTTGTTTAATTTCATATGTCATTGAATTGGGTTGTAGTGGGTCTACCTGCCAACACTTTGAATATCAAGTAAGTACATACCATGAGTTTGGGGTTTAAGATTTAGAAATTTGTATACCTCTAGTCTCCATCATTCATTAGACTTTATAGTTCTATTCTAGGGTTCAAATCCCTATAATCTTTATTAATGACATTTGTCCTAGAGGACAAGTGTTATAGGATCTACCGATTTCAAGGTCCTAGAATATTCTTTGGAGACAATTCTTTCAGAGGGAAAATGTTAAAGTATCTTGTTAGAATATTCTTATGAGTGATTAGAACTCAAAACTTAGTCCAATTCAAGCATCTAAGAGATACATGAATGGCTCACAAATAATACAGTCCAACTTTAATATCAATGTGATATAAGAGTGGATCACAAATAACAAAGAACACACTAAACCCTAAAATCTCCTTGCACACACACGACTTAGTTGCTTATTTTAGGTTTAGAAACGCCCTTAAATAGCCTTCTAAAAATCTGAACTTGGTGAGCAAATCAGGCTAAATTAAATAGCACATCCATAATATTTTGGAAGATAATATATTAATAAATTCCATAATATTCTGAAAATAATATATTATTAAATTCAGATTCATAATATATTATTTCCTAAAGATCAGGTCCAAATCAAATATTCTGCAGGAACAAATCAAATCAAATCTCATCAAATCTCATGTTTCCTTAAATGTCTCAAAGTCCATTTTTATTAAACAAATGCACATCTGGAGCAAAAATAGTAGATCATAAAATACCCTTCTTGGACTGCAATATATTGGAATTAAATCTTCAAAGAATCTTCACTAATAAAACTAAATCTTCCAAAATGCAAAACCCTAAACTTCTGGTATAACATGTCATGACATCAGTTCATGGCATCGTGCTGACTATCATTGAAGTCTGGCCAACATGTCAAGACATCTGGCTCAACATCTTGCTATGATACTTGTTTTATCAAAATTGTTGTGAATCCTAAAATCACATAACTTACTGGGATTAAGGTAGACTCTCTATGTTTTTCAGGAAGAATTTAACCACTGCTATCTGTTACCATTATTTATTTGTTTGTCCACTTCCCTGAGTGGTGAGTTGTCATCATAAAAAAAAGAAGGAGAATGTGAAGTTATGTGTTTGCAGGTATATTTATCAATCAGTTGACCTATATAGTTTTGATGATGACAATGATATGAGTTGAAGTGTTCATCTAAAGTGATGATAAAGTTGTTATGCTTAAAAGATAAAGATGTCAAATCCAATATGTTAAAGACAACACCTAATGTTAAGTGGAATTCATTGGAATCCCTGATGATCTTTGTCAAGAAATATTTTTTATGATTATATATATTAACAAATCTTATCAAGCCTTGTCAGATAGAACAAATTAAGTCTCGTATGATGTGTTGAAATCTTGGTGTCTCAAGAAAGGAATCTTGAATCATAAGAGATGTGAAAGACAGGAAGTGCCAAAGCTCGTCTGGTCCATTTGTGGGTGATCAGAGTCATGTAAAATATATTAGAGTAGCTCATAAACTACTAAGGCAATGCACAAACTCACCTAAAGTATTTTAACCTCTCTATTTGATGAAACACATTAAACCCCTTAGGGGAACCATCAAGGTACTTGTGGAATTGATAAAGCATAATCCTAAATATTTATGAGGCTTATCTACATTACATATTCGATTAATTCCCTTAGCCCATCGACTAAATCAAGGTTTAAAGCATCCTAATCGATTATGAACATTCCTAGCCAATTAGGACACTAGCCATTGTTGGGTTTTCTTTTTGGGAATTAGGGTTACCGTTTTTACAAAGCACATAATCTATTAGGTGATGTGCATAATCAATTATGAGCATTAAAAAGATCCTGGATAGTTTTCTTTTTTGAGCCAAATTTCTCCCATAAATATAGGGTTCTCCTCACCTTCAAATTTCACTAGAAAATATGTTTTAACACTCTCTATCACTTTCTATTCATTTTCTTCTCATTTCTCTCATTTAACTAAAATTTCCTTAGTGATTTAGGAGTGAAATATATCAGTGAGGTTTTTGTTGTGTATTCGAGTGCAGAGGTAATATTATAATTTTTTTCAAGATAGTTTTGTATCTCTTGTAGAATAAATTTGAAATAATTTTCCTTTGTTTTGTGAGTTTAGACAGTAAAATCTCTCATTTAGTTTTTGAGATTGTCTGTTCAAAACTCATTTTGGTTCGTGAGCTCCATCTGGTATAAAAGCTCTCATTTGATTTGTGAGATTATACATTAAAATCTTGGTTTGGTTCGTGAGTTGCGCCTGGTATAAAAGATCTCATTTGGCTCAAGATTAACCTGGTATAAAATCCCATGTTTGGTATGAAGGATGGCTAGTGTAAACCTCCAAGTTTAATTCTAAGAAGGTAAGTGGACATAACCTATGAAAAGCTCACACATATAATGAAATCTCCAATAATAAATTCTTGGGGAGAGAAAGTATTCCAAGTGGTTAGGATGAACCACAATAAATCTCATTCCAAGTGGTTAGGATGAACCACAATAAATCTCTTGTGATATATTTTTATTTCTTATCTCTTTATATTTCAGTTGTTTGCTTATTTTCGTATTGTTCAAATCTCTTGTCTACTTTTTTTTAATATTTTTTTTTTAATTTTGCTGCTTACTCTTTTCAAAAGTATTTAAAAATTTATTTTTTTCAAAGATTTTTTTATTGGACATTATTTTTCAAAGCAACACAATTCATCCCTTCCCTCTGTTGTCTTTGGAGTCACTTATCCAACGAACTCCATAGAGATAAATCATTGTGATGACATTCAATTAATATTTACCCTCATCAAGAAATACAACATGTGCCTAAACCCTATCAAGTACTCATTTGGAGTTCAAGCAGTAAGATTCTCAGGGTTTATGCTGATGAGAAGGGGAATGAAGGCCAACCTAGATAAGTGTCAGGCCATAAACATGAGGAGTGACCACGGCTAAAGTGGTCCAACAATTAAAAGGGAAGCTATCTCCCCTCTCTTGCTTGCTTTCATGTGTTGGATTAAGATTTTCACTTTTTTGCTACTTTGAAGAAGGAAAAATTTGAATGAAACGAGGAATGTAAGGAAACCTTTCCCAAATTAAAAACATTATTGGTGAAGCCTTCGATACCAGCACGTCAAAGAAAAAGAAGCCTTTTTCCTATACATGCCAGTGACTAACAATTTCATGAGCTCAATATTAGTCTAAGAGCTAGATGGTGGTGAATAATCAATTTATTGAGTGAGGAAGGCTTTCAAATGGGAAAAGTCGAGGTTCCAAAAAATAGAAACACTGGATTTGACAGTGATGGTAACCATAAGAAAACTGAGGCCTTACTTCCATAGAAACATGGTAAAAACCAACTATCCAATTTTCCAAATGGTAAAAAAGCCAGACTTGGCAGGAAGAATGGTCTTGTGGTCTATAGAGTTTTTGGATTATGACATACACTTTCTTCCTTGAGGTGGGATTACCTCAAGGATAACTTTTTGTCCAACTTCATCTCTCCGACAAGCAAATACACTGACTACGTATAGATCTTATCAATAGATAAACCATATAATATAAAAAATGGGGACAAATTTGTAATGGAGGGATCAAGAAACATCTTCATCGAGCATTCATTATGATTTGAGTTCAAATCCAATAATAATCAAGTGATGTATGAAGTTCTAATTACCATAATGACCTTATCTAGAGAAATTGGCACCTTCAACCTCAATGCCATAAATGATTCTAAACTTTTTTCCAATCAGGCCGTTAATGATTAGCAAGAAAAAGAAGTGAAGTTTGTTGTAGAAGGTTAAAGATTTGGAAAAACACTTAAATTTCTTTGAAGTAACCTACATACCTAAGGAAAAAAAAAACTCCATAGTTGACCTCTTGTTGAAACTCGTGTGCACTAAGAAGCTAGGTCACAATAAAGCTGTTATACAACAAACATTTCACTCCCCCAACACAATAAGTAAAGTCATTAATTCCATAGACACCCTAGATTTCAAGGGTTAGTTGAAGCCCTACTGCAATACCTAAAGAATGACCAATCGCCCCTGAACAAAGAGGAAATGTAAAACATTATGTGGTAGTTTTTTGTCACCACAATATTATTTTACCTAAACCATGTGAATTTTCCTCTTCTATACATTAATTAAGACGATACTTTATTGGTTTGTTATTCTTCCTTGTCTTTATAGACTTTACGCCACAAGGACTTGTGGAACTGTTTTGTTAGTTCTTGTATTGGCTGGAATTTTGGTAAAACAAAGTTGAACAATGTTGATGTCATATGTCTGATGTCTTAACATTGGTTCCTAACATTAGTTATTGCATGGTTGCAGTTTTGTGGTCTGATGTTAAACACGATGTCTTGACATCACTATACCAGAACATTAAAACATCAGGTTGTGATGTTTTTAGGGCTGCGCGCATTTGAGGAGATCTGTTAGTTAGATTGGATGCGAATTTCTTGGTAAAGAGAATCAGAGATTGCAGGCGAATATCATGGGTTCGATATATTCTGTTGGAATCATTTATGAAGGAGATTAGTTTGTTGTTAATTTAATGCAAATAGATATGGAGAATAATCAGAGTTAATTATGAAGAGTTGATTGAAGATTTAATTGAAGATCTTTTTAGTAGCATAATCTTTTGCAGATTTGGAGCAGAAGATTTGTTGTGATTTGAAGGCCCAAAACCAGTTGTGAAAAGTTATAAATAGAATGCTTGTAATCTAGAATAGGTACGAGTCCAAGATATAGATCATTAGGGCTTTGTCTAAGTGAACCACTCGGGTTGTGAGATGGTCACTGTGTTCTTACTCAGAAACCTGTAGGTAATGAGTTATGTATTGTTCTTGGAGGAAGCTTTGAAGCAACTCCAAGGTGCGTCATGGAAGTGTCACTTCTACTTGGAGAGTTTGTGGAAATCAAGCAGTTGATGCAGTGACGGAGATGTTGACTGCTAGACATCATTGCGATGATTGGGAGTGAGATGGAGTCTCTTATCTAGGGAGGACTTAGATAGAAGGGTCATTGGGTAGGGATTAAATTAGGTAGAGTGTCAACTGGTTTGTTGAGTCTGTAATTTGATACTACTAATAGTGGACTTCCTTCCTGGCTTGGTATGCCCCCAGATGTAGGTTGTTAGACCGAACTGGGTGAACAATCCTTGTGTTTTTCAGTTCTGTTATTGTCTTGTTCATACAGCAGATATTGATGTTGTGACATCACACGTAACATCACATATCTGGTACCAGAATTTCATGTTTCGATATTAAACAAAAACTTGAGTGTGTTCAACAAATTAAATTATTTAAAACTGTCTTTACTATTTGAATTTCAATTATAAATAAATAAACTTATAGGAAATAAATTCATTTTTTATTATTGAAATGCTTTTAAGAGGCTATTTTCTTTCATTCATTCGGTTTACGACATTGTCTTTATGTTCAAAAGTCTTTTTGATTTGGGATCTTGTCCCTCTTTACCTTCAAGGCCCCAACTATCTTAGTTACTTTATTATTGACAAATGATTCTGCTAGGTATTTCTGCATTGGCAAAACTACTATTTTAGTCCTTTAAGTTATTTTAAAATATCCAATTAGTCCTTTAAGTTTTTTTGTAACGCTTTGATCCCTTTTTAAAAATCTCCGTTATAATAAATTGCAAACTCATATACCATTCGAATTGTTTTTTGCGCTGATCACGAATATGCAATCAAATTTATCAAACAAGTTACGGTTCATGAGAATCAGGTAAAAATGGATGAAATACATAATGAAAAATCATCGATCCGACCAAAATACACAATCAAATGCAAAACTAATTACATATTCGTGATCAGCGTGAAAAACCAGTTCAAATGGTATATGAGTTTGTAATTTATTGTAACAGAGATTTTTAAAAAAGGACCAAAGCGTTGCAAAAAAACTTAAGGGACTAACTTGATATTTTAAAATAACTTAAAGGACCTAGACAGTAGTTTTACCTTCTCCATTCTTACTTTGATATTTGTTAGGTTTGACTTCAGGGTTTTAAATAACCCTTTTATTCCTTTCGGTCTATTACGTTCCTCTTTTGTCTTACCCTTTACATTTTTAGTGAAGCAAGAAGGCCGCAACCATTGAAGGCGGACTGATTGAATCCTTGAAGGTGACAACCATTTTAAGTTACCAAGTCATTATGTGTTACTTGGAACACCTTCAAAATTTATGTGTACACGATGTCGTGGGAACTTCTCTCGTCGGCCAAGACTCAATAAACATTGTAATTAGTCATATTGGCCTTCATCATTTGGGAGATGTGGCGTTTAGGTGTCCTATAGATCAATTCTTTGTCAAAAATGACAATGGGAGACACTTATTTGACCATAGTTCTTGATTTTGATTTAGGATCAACATTTCCTTTATATTTCTCTTGGAATAGTTGTGAAATGCTTGTTTGGTACTCGAGTATCCTGATACACCACATACACGATCTTCAATCACCTCTGCCTTTCCTAGGGTTTTTCACTTTTGGTAACGTTCATAGAGAGATATTCTTAGGAGTTGTAAATTTTACCATCGATGTTCATTGGGAGTTATAAATTGATTTGTTCGTTTCCAATATTTCCTCATATTTGATAAAGAAAATTTATCATCATTACAAGTCCTTAAAGTTTTTTGGTTTTTATATTCCAATATTCTTATTTAACCTTGTTTATTTCTATCGCCTCTGAATCAACATACATTATTCATATTATCGTCCATCTATTTCATTAGAATGACCTCTTTATTAAATGTGTCAATGTTTTCATTCTTTTGTATTATATTCCCTAGCTCTCCACAAATTTTGGCTGCCTCTTGAACCACATCAAGGTTCATCTCTTTAGTTCAAGAAATAATGATTTACATTTAACTAGTATTTTCATATTTTAAAACGTAAGGAATGTGTCCACGGTTTGGACGTGGTCATCACAGTCGTTGTTCCATCATGTGATTTATTCACATAAGTTATTGGAGATATTTAGAAACAAGATAGTTGTTGATTTAAAATGTGGGTGTGTTTCTTCCTAAGAGCTCCTCCTGAGCTAGGACTTCTCTAGAGAGGAAGAACGATGTTTGTGATAAGATAGAGAATTGTTGTTTGAAATGTGTCATCTACTCCTTGTTAGATATTGCTTTTTCTTGTATTGCAAGTTATAGTTTGTTTTTGCTTCTTTTACATTATAAAGTTAGTTAGGAAGTTGGTTAGCTTGGTTGTTAAGTTTGTTACAAACCAACTTCCCTTAACCTCTATAAGAGGAATCATCTTTGTATGCATTGTATGGAAGATTGCTTTTAAATTTTCATAATGAGAATGAACAATTGGTTGCACCATTAACATGGTATTAGCAGTAATTTCCACCTCTCTCATTCATCTTCTCCTTCCTAACACTCTCTGATTTAATTTCTTTCTTGATCCTTTTCTTTTCCAATGGCTATGACCAACTATGAGATTTCTGAACAAACTTGACCAACAATTACTATCTCCATCCTAATGAAAATCTCTATATCGTTATTATTTCTCCATTTCTAGACAATAAGAATTATCACTCTTGTGTAAGATCAATGCACATTGCATTCTCCAATAACAAAGAAAAAATCATTGATGGCACTCTTCCTAAACCTACTTCCATAGATCCTCTATATGCTCCTTGGATTAGATATAATACAATGGTTCTTGCATGGCTTCAACGCTCCATTGGTGAATCCATTGCCAAATATGTTCTTTGGATTGATTCTGCATCAAGTGTTTAGCTGAATCTGAAAACTCATTTTTCACAAAGTGATATCTTTCGCATATCTGATATTCAAGAAGATATGTACAAAGTTTGGCAAGGATCAATGAAGGTTTATGATTACTTCACAAAGATGAAGGTTCTTTGGGATGAATTGGAGAATTATAGACCAATCGCTCATTGCAAATGTTCTATCCAATGTAGCTGTAATGTTATTTCTTCCTTGCAGATCTATCGTGATCACAAAGAACTGTACAAACTTTGGCAAGGATCAACAGAGGCTTATGATTACATCACAAAGATGAAGGTTCTTTGGGATTAATTGGAGAATTATAGACCAATACCTCATTGCAAATGTTCTATCTAATATAGTTATAATGCTATCTCTTCCTTGCATATCTATCGTGATCAAGATTATGTGATTCGATTTCTTAAAGGGCTCAATGAAAAATTTGATGCAACCAAATCTCAGATCATGCTTCAAAGTCCTTTACCACCCCCCATTGATACAATTTTCTCTATGATAATTCAACAAGAAAGAGAATTTTTCACTTATATTCTTGATATACCACCTATTGTCATCATTGATCAAGCATCTTCTACATCTCTTATGGCTAATGTTGTTCAGAACAAGCCTAAATGGAAATGTTCAGGACCTGCTAAAGGCACAAATCCTGTATGCACACATTGTGGAAGAACAAATCACTCTATAGAAACTTTTTTTGTTAAACATGGCTTGTCTCCAAGATTCAAGCATAAAGCAAGAACTTCTCAACCTTCTAATGTTAATAACTCTACAACTAACAATGATTCTACTAGTGCAGGATCTTCCAGTGCCAAGTCTTTTTGGTTTTACTCAAGAGCAGTATCACAGTCTTCTTGGCTTGTTACAACAATCTCAGACCAACTCTCATCCTACAACCAATATTATTTCTAGCACACCTCTTGTCCTGACATCCAAGTCACCATCTTCTGATGGTAAGCAACTCACAATATGGATCCTTAATACGAGTGCCATTGTTCATATCACATTTACCCTAACATCATTTGTATCATATCAAACCATGGCTACTTTATCTGTTTTACTTCCTAATGGTTCTACAATCATGACTCATATTTCTGATTATGTCATTATCTATCCCAACCTTACATTGCATCATGTTTTGTATATACCTTCATTTCATGTCAACTTGATTTCCATACCAAAACTTGCATTGTCATATAATTGTTTTGTGCAATTTGATTCTAATACATGTCAAATATTGTAGAACATTAACAAGACAATGATTAGTATAGCTAAAATGAGCAAAGGCCTATATGTCATCAACATTGCATCTGATAAATATGCTTCTCTAATTTGTAACTCTAGTTTCAATACTAGCTCTCTTGTATGGCATTATAGACTAGGCCATATCTCTAATGTTAGTTTACATGTCATTTCCAAATTCTATCCTTTTGTATCTAATAAAAATATTTGGTCTCCTTGTGATGCATGTCATTATGCCAAACAAAAGAAATTGTCTTTTCCTTTAAGTATTTTTGTTTCTCGTGCTCCTTTTGAATTATTGCATGGTGATCTTTGGGGTCCTTTCTCCACTACTTCCATATTAGGACACAATTACTTTCTTACCTTAGTTATGACTTTAGTAGGTTCATTTGAGTTATTTTTCTAAAAACTAAAGATGAAATCAGAACCAAACTCATTAACTTTGTTTCCTATATTAAAAACCAATTTCACACCACCTTAAAATGCTTAAGGACAGACAATGACTCTGAATTTTCAATGGATTCTTTCTTCCAATCCAAAGAGATCATTCATCAAAGAACATGTGTTGAAATACCACAGTATAATGGTGTGGTGGAGCGAAAACATCAACACATTTTTAACATGGTGCACCATTAACACTCCGATAAATTTTAACCTCTTGTTTTCCTCATGATTACAATGATGTCTATGGGACCTAGAAGGTTATCATACATTTTCATTTGCTATGAGACTAAGGATTATGAGACCAAGGTGAGAAAATTATTATTGAATATTTCAATTTTGCTAAAATTTGACTGATTTAGAAGATTGAGTCAACCATCATGTCTCATTTAAAAATAAAACACAATCAAATAATTAATATTTAATAACAATTAATAATAAAATGGAATAAAAAATTCTTTTGAAAACAATAAATATTAGATTGAAGAAACCCCTTTAACTTTTAAAATTAAAATTGAGTTGACTTAAAAAGAAAAACCTTAAATCAACAGTAAGTAGTGCTTACTCTATTATAAACATGATGATTTGAGTGCATCTCTAATTTATGAAATGATTTTATAAAGAGAAAAATATAAAAAAGTGTGTAACGAAAAGGTTTAGTACGTAAAAGTTAGAAACTTTATAGGTTAAGATTTGACTTGGTTGCTCCAAAATAGTTTGACGCCAAGAAACTGGCGAAATGGAAAAAAAGTGGAAAGAGATAAGGAGACAAAGTGTGAAATGTGAATGACAAGTAAAAGCAAAGCAACGATCCAATTAAGTGTGTGTGATTAGATATCAACTGCACGCCTGCATAAAACACACATTTCCTCTCTCATTATTGCTATATGACTGGATTCTCTTGTCTTCCAACTAAAATATTAAAAAAATAAAAACAATACTACAATTAAATTAATATTCAACTAAAGTGAAGTTGTCATGATTTAAGTTAACATAGTGTGATAAAATTAATAGATTATAGATGTGTAGGTTTATTAACTATTTGGAGTATTGTATGCGAGTTTCAGTTTACTTTTTGTAAAAAAAAAAAATTAATCCTTTATTTTAAAATTTTATGTTTTTTTTTCCAAACGTCAAAGTTAATCCTCTATAATATATATTTTTTTTGTTTATCTTTAAATTTAGTGTTTAAATTGCACACTTAGGGATAAAACAAAAAAATTTATATATTATAAGAGGAATTCAAAAAAAAAATATTACAAGAAATAAAATGAAACTCTCCGGCATCGTAAGAAGTGTTGTATATTTAACTCAAAACATTATAAAAAATATTTATTGAAAAATAGATCTAAATTATTTGAGAATTTATATCTGAATACAATTAAGTTTTTCATTTTCTAAATGGCTAATCATAGTTTAATACAATTATGTGTTTGATATTTTAGTTTTAAAGAAACAATTTTACCGTACATGCTTGTTTAATAATAGCATATTCAACTCTTACATTAAGGAAGAAAGAGTATAAAAACATAGATTAGTAGGTCAATACAAAATAAAAGTAGATTTTAAATTTGTTAATTAAATGTACTAATAAAACTTATGCATTACTAAAAGCTATTTACTAGTTGCGCAAAAGATTCTTTCTAAGACTCTTTTGACATGGGTGCTAATGTCTATTGGGCCTATTAGAGAGAAAACAGACATCAATTTTATTGAATGATTTTTATTATGAGAATTTTTTACTCCAGCTTTTGGGTTTTTAGACATCATGTGGGCTTTCAAAAATATCTCTCTGTTTTTTGAAATGTATTTTTGGACGCATCTTTTTTTTAGTCAACGTTGGTTTTTTTCGGAGTTACATCTACGGAATGTTTCCATTTATATAGCTCCAGAACAAATTACAATACATTCGCGTCAGACTCTCTTCTCCTCCCTCATTCTTCATTTTTCATCTTCTTCATTCTTAAACTCTCTCAATATCTCCAAACTCTCCAAAATCTCTTTCCACGTATGTCTGGGAGGTGTCGATGGATGAGAACGAAGAGGGTCTTTACGACGAGGAGGGCAAAGTAGTGGCGCAGAGGTTGCTGAAGTTCCCCTTCTGCTGGAGTAGTGCTCACTTTTCCCAGGGGACTAACAAGTATCTTGCCCAGTCGGAGATGTTGGTTGATGATGACAAGGCCGGCTATGCGACGCTGGTGAACTTTGTCAACGGTTTTACCCTTGCTCAGTGCTGGACTAAGAGCGGGGACCCAATCTTCGAGGAAGATGGGAGGCAGAAGGTGGAAAGCCGTTATATTAACACAAAGAAGCTCCTTGAGTGCAGGACTCATGATGATGCTCTTACACTACTGGGTAGTCTTTATTTCTTAGCTTGTTTGAATTATTGTCTTCCCCGTTTGCTAACGGGCTCGTTATGTTTTTGCAGGTGAAATGCCTTCATCACATGAGAGGATGGTGAAGAAAGCCCATGCGAAAGGCAAGGGTGGCACAACAAACACGAAGAGTCGGCTCAGCCAACGAGGGCCACCTCCACAAACGGGGACGGGGACCTCCTCGTCGACTCCGCCGCCTGTCCAGAGTTCCCCAGTGCCCGTAACCTTGAGGTTCAAGCATTTCCGGCCGACCGAGACGGTGGACCTCAGCCATGTAGGGGAGAAGAGTAGGTTCGAGTTACCTCCGTGCCTCCACAATAAAAGGTTCTTCGAAGGCTCCTCTTTGACGGTTCCACGGGCAGAGCCTCTAAAGCTCGGGGCAATGGATCGCCCGGGCAAAAGGGCAATGTTGGCACAAGATGCTTCTGCCCTGATTAGGGTCCTAGAGATGCCGGCGGTTTACGCCGAGGAAGATTCCCCTCATGACTCAGAGCTGAAGAAGTCTCAGGCCGTGATAGCGGTCCTGAAGGAGAAGTTGAAGAAGTCTAAGGAGGAGGCTAGGGCCGCCGAGGAGGCGGTGAAAAAGTCCCAGGAGAAGCTGACCAAGATCCAAGGGAAGAAAGACACTCTGGCTGCAGAGAAGAAAGTCGTGGAAGATTTGGTCAAGCAACTGAGGTCTACCGCTACCCCTGCTAAAGATGAGCATGAGGAGCTGAAGAAGCTGAAGACTTGGGCCGAGTTAGTTGCTCGTATCGTGCAGGCGGAGGATGACGTCGAAGTCATTGGTGAGGATTCTTTCAACAAAGTTGTGGCGCAGCTAAAGCTCGTGAACCCCGGGGTCCAATTGTCCACGGAGGGGACCGGGTTCCTGTACCATGTTGAGAATGGAAAGATCATCATCCCCGACTTTTTTTAGATTGGCAAGGAGCATACGCAGACCCTCCGCGAGGAGCCTCAACAGATGGAGGAGTGATTTCTTTTTTGTTGCATCCCTAGCCTCCGTGTCGTATTTGTGTAACTTTTGTTTTGTATGGGGCATGGCCCCCTGTTAATGTAACAAGTACAATTATGGTCCTCGTGACCACTTATTATTGTAATATATACGTTTCCGGCCAATCTGGTCGATTCTGTGTGATCTCTTTTGCGCATGGCTTTACTTTCCTTTTATTTTCACTAAGTGTTGGATTATTGCTCGGTGCGCGTGTGTGCCCGTAATAAGAGTAACGGTGATTTATTTATTGTTTCGGGATCTGCTCGACTTAGATGTGCTCGATAGTGAGGGGGACTGGTCGAATGGCCTGGGTAACTTTCGGGCATAAGAGCAGAGCTCAGGTCGCGTTTGAGGCCTGAGTTCGCAGCGTGAACTTCCCATCGCAAGCTGGGTGTTCTACCTGTCATGATAATTTGGCGACGGCGGGCTTGGTCGAGGAACCGCCGTCGGGCATGGGTTCTGCTCGTTCTTGAGCGAAAGCCTGCCATGATTTGTTTATGTATACAGCGCTTGTACCTGGGCGCGCATTCAAGGTCGGTACAGTATGCTCGTCGTGTCGACGAACCAAGTCGATGATTAGGGCCTTAGCTATAGTATTGTTTTAGCTTTTCGACGTTCCATGGTCGAGCAGGTTCTCCCCCGTTAAGGTGTTCTAGGTAGTAGGCCACATTCTATGTCTTCGCCCGAATGTGATAGGGTCTTTCTCAGTTTGCGGCGAGTTTGCCTTCTCGAGAATCTTTGTGATTCCTTCTTAAGACGAGACTGCCTACTTGGAATTCTCGCCGTATAACTTTGGCATTGTGCCTAATTATAATTTTTTGTTTTAGTGAGGCTTCGCGGAGAGCTGCTCCTGATCAGACCTCTTCGACGAGATCAAGCTCCTCCCTTAGTGCCTCGCTATTTGTCTCCTCATCCAGGGGGGATTCAGTCCGTCTAGAGGGCACATGTATCTCAATGGGGATCACTGCCTCAGTTCCATAAGCGAGACGGAAAGGGATTTCCCCGATTGAAGAGTGAGCCCATTTTCGATGACTATTTCTTGGGGCATACCGAAGCAGACAAGGATGTTTCGCTTGTAGAAACGAAGTATGTTGTGGGCCGTTATTTTGGCCAGAGCCTCTGCTTCTATCCACTTGGTGAAGTAGTCAACGCCCACTATCAAGTACTTATTTTGGTTTGACCCCACGACGAAGGGTCCCAGGATATCCAGGCCCCACCATGCGAAGGGCTACGGGGAGGACATTGCTTTGCGCTCATTGGGCGGTGCTAAGTGCATGTCCCCGTGCTGTTGGCATTTGTCGCATCTTTTCACGTGTTCTTTTGCATCATGTTGCATGGTCGGGTAATAGTATCCTGCTCGTAGAGCTTTCCTAGCGATGGATCTCCCCCCGAGGTGCTGGGCGTTGATCCCTTCATGGATCTCGCGCCGGACATGGGCGACCATATCTTCCTCGACAAATTTGAGAAAATGGATGGAGAACCCTCACCTGTAGAGCTTATTTTCGACCAAGACGTAGGAGCAGGCCCTGCGCCTGACTACGCTGGCCTCCTTGGGGTTGGATGATAGTTCATCCTTAGCGAGGTAATTGTAGACAGGGGTCATCCAGCAGTTGTTGTCGCCGATGAATTGCACGTTAAGGACCGTAGAAGCTTTCTCGATGCTGGGTCGAGGAAGTACTTCCTGGATGACGGATTTTTTTCTGCCCTTTTTCTTTGTGCTTGCCAGCTTTGACAAAACGTCCGCTCTGACATTATGTTCGCGGGGAACATTCTTTACTTCTACCGTTGCGAATTTTGTCATCTTCTCCTTAACTGGGGTCAAGTATTCAGATAAGTTGTCATTCTTGGCCTGGTATTCTCCTCGCACATGGAGGGCCACAAGTTGAGAATTGGTGCAGATGGTGACTTCCTCGGCTCCTAGGTCTTCGCCCAGGCATAGACTGGTGAGGAAGGCTTCGTATTCAGCCTGATTGTTGGAATTAGGGAAAGATAAGGTAAGCGAGACTTCAACGATAATTCCTTCCTCGTTTTCCAAAATGATACCTGCCCCGTTTCCTACCGAGTTGGATGCCCCGTCGACGAAGATTGTCCATTTGTACGCCCCGCAAGTGGGGGAGTCGGCGAATGTCATCTCCACGACAAAGTCGGCCAACACATGGGCCTTGAGGGATTTTTTGCTCTCGTATTGGATGTCGAATTCGGATAGTTCCAACGACCACTTAAGCATTCTGCTGGCCATGTCTGGTCGCCCTAACAGTTGCTTTATGGGTTGGTCTGTTCGGACCACGATTGTGTGGGCCAGAAAGTAATGTCTTAGTCTCCTCGCATCGTTGATGAGGGCCAGGGATACTTTCTCTATTTGTTGGTATCTCAGCTCTGGTCCTTGCAGCACCTTGCTCGTGAAGTAAATAGGTTTCTGCCCATCGGGCATCTCACGGATGAGGGCAGCGCTGACGGACTCGGTTGCCACGGCGAGGTAGAGATATAGGGTTTCGCCGTTTTCTGGACGAGAGAGAACGGGAGGTTCTGACAATGCTTATTTTAGGTGGAGGAGGGTCTGGTTGCATTCCTCCATCCATTCAAAAGCTTCCTCATCGGGGAGGAGTTTGAAAAAGGGCAGTTCGTGCTGGGCAGACTTGGCCACAATGCGGGATAATGAAGCAAGCATCCCGTTGAGGTATTGGATGGATTTCTTTGAGTTAGGCCTGGGGAAATCGTAGAAGGCCCTGAACTTGTCGGGGTTAGCTTCGATTCCTCGTTCCGTTAGATAGAAGCTGAGGAATTTTCCCGCTCGTACCTCGAACGTGCACTTTTTCGGGTTGAAACGTATCTGGTACTTCCTAGCCTGCTCGAAGACTTTCCTCAAATGGGTCGTGTAATCGGATTCCTCGTGGGACTTCACGATCATGTCATCCATGTATACTTCGAGCATGTCACTGATTTCTCCCCGGAAGACCTTGTTCATCATTCGCTGGTAGGTAGCGCCAACGTTTTTCAAGCCATAGGGCATTATGTTGTAGTAATAATTGCCTGATTCGGTAATGAAAGTTGTGTACCTTTTATCGCTTTGTGCTATGGGTATTCGATTGTAGCCCGAATAGGTGTCCATGAACGATAACAGTTTAAAACCTACAAAATTATCAACAAGTTTATCTATATTGGGGAGGGGATATGCATCTTTAGGGCATACCCTATAGAGATCGGTATAATCAACACACATACGCCATTTTCCATTAGAATTTTTAACGAGTACAACATTGGACAACCAAGTAGTGTACTTGGCCTCCGAAATAAAGTTTGCTTCGAGGAGGTCTTTTACAGCTTATTCGGCAGCCTCCGTTTTCTCCGGAGACTGCTTTCTCCTACGTTGTGCTACAGCCCTAGCGGCGGGGTCAATTGTGAGCTTATGGCAGGCGACAGCAGGATCTAGGGAAGAAATTTCCGCGACGCTCCAGGCGAACAAATCTGCTTTCTCTCAGAGGCAAGCTTTGAGCTATTTCCTCGCTAAATTGGGGAGTCCAGTCCCGATATTCACTCCTCGCTGGGGGTCATCGGCGAGCAGGACGAGTTCAAACTCGCCATCCGGAATTGGGCGCATTGGATGGGAGCTCCCACCGGTGTTGGTTGAAGCTGAAGGGCTGCTCGAAAAAGTCTGGGTCTCCTTCTGATCATCTTCAGAGAAGCGGTTGTCAAGGTCGATAGAGTCGACGCGGGGCAGCGACTTTGCCTTCTTAGAGCTACTGGGCAGGGTCGGCTTACTGTAAGTCTTTGGCTTGGTGGCAATGGCATTGAGTCCTTTGGTGTCTGCTTCAAAACATCTCTTTGCTGCCTCGGTGTGCCTGTGTAGAGTGGCGACCAGACCCTTAGAAATATCGTACTTCATTTCAGATGCACGATTGATGGTACAACCACCAATTCGGCCAAGGTTGGCCGCCCAAAGATGCACTGATAGAGAGAAGGGCAATCGATGAACATGAGCTAGACTTTAATAGACCTGGTCGTCTCTGTAGATCTGAAATTCACGATCAATTCCACGTATCCCTAAGGCTTTGTAACCGACCCATTGAAGCCCTGTGGGTCAGAGCCTACGTAGGGAGTCAGGTGTGATTCGTCTAGCTGGAGGGTGGAAAATAGATGCGAGTACATAATGTTGACCGAGCTGCCTTGGTCGACTAGGGTTCAGTAAACATCAAAGTTAGCCATCTGGGCTCTCACGAGCAGCATAATGCTTAAATTGGGAGCCCCACCGAGGAGTTCCAGAGATGGCGACCGACTCTCCCCGGACTTTGTCGAGCGTGGTACTTCTGTTGGAGATCATGCTGAGAATATTCTCGAACTTCCTTTTAACGGAGCCCACAGTAACTTTGTTGAAGCCTCATCCGGAGATGACCATGGCGGAGAAGAAGGTTTCCCACGAACTATGTGTTGCGAAGTAGGGGGAGTGTTGAGTCCCTCGGGGATATAGAAATCCTTACGCCGCGATATGCTCATGGCGACCTGAAGGTTTGTCTCTTCAGAGGAAGGCACCTCTTCCTCGACTTTCTTGGACTCCTGGGTGTCCTGCCGTGGAGCTTCCCTTTTCTTGGTGAACTGTTTTAGGTGGCCGTCCCTGATCAGTATCTCGATGGCATCCTTCAGGTGGATGCAGTCGTCGGTTGTGTGGCAGTGACTCTTGTAGAAACGGCAGTATTTCGACTTGTCAGTATTCGGCTTGGCCGAAATCTATTTAGGGAATCGAACCCCTGCTTGTTTGAACTCTGCGTTGGCGCATTCAGATAATATTTTCTCCCTGGAAACGGTCAGGGGAGTATACTCATGGAAGCGGCCAGAGGGTCCTTTGTTGTCCTGGGGGCGGTCCTCGCATCTTCTGTCTCCCCGACGAGATGTCGAGGGATCATCATGTTTGGAGGCCTGGGCACTTTCTTGGTGTCGTGAGTCCCAGGCAGAGCTGGCAGCTTCTTTCTCCTCATACTGGATATATGATTGCGCTTTGAGGAGGAAGGTGTCCAGGGTCCTCGGAGTTTCAATGCCAACTGCTTTGGCGAATTCTGTCCGGGGACGAAGTCCTCGCTCGAGCAAGAACTTCTTTATGTCATCTGTCGTTGAGACCTGTACTGCTTCTTTATTGAACCTCTCGATGTAGGCTCGGAGAGGCTCGTCCTTCCCTTGAATTATGGCCTCAAGGGAGGCTTCGGTCTTCGGGTGGCGGCGGGATGCCGTGAAGTGTTTAGAGAACATTCTCCATAACTGTCGCCACGAGGTGATGGACTCGTCGGGGAGTTACTTATACCAGGTCATCGCTCCCTTCCTGAGCGTGGTAGGGAACATCCTATATTTGATGGGCCCCCGAATGCCACGATAGTCGAGCAAAGCATCGATATTTTTGATGTGCTCGTCAGAATCTGTTGTACCGTCGTAGGTTCCTAGAGATGGTGCTTTCTACAATCCCTTGGGGAGACGCATGGCCATAATCTCCTGAGACAACGGGCCACGAGGCTCATCGTCACTGTTGCTACTGGACCATGACGGGGAGCGGGTGCTTCGCTCAAGAATGGGACGGTGATTCCTGCGGGGAGATAGGGTTCGTACCCGGCCCCTAGATCTGGGTGGAGGCGAACGCTGGTCCCTCCTGGTCCCCAGGGAGTACTGGCTCCGTGGGGAGATGTGGTCACACTTCGTAATGGCATGGGACTCTGATTCAGGTGGTGCCCGACGGTCTCTTTCACGTCGGGGAGGTGGACTTCAGGATCTTCGGCGTTCTTTCCTCAATTGAGGGGATCTTGGCCGGTTAAACTTCTCTAGGGCTCCAATCCTCGCGTTTTGTTGGAGGATTATGAGGTTGGTTTTGTTGAGAGCTTCAAGAAGGGCCGCCACGGCCGGGTCGGCTTTGGGCGGAATAAGAACGGGCTGGTGGTCCAGGGAAGGCTGGTCTTCAACATGATCAGCACGAGCAGGGGAGGGAGACGTGGTAGCTCCATATCTTAGATGGTGGGCATCGCCTCCAAGGAAGGGTGCAGCTCCGTCAGTATCAGTCTTGTTGACGGGGAGAAAAGCAGAGTTACGAGCATCATGAACGTGATCTTGGTTTGTCATGATCGAAATCTTGGACAGAGAGTTGTTTTGGTCTTGAATCTATGATGTATGTTAGACGGGGATGACAGTATTCCACAGACGGCGTCACTGATCTTGACGGCTGATCAGAACCTGAAGTGGGCCAAAGATAACGTCTGTGATGTTAGGTGTGAGAGATGAGGAGGGGGTGTACCTACAAGACACTTCGATGCTCAAGTAAGAATCGGGAAAAAAGAGAGAGAGAGAGAGAGAGAGAGAGAGAGAGAGAGAGAGAGAGCAAGTACAAAGTATGTATTTCGTAGGGTAGTTTAGAATACCTGACCCTCTCAAATGAGAGGATTTTTATAGTGCCCCCAGTGCGTGGCTAACGGTCCCTATTTTCGGGGCGAAATAACTGCTTCCCGAAGAATAGGTAACTACCAGAAACTAGCCGTTAGGACGGGCAGAGGTGCCCGAAACTAGTCGTTGCCACGGGCAAAGGCGCAGTTGCGGGCACGGGCGTCGTGACTGTTTCTGGATGGTGGAACCATGCATAATGGGCAATAACTACCGAGGAGGAGCAGGTGACCCTTGGGGTCATCCGGCCATATTTGCTCGGTAGATGGGCAGAAAGGTGGGAGCAGAAGTGGATTGGGTCATGCCGAATCATTAGGTCAGTCTGAAACAATATATATATATATATATATATATATATATATATATATATATATATATATATGTGTGTGTGTGTGTGTGTGTGTGTGTGTGTGTGTGTGTGTGTGATTGTGGTAAAAAATATCAATTTATGAATACTAAATTTTAAACTTAAATAACAAAAATGTAAAAGATATTAAAATATTCCATTAAATTTTAAAATTTTAAAATTTGAAATTTTAATAGAGTATATTTGGAGATTGAATTCCAATTTTTTTTTTAAATGTAAAGTATTTTAATGATAAAGTGATTTTGTTGTAAAATAAATGCTTCTAATTTTAATGTTTGGCTAAAATACAGTTTTAGTCCCCCTGTTTTTCAAAATTCACAGTTTTGGTCCCCCTGTTTTTTTTTTCAACAGTTTTGGTCCCCCACCCCAATTTTGGCCCAAAAAAAGTGATGAACAGTAACTTGTCCGTACATGAACAGTACACGTCCGTACATGAACAGTACACGTCCGTACATGAACAGTGAGGGGTGGGGGACCAAAACTGTTAAAAAAAAAAACAGGGGGACCAAAACTGTGAATTTTGAAAAACAGGGGGACCAAAACTGTATTTTAGCCTTAATATTTAAACACTACAAATAACAATTTTGAATTTTCATAAAATATGTGAACATTACAAAAGATAGTCTAAGAAGACAAGAACTATGGCTTATCGTCATTATAGTCCAAGGTATAAGGAATTTCTTATAGTTAACAATTAAATTTTTTTTTTTGTCTTCTTTTATGTTACAAAGAAAAAAACATCCACAAAATATCATTTTTTTTTTGGCTTCCCTGGTTGAAATTGATTTTTTATCCTTAATTATTACATTTATTAATATTTTTGTCCCACGTATTTTTAACTTCAAAAAGATTGGTTTTTTTTCCACAAAGCTCCAATCTTCGAATCTTAGGTGAAAATATCACTTTTGTTGTAAAATTCATACTTTTGAAAATTTATATGTTATATGAGAAATCAAAATTGATATTAAAATTGTATAAAGTATATAGGAAGACGCAAAAATCAATTTAAAAAAAAAAAAAAAGAGACTTTTTGCTAACTAAGAAAATTAAAATGAATTAAACAAAGTTTTAAAAATTGATTCAAATTAATTAAGAAAAATATTTAATTTCATTTCATTTGATAGAAACTTCATTATTAAGATTTGAGTCATATAATTGAATTAGAGATTAAAGATTATTAATTCATAATATAAAATAATTTTACATTCTATTTCAATAAGAATTTATTATTTATCTATGTCACATAATTAATTTAAAAATATTAAAATAATTTGATAAAATAGATGATGATAATTTCATGACTTAATAAAATAAGTAAATATCATTTTTTTTCTCATTGAATTAGAGAGTTTCTTAATGCACCACCCAAGTTTTTTAGGCACCATGCGAAATTATTTTTTTGCCCCCTAATTCTGGATGTGCACATCCGGACGCACCGGATCCTTAAGAATTAAAAACTTTTTTCGAATGTGCATATCCGGAGTGTCTCCGGATCTGTATATCCGGAAGACATTCTGAAATATTTAAAGCTGCATGATCACTCCCCCTTCCCATAATCAACCTTCTTCTTCCACACTCACTCTCACCAAGTCAAAAAACCCTACTTCATCAATCTCATTTCTCACTCAAAAAGTTCAAATTTTTGGTGCAACAAATCAAAGGGAGCAAGGAAAGACTGAATTTCAGGTAAACATTCAACTTCATCCACTACATTGCACACATTATCAACTTCATCCACTACATTGTCCGGATCTGCACATCTGGAACAAACTTGGGCAGAAATAACTTTACCCTAACTTTTCTTTAAATTAGGGGTTTCATTTGATATCTTTCACAAAATCTCAAAATGTCTCAATTGTATCAAATCAAATTCTGTTGGTATGCCGCAAGTGTCTTCTTCACCGAGGGCAAAACACGCGGTCAAAAGTTTACGATAATGAGGGACATCCCCCTCGACCAAATCATTGACGACATCGAACATCTCCTACCTTACGGAGACAAACGGAAGGTTGCGAAGCTTCAGTATCGTTCACCTTCGGTTGACAACGAAGGGAACGTCGTTTACATCCTTGTTGAGCTCAAGAATCAAGACGATGTTAGAGCGATGTGGCAAACTTATTTGGGTTACGAGGAACAATTCCCATTCGAGTTCGAGGCGACCGTCAAAATCCGAAGAACGGTCGATGACATCTTAGAGATGTGCAAGCGTCCACCGGGCTATTGATCTTGTAATATTTAAATTTCTGTCGATGTCATGCCGATTTTCTCAATGTAATCCCGATTTTATTTTATGAATGTGAGAAACATTTTTGGTTTCAGTATTTTTTCCGGATTTGCAAATACGAACTGTTACCGGATGTGCACATCCGGGGAAAAAATGAAAATTTAAAAAAAAAATGGTGCGTTCGAATGTACAAATTTGAAATCAAGGGACAAAATCGAAAATTCAGTTGGTGCCTAAAAAATAAGGGTGGTGTGATAAGAAATTGTCTTCCTATTTAATTAATGTTATCCCTAGCGGCCCCATAAAACTATTGAATTATATAATCATATAATTGAATTATCCTATTTAATTCATGACTCCTAAAAATTTGGTGTCGACAAAATAAAAGGTATTCTCACTAGATTCTCTCATGAAACCACCCTCACCTCACAATCACATGATAGACACCTACTAATGTTAGTGTCCTACTAGACATTCAACTTATATCAACCCATGTGCCACCTTTTGAAATTTTTGCCGCATGAATGTTTCTTTTTCTCAACCAATCTGAATTGTTGTTGATTTGCCAAAAGAAATAATCATTTTATTAATTTAAAGAAAAATATAAAATATTAATATTTTATTATTTAATCACATACAACAACAACTATCCAGCATTATTTCACTAAATGAAATTAGTTATATGAATCAATTCTTATTATCATGTTCTATCCATAATCATTCTTTTATCCAAATCTTTAATCTCGATATTTTTAAAAATAATTTCTTTTATAATTTACTATATCTTCTTCTTTCTTTAGTTGTTTAACTTATATCTATTTAATTTATTTTTATTAACAGTGAATCTTTAAATCTTCCTCTACATGTTCAAATCACTTAAGTTTATTTTTATCATCTTTTTTACTATAGGTGTTACCTCAACACTTTATACTACTTTCATTTCTAATCATATCATGACTAGTCTTGCCACACACCTAATGCAACATCTTCATCTTATATACACTTACTTTATTCTCTTATTGATTCTTAAATTGTTAAACATTTTGTCTTGTACAACATCATAGATCTTACCGCAGACCGATAAATTTTTCTCATCAACATGAGTGGTATCTTTGCATCACATAAAATCCCTAAACAAAAAACCTTATGGGTATGTTTGGTATAGATGAAATATGAGAGAGAGAAGTTGAGGCGAGAGAAGATGACGAGAAACATTAAATTCAGCATGTTTGGTTTAAAAGAGAGAAGATGAAGAGAGGAACAAATGTGTGGGGTCCATCGGTTTTTTCAATCTTCGCATATTATGAGAGAAAGTGGAAAGAGGAACAAAATGGCATTAATGTCCTAAGGAAATATTAATGTTTATGTCAATTTTTTTTTACTATGCTAATTTTTTATCATTGTTATTATTACCTTTTAAATTAAACAACATTAAATATATCATTTTTCTAAAATATTTGCAACATAAAAGGGAAATTATTTATTAAAAACTACGACTGGCAATCTATAAAATTGATTAATCAAACTTTATTCATAAAAAAAATTAATATAAATATTTAGCTTTAAAATATTAAATTAAGTTTAAAAAATTTAAAAATAAATAAATTAATTAATCAACACTTGTTAATTAAAAATTTAATGATAAAATTAATATAAATAAATATTTAATAAATAATCAATAAAATTAATAAATTAATTTGACCAAGGACATTTAAGACTTTTTGTAGAATAAGACACTTATCTCTTTTCAATTTCTCTCTTCATTCTTTTATACCAAACAATACATCAAATCTACTCTATTTCTCATCTATTTCTCTCTTATCACATTCTTTCTCACATCTTTCTCTCTTTTCAATTTCTTCTCTCTTCCAAACACACCCTATAGGAATTTGCTACTGTCCACATTACTTGAATATCTACAAAACACCTTCAAAGTGTTATCCTCTTAAGTTGACTTTGTTTACTTTAAATCATCATTTAAAGAATCATTCAAATACCTAAACACCTACTTTAAAGTGTCCTAATGAACCTAGCTAGTATTTTGCATAAACTGACTTATTATGCTTACTTCATATGTTAATTTTGGTGTAGTACAAACTATACCATACCTAAAGCTTCCAACTTCACTTGCACATGGAGTACTCTATATTATATTTTTCTCTTCCTCGGTTTGAGAATATTTCTTTATCAAAATCTTCGTGTGATGACCCAAATGAGTATTTACAGTTTTAGCATTTAGCATTCTAAGTTGCTCCGCAATGTTATTCAAGTAACTAGATTTAGATAAGAAAAATTAAATCTTTCTTACAGCTTCTCATGATATCCATTCCTATGATTCTTTTAACTTCACCCAGATATTTCGTCTCAAATTCACCATTAAAGATATTCTTGAACTTACAGATCTCTATCTTGTTAGAGCTTGTCATCAAAACATCATCAATATACATACGGAGGTAGATAATGACTTTATCATTCTTCTTCAATATGTATACACAATTTTCAATAATTACTTCTTACAAAATCAAGTTTAAGAAGAATTTCATCAAACCAACAATACCATATCATTGGGCTTTGTTTCAACCCATACAAAAAAAAATTCGACAAACTTACCTTAGCATTATCTTCTACAAAACCTTCAAGTTGCTCCATGTAGTTTGTCTCTTCAAGGTCTCCATGTAAGACTTTTTTTTACGTCCATCTTTTTCAAATCAAGATTATATTGTTTCCCAAAGGGCATAAGCATCGTTATATAACAATGTCTAACCACATGTGAAAATATTTCATTGTAATCATTCCTTTCCACCTGAGTAAAGCCCTTTTCTACAAGTATTGACTTAAACCTTGATTCTTTAATTCCTGAAATATCTTCCTTCTTCTTGAAGATCTACTTGAATCTAACCATCCTTTGTTTGTTAAATATTCTCATAAGCTCCCAAGTATGATTCATCATCAGTGAACGTATCTCATCATTTACCGCCCTAAACCATATTTAACTATAATTAATGAATCATAAACCTAGCATCAAGTTTGTCTTGATTTATATGTGCAAATGCTAAAACTCTAAAAATATTCAAATTTGAGTAGTTTACCAGCTTCTCACTCCAAACTTACATAATTGTCTTGAATTTTATTCATGTGGATGGACATTTATTTATCAGGTAAGATGTTGTAGTAACAACTTCACCCTAGAAACTCTCTGGTAATTCAACTCCCCACAATATGCACCTTATCCTCTCTAAATTAGTCATATTCATGTGTTCTACGATGCTATTTTATTGAGGTGTGTCAGCATCAATTCTATGCCTCTTAATTCCTTTTTTATCTGCAAAACCCATTAAACTTCTCTGAAACAAACTCCATGACATTGTTAGTTCTTAATACATTCAGTTTAGTTTCCAAGTGCTTTGGTATAAAAGTATACAATTCAATAGATTTTTCAAAGATGTCACTTTTACCCTTTAAAATGCAGACCGATATTGTTCTAGAGAAAGCATCAATTATAAATAGAAAATAAAAACCATGCCCATGAGTTACCACCCTTGTTATCCTCATAGATCAGAGTAAAGATACTCAAAACGTTTACTAGAATTATGCACACCGCTTTCAAACTTCACAAAGTGTTTGTTTGCCTAGTATGCAATCATCACAAAATTCCAGTTATGTAATTTCTCAATTGCTAACAACCATTGCTTAGCAGGTTCAACTAAACCACATTCACTTACATGCCCTAACTCAAATGTCATAGCTTAATTTTGTCAAGAAAGTATTGACTAGCTAATGATGCACGACCACTGACAGTTTTCATCCAAAATATACAACCCACGCATTTTGGGTTGTTGAGCCATTAACAATGCATCTTGCGGTATTTTAACACTCAACGTTTAATTCTAGTTTAGTAGCATAGATCATCAAATATGCTCATGGACAATAAACTATTGCTTAAGTTTTAGAACATACATCACATTACGTAGAAGGATCTCCAAATCATTGAACATTTTCAGTTTCATCGTACCAATACAATGAATTTGGCAAACCTTATTGTTTTCGAGTCGAATGACCCCACCTTTTTTCAACTCCAAAGTCTCAAAATATTATTTCCTTAGAAACCTGTGATAAAAGTATCTTGAGTCCATAACCCAACTCTTCACTATCTCCAAACTTGTTACCACTAATGCTTGAGCACTTTCATAACCATCTTCATCTTAGACAAGCATAATATAAACAAAATACTCTTACTTCCTTTTTTAAAACATTCTTTCTTGAAGTAATCAATTTTATGACAAGTAAAACATTTAAACTTTGACTTCTGAAAACTTTGAAGTTGAATTTAAGTCTCAAATTTAAAAAAAAAAAAAAAAAACGGTTTTAGTAAGGAAAATTTTATTTGTTTTCACAAAGCCAAGAATTATAAATTATTAGCATCTTATATGAAATTAATTACAGAGAAAATATAAATAGACTAAGTTGATGACGATAACTTTTTAATTCTATTAAAATTGAAAATGTAATTTTTTTAGTAATTCAAATACAATTAACTAATAAAAGTTATATAGAAAAAGTGACAAGTGTTGTATCAAAAAAATGAGAAATAAAAAACAATACAGAAAAGAATAAATGGAATATTAGTTAAAGTGTTTTTTTTAATTGTTGTAAATATTTCTTTCATAATGAAAAAATAACAATACAAGTAGAAGTGTTTATGAAATTGAGAAATATGGAATGCATATTAATAATATTTGAACAATCAATGGACTTGTCTCATGGTGAACTCCATTAGAAAATTGTTGATAAAAGAGAGTACAAAACATCCAGGCAATAAGTTCCTTTTTATCCGTATTCACTATTTTATTTGGTTAAATTAAAAGACAACAAAGAGAGATAGTAGTTAGGAAAATATATGGAAATTATGAAAAAGAGTACAACTGAGTTGTTGTGGTATAGTGGTAAGTATTTCCGCCTGTCACGTGGGTGAACCGGGTTCAATCCCCGGCAACGGCGCATTTTTTTTGATTTTTTGATTCTATAATTGGGCCGTTTTATGTTCCTCCTGGGCCTTCTGATTTGTTGGGGCCCCATTCACAACCGTTCAAAAAAATCATGATTGGAACAACCTAAAGAGTAATTTTTCTTACTTTAAATGCAATTCATTTAGTTTTACAAAATAAAATTAATCATGTATACCACTGGTTTTCTAAGCAATTAATTGAATGCTTTAAATTTAATTACTTGACTTATTATACATGAATTTTTTTGGTAATATTGTTATGCAAATATTTTAGTCGATATATATTTTATTAAATATTTAACATCAATTCCTTATTACACAAAACATATAGTGAAATTTAACATTAAACAAAACATGGACCAAGTTTAACTATTTGTCAAAAGTGGAGAGATTTAGTTTGGGAGATTATTTATTTAAAATTTTAACTTAAAATAAGGAATTGTTGTTAAATATTTAATAAAATATTTTGACACATGTTTTGAACTGTTATAATAAGGAATCCGTGTTAAAATATTTTGTAAATAAGTTTAACTTTCTTTATCTGACGAGGTATTAAATTTTGACACATTAGTTTAATATATATGCATTGAGTTTAAATTAATTTTACATTGACATCCAATCAAAATGCATTGTCTTCAAAATTATATGTCATATTTTTTCTATTAAAAAATTATTATAAATTATAAATCATTTTATAATATTGATGAGTATTAATGTTTATTTTCTTATAACAAATTTGTTTTGGAGAACTTATTATTCAGGCGAATGGAGTATATTATTATTAGCTATTAAAATATATATGTTTTGGAGAAGTTAAAGGTGTAGGTAAATTTGAGTTTTTTTTTTAAACTCGAACTTCTTTATGCCTTGTGTATTTGCATGATAGATGTTAGTTTATAATGGATATCTATTCAAGTTGAAGAAAAAATAAGTTAGAGTGTAAATATTGAGTTAGTTTGACTTTTCTTTACCACAACAATTATTATCTTATGAATATAACGAGAATTGAGTAGTTGTGTGTAGGAATGAAAATAAATAAAGTTTGGGTAGAGTATTATAGTATCCGTCCTCATATATGTAGTTAATAATAATTCTCGTACTCGAACTCATACCTGTTTGGATATCACTAATTACACTCGTCCGCGGAGTCAGGAATTTGGGGTGCAAATTTTTTAAATTAATTATTTAATATTTATTTAAATATTTAAATATTTAAATAATTAAATTTTATTATATTTTTCAAATATAAAGCAATATGTAAATTATTTTATCATTTTTTATTAAAAATGTCATTTTAAATCAGATAAATTTGTTTTTATCAATTGATTATTTTAAAAGAGTACCAATTTTAAAAAGAGGCATAAAAAAATGAATTAATAATCAATTATTGAATACAATTTTCATACATAAATTGATTTCCTTTCCTATCAGTTACTCCCTCCGTCCCAAATTATAAGACATTTTGGGCTTTTCACACAAATTAAGAAACTTAATTATTACTTTACGGAAAAGACAAATTATGTATAACTTTACAGTAATGCCCCTCATAATTATATAGGAGAAAGAAATTAAAAGAGTTGAAAGAATAAATAATAATAAATATTTGAGGGCATATTAGAGAAGATGTCATTTATATTGCATTGGGAATGTAAAGTGACTTATAATTTGGGACAAATTTTTTTGATAAAGTGACTTATAATTTGGGACGGAGGGAGTACATAAGATAGATGGTGTGGTGGAAACATCAATGAATTTGTCCTACTCAATTTTGGATCCGATTTCCAATTTTGTCCTTCCATAATAATAATAATAATAATAATAATAATAATAATAATAATTATTATTATTATTATTATTATTATTATTATAAATAGTTAATTTATAACCAAAAAGTGAATATAATAAACATATGACCGGGTGCAATAATGCAATAATAAACATATGAGTTAATATAATAAACATATGATTAAAGAGGTTTAATAATTCAATATGTTGTGCAGCATTAAATGTGTATGTGGTGCAACATTAAATGACCGGGTGCAATTAGGAAATTTCAGGGGGTTCAAAAATGAAAATATTTGGGTTATTAGCCTCAAATTATAAACTTCAGGGGGGGTCATTTGGATCCCCTCACTATGTGCTGGCTCCGCCACTGCTCATCCCTGTATTCTATGAATATATAAGTGTGTGTATCCGTATATGTTATCCGCATTTTTAATAAAAATAAATATATAAATATATCAAGTATAAAATATAATCTTTTAACTTTTCAAAAACATTAAAAAGTTTTTAAAAAAAATTATTGTTGAATTATGAAATAAATGATCATTTATATATATATATATATATATATATATATATATATATATATATATATATATATATATATATATATATATATATATATATATATATATATATTATACAGGTATGGGACAAGGTGGGTACTAAGGTGTTCATCCCCACACAAATTTCTACTTATTTAAGTGATTAATTACCAGAGTTTGTGCCCGTACCCATTTTTACGAGTTTTTATCTTATTTGTTGTAGGTAATTTTGTGGATGCCCACTAAAAATGAGTCAAATTGTCATCCATAATTATGTGTCATAAGAGAGTTTATATATTTTCTTTTAAAATATTGTAGTTGAGATGATTTGTAATTTTTTCATGCAAAAACTGTAGTTAAAAAAGTTTATAATTTTGTGTTCTTAATTTTTTCATCCAAAAGTTTGTTGATAGGTTTTTAATTTTTTTTTGTAAAAATTGTAATTATATGAGAATTATAATTGTGTCATTGTAAAAAAATTGCATGTTGTGTGATAAAATATTTTTGGTGAGATATTATGGTTGTATGTATGAAGTGACGACCCACAATAAGTTGGTGAATTATATTTTTTTTATTGATTTTTTGTTTATTTTGCTCTTTTGTGGATGAGCTTTCATATGCGTAGAGATTTATTTTTTTTCTTACTTTTTCATTGGTGGCATCATAGTCGGTTGTTCATGTAAGAGATCATTCTTATCTCGAAAGTCTTCCTAATAAGGTGGTGGTCAAATTGCGTGTCTTGTTGAAGTGCTCGTAGCGTGGTAAGAGTGTCAACTGTTAGAAAGCAGTTTTTCTGTCATTTCAGTTGGTGTGACCGATTATCGGATATGTGGTAACCGATTACCCACTGTTCACAGAGAGTCAATGGCTTGGAGTTTTTGTGGTAACCGGTTACTCCAAATATTGTAATCAGTTTCACTGGGCTTTTTTTTGTGTTTTTAGCTTATTTTTAAGTTGTTTTGTATTTTCCCAACCATTTTGTACATGTTGTATAAATAGCCTTTTGTGCTCCCATTTGTGGTTAATGTCAATTATAATTCTCACCCTCAATATCTCTCTCACTATTATTTCTCTCTCAATTTTAAATCCCTAAATTCTAAATTCCACCATTGTTAACTCAATCGAATTGTTCTTTGTTCCAACATTTGGCATCAAGAGCACTGGTTTTGATCCATTAATCTGCTGCAACGATGAATACTGTTTTCAACGATAGAATTCCCACCAACCTACCGTTTCTTGATTCGAAGAATTATGAAAAATGGTCCAAACAAATCAAAGTTCTGTTTGGGTATCAAGAAGTTCTTGAAGTGATCAACAATGGAGTTGCACCACTTGGGGCAGAAGCTACAGATGCTCAGAAGGATACATTCAAGGAAGAGAAGAAGAAAGATTACAAGGCACTCTTCAAAAAAGTTGGCGATTGTGATTTGGCAAAGCAAGCTTGGGAGATCTTGGAAAAGGCTTATGCAGGGGCTGACAAAGCCAAGGTCGTGAGGTTACAAACTCACAAACGTCAATCCGAATTACTTCAAATGAAGGAGAAGGAAACGATAAGTGATTATGTTACAAGAATTACTCGCTTGGTAAAACAAATTAAGTCATGTGGATAAACTACAACGCAGTAGAATGTTGTTTTGAAGATTTTGCGTTCTTTAACACCAAGATTCGACAACATTGTAGTGATGATTGAGGAATCGAAGTACCTTGCGATGATGAGCAAAGAGGAGCTGCAAGACTATCTTGTGGCTCATGAGCAACGAATGGATGAGAGGAATAAAGATAAGGCAGAGGCGGAGATTGCTTTGCAAGCTAGGTTCAACGAGAAGAGTAAAAGATCGAAAGGAAAATGGGCTTCGAGAAGGAAGCAAAATTTCCAGAATTTGGGTGGAAAATATCCACAAAATTTGATGGTTTCGATGGGAGCATCTACAATAGATATGGTTATCAAAGTAACGGTAGAGGCGGAAAACCAAAGGTTGACAAGAGTAAAATTCGGTGTTGGAATTGTCAAAAACTTGGACATTTCTCAAGGGAATGTAGTCCAAAACAGAGGGATTCCCAAGGAGATGAAGCTAAGGTTGCAAAGTAAGAGATAGTCGAGGAGAATATGCTCTTATTAATGATCACACAAGGAGATTGTAGCAGTGGCAAAGGTGCTGGAAATTCTGTAGAAAAATACAGCAAAGTTGCTAAAAATTCTGCGAAAAAATGCCAAAACGACAATGTTATGGTTACTATGCGAGATGGAATCCAATACAACGTTGAGTGGTACTTGGATTCAGGTTGTTCTATGCATAAGACGGGTAAGAAGGATTGGTTTGTGCAAATCAATCAAGCCATGGAAAGCAACACAAGGGTAGTTTTAGCAAGGATGTGGGTCATAGGACCAAGAATCACCTTGAGGTGGTGTCTTCCGATGTATATGGGCCGATGCAAGTTGACACGTTGTGTGGTAATAGATACTTTGTCACTTTTATCTTTGGACTTACCATATTAAAAGAGATGATGAAGTGCTTGATGTTTTCAAGAGGTTTAAATCCATGGTGGAGCGGCAATGTGGTCACAAACTCAAAGTGCTCAAAACGGACGGTGGCGGTGAATATGTTTTGAATGACTTTGGGAAGTTTTGTGACCAATAAGGGATAATGCATGAGGTGGTGCCACCCTATACACCACAACAAAATGGTGTTACCTAGAGAAATGATTGATTGATTATGAACATGGTTCGAAGCACGTTGAATGGAAAGAACTTACCGGAGTAGCTATGGGGAGAAGCGGTTTTTACAGCCACCTATTTGTTGAATAGGTTCCCTACTAAGAAGCTTGATAAGCTGACACCGAAAGAGGTATGGTTCAGATTCAACCCGAATCTAAGCCATTTCAGAGTTTTCGGTTCGATTGCGTATCGACATGTACTGGGTCAACTTAGAAAGAAGTTAGAAGACAAGGGTGAGGAGATGCTATTGGTTAGATATCATTCTACTGGTGGATATAAGTTGTTTGATGCACGAAATCAAAAAATAGTGAGCAGCCGCGATGTGATTTTTGATGAAATAAGGCATGCAGACCCTAGTGTAATCGGTTACACTCAGCCAGTTCATTTTGGTGTAACCGATTACATACAGGAAAAACAACCTCCTAGGTTTATTTTTTCTGATCCAGTCAGTTCCGAAACAGTCGTGCAGCCACCGATCAAGGACCGAAATGAAGAGAATGTTAGACAATCAACAAGGCAAAGGGTGTTTCCTAAAAGACTCCAAGAATGTGAGAGATTCTGAGACAACGAAATCAGTGATGATGCTGATTTCATCCACTTTGCGCTTGTGGTCGAATCCGAACAGGTGAACACGCAAAAGGCTCTAAGCGATCTAAAATGGATTTGTGTAATGAAGGAGGAGCTGGAATCTATTAAAAAAAATGGTACTTGGGATTTGGTTGATTTACCGCTTGGAAAGAAGCCAATTGGTGTTCGATGGGTCTATAAAGTGAAGGCAAATCCCAAAGGCGATGTGATCAAGCATAAAGCTCGATTGGTAGCAAAGGTTTTTTGCAACGTGAAGGTATAGACTTTGAGGAGGTGTTTGCACCTGTGGCTAATCTAGAAACCATCCGATTATTTGTTAGCATTGCGAATAACAACGATTGGGCGATATATCAAATGGACGTCAAATCTGCGTTTTTGAATGGTCCACTTGATGAGGATGTTTATGTTGAGTAGTCACCCAGATTTGTAGTGATGAATCAAGAACTGAAGTTCTACAAATTTCATAAAGCATTGTCTGGTTTCAAACAAGCTCTAAGATCTTGGAACAAACGTATTGATGGCTTTCTAATTGATATTGGCTTTAAGCGGTGTGTCTGAACACATAGTGTATGTGAAAACGGATGTGAATGATGGCATGATCATTCTTTACTTATATGTTGATGATCTATTGATTACCGGCAGCTGTGAGAAGAGCATCTCCAAATTCAAGAGTGAACTTATGGATGAATTTGAGATGACGGACCTTGGTATCATGACATATTTCCTTGGCATAGAGTTTCATAAGTCAAAAACGGGACTGCTCATGCACCAAAGGAGATATACTCTTGAGATTTTGAAGAGGTGTGAAATGGAGCATTGTAATGCGGCCATTACACCATGTGAAGCAAGGTTGCAGCTGTCCAAGAGTGAGGATGAGCAAGATGTGGATCTAACGCAATACAAGAGATTGATTAGATTATTGCGGTATTTGTGCAATACGCGACCAGACTTGGCGCTTAGTGTCGGTATTGCTAGTAGATTCATGGAGAGACTGAAGGTATTTTACTTGGCAGTAGTCAAGAGGATCCTTAGATACGTTAAAGGAAATTTTAACTGCAGAATTTTCTTTCTCGCAACATGTACGGGCCAAAAATGTGATTTACTTGGTTTCACCGATTCCAATTGGTGTGGAGATAAGGATGATAGAAAGTCGCCGGATGGATACACCTTTATGTTCGGTATGACACCAATCTCTTGGTGTTGGAAGATGGAACTGGTGGTAGCACTCCTGTCTTGTGAGGCTGAGTATATTGCGGCATCATTATGTGTGTGTCAAGCTATGTGGCTCATGAATCTATTGAAAGAGTTGGGTAGCAATGTGGGTGAAGCTACCACATTTCTTGTTGATAATGTTTCTGTGATACACCTTGCGAAGAGTCCGATTCCACACAGAAGAAGCAAGCATATAAATATGTTGTTTCATTATTTGAGAGAGCTAGTGAGTGAAGGAAAGCTAAGATTAGGATATTGTCGAAGCAAAGACCAATTGGCGGATTTGTTGACTAAGGGAGTAACAAATGAAGTGCTCAAGAGGTGGAAGATGAGTTTGAGCATGGTGGACTTGGACCAACTGAAATAAGGTGGTATGTTAGAAAATAATTTTTCTGTCATTTCAGTTTATGTAATCGGTTGCCGGATATCTGGTAACCGGTTACCCACTGTTCACAGAGAGTCAGTGGCTTGGAGGTTTTGTGGTAACCGGTTACTCCAAATATGATAACCGGTTACACTGGGTATTTTTTGTATTTTTAGTTTATTTTTTATGTTGTTTTGTATTTTCCCAATCATTTTGTACATGTTGTATAAATAGTCTTTTGTGCTCCCATTTGTGGTTAGTGTCAATTATGATTCTCACCCTCAATATCTCTTTCACTATTATTTCTCTCTCAATTTCAAATCCCTAAATTTTGAATTCCACCATTGTTAATCCAATCGAGTTATTCTTTGTTCCAACATCAACGACGATACAAGTATGTGTAAATGAAAGAGTTTCTTGAAGAAAAGCATATAAGTGGGTGAACTCACACGCAAGGGTTAGGATTAATAAGGAAAAACAATGAAAAAACAACTGAAACCCTATTAGGGTTCACAAAGGAAGAGAAAAGAGGAAGAAGAATAGAGAGTTGGTTAAATCTGTTTTACTATTCACTTTCTCAATAGGGTTCAAAGATTACAAGTGAATACCAATAATTAACCTCTCTTTCAACCTAATAAGGTTTTGTCACACATTAGGAAGAGAGACTAGTATGCTACTTATAATAAACCTAACATACTAAACTAATGGGTTTTTTAACAATTACCCATTACAAGCAAACTTAGGGTACAAGCTAAGTTAAACAATTGGATCCATAACACAAAGCCCAATTCGATCTCCTACATACTAGAACACAATTCGACTACAGCATGTAGGTCTTCAACAACAGCATGTGAGCGGACTTCGACGGCATGCTAAAACTAGAGTTCGATCCAATATCTCACAAATCTCCACCTTGGATCTAACTCTATATACTCAAGAAATAAACTAGCTTTCTTCATGCAGCTTTATCAACTGCATACAGTGGAAAAACTTGCAACTGGACAACATTTTCATGATCATATCAGCAGCATTATGAATTGCCGAAACCTTCAGCACTTGGACTTTTTCACGCTCGATTACCCCTCTGACGAAATGCAACCTCGCATCAATGTGCTTGGTTCACTCATGATAGGCTAAATTCTTGGACAGGTGTATTGCACTTTGACTATCACATTTAACAGTGATAACTGGACCTTGAAGTTTCAGCTCCTTTGCAAAATCTTCAAGCCACAATGCTTCCTTTACAGCTTTAGTTAGGGAGATATATTCCGCTCCAGTGGTTGATAAGGCAACAACCTTCTGAAGTGTTGCTTTCCAACTAATTGTTGTCCCAAACATAGTGAACACATATCCAGAAATAGATTCTCTAGAATCCATACAATCTGCATAATCAGAGTCGACATATCCTTCGATTGCTGCTTTACTATCTTCACCCAAGGCTCCACCATAAATTAGGACTCTATTCAGAGACCCATTTATGTACCTTAAAATCCACTTCAATGCTTGCCAGTGAGCCTTTCCAGGATTCGTCATGTACCTGCTTACAAGACTTACTACATATGCTATGTCAGGTCTAGTACAAACCATAGCATACATCAAAGAACCCACCATATTAGCATATGGAATGATATTCATATAAGCTCTTTCGACATCAGTACTGGGACACTGATGTATACTCAGCTTGAATTGAAGGTTTGTCAAAGTCACAATAGGCTTTGAATTTGACATACCATACTTTTCGAGAATCTTTCTTAGGTATGCCTCTTGAGATAAGCATAATTTCGACTACTTTCTATCTCTTCGGATGTCAATCCCAAGAATCCTGGACACAGCTCCTAGATCCTTCATGTCGAACTCCTTATTAAGTTCAGCCTTCACCCTCATTACATCTTCGACATTGTTGCTTGCTATTAGAATATCATCCACATAAAGCAACAAAATAACAAATAAATTACCAGGTCGAAATCTGAAGTAAACATAGTGGTCGAACTGATTTCTAATGAAACTTATGTGTGCCATGAACTTGTCAAATCTCCTATTCCACTGTCGAGGAGATTATTTCAGTCCATATAAAGATTTATTCAGTTTGCACACATAATCTTCCTTCCCCTTTTCGACATACCCTTCAGGTTGCCTCATCAGAATTGTTTCATCTAGATCACCTTACAAGAACGCAGTCTTCACATCCATCTGTTCCAGTTCAAGGTCGAACTGTGCCACCATGGCAAGCAACATTCTAATGGACCTGTGCTTCACAGCAGGAGAGAACACATCATTGAAGTCGACACCTTCTTTCTGAGTGAACCCCCTAGCGACCACTCTTGCCTTGTATCTATTCGACGCCACTCCTTCGATTTCTTCCTTAACTTTGAAAATCCATTTACAGCTGACTAACATGGCTCCAGCAGGTTTCTTGATCAGTTCCCATGTGTTGTTATCATGAAGAGATTTCATCTCATCATCCATGGCCTTCATCCATTCAGTCTTCTTTCGACCCGTCATAACTTCCTTATAGTCTCTAGGTTCTTCGTCGAGAACCTCACTTGCAGAGATTAAGGCATAAGTTATAAGATATGCATACCCAAGTCTTTGAGGTGGCTTGATGAATCTCCTCGACCTGTCTCTTGCTAGCAGGTATTCATTATCAGTCTCCTCACCTTCGACAACATCTTCTGCTTCTTCTTCGACTTCATTTGGGATACGCAATTCAGCATCAACATGCCCCACCTCAACAGAAATCTCTCCTTGTTCCAGCTCTTCGTTAGCATCATCAGTTTTCTTGAAAGTCGTCTAAGCTTCATTGAAAACTACATCTCGACTGGTGATACACCTCCTATGACCTGGCTCTAGGCACCATGGCCTATAAGCTTTGACTCCTTCAGGGTATCCCATGAACATGCATTTCAGAGCTCTAGGTTCGACCTTGTTTTGCCTAATGTGAGTATAGGCCACACAGCCAAATACTCTCAGTCTGTCAAGACTAGGTGGATGTCCCGACCAGACTTCTTCAGGTGTTTTCATATCTAATGCAGTCGAAGGACATCTGTTTATCAGATAAGCTGCTGTCGAAACAGCCTCCGCCTAAAACACCTTATTCAATCCAGCACTAACCAACATGTATCTAACCCTTTCAAGGATTGTTCGATTGAATCTCTCAGCTAGGCCATTTTGTTTAAGAGTACCTGCTACAGTCTTATGCCTTTGCAATCCCAGGCTCAACACAGTAAATTTCGAACGCTTCATTGCAGAACTCAAGGCCATTGTCGGTTCTCAACCTCTTAACCTTTCTGCCAGTTTGAGTTTCGACCAGAACCTTCTAACTTTTGAAATTCTCAAAAGTTTCATCCTTCGTCTTCTGAATGAATACCCATAACTTTCTGGAATAGTCATCAACGATGGATAGAAAATACCTTGCACCTGAGTGTGAAGGATTCCTTGAAGGCCCCCAAAGATCAGCATGAATGTAATCTAGGTATCCATGTGTTCTTTGCTTGCCTTTGTTAAACTTTGCCCTATAGGATTTACCAAATATGTCCAATTTCTCGACTTTGTCACCACCTAGCAGGTTCTGCTTCCCCAATTCGACCAGGCCTCTTTTACTGACATGGCCCAATCTCATGTGCCATAATTCTGTCTTCGACACAGGTTTCATGGATGCAATATTTGTCGAACCACTTACAACCTCAGCCTCAAGGGTGTACAAGCCTTGTTTCTTCATGCCTCTCAAGACTTCCTTCGACCCCTTCATGACTCTTAGGATACTTTTCTCTCCTTGGAAAACATATCCCTTCCTGTCGAATTCACCAAGAGAAATTAAATTTCTCTTCAAATCAGGTACATACCTTACTTCAGTCAATAACCTTATTGACTCATCATGGAGCTTGAATCTCACAGATCCAATACCTGCAATTTTGCAGGATTTGTTGTTTCCCAGAAGCACCGATCCATCATCTTGATCACATAGCTCCTCGAACAATTATCTGTTTGGAGTCATGTGCCAAGTGCAACCTGAATTCATAATCCACTATTTTTTTGAGTCGCCGCTTGAAACTACAAGGACATCAGATGAGTCGAAGTCATCTTGAACAATGGTTGTGTTGCCATTATCCTTACCTCCATAATCTTTTAGGCGTTCAGGGAACACCTTTCTTGTGTGACCCTCCTTCTTACAGTGATAACATCGAATACCAGATGCTTCGCTACTATAAGACTTCTGCTGACTTTTACCTTTCTTCTTGTCGAACTTACCATCCTTTCGCAAGAATTTTCCCTTAACGGCCAAACCTTCACCAACCGTCAAAGGTTTATGCTCTTTTCGTTCGTTCAGGTCCTTAGAATACAAGGCTGATTGAACTTCTTCAAAGCTCAAGGACTCCCATCCATACAAGAGAGTTTCTTTGAAGTGAGCATGTGTTCTGGGAAAAGAACACAACAGCAACAGTGCTTGATCTTTGTCATCGATCTTCACATCAATATTTTCAAGATCAAGAATCAGCTTGTTGAACATATCCAACTGCTCATCCAAAACTTTGTCTTCACTCATCTTGAATGAATACAAAACTTGTTTCAGGTAGAGTCGATTCACCAGAGATTTGGTCATGTACAAACTTTCAAGTTTCAACCATAACCCCGATGTCGTAGTCTCCTTTGATACCTGTCGAATAACCTTATCACCAAGGCTCAATAATATTGCGCTCTGGGCTTTCTCTATCATGGTCGTCTTTTCTTTTATCGTTAACGCAGCATCCATGGTTGCCTCTCTTTTCAACGCTTCCAAACAACCCTGCTGAACCAGTAGGGCTTTCATCTTCAAGCGCCATAGACCGAAATCGTTCACACCGGTGAACTTTTCAATCTCATACTTTGTAAAAGGCATCTTCTCCACGCTCACCGCACCAATTTGTTGTGAAAAACGATACCTTGAAACAAAATATTAACGATTTCTTTATGGGTAAGAAACACGCAAGGGTTATGGTTAACAAGGAAAAACAACTGAAACCCTATTAGGGTTCACAAAGGTAGAGAAAAGAGGAAGAAGAATGAAGAGTTGGTTAAATTTGTTTTACTATTCACTTTCTCAATAAGGTTCAAAGATTACAAGTGAATACCAACAATTAACCTCTCTCAACCTAATAAGGTTTTGTCACACATTAGGAAGAGAGACTAGTATGCTATTTATAATAAACCTAACATACTAAACTAATGAGCTTTTTAACAATTACCCATTACAAGCTAACTTAAGGTACAAGCTAACTTAAACAATTGGATCCATAACACAAGGCCCAATTCGATCTCCTACATACTAGAACACAATTCGACTACAGCATGTAGGTCTTCGACAACATGTGAGCAGACTTCGACGGTATGCTAAAACTAGAGTTCGATCTAATATCAACAAGACTGATGTGATATAAGTGAGTTAGAAGTTTCAAATTATATAGAAAACTGGAGGTTAAGTGTTTTATAAGTGAGAAGACTAATAAACTTAATGTCTAAAAGTTTTTGGTGAATATGTGATGTCTCTTTCACTTGTGTGGCTGCTCTCGTTAATGCAATTGAGATGTTAAAAGAATGTTACATATTTGATATACAAGGTTGCAGGTTTGAATTTTTCATTATTCACTTCATTGTATTTTGTTTGTGACTTTAGACACCAGGATCTTTAAAAAAATTGAAGATAAATTTGAGGTTAAAACAACTCGAATTCAACAAGTTTCTTAATATTATAAAAGCTATAAAACTATGACAAATAAATTAATATTTATGTTTGTACCTAAAAATAATTAAAATGTCAGCTAAAATATGTAGACTGGTGATTAATAGACCGATGAAATACTCTTAATTGATTGCAAACAAGTCGAATATAAGCATAGTCAAACAAGAGACTACCAAATATTTGTCGAGTATACTTGGGTCAATTTAAGTTCAATCAAATATGGTCATGTTAAGCATTATGATCATAGTCAAAGTAGTTAAGCATTATGATCATGTTAGGTGCTAATACAGCCACTAACTAGAGAGGGAAAAGATTATGCGACCAAGACATTAGAGATTGTTCTCCCTTAATGTAATTGTTTGAAGAAAAGAGAATCATTGACAGAGACAAGAGTGTAAATTTTCTCCCAAAAGAGTGACATTTTTTAGTGTCAATATTGCATGTCCATGCAAATTTGCTAATGCATTTATCCAAACTACTCAAAATGATCATTGGTCACTCATAAGATTGTTGAAATAAAAAATAAAATAAAAAATAGACTATTATATGTTAAAGGAAAAAGACCAATATTATACTTATCAAGTTTGTTATACTATGTACGGAGTCAAAGCATATCAAGTTTGTATTTTCTTTCAGTTGCATCTCTGATTTTCTTTAAATTCAGCTAATCTGAATATAGTCTTGTTTTATATTTTACTTCGATGGAATAAATACAAAAACAAATAAACACTAAAACCTTGGCATTGTACCTGAGAATACGGGTTGAGATGGTAAAGATCTCTTCCAACTAACCAAATGTACTGGATTCGAACTCAGTCTAGGGCATACAGCAGTAATAAATCTCTTGTGAAAGAGTTTTGCCGTCAAGATACCAGATTTATAGAAGGAATAACTATTAATCGTCAAAACAGTAACAAACAAGACAGAAAAAAAAAAGATAATTTTACATTGTTAGGTATATGCAGTTTAATAAATCGAAACAAGAGCTAGGTCCCTGCAATGCCAACTTTGTTTTCTTTTTCCACAAAACTATACAACTTTGTTTTCTTTTTCCACAAATCTCGTGTTTTTTTTTTAACTTTTAACACGTGGTCTCTCCAACCTGTCCAGTGATAATACTCCATCGATCACCAGTAGTCCAGACTGATTATCAAAAAGAAAATTTATTGTTAAGCAATATCAACGGTAAAAGAGAAGGATAAATGTAGTTTTTGGTATGATAAATTTACCCTTTGAGGTTTGCTCAATCCAAGGGCCATTCATTACATTCAATATACTGCATGCCTCACTATATTGCAGATCTGGTAACAACTTTGGGGTAAGCAAGAAACACCTGCATAAGATTAATGGTCATTTACACGTTAGAAACAAACAAATGAGGTAACAAAGCACATTAGTGATTCGCAAATCTGCAAAGATCAACCTAACTTTCCTAGTATGCAAACATCACATTCAAAATCGATGGCATTGCATATTGCTCTTATAAATACTATGCATAATTAACCGAGTGTTTCTCTTCCAGCTAATGTGGCACAAGCCCATTAATATAAATATAGCCCATGTTTGTCGTCTATTTGTTCAATAGTCTTAAGAAATTAAAGCAATATTTGACTCACTGAATTAGATAAATAATGTGTGTATTCATTTAACCAATGAATTGAAAAGATCAGGGAATATTCGTTAGTGCTCACTGTGGTGTATTTGGTTTGCTTGCTGCTCTCACTAATTGCTGAAACATCTTCCTCTCATTTATTGGGTCCATCCCTGATAAAAATAGAGTAAACAAAGATCTTTTGAGTTCTGAGTGCAGTTAATCCAGAAAGAAAGAATTTATTTCAAAGAATAAACCAACCTTGGTTGATCAAGAATTTATTTCAAAGAATAACAAACCTTGGTTGATCTCATCAACAACTCTAAATGGGCAGTTTGTAAGATCTTGAAGGGAAACAAGATAAACAATGGTTGAAACTGATCTTTCCTGAAAAACCAAATTAAAGGTTAATTTGTTAGAGGGGCAGAGCACAAATGCGCTAATAAGAAAACAATCCTATGTAGTACCCCTCCAGATTGATGATGAGCACTGAGAACTTCCAGCTGTCCATTTTCCCTGAAAAAAATAAAAAATACTCAGTATGAAACAAATAAAAGAGGAGCAGGGGTGTAAGGTGTGGGAGTATATATAATATAAAGAAATTCCTTTGGTACCCTATGTTTTTATTACAGTAATGGCGCCCTTAAAAAAGTAGAAACACGAAAATTTAGTTCAAACATAATATAAATACCACAAATTATGATCAGAATCAAGATAATGAAATTTTAGCATTATTTAAAAGTTCAAATTAGATTAACCATAACAGTCTGACAGAAACCAACAACTGCGTAGTAGTTGTAGGTTGGGTTTCCCTCTTAAAATTGAAGTTGACTGGTAACTAAAAGTTAAATCAACCATTAATAAAAATGAATAGTGACCCTGTGAAAGCACATTCTTATTAAAGGAATAAAAATAACTGGTTCAGAACAACCGTCACCTGAATTTGACTTTTATATGTATTCCAAATTGATCAAAGTCCATGTCATGCTCGTCTGAGAAGTGGAGAAACTTGGGTGAGGATGCAAATATTAGAAGACCAAATAAAAATAATTTCAGCTACGATTTCACATACCTAGTGAAACCTCTCCGGCAACAGCCATCTGTTGAAAATTTCGACTAAAAGTTTCATTTATCTGAGCCACAAGGTTTCTTAGTGTTGGAAGCCATTTTCCCTGCAAAAACAGCTTAAAGATTTCAGTTTTTCTCAAGAACCAGAAACATGACAAAAAAAGAGCATGCATACCTACAAATCACATTATGTTTTAGGAACCCAAGAATTGAATTCCAAAGAAACGACAATTTTATTAAATATGATAAAATATCTCCTCAGGGTTTTCTCCTTTACAATAGAAAAGACTCTATTCATAATTACATTATTCAAAGATGCTCTCTATCCTTTGTGTTCTCCTATATTTATACAAATAGCACTATAACAACCTCAACTAAGTAACTAACTACTCAGACAACTCTTAACTACTTTATGCTTTGAAATGGAGACATGTCATATTTCAGGTGTAATCCCAAATTCATAAGATAAATGTGATCACATTCTTTAACCCTGACGTAAAAGATTAACTCTTCAAATCCTGTGGTTTTTGAAATAGCATTAATACTACTTCAGCTACATGCTAACAACTCAAGACTTCAATACTGACTCCTCCTGTCTTACCAGTTCTAAAGACTTTATCATGAAGAACTGGCAAGCTTTTAATAGGATTGATCAAACTATTTCATAGTACTACAACTGCATAGTTCCACCAATCCATTTTGGACCTCTTCTCCCTTTCTCTCTTTCTTACCTAGAGAAAAAATAGCTACAAACATTACAAATGTATATGCAAGCATTCTCATGTTCTGCAAAACACCTAAAAATAAATTTGTGTTTGTTCTTTGCGTTTCTCTTTTTTTACCATTCCAAACACATCCAATTAAAAGTGATTACTAGGAACTTTTCTAATATATAATTTTGCATTCAGATATAAATGCAAAAAAAAAAGCTTTGTTAAAGAATTTGTTCCAATGAAATCTATACTATCTAATAACATTGAGTCATTCACACACACAAAAAAAAATTGAAAAAGCTTAGATATGAGGAAAATTTTCAGAAGTAATCCAAAATATTAGTGAGTGCATATGAAAAAAGATGACAGGGTACTGCATATGAGTTACTAGAAGCGTTCTCTACATCATAATATTCTAGTTATGTAAAGAAATACTTATCAGACCTTAATGTTATCCAACTCAGCTAGACACTTTCTAGATTCCTTCTTGTCTGCATCAAGTTTTTTTGTAAGATCTTCTATCTGTAAAGTCACTGTAAATTTAGATACTACTAATATGAAATAACCCATATTGTTCCAAAAATTACAACAATTAAGAGTACCTGTCTTTGACGATCCTCATATTGTTCCAATATGTTAGGATTGACAAATAGGATTGAATTAGCTTGAGAAATTGTAGCTTGGATAGCTGCTTCCAACTCCTCAATTGTAGTAGGCATCTACATGAACAAACGTAAATGCTTTCAGAGTTCTCATTGACTTAAAGTCACATTTAAGTCATCAAGCATGCAAAAAGCAAAAGATATTGTCAAGTCAAGAAAGCATTATCTTCTGGATGATGTTGGTGATTGCAACGTCAATATTTAAGACAAGAAAAGGAATTTATACAACAATTGAATATTTTATACAAACCTCAAGAAATTCCTTCTCAAGGTTAGGTGTAAGTCGGGCAACTGATTTAGCATAGTTCAATAACTCTGTAAGCTTCTGTCTACATTCATCAGCCTCTTTCTTAGCTGCAAAAACAAAAGTTAGGAAAATACTTGCGTCTTCCAACAACAAAAGATTAAAATCAAAATAGCATCTCACAGTTATTAAAGTGCAATGATGCTTGCAGAGCAAAATTTTCATGCTGCTTCAAATTGGCCTCCATTTCTCCAATCTAAAGAAAATTTAAAATGTATACATGAGAGAGGAAGAGAGGGAGAATGAGAAAGAGAATAAACATATAAACGAAATACTCACACAAGATTCTACATAATACATATTGTTAAGAGTCCTATATTAGATGAGATGTGGCCTGAAAATGTGTTTATATGTGGGAAAATCTGGGAACATCTCTCACCTTACTATTCAGTAGCATATAAAATTAGCTGTGCTACTTGAACTCTTTATACCGTGTCAAGAAAAAAAATGGCATTCCCCTAACGGAAACTCGCATATTGTATTTTAGGAAATACAAAGATTGGGTGAAAAAAGATTGGATTCAGCCACCGCCAAGGCTAACCCTAGTTTATTTTTCAATTATCTGTTGGGCGTCCAACGCAAACGAAACTATAGTCTGGTCCCAAATGTTAGATTAATTATTTAATTAATCAAAAATGGATTGACATAATCAATTATAAATTAATTATAGTATGATCAATTGTTATTAAACACAAATTATTGATGAAATATTTGATTGAATTTTGTGCCTGAATAGACCGTGATGGGTTAGACCATTCAGTTAAGTCTAATTAGAGGTCTCTGCCATCAGTCGTTTAGTTATTTAAGCATTGTCCCATTAGACAATTAACATACTCTGAAAACCCTAGATGGCAATGAGGGCAATAATCCTCTCATACTCACTCTTCGGATGTTAGTCTCTCCAATCCTACAAGATACACCATTCTTACTATTCTTGATTATCCTATAATATTTTATAATATGTTATAATTTGTATATATCGGTTATCAACTTAATTTATTATAAATCCTTCACCAAAACCCTAGTTGTCTCACGGTGTTGTCTTGCTGATAGTCCAACGTACACGGCCCTACAGCCCCACACATATCACGACAGCCTCACCATTAGATTCACCCGAGTCAGATCCACTATTTACCAAAGCACCGTCATCAAACATTGTCTCTTGTGCTCTCACGCGCCTCCAACAACCTCTGTTTTCACCCACGAGCCACTGTCAACAAGCGCACGTGCAAGTGTGTGCGGTGTCCAAACTTACTCAACTCAAAAGCTTTCTCAAAGAAGAAAAGGTTTCCTATGCCTTTATAATAACAATGTTGGTCATATCTCTAATCAATGAGGGATACCAAAACACCCCCTTAGACCTAATAGTGAAAATCCAAACTATCGATAAGCTGGTCAAAAAATAACAAAGGTCCTAACAAATCCTAGCCGACTTAATTGTGGTTCCTTTTCCAAAACTCCTATGAAAGTTTTATCCTTGTTCTATCCTAATGTGTCCACCTCTAGCAGCCTCACTCTTAGAATATTTGGGTGTACATCATTCGCCCATATTCATAATAAAGGTAGAGGGAAACTTGATCCTAGAGCCTTAAAGTGCGTCTTCATCGGATATTCTTCCACACAAAAGGGTTACAGATGTTATCATCCACCATCTCATAAATTGTCTCTAGAGATGTCACTTTCCATGAACAAGAAAATTATTTCGTTGAATCTCATCTCGAACTAGAAGTTGAGGTTGAAACTAGTCGTGACAATATTGGAATTTGATTTTGAAAAAGATGAGAATGTTGAAGCTGATGTAAGATATGAAAAGAATTTAGTGTATACAAGAAAGATCATTCATGAATCTACTCATATCCAAGAGTCTGTTCCGACATTACATGAGATAAATTCTGTTAGCCCTTCAAACTCTAATGATTCAATTTCTGAATTTTCTCATGAACAAGATCCATAATCCAACTCAACACCACCACTACCATCACACTATAAAGATTTAAATCTTCTAATTGCCTTTAGGAAAGAGGCCAGAAACTGTACCAAAAAGCCAATTTACCCTTTATCCAATTACCTAAGCTTTGAACACGTTTCAGCTACCCACAAAGCCTTTCTCACAAATTTAAACAATATAACTATACCTACCTCTCTATTTGAGGCATTGTCTGATAGGAAATGAAAACAAGCCATGGATTTGAAAATGGAGGCACTAGATAAGAACAATATTTGGGAATTGGTTTCTCTACCAAATGGAAAGAAACGTTTAGGGTGCAAATGGGTATACATTGTTAAATACAAGGAAAATGTGCCTATAAAGAGTCACAAGGCAAGAATGGTAGCCAAAGGATTCACTCAAACTTATAGGATAAATTATTCAGACATTTTCTCCAATTGCAAAAATGAATATTGTCAGGGTGATATTATCTCTGGCAGCTAATTACAATTGAAACTTAAACCAATTTGATGTGAAAAATACATTTCTTCATGGTGAACTTGAAGAAGAAATCTACATGGATGTACCTCTTGAATTTCGTGAACATACTACTACTACCACTGTGTGCAAGTTAAGAAAATCTTTATATAGGTTAAAGCAATCTCCACGAGCATGGTTTGGAAGATTCACTAAAGTTAAGGAATTTGAGATTAAGACTTTGGGAAAACTAAAATACTTTATGGGAACTGAAGTTGCCCACTCTAAAAAAGGAATTTCCATATCTCAACAAAAATACAAGAGACAGGCAAAACAACATGCAACCCTGCAAATACACCAGTTGATCCAACTGTAAAGTTGGGAAGCGCAAAAGAAGATATTGCGGTTGATAAGGAAATGTATCAGAGATTAGTCGGAAAACTTATATACCTCTCACATACTAAACCTGATGTTGTTTTTGTTGTTAGCTTAGTCAGTCAATTCATGCACCGACCAAAAGAGATTCATTTATAAGTTGCGCTCCAAATTGTACAATATTTGAAAGGAATACCTGGTATAGGAATTTTATTTGAAAGAAATGGGAGTGTGGGTCTTGAAGCATATACCGATGTTGATTATGCAGGGTCAATTGTAGATAGGAGATCAACTACAGTGAAAATCTTGTGACGTGGAAGTAAAAAACAAAGTGTAGTATCAAGATCTAGTGCTGAAGCAGAGTTCAGGACAATTGCACAAGGGATATGTGAATTACTATGGCTGAAATTGATTTTAGAAGACTTGAGGATAAAGTGTGATGAAACCAATGAGACTTTATTGTGATAATAAGTTTGCTATTAACATAGCCCATAATCCAGTGCAACATAATAGAACCAAACATATTAAAGTTGACAGATATTTCATAAAAGAAAAATTAGAGAGTGGTCTTATTTGAACTCCACATGTGTTCTCCCAAGGCAATCTTGCAGATCTTCTAACAAAAGGGTTGAACAACAATAATTTTGAAAGAATTATTTCCAAGCTCAAAATGATAAATATATATTCACTGGCTTAAGGGGGAGTGTTATAAATAGTAGTTTTATTATTGTTATTTTAATATTACTTATTATTATTATTTTAATATTATTAGTAATATATGTTTGGGTATTTAGTAAGGATCATTAGGTCAGAATACTTTAATTAAAGAGAATAGTGCTTGTTTATTCATTATCATCAATAATATTTAGATTTGAACACCTAATTAAAAATGTAAAATGGGCTATGATACCATGTTAGAATTTATACCAGACCAAAGTGAACCCAAAAACTAGCTTGAGATAGGATTGCACAAGCCTTTATAAGGAATATTTTGACCATATCTCTAGTCGATGTGGAATCTCATCACACCACCTCTCAACCAAAATAATGAAGTGTGGACAAATGGGAATTGCCCAATAACAGAGATGTCAATACCCGGACAGTGATTTGGTATGAATAATGATTATAAGTGGGGAAACCCTCGCCACAAGAGCTAGCTTTAGGGTTGAGCTAAACCCAATCCACATTCTAAGAATTACTAACCCTAATGTTCATGGCAAAAAAAGGAATGCATATATAATAAATATTCCTTTATGAGTTTGATAATGTTGATGTTACATGGTTTAAATTTAATAACATATTGTTTATCTTTCACGTCTCAGTTAAGCTAGATGCAAAATTTACACATAAAGAGACCTACTACTACTACTACAAACAACTAAGCTTTATCACACTAAGTGGAGTCGGTTACATGGATCAACTTTCGCCATAATATTCTATTGAGGAACATGCTTCTATCAAAATCATTTATCTCGAAATCTTTCTTAATAATTTCTCTAATAGTCTTTCTAGGTCTTCCTCTTCCTCTAATTGTATGCCTTCTCTCCATCTAGTCTATCCTCCTTACTACAGAATCTACATGTCTTCTCTCTACATGCACAAATCATCTAAATCTATTTTCCAACCTCTTTTCCACTATAGGCACTACCTCAACACTCTCTCTAATATTTTTATTTTAAATTTTTATCCTATCGAGTCTTACCACACATCCACCGCAACATCCTCATCTCTGCTACATTTACTTTATTCACGTGTTGATTCTTAATCGCCCAACATTTTGTCTCGTACAAAATCACAGGTCTTATCACAGCCAGATAAAACTTTCCCTTCAACTTGAACGGTACCTTTGCATCACATAAAACATTTGATGCCCTTCTCCATTTCAACCACCCAGCTTGAATTCAATGGTTTACATCTCCTTCACTTTCTCCGTCATTTTATATTACAGACCTAAGATATATAAACCGTGTGACTTGAGGGATAATATGGTCTCCAACTTTCACCTCTAAGTTAGAAACACTTCTTCTTTTGTTGAACTTACATTTCATATACTCCATCTTACTTCTGTTAAGGTTAAAATCATGTGTTTCCAAAGCTTGTCTCCAAATTTCCAACCTCTCATTTAAATCCTCCTTCGACTTTTCAAGAAGGACTATATCATCCGCCAAAAACATGCATCTCAGTACTAGTTCTTGGATGTGTTCCATGAATACATCCAAAATTAAGGTAAAAAATCATAGAAAGCAAAAACAAGAGGACACAGACGAGGCATTTAGAGAACAAACTCAGGGACGAGTCATTTTGAGAACGAACTGTAAAGATATATGACTTAATTTCATCAGCAATCTAGAATAGTAGATTTTCTACTTATCTATATAAAACCTGAAGATTAAAGCAGCTAGGGGCAACTACCATCTTGATATGTATTTTATTTGAAACCTGAACTAGTAAATCTTCTACTTTTTCTATTTGATATGTATTTATAACTTGGTACTTAGAAATTGAAAAATAGTTGATAAACTAGCTCCTATGTATGATAATAATAGTCAGTTATGTTTATTTTGTGCCAGTATGACAGCATAACTGTTATGTGATTACCTTTGCTTCGAATTCAATGAAAGCCATTCGCTGTTCAACTAAACTTCTTTTGCAATCCACAGCTTCAACAATAAGATTCTGTCAATTGGCCAAAAATCAAAAGCAAAAATTACATTTATCTCAACCTAGCGGAGCTCAAACCCACAATAAGCTAGATACAAGCTTTGTCATACCCACAATAAGCTAGATACAAGCTTTGTCATGCTCAACAAAGCCAACCATAAGCTAGAGTTTCATTTAACATGATATTGAGCAGTAAAAAGGGCGGAGACAAATCACCTTAATTTTAATTGCATTATGGAATCGCTGAATGTTACATTTTGTTGCTTGATCAACAAGCTTCGCTAACTCGGTATCTAAATCATCCTGCTCCTCCATTGATTTCAGTATCCGTTTCTTTTGTTCTATAGGTCAAAACAAGGTATTTGCTTTATAGTATGAGAGCAAAATGTTAATCTGACTTTTACATATTTTTCAATATAATCGCTTATGCTTACCAATATGCCTAATTATTGCTTGTCGTTTCTTTTGCTCATTCTGTGCTGTATTACTAATGTCCTCCTAAGAGAAATCAAAAAGAATAACAAAATTATGAAATTTAGTACAAAAAAATACTTCAATCACAAATTACTTTAAAATTAAAACTTTCATCAAAAATACATATACCCTTCATTAGGAAAAAATCTCTATACAGGTTTATATCGGTATATTGAATTAATCAATAAAATATTATGTAGCTTACCCTCTGTTTACGAAGATTAGCAGCCTGATTCCTGAAGCTTTTTTCCTCATCTTGAAACTTTTTTATGCTTTCCTCTAAGGAAGCAATTTGTTCTTGAAACTCCCTTTCCTGAGAGTTCAGATTCTCAATGTCCCTCGCATTTGAATCTAAATAGTACAACAAAAGGTAAAAAGAGAGACAATAAGGAACCAGCATTTAAAACCAAATCATATGATCCAAATGTCGGTTCAACATGCTTTTAGAGTGACATACTATTTAGTAGAAGTTGTGGGCGTTGCACTTGTTCGACAACTGCTGAGACATGATTTCCATATCTAGAGTTAGTCCAATGATAGTGATTTTCGGGTGTCCATAAACTAGTAATTCCCAATTTTGGGACCTCATCAGCTTTCTGATCAGTTTCTTTCGATCCAATAAACTGAATTGTAAACATGTAGAAAAGAAATAAATAACACTATAACCAAATAACTGTAATCCTCATCTATAAATATTAGATTGAATTACTTTTTAAAGAGCCCGTAAACTTAAATAACAAATCTACATAGCAGAAGAAGCATACTGAATGATCAAGTTTAAATTGGCTAATCAACACCTCCTTGACAGCAGCAGGAGCGTCAAAAATTTGATCCAAACGGGAGTGGATACCAAGTGCGCGCATCTGGTAAGAATGGTACAACAATGATGAAATATTTAATACTTAAATGGAAATAAAACAATTGTTGAGCTGAACTTACATCAGCCGAAATTTCGGAAGGCCCTCTTTGTTGGCTATCACGACCAGTATAATTTATAACGGGTACATCATAGAACCGTAGGTTGTTAACCAAAAAATCCCGATCACGAGGATCCTGTGTTATGAAAGACTGCGTTTGAATAAAATAAATATATCAGTATGGATGAGATGATACGTATGCCTGTGCAGGAAATGGTGAAGCACGAGAAGTGACTCCTTTTCAATAAGAACTGTATAATTATTATATTTGACCCTTCCACCAAAAGAAAAAGAAATTAAAAATAAGATATTATACAAACCAAAATTTGTCAACGTAACTGGAGATACAGATAGTTTGCATAGGAAAAAAGGATACAATCAAAGAGAAAAATAAATAAAACATTACCATTGTGACGCATTGGGGAAAATTGACAGGGAGTGGAGGGATTATTTCAAATATTGCTTATTGTGTTCAATTTTATTTTAATGGAGGGGATGAGAGTGAATTCCATCATGACATGACTTGATTCTGGCTCCCCTCATTACTGGGGGGATTAGGACTAGGAGGGGAAAGATGGGTTTATATAAATTTAAACGCATTGACTAAAAATTCTTGCATAAAATGTAATACGAAAATAAGGACATAAACAGAACATTAGACCTTCCCCTCATATAAAATATCGTCTCTTCCACTCCTCACAATCATAACCAAGCAAAAAGTCTGATTAGATCTCTCACCTCCCTTCCCCTCACATCCCCTGCCCGCCATTAAAATCTTCCTTTGTTTTAACCATAGACCCAACGATATCCACAAACAATAACAGAAAAACAAGATCAGGAATGAAGTGTGGACTAAAAAACCAAAAACTCCAAAATATCTAAATCTAAAAAAAATGTAGCCAGAATTTTCATGGTGTACTAGGGTTGAAAAAAGTTCAGCAGAAATTGCTTTTACAGCAACAAAGAGACCATAAGATGTCTAGGACTACCTTCCAAGTGTAGTAAGCAACTTGACCCTCTAGATATCCAGCATGAGACTGATCTGAGACATTCACCTGTAAATTCACTCAACAATGTAACAACCCAGGTAAGACCAAAAGGCTATAAAAATGTGAGTCTGACGTATATACCTCAACTAAAACTGGACCATAAACCTCCTTGTTGAATTCATGGCGATGCTCTTGGACCCACTTATAAGCTTCAAATATTTTCTCAACCCCTGATCTTTGCAATGCATGCAAACACTTGGTGCTTTTATTATTCATTTCTTTCAACCTGCAAATTTTCCAATAGAGAATTAAACAATAGATTTGCAGAAGTAACCAATCTGAAGAAAACATTATTTATTTCCAAACTTCTACCTCTCTTTACACTTCATCAAGGAGAGCTTTTTATTATGTATTTCTTTTTCTGCTTGTGACTTATTCTGTCTCACTTGATTAGCAGATTCATCCAACTCCAAAATTTCTTCTCTTAATCTATGCTGGTAAGAAAAAAAATCACTTTCATAGTTTTATTGGGGGTGTAAGTACCAAAAATATAAATAAAATATTGCTGAGTATAATATTGGCTAGTAATAAACATTCATCACAGATATTTGGAGTAAGAATAATGGGAATCAAGATGATACTTGGGATTACCATAATTGAATCTAGCCTCTCTTATACCTAATCAATTTTTCATAGTCAGTTAATGCACCTGTAACTTACTGAACAGTGATCAGTTGAAGGTATTTCAAGAGATCCAATGAAGACCAAATGAACGGAGGAGTTGCCAGCTCCAATAGACATCAAGGGGCTAAGTAGGTTCTTGGAATTGACAGATTATTACAACAGTTTGTCAAAGATTATTATTGCTTCACTCACTTGTTAAAGAATAATAGCTTTCATTGGGGAGAGGAAGCAATGAAAGTTTCAAATAATTAAAAAGGGCCTCCCCACCCAAAGCTCTATAGAGCATCCACGTGAGTGATGTTGTGCCAATGTTTTGCACAATAACAAAAGGGGCACAGAAAAATAAGTGTGGAAAGACTAGTGGTAGGTGGCCCTGCAGAGCTTTCGGAGAAGGGTAGCCTAGTGCGAACACCGTAATGAACTGCGGCAAACCCTCATCGGAAAACTATAGATTCTCCAAGTTGGCTGAGATGATGGAACTACCTATGTCGAGCATGCCCAATTTTCAAGTATCATTTGAGATAACTGACACATCTGCAGTTGGCATTGGAGCTGTCCTCGTGACGCCGTCGACTTGTTGCTTCCACTGTGAAAATTAACATGCCAAGCGGAAATTTCCCTCAGAATTGAGAAATGGATTTAAAGTGACCATTGAAACAGGAAGGCCCGGGATAAATATAAAAGCTCTAAGTTAGAAATTAAGAGTGCAAAAAAGTAAAAGAAACTGAGAAAGTTGAATACTAAGAATTCATTATAATTGGTTGAAAGCTGTGAAGCACATTTACACCGTTTTAGGCAAAGTACCGGTACCGGGTATGTACCTGGAACTGGTACGCATGCGGTACATGTATGGTACATACCGAGTCCGTTCCTTCTTTTTTTTTCTTTTTCTTTTCCTGTTTGGTAAGCGCGTTGGTACACGATTGGTACGCAAACCCGGAAAAAATACAAATTTTGTTTCTTTGGTCAGTATAATTTCAGACTTTTTAGGGGGTTTAATTTAAGTTTTTTAATTTATTTATAAAAGTAAAAAGTCAATTCTATATAGTCTTTAACTTTTGGTTGTCTGCGCCGCTCTGCAACTTTTAGGTTTCAGCCTTTGACTTTGAATTATTAACACTTTTCAAGTGTGATTTTTTTATGTTAATGAGCTGATCTTGAGTCTTTTTGAGAAAATTGCTTTTTAATTTTGAAGTTTTGTTATCATTTAAACAATATAATTCTTTCATGATATTTTTTAACAATATACTAATTCTTTTATGTTATTTTTATAATTATATTTTTAAAAAAATATGCTGACTTACTCATACATTAATTTTTCTAAAAATACTGTATTTCATACCCGTACCTACCCGTGCATGTCCCGGGTACATACCCGAACCGGTCCAACACAGCCGCTAAGCTAACAGAGGCTCGGCTCAAAGCGCTATCTCTAAGACTAACAATAACGATTCAGAAATGGCGACAATAGTGGCTGCCAGGTTGTTTAGGTGGGGGAGGTGGCAGGCAGTGAGGGCATTGATGGGAGGTGTAGAGACTGCAACAATGGTGGTTGGCTGAGTTGGATGATGAAAAGCAATAATAAAAATGAGAAAATAAAAACTATAAGTTGTTCTTGTTCTAAAAAATAGAAAATAAGAACAAATTTTTAGAAAAAACAATTATAAAAAAACTAATCAAACAAGTTTTTGTTTTTATTATTAAAAAAATTCAAATCAAACATGCCCTTAATTATATACATATATAAATATAAATATAAATAATATAACCAATGACTACAAGTACACTTACAAGCTCATCTCTGGGAAGTGCATAAGGTTTTAGACTCTCAAGTTCAAGTTCAGCAGCAACAAGTTCCTCCTTAGCTTTTCTAAATTTCTGTTGCTGAGTTTCTTCCTGCCTCCTCAACTCGTCCATCTCTTTGTACTTCCCTTGTTGTTCCACTTCCTATAAATTGATAACAAGGAACTAAAATCACACCAGACTTTAACTTCATGCCAATAGGTTGTAAGATGTACCCACAAGTACAATAACATGAATAATTATTGATTTGATGTGATGGCATGATTGATAATAAAGACTCGGGTTTCAGATCTCACTCAAATAAAAATTATAAAAAATAAAGTATGTCAAGTAAATGGATGAGAAAAATTACCAATTGGTTCTCTTTCTCCATAAGTTCCATTCTTTTCTTGGCATTCTCATTTATTCGGTTGCTGACCTTTTTCCATTTTGCATCTAATGCAGCTTTCTCATCTTTTTGTTTTCTGTTAAAGCATGACAAATTATAATTTCATCATACCATATCTGAACAAAAGGAAGGTGTTTGCCACAGACATATTTGTGACATAGCAATAACAATACAGTTGAGGACAAGAATTCCATTTCAATTTAGCATTGAAGTTCAATATAGGAGATTGGTTGACAATGCATCTGAAGTATTATGGATTCAGTCTTTGTTAACAAAACTACCAGTTTGATTTCAAACTCTAGTACAATATTGTGATAATCTTAGCGCAGTTTCCCTCCCTCATACTCCGGATTCGCATGCTAAAACCAAGCACGTGGAGTTTGAAATTTTCCTCTGAAAGAAAGTCATCACAAAAGTATAATTCTCCAGCATATTCCAGTCAAATCAGACTGTTGATGTACTCACTGAGCCACTTTCTCCTCCCAGGTTTCTCACACATGCAGACAAACTCAAGGCGGTAGACAGGGGCTTACTGGATCAATCACCCTAGGTTTGAAGGGGAAATAATAATAGAATAAAAGATATAGCAGTATTTTCTATTGAATAGAAAAAGATAGTAATAGGACTCAGTATGTCATTACTGAGAACCAAGTCACTTAGGATACATCTTCTATAAATCCTTGATGTTCGTAATTAGAATACTGAATTCTTTTTATGAAATAGTCTTTATTTTCTTTTACTTCACTTGGTTTCTATCAAATAAAACATCGAAAGAAAGAAGAGAAAAGAAATGAAAGAAGATATGATAAACGAAGAGTGAAAAAAGGAAAAGTGAGGTGTTGGATGAATGACCCATGAAGTAATAGGACATGAAGTTCATCTTTAAATGTGAGGCGTATGTTCAAGCATAAACTGCTTATGAAATATATCGGTTAGTGCAACTCTAATATATTTAAGGCTGTTAGAGTGCTGTTAAATGCATAAACTTTCCATAAAAGGTATGAACAATGTTGTTAAATGCCGGTATTGAGGATGGCTGTGGCAGAAATTAGACAAACTTCATACAATGGCACTGGTATTGCAGATTATGATTTTGTTTTATTTAAATCCAGCGGTGAGGCTTATATTAAGCCTCTCCCTGAATATGGAATATGACATGTTTTCTTTCCTGGACTTTGCTTAAAACAGCTAAAATTTTAGAATTATTAATTGAACAACTAATGATGCATTTGACCAAAAGTCAAGACCCCTCCCCCAACTTCAGCCCCTGCTAAAATATAAGCAACTTTCTCGTCTAGCAATTCAAATTCTAAGCAGCTTAAAATTTAAACAACTACTAACATGTAACAAAGTAAGAAAAGACACATACTTAATAGGCTCTTTAACTTCATTTAATAATTTTGCAGCCTTTTCAAACTCTTTTGCAGCGGTCTTTTCTCGCTCCTTAGCTTCACGATACTCTGCCTGCTTCATATCATACTTCAGCCATGGCAATTTCTTTTTCATTGATTCGGCCTACAAAACAGATACAGGCATGTTTTTTTATCTTTTCCTTTAAAAAAATACATTAAGACAATGAATTTTCACTGCAGGAGGAACACAAAACCTCCTAAATGAGAAAAATAAAGGATGAACTAATCATATCAGAAAAAGAATAGACAACACCACAAAGGAGTCTACATTGCTTAGTGTATACAAACATTCAGACAAAGCTTAATAGCAACCTTGGCAAGAAGTTCGTCTCTTTGACGAACACGTTCAACATCCTTCTCTAATTCAGCATTACGTTCCTTCAACTGCTTTAAAGTTCCTTCGTTTTTCTCAAGAGACTGAAACAAAATTAGTAAACAAATCCTGAAGTTATCGAGCAGCTATGATTTAGGAGATTTCTATCATTTCTTAGTAAAGGGTGAACTTACCAGCTCGACATGCTTCAATGCACGACTTTTATCAATTAGTGCACGATGTTGCTCAGGAAGTTGTGGGTCACCAACAGCCTTTTCCGTCTCTTCCAGAAGTTGCACGGGAGTTAACTTTGCAAACTCACATACCCTATCTTGCGGTAAGAACTACCAAAAAGCCAAGTATTAGCCAATCATAGATTTGAGCATCACAATAAACATAACACCTATAGCAATATTCCTCAAAACTAATACATAAAATAACTAAATCACATGAAGCTATGCAACCCAATATAAATACGATGCAGATATAAGGATGTGGGAAATTCCTAAAAAATAAAGATACTATATTGCTAAAGCTACGTTGACACGAAATTATAAAAATATACACATTTATAAATGCAGAATATTCGTAAAGGGACAATGATATTTTACATTTGATGAGTATCTAAGGTCTGGAAATGAAGTTTATACAAGGAGACCAAAAGGAAGTGGAGCCAACATGGGAAGGGGAGGAACCTGGTGGTCTCACGAGTATCTTTACCCCAAATCAAAAGGGAGAGGGGAATATCCTAACAAAATGACACGCTGGCAGTAGACAGGGAAGAGAAGTGTGGGCTTGGAGAGTGTGAATTGGAAGAGAATATATAGAAAGGAGAACAGTGGAGAAAACAGGCTGGATATTGGTTGGACTCTTAAGAGAGCTAGACACTCTGAACTTGCACAAGACCCTCCTAACATCTTTGAATATCAAGGAAATGTTAACTTCTAACTAATCGTTCAAAGCTCAAAACTTGGGGGCTAATTGGCAAAAGGACAACATATGCATTATAATAGAATGTGGGAAACTATAAGTACCATTTACAAGAAGCCGATGCAGGAATTGAAATTAAAAGTGAAACTGAATGTTAGAGTTTGAGCCAACTCTAGACACCATGTTAGAATTTTGACAGAAGAGAAACTGAATGAAATTGCACTGATGAAAATGAATGTTCAACCATGTAAAACTGAACCAACCTAGAGCATTTATAGAGTACTATTGATCTGCAAATTAGTGTAACTGAATAACTGTAACCAACTGAAGTGGGTTCAGTAATACAACACAATAAATAAGTACAAGAATAGTCCAGAGTTAAACTAAGAAACTAAAAGTCTAAATCTGAAAACACTCTAGTCTAATAACATGAAGTATAATGACTGCAGGTCATAAACTTACTTGAGTCAAATTATTTACTTGGATGTTAAACCTCTGAATGGTTTCTGCTACATCCTTTTTGGGCACAACATTTCCTGAAATGAACACATTGACAGATAACATAACTGATCATACTGTTTGAAATTTATCGGTAATAATATTCTACTTTATCTGCAGTTTGCACATGCAACTTTTTTCTCTTGTGCATATTCATATGTACAGAGAAATATTTGGCATATAAAATTGACAGATAAGAGGAAGATCCAAAATTTAAGGCTGAAAGGAAGTTATTTGAAGAATACATATTACGTTTAAGGGAAAGATAAAACACCTAAAGATGTCATGCTCCACTGAACAATAGTTATATTCATCAAGTGATAAAAAAATGCTAACTGTTCAATAAATTTTATATCCTTGTTTTTTTACCAAAACCTTAATAAATCATAAATTACAGGCAATAATTCCTTCATTGTAGATAGACACACCCAATGTTCATGATAACAAGCCAAAGAGATTGTTCCAAAGAAAGATGCCTGTCTATATTGCAATGCATACAAATATACCGTCCCAATTTAGAATTATAATACTTACACCAAAATAAGTGAAACCAACCTAGTAAAATGCAATATGAATCCTTTAAGACATCTCATGTTCATAACATTTAATAAGAAAAATTGGTTGTACTAACTCAGAATGTTTTTTAAAGCAGAGCAATATGCCTTCAGGTAACCAGCATAGTTTTGAATAACATGTCTATTACACTACATCAATAAAAGACTTCACAGTTGCTATCAAAATAATAGTAGCATTCAATAAAATTATGTATCCGAAGTTTTAAAAAACCCACCATTAAAAAACCATTCAGACTTGTTGCTAGTATTTATTTTACGCATAATAGTAATGCGCTCCTCTTTATTGTCCCCTCTCAAAGTAATCTTAATGTGACCAGACTCTTCTCCCCGCTTTACATATGCCCCGATACTTGTGGCTCGCCCAAGCAACTGCAGAAAATGAAGTTGTCATATGAAATGGTTCAAAAATAAAACCTACTGGGGCCTCGTCAAAAAAAAAAACGAAGCATGATACAGTGTGGGAAAACACAAACCAACCTGGGGCTCACCACAGAGGCCAAGAGCAATAGCACATACAAGAGAACTCTTTCCAGAACCATTGGGTCCAATTACAAGATTCAACCGAGGCCCGGGTTTACATTTTAAGTAATCAAATGTCATGAAATTATAAAGCTCGATCTCCAAAATGTTCCCAGGCATATAATCATCATCTCCCCTGAAATAAAGTTAAAATCATCAACTTCATAACCACAAGTTAAGAACAAAAGTTACAACAAACAAAGGCAGAACAGAGAAATTGCAAGGAACGGAAGTAAAAGTTAAGAGCAAGAGCAAAAATTGAGGAACCTGCTGACTTTGGGGCGCTTCGGTGGGCGAGGTTCCGCCATTGCAAGTAGCGGAGATCGACGGTGGGGGAGCTATTTGAAGTTTCAGAAGTGATTGATGAAATTGCTGTCTCTGAACAACCGAGAGTGATTATCATGAACAAATTCACACAGGAATTGAAGATATTCATACAAAATTCATATTGAATGAAAAAAGATGACTTACGAGTAACGAAAGGTTGTTAGAAAACCCTTCGAGGTTTAAGCGATTAGGGTTTGAGATTGTTTAGGACGCAGATGACATTAGTGGGTTTGAGATTGACGAAGATGACATTGCTTAGTTTAATGGGTTTGCGATTGTGATTGCTGTTTCTAGGTTTCTATTGCTTCTGTGGGGGGTTTTTGCGGTTGTGTAGGAGTATCGTTTTAGGTTGAGGTTTTGGTAAAAGAAAATGTGGAAACAAAATATTTTTTGGTGGGAAATAAAAATAATTTTTTGGTTGAAACTATAAATAGGATATTTTATTTTAATGCCTTTTTTAGTGTATGTTTTTTTTGGTTAGGTGAAAAAAGAAAATGAAAAAAATAAAACAAGAAATTATCTAGAAAATAAAGTTTCACAAGCATCAACTAGAATGTGAGTGATGATTCTAACAAAAGGTTTTATAAAAGATCGGTATGTGAGTGATGATTCTAACAAAAGGTTTTATAAAAGATCGGTATGTTGCATCATTAACAACTTCATATTTTGTGAGGTAGTTAGCACAAGCATTATTCTCCCTAATGTTGTGAAAAAACGCAACACGGTGATGCTAAGTATTAACAAACTCTAAGATAAATTTGATAGTAGAGTTGGAGTCAGAATAACACAACAAGTCTTTGATGTCAGATTCCCAAGACATACGCAAACCATGATATGACGCTATCAGTTCAGTAGAAAGGATGTTGGAATAACCAATATTTTTTTAGTATACATTTAATTTGATTCTACTATATTTATAAATAAACTAACGTCTAGACCGACACTTTTGTGTTTGTTTGTCTACTTTTCTTAAGATGCACGTGCATGAAAGTATAAATATAATGTTTTTTTGTTTAACTTTCTTTAACATATCGTGTATCTGGTTCATTTCTTCTCAATGTAATGTTATAGATAGAAAATATTTACGCATTTTAAAATAAAAATGGGACGAAGATATTTTTATAGAGAAAATATTTACAAAAGTAAAATAAACATGAGAGAAAGTTATATTAAAAAAAAATAGGCAAAATACCATTTTTGGTCCTTTAACTTTACCTCGGGCTCCATTTTGATCCCTCAATTTTAAAAGAGATCAAGATGATCTTTTAATTATTCAAATAGCGCCACTTTAGTTCTTTCTGTTTGCCTTGTTAATCAAAGTCAGTTTTAGTGTACATATGGCGCATATGTGTTGCTGCGGTGGATCAAGGGCTATCTTAAAAAAAGAAACTTAAGGGTTTAGTTCATAAAACACACACATGTAGGACAATTGAACTTGGAATCCTATCAAAACAATTAACAAATGAATTAGCTACGATTTGCGAATGGAGGAGAGTAGGCGAAGATGAAACCTTGTTTGAAGGTGAAATCAAAGACACCATTGTTGATTACAGGTTTGTTTCACGAAATCTTTATGCAATTCTAAAATGTTGTAGTTTTAGGGTTTAGGTTTAGGTGTTTATGGTTTCTGAAATCCATTTGTTTCTGCAATCCAGTTTTTTGGGTATAACTTTAAATGGATGAATATTTACATCTAAAAATCCATCATAGTGGTGAATTCGTTGATGAAAAAAATTAATGTGTACGAAGGAGAAGAAGTTGTTGGTTTGAAAGTAGAGGTTGACAGGTGGAGTTATTTTGAGTTGTAAGGTTGTTTAAGGAGTTAGGTTATAGTGTCATAGAGAAAATATATTACAGGTGTCGTACCTCAAAAAATGAGAACACGACCTCGCGAAGCGCAATTGCACGCTCGCGGGATGGACTTAATAGAGTCGTCACCAAACTTTATTTATTCCTAAAGAGGGAAATAAGAAATATTGATAAATCCCAAAAAGAACGACGATGATATTGGTCGTCACAACCAAATCAGGGTTCGGGAGTCGATTACACAAGGTGAAGGTATTAACACCCCTCACATTCGTTGTACTCAACGGGAACCGTTTGATTAGTTGTGTGCGTTAGTGTTAACTTAAAATGTTAGGTTTCTCGAGTTATTAAGAGAGAAAAAATAGGACAGAAGGTTTATTTTTTATTAGGGTTTCTGACGAGACTTTAAATCTCGCTTCTACGTATCTTTGGGTGCAATAGAGAACTCAAGGCTTACGTAGTTCAAGGTATAAAATGTTTCTTTGTTGGTCAATTTTAGCAAAAGTTATCTTGTATTAATCGACAAAAAACATTGTTTTACCCAAAACAGGTGAGGAGCGGGCGTTTGCATCGCATTAAATGGATTTACAAATCAACATTCACTGGAAAACGTCACTTATCTCAACTCAACCATTGTGGATGAAGCATTGTTTTGCATCATCTTAAGACAAAATTTCTTTCGTTTTTTAAAAGGTTTTTAAGGTTATGCCAAGAGGCAAAAATGCTTAAATGTATTTGATGTATTTTTGGGTTTGAAAGACGAGCATTTATGACTTGTAATCTCTTACAACTTGGGTTTAATACTCGGGACTACGGCTGGACCTTTCACCCAGATAATTTTTTTCTTTCAATTTAATTATGAAAAGGGTTTGAATATGGCTAAAAATACCTTCTCGAGTCCACTCTAAGTATTAATTGAGTTCACATTAGAGACTGTAGCCATGATTTACCTTTATCTCTTAGGAAAAATGGAAATAGACGTTGTCGAATGGCTTATGGATCAACACCATTACTTTTTAACGTGTCTACATAATGTACAAACACAAATAGATGAATATTTGGGCCTTCAGTGGGATTTTTAGAGAACTGGTTTTGTTGCACGATTGACAGTAAAGACGGTTTCAATTTGAAGTTGTTTGCCTGTATTGCAAGTGGAACAATGCTTGAGTGGCTCTTCTTGAGATGGGATGGTGTAGTCTTTAAGAGGACTGATATCGTTTGTAGCCATGGGAGGAAATATGGCTCAGAGTTGTTCAATCTTGTGTTTTATGCGAATAAAACGCTCCACTTTGATCGGTTGTTCTAACTTGTCTCCTTATGAGGGAGTGTTTGGCATACAACCGAGGAAAATAAAAGTTGTCTTAGTCTATATGGTGCTACAATGGGATCACAATATTGACTGTTGGTCCCCGGCAACAGTGCCAAAATCTTGTTGGGTGCTTATCCACAATTGCACGAAAGTGTCAATTATCATATAAAAAATATCGAACTCACAGAAATCAATGTTGGCCTACTGTAATTTATCGTCGCTTTGTAAATCTAAGGCTTTCGATATAAAGTTTTCTTGAAATCAGAGCAAAAATGTTCGTTTTAAAATTAATTTGAAACGGAGACCGGAATATATTTTCGGATACCTTCGGGACTGGGATGATATTCAGCACCTAACTTTTTCTTTTATAATAAAAGTATTTATATTTAATTTATATAGACATGGGAATGGACGGGTACCGCTCTGAATTTAATCGATTATAAATAATTAAATTTAAAATTCAAAACAGGTACCGCTCTGAATTTTTTTTTTTGGAAAAAAAATAATTTTATTAAATTCCAAAAAAACAATACAAAACACGGCGATCTGAAGACTCGGCTCGAACACTAGAACACTAACCAAAAAACAAAGAAAAACCAAGGCGTCATTAAAGCACTAATGTGCTTTCTAAGGTTGGGCATATTCCAACACCTATACACAATAATATCCACGATTTTATGACCTATGCTATCTATGTTCAACTTCTCTCCAAAGCAAATTTGATTTCGAAACCGCCAAGATTCATACACCATTTCCGTAAAGGCACATTTGAGAACTCTACTTCTCCAATTTTTCCCTTTGTTGTTGCTAAGAACCCAAAGGATTTCTTCGTTCCAGCCACTAAGGGTGTGAGTATATTGCAGCCAATGTAACACATGGTTCCAAATACTTTGCATCATTGAGCAGGAAAAAAGTAGATGATTTAAAGATTCCACTTCATTACAAAAGCTGCATTTAGTATTATCCATAAACCCAAATTTATGAAGGTGATCCTTGGTAGACAATCTACCATTGCAAGCCATCTATAATGTAAAAATGGCTATCGGTCTGGCAGGATTATCAAACCAGATTTCACGTCATCTGACATTCTCACCATCGTGCTTAATGATCTTGTAGAAGTCTCTGGTTTTAGCATTTTGCTTCTACATAATATTTGTCCAACCTTGGTCACCATAAACCCTTTACCTTTGTTTGAAAATAGCCTTGCAAATCCAAGACCAATTGCTCTTGACCATCACTTCCACAATGTATGTACCTTTCATATAGTAAGTGTGTATCCACTTAATCCACAAGTTATCTCTTTTACAACTTAAGTTCCATAACAACTTGAGTAAACTAGCAGTTTTCCAGTCATCAAAATTCACAATATTGAGCCCAACTTGGTTTTTGCTTTTGCAAATCTTAGTCCACGATATAGGCGATTTCTTGGATATCTCCCCACTCCCAGACCAGAAGAAAGATATATAAATTGCTTCCACTGTTCTAATCACCTTTTTAGGGAGTGAGATCACCTGTAACCAGAAATTTAAAACAACAAAAATAATACTCTTGATCAACAAAATTCAGCCGACAAAGCTTAATAAATGAGAGCTCCAATGATTGATAACAGCCACAATCTTTTCCACTAAGATTTTTCAATGAAAAACTGATAATTTTTTGCTAGAGAGAGGAATGCCTAAGTATCTAAAAGGAAGACTACCTTCAAAAAATCCAGTCGGGGCCTGAATCTCTTTTTTTTACTCATCGTCAACATTGCCAAAGAAGATATGGCATTTTTTGGGATTCACCATCAGACCTGTAGCAGCAGAAAAGTTATTAAAAACCTTTAGGGCAAGTTGGACAAACAACTTATCACCTATAGAGAACACCAACAGATCATCTGCAAAACACAAGTGGACAATTTTCAGCTTATCACATCTCGAGTTGTAATTGAAATCGGAGTTGTTAGCCAAATTTCCAAAGGATCTGTGTAGGTGCTCCATTATAATAACAAAAAGCAAATGGGAGAGGGGATCCCCTTGCCTTAAACCTCTCTTGGCTTGTAAAATGTTAGAGTGAACTTCATTGATATTATATTGGTAGGACACTATTTTCACAGTAAGAAGGACCCTATTAATGAATTTATTAGGTATGCCAATTTCCTTCAGGATAGATTCCAGAGTTGGTTCAACAAAATCATAAGCTTTATGAATATCCATCTGCATCATACACTTAGGAGGACGCCCCTTTGGTACTATACGCATTCAACAATTCATAAGTCAGTAGAACATGATCTTACAAGTGGAAACCTGGAACAAAAGCTGCTTGATTGTAGTGAACTATACTTTTGAGCACTTTTTCAAACCTGGAACTTAGGATTTAGCAATGAGCTTATAAATAACAGAACAACTGGATATGGGCCTATAATCCTTAACCATTTTAGCATTAGGAATCTTAGGAATTAGAGTAACTGATGTGCTATTAAAAGCATAGAACATTTTATCATTCTCGAATAATTCTTTAACAACATCATATACATCATACCTTGTGACATTTCAGGTAGCTTTATAGAACTTAGCACCATAGCCATCTATTCGTGGAGAAGAATTATCTTTCATAATTTAAAATGATATCCTGGGTACCGCTTTGAATTTAATCGAAGGTTTCGATGGGGATGCAATAGATATGGTGATCAAAGCAATGGTAGAGGTGGAAAACCAAAGGTTGACAAGAGTAAAATTCAGTGTTGGAATTGTTCAAATTCATATACAACTTAGAAAAAATTGAAAATACAAACCACAAACCATGTTAACTACAATGTTGTCTAATAGCACCTATAACACAATGAATTTGAACAATCAATTATTTTCCACGATTAACAACACTGGTTAATTATTATAGAGACCATGTACATTCTCGTGATCAATGATGATAAGATAGGATGCAACTATGGAGTTCAAAAGGTAGGACATCCCTTGTTGGCTTTTATACCAGGAGATGTATGACAAGTGGTCAAGGGGTAGTGATCATCTCCGTCAAGACCCCCACCAAGATGGACCGAAGATATTGTAATTTTGAAAGAAAAAAAAGCGTAACATACCCAGGAAAGAAATACCAGCCTCCATAGCAGTTGAGGGAATGTAAGTGTGTCTAGCCCATCGTGTCTTGTACCTTTTGTAAATATAGAAATTGAAGAAAATTCCAACAAGTCCCCAAGAAAGATAATTCACGGCTGTAGCTGGTGGTATACTCGAGCCACCTGCAAAGATAAGTGGCAGGTGGATGAGTTCAATCCACTTGTGGATAATTACCATCTAACCACCAACAATAAATGTCCTATGGTAATTTCCAATAAATCATACAACAAAAGAAAGGAAGGAGTAATGCAGAAGATGATAACACAATGAATTAATCCCATAGTTTTATTGTTGTATTGGTCAGGTTGCGTATTGGTTTTTTCCAGTCATGTTCAATCTTATTCCCGTGTGCATAATCCAACAGAAAAATTAGAAACTTAACCGACTTAGTTCAAAAACATGAAAAACGTTGTACTAACCTCATGTAGTGCTTCACACACTCCTTCTTCCAGAGGCCAATTTCTCAATTTCTCAGTTGAAATTGTTACGTTATCGACAAGAGCCATTGAAAATCACAGGTTACTAAAATCAAAATTCAAATAATTATGAATACCAATTCAAACAAAAATGAATTCTAAAATAGACGAATTAATCAAATAACCATGAGATGGATTTTACCAAAGGGCTTTCGGCAATTTTGATAGGGATGAGAATTGCGAATAGATTCTTCACCGATAACCTCCGAACCTTTCTCAGTTTCATGGTTAACGATGATCTTATCAGGCTGTGAAATTTTTAGTAGGAGAGAATGCCATATTGAAGAACAAACCATCGAGGCGTCCATCCTTTGTCGTAATTCACCCACTTTTATAGTATCCCGGTGATTTTATTTCCGACGAGATCATTAATCTTCACATTGAGAACCACCGTAGAAGATCATTCGCACCATAACAAATCTCATCATCCAAAACACGTATGGCCTCCATTAACCTGTAAGGATAATACAATTTATGAGACACATAACCTATGTATATTTCATAAACTTTAACCCTATTACTAAGAAAAATTATCTAAACACTACTTAAAAAATAAGTTTTAAAGAAATTTATGTAACCTCTGAAACTCAAAGTTACATCCAAGACCACAAGCTCGACAATCATCGACAATATAATCAAATCTGCATGCAAATCAATAGTTTCCACAAAGTCCTGCAATTTAGCATAACTCTGATGAACAGACATCTGGACAATCATCTATTGTCAAATAACCACCTAATCAATAAATGTTACAATACATTACACACAAATTTGTTTTGGATAAAGTTGAGTCATTAGTTTTAGATAAAGTTAACATGAACTATTAAAGCTAGATTGAACTATTTAAGTTAATAAGTTTTAACTTTAGTATAGTGGAAAGACTAATTGAAGCTAAAAAATCACTCTATTGCAAATGAGAACTACATCACAACAATGATAATAACTATTGTAATTTGTAGATATAATTTGAGAATAATTGATAATATAATAATATGAGACTAATTGAAGCTATAATTATTTCACTTAAAGTTAAAAATCACTATGCATCAATGAGAATATAATTCAGCTTCTTATAAATAGCATGTAGAAAATTGATTTTTCAACAATATATGCTTGGATGTCTCTCTACCTTGATCAGAATTTGAGCCACATCATCATATCATGTGGCATATTTCTCATAGCATGCGAAAATCTAATAAAAGTATCATCACAAACTTACCTTGCATTATGGTTTGTTCAGCACGTAGGTTCCACCATACACAACACTCAAATGCGCAAATGCCTTAGAGTAATCAAAGGTATCGAAGTTAGTTTTGTAAGTATATTAAATTTAAAAGGGAAAATAGATATGGAAGACCTTAGGCAACTCTCCAAGTCCATATAGTGGATATATGTAAAGTGAACCTCCTTGAAAGCGCGCGAGGGATTATGCATAAACCTATACAAAACAAGCAACATTATATGATCATATGATTCCAAAAGCATCACAATGCTACTGCTATTGAAAACAACACGGCCTTCTTGCATTACATGTATCTTTTTCAGACACATCAGATGGTTTAAACTTTAGTTGCAATTCTCTTGCCTCCAATTTGTTCCAATTGATTGTCATGAACCACATATGATTTTTGATCTGTTAATCTCCATTTGGCCCGCTGTCATAACCTTGTAGATGGATCCTTTTGCAACAACTGTAGCAAGTAAGCAAAATTAATTTGCAGTCTCAAATGAGTTAAACTATTCAAGTAGAACGTATTTAAGGTCCATTTTTGGAGTAAAGAAGAGCATTGGTATATGGTTACCCAAAAAAGAAAATAATAAATTAATAAAAAGGAACATCGGCATTTGGAAAAAGAGAACAATACCAACTAAAAACGTTAAGCTGTGAGTTCAGAAACATCAACGCAATACGTAGAAAACAAACACATTAAGCTTGTAAAGACTTGATTATCAGATATATAATAGATTCTAAATGCATTTCATTTTATCACTGTATTCCCACATACAATTCATGGTGTTCAATAAGGATAACTCATTCACATACATATACACTCACGCAACAGACACACAAGTTATGCTAAATAATTCAAGAGACAATCTCCGCGATTTGAATTCATTCATTACCTTCCCGATTATCATTTCATACAAGAGAACGCCAACACTCCACCAATTTGCGTCCTTGTCATGGCCTTTACTCATAAAGATTTCCGGAGCCATATATTCAGTAGTCCCACACATAGAGTTTGACCTCTCAGACTCCTCAATCTCTTTTGACATTCCAAAATCAGTTAACTTAACCTACAAATATAAGATCATTCACAATGAAGATCACTGAGCTAGCTGCCAACAGTAAGTCAATAAGAATCTATGGACATAACAACAACACATTGTTGGATAAGAAACTTTAACAGTCAAAATAGGACAAGATAAATCAAAGAATTGTTTAGATGGCCATGAGTTATCCATGAAAACACATCAAAAGGACAAAAATAAATCAATTTCTAATAAACAATAACATGACATTAAAGGCTAGATCAAACTTCAAAATTACACACAATTTCAACTATAATTTCACTTTGTTTAAAACACACTTCAAAACTTCAAAACACACTAACATATCCAAAAATTTCAACCAGTTTAATGACTTAACGACTTAATAAAATAAGCTCAGGCAACAGCAACACAGTCACAACCAAAAATACACAAATGATCCTTAATTGTTTCTCATTAATCAAATCAAGTACCAGAAGCTTGTCAAAGCCTTTAGATTCTGAACAAGAAGCCAAAGATTTCCCAGCATTTTCAGATTGATCTTTGGTTTTCTTCTTGGAAGTCTCAATTTCACTAGATTTCTCACCATCACCATAAAAAATTGGTCTCTTCCCAGAATTTTCATCGTCATCATTATCTTTTAAACTCATCCATGATGGAAGCTTTCTCTTGGAACCTCTGTTAATATCAGACATGACAATAACTACAAAGTATCAAATTTGAAAAACACCCAAGTTCCGGAAGAAAAACCTACATGTAGGGTTTAGTATAAAATTCATAAATTGTTTCAAAATTTCATCAATCGATAGAAACATACAACTGAAACAATATGAAAACAGGTACAACAACCTTATAATAGTAATTTATACCTGTTAGATCTAGCCTCATCTAAAACAATCTCAAACTCAAGCTTGTTTTGAGAAAGAGAGCCGATAGTAAACCAACTTTTCTCCTCGTCATATGCAAATTCCTTGCCATTCAAGTCAGAAGCATATGTCTCTTAGACACGGTCCATTATCTTCTTCCCAACACCCTTACCTTCCACAGTGTGTCCATCTTCATAAGTAAAAGACACCTTTTACATACTAAATGAACAAAAAAACATTAAGTATGAGTAAATGACTTTTGTACTTCAAGACCAATGATATCGTATAATCCTTACAAGTAATTAAAGGCCTTTATGGTTGTGTATTTTGATGGTACATTAAAAATCTGGTGATGAATACATCTTTTGAATATGAATTTAGTACTTCAAAACAATACATGAATATGACAAAGCAATAGTAATAGCAAAATGTTGAACATCTGCAATGTTATTTTTAGTACTCATGCATTTTCACAATATTTTCCTCACCGAACTTAACTCACTGTTTCCATTTTTTTTGCAGGAAACAGTAGAAACTGGTCGTAATCTAAATTATGTGTAAACCAAGAAAAGGTTGATCGAGCCATAGTTAAATTTTAATTGAAATTGTATTACTGTAAGATAACCTCTGAAAAAACTACCATTATAGCAAGATAATAATAGAAACATAAATTCAGTAAATGTTCAAAATAAATTACCTCAACAAAAACCAATAGCAACACTTTTTACACTGATAAGCATGTCGATTTCATCATTTAAGTTAGAGTTCCCATCTGCCCGAACTCCATACACAATAACCAAGGCAAAAAAAAAACACTCTTTTAAGATAAAAATTAGCGGATCTATCATAATGAGTTAGTTATATTTGTAAAATTTCAAATTTCAATTGTGAGATAGATATGAAGAACAAAGAGTAAAAGTAATATTAAAAGAGCTAAGTCACAAATAATGTAAAAGCAGTATTAAATGAGAAAAGTCACAAATAATAAGCAAAGTAAGTCAAGTTCTCAGTCAAATGATAAAATGGGTATTTCAAAGTTGACAATGAAAAGTGGGAGTTGTTGCATCTATGCGGATCAAACAATTGGCTTAGATAAACTTGATGAATCAGGTACCATTCTTCCATATCCTAGAAATCCATTAATCAAAAATCAAGGTTCAGCTTTCTCTGATGTCGAAGTATCAGCCAAAGCTTCTCCCACTGTGTGATATACACCTTTAAATCCAAAGGTATCCAATAGAGGAAAAAGAAGTTTTTCCTTGATCATTCCAAGGGCAAATACATTCATGTCTCTTTCACTGGTTGCATTAACTATGCATATTGACCTCTGCTTAATACAATATACTAATCTCAGTAAATGAATTAAATACCTCTCTACTTAATCATAATATCTTGCTTAGGCAAAAAAAATCAGCATGTTCTTAGAAACTGAAGAGAATCAACCATATCTCTAATTTTGCATACCTTCTGCAAATAGGATAGATGCTGACAAACTGCATCTGGCCCTCCATTCCTCAAAAGGTGGATAGAAATAGATACAGAGCTACTTGCAAGTATGCAGCCATTTGTTTTCTCCTCTACCCACTATATTTGGATAAAAAAACACTTGAAATTACTATTTTCCTTAAAAATAATAAGAAAATATAAACTACATGGATCAAATAGAAGAGAGGGACAAACTTTTACATCACGTAGGTTTAAAGATTTGTAGCCAACGGAAGCATCTTTGGCAAACTTTGTTTCCCCTGCAGAAATAAGCCTGCAGGCAAAATTAAGTTGGATTATAACTTTGTAGTAATTTATAATCCCTATACTTAGTTATGAATAGAAAGACACACAGTTCAGAATCAACAACAAAATGTGTATTGTTAATAGTGTAACGGCCTCCCTGAAGGAAAAATGGACAAATAATCCATGCATCTATTTCACCCAAGACTGAAGTAACATCATCTGATTCCTGTAAGCAACAGTCGTATCATTTTCCAAATTGAAGCATAGTTCTTATTATCGTAGTTTACAATAACTACTGAGCTAAAACATGTCATCATTGCCTCTAGAAAATAACCGCGCAGAGTTGAATCTCCCCTCAAAACCACCGTATAATCAATTTGTCAACTGATTTTGCTGCAGTGTCTATATTTTTTCAAATCTCCTTTATCAATATAGTGGCCTGTCAAAGATTAAATGTAAATTATGAACTTCATGGCACTCTAAATTACTGATCATTGAAATATCTAATAGATTTGACTCTGTTATCAAAATTTCCACCTCTAAGATGAGTATCTCCAGCAGTAGCTTTGACTTCAAAAATCACTTTTTCAATAGTAAGAAGAGAAACATCGAAAGTTCTGCCGCCTAAGTCGAAAATAAGCATGTTCTGTTCATCTTTCCTCGAAGTTTTTTTATCCTAGCCATAAGCATCGTCTTTGAGGGCTTGCAAGGCGGGTTACCGCACAGGGCCCAAAATTTTCCAAGATTAAATCGTGGTTAAAAAGGACCTCACAAAATATGTCTTATGATTTAAACATAACAAAATAGGGCCCATATTTATTTTTCCATAGTCAAACCATGACAAACCTACACAGGGCCTCTAAAATTTTGTGACGGCCCTGGCCATAAGCAATTGTTGGAGCAGTAGGTTTGTTGATTATCCTAAGCACATTCAAACCAGAGATAGCACCGGCTTCCTTCGCAGCTTGTCTCTGAGAATCGTTAAAATAAGTCGGAACAGTAACAACCGTGTTTTCACTGATTGACCTAAAAACGCTTCTGCTACTTCCCTCATTTTGATTCAAAACTACACAGACAATAACCCAAAAGCTTGACCAAATCGAAAAAGAAAATGAAAACGAATGCAAATTAACATTAACATTTAAGAGATGAATATACCTGAGAATATATCGAAAGATCTTCGATCTGGATGAAAGGAGAGAGGAAATCGACAAGAAACGAAAAAGAGAACACGGATGAGAGAGCACGTAGGAAATCGACCATGTGCATGAACACGACCATCAATGGGTATGAGGATTCGGCGGTGCTAGGGTTTGACGAATGAACAGAGAGAGCAATGGATAGAAGAGAAAGAAAGAGAAGTGTAAAAGAGTTTGAACGTTTTTTGATAAAGGAAAGAGAGAGGGAAATCATAGTAAATGGGATGTAGTTGCCACTTGGAAAAACCATTAGTTTTCATTGGGAAATGGAATATGTATTTAGTTAATTACATAAAAGGGCATTAATTGGAGTAAATGAAATTTGAGTTAAAGGGTAATATAGGGTTTTTAGTGGCATGTTCCAATCTTAGTTAGGAAGTTAATGAACTTCAATGTAAATAAGAGTTTGTTTGACCAAGGATTGCATTTGAGTTGGTTTAAAGTTCAACTTAAAATGATGAATCCTCTTCTAGGGTTTACTTCACCGGAGAACATGGGAAAAAGCGTAGACGAAATTGTTTTACAGAAAAGGAGTACTAAAAAAATTAAAGAGCGTACGCTATAAGGTATTGATGGTGGCAGGAAACGCTATTTCTGGAACATGAAAATCATATCGAGATATGGTGATTGGTTTTTCAAACAATCATGATACAAGTATGTAAGTGGGGGATGAAATGCTTGAAGGTGTTCACTATAAGGACGGTGAAGGAATGGAAATTGTTGAAGACAAAGTAGGAGATTACGAGTGCCCAAAATTTGTTCTGTCTGAATTGGAGGAGAAAAGGATTCATCGACCTTGGAGAATATGAGTGATTGTTAAACTTCTAGGGTAGAAGATTGGCTACAAGGCGCTTGAGACGAGACTGAAGCAGATGTGGGTGAAAAATGGTGTTATTATAATCATTAATCTGAACAATGATTACTATATAATAGCCTTTTCTTATAAGGATGATAAAAGGCTAACAATGGAAAATGTTCCTTGGTTCATTTATGATCATTATCTGACGGTCAAGGAGTGGTGTCCAAATTTTCAGCTGGAGAAGGATACCATTGATTAAATAGTTGTTTGGATCAGAATTGCGGGATTACCAATATAATACTATGATCTTTGAGTTCTTACTTTTATTGGTAATCGAATGGGTTGTGCAATCAAAGTTAATAAGACCACCATGCAACATGAAAGGGGAAGTATGCGAGAATTTGTGTCCGAGTCAACCTCTCAAAGTCGTTACTTGCGCTCTTTAGCATCAATGATAGGAAGTACCATGTTGAATATGAAGGTATCCTTCTTCTTTGTTTAAGTTATTGTAGGTATAGCCATTATAAAGAATGATGCAAATATAGCAATAGAGAAAAGGATATTACTCAGGTTAATTATGGAAGAGAGGAAAAAGGGATATAAGAAAGAACATCCAAGCTGGTGGAAGTGAGTATGGATAGTGCAGAAGACGGTCCCTGGAAGGTAGTGCAGAATCAGAGAAGAGGATAGAAACAGGTGGAAGGGTGAAGGAACAATACTCTGGTGAGAATTAATGATGAGATTTTGATGTTCAGATCGATATTTATGTCTTTATTTAGCAATAAACCCAAAGATAATGAGATAGTTGACACTAATTTGCTAACAACAAATGAAAAGAATATTAATGGAGTTTCTGATAATAAATTGAGACAATTAGTAAGAGGGCTATTGATGGTAATCATGAGGCAATTATTAAGGGAAATAATAAAAAGAATATTAATGAGGTAGTTATTATTTGAGGTAATGCGATGTTAGGAAATGTTGTAGTAGTGGCGACAAAAAAGGATGACTTGGCAATCTCATTGGATGAGTTGAGCATTAGTGACAGACAAGGAAACAAGAATAATAACTCGTTAAGAGAGAATATGAGGCAAGTTAGAAAGTATCTAAACAGAATTAAATTATTATTATAAGGAAAAAGAAGAATGCCTTAACGAGTCAAATCATGTGTGGAGAAAACAATGAGATTAGAGATGAAACAAACGTGGCGAACGATAATAGAATACATGCGTCCCTGCATGATGGGGAGAAACATGACATAAACTTCTTCTCTATTCGACCCCCGGATAGTAAAGAAGCCCATGTTGTTGTAACTAAGAGTGGCGGAGGAAATGACGCGGGAGAAAATAGTCAATTGGAAGCAGATAACCATAGTCAGTCTGAGTGTTGTACCCCAAATTTTACCCCTTAGATGTCATAACATTTTGCATTGACATTTAGGTTCAATCATCTATGCATTGTTAACTAACCAATTCATTTTGCAAGTTTTATTTTTTCTGTGAAAAGTCATAACTTATACCAAGAGGAGGACAAAGTCTCCTAAAGAAGAGAAGGCTCCAAATGCAACCATATGAGTTCACTTACATCCCAGAGGTCTTACTCAACAAGAATTCATGTGTGACTGGCTCTCATCACCAGTAGCTTGAGCCAAAAGTTCACCCTGTCTCCAATTAGGGTTTTGTCAAGATAGGTTAATCATGGCCTTTGATTTTGACCAAGATTTGTCCTCAAACCCTAGGATTTGACTCCACATGATAGAAGACATCCTCAGAGACTACCTATGAGCCTTAGATAGGATTAAAGAGGCAAGATCATCAGAAATCATTCCAATGCATTCACAGTTGAAATTAGGGTTTGGATCCAAGCCCTAATCCTTTAGATTTTGATCCAAAGGACACCTCCAAGGCCTCAATTCACCATAACATGCCTCATTTATGATTTAAAGTATGAAAGATAAAGTTTCAAGAAGTTTCTCACAAAGGAAGCAAAGTTTGGTTCATGAAACTTTTCAAATGTGGAGATTTCACTACTTGGGCAAAAATTGAAACAGTCATAACTTTCGAACCACACATCTAAATGGAGTGACTCAAAGCTCAAATGGAAGCTCTTTCCATGATCTTCAAAACATATTAGAGGACCCTCTTTCAAAAAATGCATGGTTTTTTAGTTACAAGGCATGGAAGATAGATTACTCTTGGGGACTTGGTGAAATTTCAGCTTTTTCACCATTGTTTTCACACAACTTTAACCCGATTTTACATATAGTTCCAAGCCTCAAATCAAAAATCCCTGAGCATGAAAGTTGTAGAGGGCATTGAGGGCTTTCCAAAAAGTACAAGAACTCCTCAATCCATTGAGTGAGCTGAGAGATTCGAAGCTCCAAAGTTTGAGGTCCATTTCTTGAATTTCAAGTTATCAACTTATGCATAATGGTGCATTACTCTTTTAATCACCCAAAACCTTCACTCTTATGATGTTTAAGTGCAAGATTACCACATTCAAACCTCTGCCACGATTTGTACCAAGCTGAGACATTAAAATACATTAGTTTTATCAAGTTGAAGCAAGTGGATACAATGAGAGAGAAACTTTTCAAGAAAACAATGCATTGTTTATTCATGGAGCCTTGGTCCAATCACTTCACACCAGTTGTTCAGACCTAACCATATCAATAATCAAAGATCTTGGAAGACTTTGGCTCAGTAAAAGCAATAGCTCACACGATCAAGAGGGCAAAGTTGGTACATTGTGCCATTTTAACCATACTTTGAATTCTTAACTTTTCCTATAAATAGGGCTTGGTTCTCATTTGTTTCACACCAACAATTCACTTAAGAACTCTAAAGACCTCTGAGTCTAGCCTGGCAAGTGAGGAAGTTGTGAGAAGGTTGGATCACAGTTGTTGCAAGGAAAATAAAGTCTTGTTCTATTGGGACTTTAAGAGTGCATTGCTCCACTAGGTATTCTTCTTTCCTTTTCATCCTCTATCATGACATGCTACCTTGTTTTTGTTTTTGTGTTTTAGCTGCATGGCCATGAATGAGATATTAACACTTGTGTGAAAAGTTGTCTGAACATTTGATAATATGATGTTACTTTGTTGTTTATGCTGGCAGTTTTGACAACATGATATTTGTCTCCAAATGTTGATAACTTACTTGAATATGTGTTGACATGATAAATTGCTTTGTCTCATGTCAATACCAAGTCCATCTTTGTGTTTGGAGGTTCAGAACACAGTTATTTTAGTTTGTATGTTCCATGGCCATGAGGTTGTTAAGAGTATGCATTGCTTTGTTGCTTATTATTTTTGAAATATACATATTGAACTGTTGAGTATGTCAGTTCAGGATGCTTGATCTTTGTAGCTATTTTTCCTTAAACCACTAGTGCCAGTTTTGTTGTTGTCTATGTTCTGCCATGGGAATGTTATAGTTTTGTTGCTGATTGTGAAACTATCAGTTGTGAATGGTGTGTTGCAGTTTTGTTGTTAAGCTTATGAGACCTTTTTTTATTTAGCACCATCAGCCCCTGATTTTCTTGTCCATAACTCTATGTTGTTTTTGTTTGAGGGATTGGTATTATTCTTGCCAAAACTGAATGCTAGGGGGCTGTTTGAGCCCTACTCTTTAGTTAATAACTTAAAAGGGTTTTTCTTGGATGTGTAATGAGTGTCAACTCTCATTTTCCACTAGCTCATAGACTCCATGAATCATTTCTGCCTTGCCTTTTATGTTGTTGTCATTTAGTATCTTATGTTTTCCACTAGTTGTAGATGTCTTGGTGAGTATTAATAATAAACTCAGTTCTGTATGCTTGGCACTGTTTTAGATTGACAAAATGATATTGATGTTCCTATGTCAAGGTTTGTTTTACTTTGTGTTTGAGTTTGGTTAGATTGGTGTTCAATACAGAACCTGCATTGATTCACACTCACCCATATCACATTGAAGCAACTTGTAATATGTTTGATGGCTTGACAAACACTTGCTCTCATCATCCATCAATGTCCAGCTGATTATGATGTTGTTATGAATAGCAATATGTGAAATAGTTGATGTTCCTTTCTATATTGTTTGTGTTGCTAATTATGATTCAAAATTCTCCATCCCCATGCCAATGGCCTGAATAATTGGTGATATGATAAGCATTTCTTGCATCCTGCCAGTTGTGATAAGTTGGAACAAATTATGTTTCTCTTTTTTTTTTCACCCTCTTTTCTTCCATTTTCAGTATGTCATGAGCATATAGCTAAGTTAGTCTTGATATTTATGCTATTTTGTATTCACATGTTAACACCAGTGGTGCAGTGTATATGTTTTTGGACTGTGCTTGATATATCGTTATCCTGTGCTCTTTGTTTCAGATTTGACACACCATCCCACATCATATTTCTCTTTATTCATATCATTACTTTAACCTGTGTTGTTATCAGTATGAGTTTGCTTTCTACTGGCTTGGTTTGTTGATATTAAGATTCTGATGATGAGGTATGGGGGCAAGGGTTGGTCTTGGCATGAATAAAGGTTTGAGTTTAGGGATTTGTCCTTGGCATCATTTTTTGATTCAATGATCATTTGTGAAAAACTCATATGTTTGAGGTTGTTCCTGAGTCACTTCTGGTGTGCTTAGGTTTAGGCCATGAGAATTGAATGTGTGACATGATGAAAGTGCACTCTCATGGCTTGTTTTGCTTCTGTTTTAGTGTTGTTTGGTTGGCTTGTTCATGGCATGGTTTTCTCTTTGAGCAAAAAGGGTGCTCTTTGATGAACAACATGAGTGACTTTGATCCATGGTCGTTCTGGTGTGTTTTGTTTATGACAAGTTTATAAGTATGACCAATCCATTGAGGCAATGCTACATTCATTTGGTAAGGCATTCTGAGCCTTTTTGGACTTAAATATTACACTGGGTGGCATATACACCGGATGTATAGCCACCCCAGTGGTAGACCATGCGCATTATTAACCAAAGGGACTGGGGTTCGAATCCCCCTCGCCCCAGTCCTTTTGTTTTAATTTTCCAAAAACGCCTTTGTTTTGCATATATTATCTTGTTGCCATACATTGTCAAGATGCGTAAATGGTTGGTTTGGTAATGGTTTTGGGCGGTAACCATCAAGACGCGGGTTCAAACCCCATAGGGAGCATTTCCCCTATTTTTTTTATCACTTGTTCATTTTATATATTCTTAATTCATGCTTTAAATTCAATAATTCATAACTTGATCATTTTTTATCCTTTTTTACCCATTCTTTTTGTAAAATACTCTTTAAAGTGTCTACTTTTTGAACATAAAAAGAAATTAGCGGAAATAAATATTGTTGAGGTACTTATTTATGTTGAAAGTGGAGGGCCTTTTTAGGGTTTCTACTATGAATACTTTGGATCTCTTTGTTTCTCTTACCATGCTATCTTTGTTCATCTTGTTTAGATAATGTCTAGTGCATTTGGTTCTAACATTGCATGATGTTATAAACTTGTTTCACTTGAATACTTTGTTATTTAATGATACATTTTCATGTAAATATCCATTGCAAACTGTTGTACCCCAAATTTTACCCTCATTTTTTTTCTTCTAGTTGATGTTTTTATTTATTTTTCTCTATATTTTAATTTAGTATTTATTTTAGTGTTTTTTTTTTTGTTTTTACTTTAATTTCAATATGGCTCATCTTTAATTTTTTTAATAATTTATTGTCCTATCTTTATTAATTTAAATTAATCTCAATTTAATTTTTGCATTAGTTTAATTATTTAGATTAATTCTAATTTGGTTTACTTTTCTAATTAATCTAAATTAAAGTCTTTGATTAGTGTCACTTTCTTTTTATTTGTTACATTTTATATGTCAATTAAGAAAAAACATTGCCTTCTTTTTACTCTACTCGCGCATCCCCATTGGGTCCACCGTGTAGTCCTTGATTTATTATTGGTTGTTTCCATCTGCCATCAACCAATGAGAACCAAGCATGTCTGCTTTGACTTTTCAACCCTCGTTCAACCAATGGATAAGCGTCGTGTGGCATTTGAAGGAGGAAAAGAAGCCAATATATTCTTCTTCCTTTGTCATGTATCTTGTTTGCAGAAGAAAAGGAAAATTTCAGCTTGTCTCAAACTCATTTCAAATTTTCGATCCGTTGGAGCGCATACGACCTGCTTCCATCTGCGAAACCGTACGCTCCTCTGCAGCCTGAAAATGACAATCCACCAACGGTCAAAAAACTCAAGATGAAATTGAAGAAACGAATTCTTTTTTTTAGGGGTTAAATAGCAGAGATATAGAAGAGTGGGGGGGAAGTTCCAACAACCGCAAGAGGCATAACTTGCTTTTTGGGTTTTACACTTTCAAACAAAAAAACCATAAATAAATGATCTCAAACAACAACAAACCCAGCTTCTCCGCCTTCACCAATATCAACAACAACCTTCAAGCTCTCTTCCTCTCTTTCAAATAGAACCCGCCTCCATCCTTCATCATCCAACGACCAAACAAATCTTCAGATGCCAAATCTTCAAACAACCACGCTAATGCCGTTTTCGAACCTTCAAACCACAAATCAAACGCTAATCCTCAGAACCGAAAACCATAAAAAAACACTCCAAGAAAAGAAAACCAACAACAACTTTGAATCTCTGCACGTTCTTCCTAAAAAGGCCTAAACCATTTTTTTTCGCAGAACCATATACTCCCTCTGTTTGTTTCTCTTCAACCATTCAACCTTCAACCAATTTTCTTCAATCATTCTCCCTAACCTAAAACTAATTCCACCCAAAACCATAATCACAAATAGACCCAGAAACCGTAAACCCACAAAACCAGATCCAAGAAACAAAACTCAAACCATTTTTCAATAGAATCAGAGATTTAAGATGAAAAGAATGTGAGAATGAGATAGACCACAGCCAAAGTCAATTCTGAACCTTATCAAACCTGAGTCAAAGCAAACCGAGGTCGAGATTCCGAAGCGAGAAATCGAGATGGAAACGAAGGGTAACGTGGCCTTTGAACCGTGTTTCTTTTTTTTTTCTTTCTCAGGGTAACTGTTTTGCGTTGGTTTGTTCTACACATTGCCTGAACTCTGTGGAAATTGGTGGTTATGTTCGCTTCATATGGTGTTTGGGTTTTATAAGGCCCATTGGATCTCAGATTTTCACACCATGCACCCACCTTCTTTTTTTTCTGGCGTTGTTTTTAATCCGTGTTGTTGTTGGGTTTAAAGGCCATAGTGTATTGATCCGCACCCCCTTCCCCTTTTATTTTCTTTTTATTGTTTTAAATCAATTTAATTTGTTTAAAGTTTTAAAAAATGAAACATTCTATTTTCTAAACTTTTTAGGTTCTAAAATGTTTTTCTTAATAAATTTAATTTCCATTTTGATTTCATTTTTGATTTTCTATTTTTGGGCCAATGATATACAAAAATCATGACTTGGTGATTTATTTCAAACACCAAATGTCTTGATTTGTATAAGGTCATTTGTTTTTTGGTTGGTCAATGAAAGTCTAATGTAAGATTATCGATCTCTCGATTAATTCTTAATTTAGACGAGATCACCTTTATTTTCATTTCATTGCATTTTATTTATTTTGGCCAATGACATCATATAAATTTTGACTTAGTTGATTATCTCAAAATCACTAAAAGTCTAGATTTGTAAGAGGCCACCTTTTATTCATTTATTTTAGTCGATGAAAGTCAAGAATCATTGATTATCGATTTCTCGATTAAATCACTATTAAGACGAGACTATTTCTATTTTTATTCCATCTCATCCTATTCATGTCTTATTGCATCATCATATTTGCATTATAATTTTGTCATCTTTTAGAATCTTTATAACTGTTATCTTTTCCCCTCATTCCAAAGGAAGGTGATTAATATTGACTCTTAAAGTCATGACCCCCATCTTACCTCAGTAGCCTCATAGGAGATGACTTTCACTTCTTGGCCTCCTAAGAGCCAATAAGTTATAACTAGCCTTAGGAGAGAGTTCCTAAACTCGATGTGGTATTCATCCTAATGAATACTCATTTTCCCTATTGACTAAAACTTCAACATATGACCATTATAACTTAGATTTAGAGAGTTCTTGAACTCTAGAATGAGCTTGTACTTATTCTCCCCTGTGAACTTTGACCATAGTCAAAAGTTCATTACTTAGTAGAACTACGCATACTCTGATTCTATACCCGAGGATACGTAGGCGCAAAGTGCGATGCTTTGTCGAGTATACTTAGAAATAAACCCCTAGGGTTTCAACCTTTAGCATAGAACCTTTAGCAAGCATAATATAACATAAGTTAAAACAAGAGGCTCCCGTAGAGTACTACGGACGTTTAGGGTGCCAATACCTTCCCTAGGCGTAACCAACCCCCGAACCTTAGATCTCCCCCCCTTTAGGTTTTTCTAACGATCTTGAACCTTTCCTTTGGATAAATCAAAGTCGGTTGTAAAAGAAAATGATACAAGTTAATTAATAGCTTGTTATCCGATTTTCACCGCAACAGAAATGACGACTTCACTGGGGATTTATTTTATTTTGAGGGTTAAGCCCACCTTGTTTATGTTTATGCTTATTTATGCTTGCTTTCTATATTTGTGTATATATGTTTGATTGCCTGTATATATGCTTTGCTTGATTATCCTTTGGCTTGGTTCTTGAGTGGTGAGGTAAATCCTATACCCGGATTTGAGCATACACTTATGATAGGACGATGGTATTCAAGGAGGCTTTGAGGGAGTCGAATCCTGAAAAGTTGAATTGAGAACACCATCACTCAGTTGAGGCCCTCTTGAGAGTCTAGTTATGTTGAACGAATCCGTTCGTGAAAACGTGTTACTCTCAACCTAGGAGCCCATGATATTGAGAACCGTAGTTACCAAACCCCACTTGGCCTTTTAGGATGTAGTGTGGTGGCCATGATGGAGTCTATTTTTGAATTGGTTGTCACGCGATACTACACTCAGACGAGATTCTCTTGAGAATATTATTGATTACCAAGTTAATTGGGAAGTCGATAATATCCGAAAGATGGATTGTCGACTCTGGGAACCTTTTTAGAACCCTGTTCTGCAGATGAAAACCCATAGTACACACCTTTTGGGATGGGTAGACCATGGCTCCATTCATGAGACCCCAAAACCTAGGATTTGTATGTTTTGTTGTGTGTACATATGTTTGTGCTCGTGTGCTTTATACATCTCTACATTCAAGCATTCCTAGCCCTTTGGTTTCGAGGAACTCAAATGTTTGTTTCCTTTTCAAAAGATCAACAAAGCATGGAATTTTAAAACAAAAAACTTTTTCAGTTTTTTCCAAAGAATTTCTCGCGACTTGCCTTTGAGTTCCTTGAAACCATTTGGCTTGCATTAGCATCTCATTTGCATCATGTCATAGCATGCGCATTTCCTCTCTGTCTTCGTCTTATGTCGCCGTTTTCCCCTTCAGAATCGTCTTTGAATTGTCACCTGAGTCCAAGCTCGACAAAGGATGTCTGAACAATACTGTGAGATGGACAGAGTCAACAATGAATTGAGTGAGCTCCGAGGAGGAATGGGGCAGATTCTGGAAGCAATTCAGGTTATGAGGGCAAAGATGGATACACAAGCGACAGTGGTCTTCCAGATTATCACTACAACTGTAGAACCTCCCGTTACTACTGTGAACCCCACATTGGGCATGCCTTTTAACTTTATACGTGCGCCGATCGTCACTTCTACTCAACAAGTTGTTCCTTTGGTTAATAAGGCTTTTCAAGCTATTCTTACCTTCGCTCCAGCAGCAGTGCAAGCTCAGGCGCACCCAGTTTTTCAGAACCCACATCCGGTTTATGATTATGTCAATATGTCCGAAGAAAGAGATAATCAACATGAAAGGCTAAAGGAAAATGTAGAGACAATGCAGAGGAAATTAAAACCAATGGAAGAAAGCAATGCATTTATTAATAATGCTAAGGACATGTGCGTAGTCTTAGGCTTGGTAATTTCACCCAAGTTCAAACTACCCAATTTCGACCTATACTCAGGAGCGACCTGTCCTAAGTCGTATTTGGTCATGTATTACCGGCGAATGGCTGCATTTATGGATAATGATAATTTGATGATCCACTGCTTCCAAGATGGTTTGAAAGGAGTTGCTGCAAAGTGGTATTTGACTTTGGACCAATCTAGGTGTAGCGAGTGATTTTTGGATGTGGTTGCGAAGCACGATCGCTCTGGTACTATAGCTCGATTCATTTTTTATCCTATTAAAGCTGATGAAGGAAGGGAAATAGATGTCTCCAATTAACCCTGCTTGCATACTGAGATTAAACAGTCAAAACTGTTGGTTTACAGATGCTACAAAGATTCGGGGTTTCTCCTAGGTTATTTTGTTGACAAGGGGTGCTTTAGGCTATCGGTTAGGATGTTAGGACAAATGTATGAGAGTATGGGATTTTGGGTTTTTGTTTAGTGTGCTCGCTAAGATTTTTTCTTTCAATCTTATGCCTACGTATTCCCGTTTACCGAAACAGGGAAATCAGAGCGATCGTAGTTCCTCCTATTCTATGGGAGGAAATGGTTGTTTTGGTGTCTTGTTCAAAGCCCAAGACGTGAAGCGAAAGGTAGTTTGTATCTTGTTCAAAGCCCAAGATGTGAAGCTGAAAGTGTTGACCTTAGAGAGAATTTGTCATCTCTAAAGGGGTCTGTTTGTCACAACTGTTGGGTGACTGATTGTAAAGGAGGATTACTTTAATCGGGATACGCGGATCCTAACAATGCCATAATTTCCTTTATAGGGGATTTTAACCTGAAGGAGAAGACTTTAACTCAGTTTAGAGCAATGTCATCTTTCTTTAGGAATTTCTCATACTGAAAGAGGGACATTGGCATGGATGTAGATGATCCAGAGGCTTGCCGCTTACAGCAATTAGATGAAGGGGAAGGAGTTGTTGATGTTTGTGTACTGTGAACGAGGCACAACTTTGATGCTAAAAGGTTGATTGGACCAACCAGTGGTTTTCTTATACAAAGCCTAAGAGGAGGCTATTATGTGTCTCGTACAAAGCCCGAGAGAGAGGCTAAAAGGTTTTGACTCGACGATGGAGTCTTTTGGTATCTCGTATAAAGCCCGAGATGAAGGCTACTTGACTTAACAAGAGAGTTTTTTGTATCTCGTACGAAGCCCGAGATGGAGGCGAAAATTTGTTTGGCTCAATAAGAAACTTTTTGTATCTCGTATAAAGCCCGAGATGGAGGCGAAAGGGTGATTGACTCAACGAGAGAGTCTCTTTATGTGTCTCGTACAAAGCCCGAGAGAGAGGCTAAACGTTGTTTGACTCCGCTGGGGAGAATCATTGTATAAAGCCTAAGAGAGAGGCTATTGTAACTGGAGAAGGATCATTATACAAAGCCTAAGAGGAGGCTATGGTTACTGTTTCAGTTGAGTGACAGGTCCAGTATACTGATTTAAAGAGAAAATCAGTTCTTATATGAGCAACACTGTACTCGAGGATTTGATTCGAGGATCCGGGCTATTCCTGTTCTTTAAGGAAGTGGGAAATCCGAAGGGTATTGAGACTGTCCGAGTCTATGGGTTTCCTATTTTAACGAAGGGGTCACTTGAGAATGTCTTTAAGACTCAAGGAAATTAGACTGTCCAAGTCTAGAGTTTCATCTTTTCTACTATGCTTTGAGAAACAGTAGTAGACTCTTTGAAAGGACTGTTCTATGCAGATGACTAATTTCTGTTCCTATACCTCTAGGAGGTCGTCGGGACAATTTGTACGAAGCCCAAGAGGAGGCTGGAAACTTTTAAGAAGCCGATCGGTCCTAGTACGAACCCCAAGAGGAGGCTATCATTCCCAGAGGAATAATCATTATACGAAGCCTAAGAAGAGGCTGTGAATACTTCTAAGAAGCCAACGGGTCCTTGTACTAAGCCCAAGAGGAGGCGGGGTTGCTTTTAGGAAGCCTGTGGGTCCTTGTATGATGCCCAAGAGGAGGCCGATGCTTTTAAGAAGCCCGTGGGTCCCCAAACCCCGAGAAATTCAAGGCAAGCTATTCACAAGGAATAGATCAAGTCAGGAAAGTTCGAGAATTTGGAAGAAACTCAAAGATGCCATTCACGGAGAATACATTCATCTCTGGGAGTAGAGTTTCTTGACAATTTCTAATGAGGACAACCGAAGAGAAGACTGTATCTGGTGATCCTATTGGGGATCTAGTTGTCTATTTCTACGAATAAACGAAACGGCGTCACCTAGTTCTAGACGTAGTTGCCGGGGAAACTCTAAATATCTATACTATTATTACACAGTTGATATGAGTTTATGAAAGAAGACTTACAGTGAAACAGCCCCACAATACAGTTATATGTATATGAAAGCGGTAAATGAAAGCGTATAAACACTTACTCGGTTGTAGAGCTTCCATGCTGTTTGGTTAGTTGTTCAACAAAGAAAGATTGAAAACAACAGTATATTCAAAATCAAAGTGCTTTGAAAAAGAAAGATTTGGGACTTACAGCTCAAGGAGAGGCCCAGAGTTTTATCAGTGAGCGCACTGTTTGAATTTTGTACAGAGGGACTTATACAAGTGACTGAGGCCCAAAAAGGTTTTCTGTACAAAGGGATGGGTCTTACACTCTCTCAAGAGGCCCAAAAGGTTTAAAGAAAAAGAGTGGGGCTTATAACACGAGGGTAGGCCCAGTTGACTTTTCGTTAAAAATGGCGACCGCGCCGAGATTTTCTTTTAACGCGAAGGGGCTTATACAATAAGTGAGGCCCAAATGATTTTGGTTAAAAGGGGGTTGGGTCTTACACTCTATTAGAGGCCCAACAGTTTTGAATGGGTCTTATAGCTAAAGGAGAGGCCCAGTTGGTTAATTTTTAAACTGGCGACGATCGTGCCAAATTTAAAAATGTACAGTGGGACTTATACAATAAGTGAGGCCCAAAATATTTCTGTACAAGTGGGCTGGGTCTTACACTCTAATAGAGGCCCAAAGAGTTTTAAGAAAATAAATGGGTCTTGCTACTCGAGGGTAGGCCCAGAAGGTTATTTTTCAAAAGGCGACGATCGCGCCGTTTGTTTTTTGACGGTATCGGGACTTATACAATACACTGAGGCCCAAAAATGATTTGGTCAAAAAAAGGATTGGGTCTTACACTCTATTAGAGGCCCAAAGTGTTTTGAAAATGATTTATGAGGGTTGAATTAATCCGAAAACCCTAATTTGTTTTCAAAAATGTGTTTTAATTGAATAAAAATTCAATTAAAATGATCAAAATTGTTTAACATAGGAAAAACAAATTGTGATCTTGGATTAATGCTTCAAAAATTAAGTATTGACCTACAAAATAATTAGAAAGCATTAAAAGTTGCAAAATCAAGGTGGAAAAAAAATTTTAAATGTCAAAAACAATTAAAACATTAATTCTTTGCAAAAATATCAATTATACAAAATAAATAATATTTTTGGGATTTTTTGGGAAAATAAAATATTTTAACATTTTTGTGAATTATTAAAAAAAGAATCAACTCAAAATCATTAAAACTCAGAGAGAAATTAATTTTTGAATCAATTAAATAAAATCACAAAACTCAAATATTCAAATATGGGAAAATGGCGCCAAGAACAAAGGCAAGAACACGCGCGTTTTTCAGTTTTGCCCAGATTTGCATTTTCTCTCAAATCTCACTGAATACTTAATCATATCAAGTAATCCACATACCAATCAACTCGTTTAAACCTCACGATCATGTCTATGGTATTTAATTTCATTTAAATTAAACATATAACAAGAAATCATGAAAAATCCTCAAGAACCCTAATTTCTGCATGAAGGCTAGGATTTTTGATACACGATTCAAACAATGCAATTAATTGAGGGGAAACATTCCATACATGATTATGAACATATGGCCAAATTATTGTGCAGCAAAAATTGCATGGATCATAGAGTTAGAAGAGCTCATGCTTACCACTTGCAGCTGGTGATCGTGATTTGTGTTGGAGGTGTTACAGCTAGGTTCCAATGATCTGGATAGCTTCCCTAGGTGCCATGGAGTGTGTATGAATGCTTGGAATGGATTGAAATGATCTGGAACTTGAGATGGTACCCCAACTGCAAATCTGTCAAGAACTTGAGCAATTGGCTGGTGATTTTGTGAAATCTGTGTTCCAGATGTTATGTGAGTGTTTGGATCACTTCTATATGATGTATGTGAGGTGTGTGTGTGATTTGTTTAATTGGAAAAGCTCTCAAACTCAAAACCAGATAGTGACTTGCCTTAGAAGGCAAAATTGGAGTGAAAGAAGAGATTTTGAGGAAAGCATCTGTTTGATGGCTTTGGTGTACTCAAACTGAGCACAAATGAGCTCTATTTATAGTAGAGCAAGTTTGTTTTGGGATCCACAGTGAATGGCAACTGCAACAGAGGTTTGGCCAATGTTGGCCAATGAAAATCCAAGTCTCCTCTAGCCATTGACTAGAGGTTAGAGCACAGAGCTTTGGTTCCCTACTTGTTGGAAGAATCTTGACTGAATTCAGTTGCAAATGTGTCAGTCCATGCCACCTCTAAGCATCTATTAAATGCTCCAATCCAAAATTGGAGTCTTGTCCCTCTTTTAGGGATTTCTAGGTTTGACATGCTACTTCTTGTTCCAAAGACTTTGGAGGCTTGGCTCAGTGATTGTCCCCTTTAGATTCAATCCTCAGAGGTGTCCAAGTGGATAGGAGCATTTGGATTTGGCTGATTTTGGCAAATCGAGCAAAAATGCAAAATCTGCCTTGCCTTGGCAGATTTCAGCAAGGCAACTTGCCAATGTCATATCTCATAGTTCAAATTGAATTTGGTAATGTTCTTGGCCATTTTGGAAAGCCCTTACATGATACAACAACTGTTTGAACATGTTTGGTTTTGATCTTTTCTGAATCCAAGTGAAAAATCCCCCTACATTTGGCAAAAAGTAGGGTAAAATCTGACTTAGTGAAATTTTCACTAAGTGTTGGAACAAAGTGACTTTTCTTGATTTTGATCACTCCATAACTCAAAATCCATGAGGAATTTGGACATAGGTCAGTATGAAGCTTTTGTAGAGGGCAATGAGATCTACAAATTAAGCTTTGAATGGGGAACAATGGCCTTGTGGTTTAGGAGTTATGGTCCTCCAAAGTTGGCACATTAGTGTCACTTTTTCCATAACTTAGAAATTTTTCTAAGTTTTTATGGTTACCCCTTTTACAAGTTATCCCACTTTCTTTGATTTTTCTTGATGAATGATGATTCAAATCATACATTAACATCATTTTAGGGTTAAAAATCCATTTTGGTGAAAAATCTCAAAAAGTCAAAATTGACTTTTGTGCACAGTTGACTTTTCTCGCGAAACCCTAATTGTGGTGCAGATGAAATTGAGACTTGTTGCTCAAGCTTCTTGGATTAATCCATTGTTCCAAATGGATCAATATAGTTCATTAGAGACCCTCAAACCCTCTCTTGAGGTCTTGGCTCATGATTTGCCCTAAAAGTCTACTTAGTGGTGAATTAGGTCAAGAAACCCTAATTCCTGATTTTTTATGAATGCATCCCCTGAGGCAAAATTGACTTGATGATTGGGTCCATGAGGTCCCATGAAGTATATTAGGTTATGTTTTGGATCATTGGCTTGTGCCCAGATGAAAATTTTCCATTTGGAGGCCCTGGTCGACCAAAACCCTAATTTGGTGACACTGTCGATCTTGAGACTTGATCCACCTAGAAGGGAGCAGCCTTGTGCTTGATCCTTGAAGTGGGAGTCCTTTTGATCCATTGTGGATGTTTGAGAGGTTAGACAAGTTGAAGATCATGTCATTCCTTGATTGATCCTTTGTCTAAGAACTCTGAGAGGGCTTGAAACCCTAATTCTTGATGGTAATGAATGCTCAACAATCCTTGAGGAGATTGATGAGGCATGAAGGTACATCCATATTATGATGATGATTTGCACATGATGGGAAATCTAAGTGGTCAAAATTTGGGGTATGACACTAGGATCCAATGTTTTCAAGATGTATCTGATGCTTTTGTAAAGCATTACAAATATAACATGGACCTGGCGCCTCGCAGACAATTATTGAGCATGTCTCAGAACGATACCGAGTCTTTTAAAGAGTATGCACAGAGATGGAGAGAGTTGGCTTCACAGATAGAGCCACCTTTATCCGAAAAAGAGTTAACTGATTGGTTTATCGACACGGTGAGACCGGAATTCTACGAAAGGATGATCAGTAGCGTGTCTGCTAGTTTTTCTGATATTGTGGCTGTGGGGATTAAAGTAGAGCTTGGTCTGAAAAGTGGGAAAATGACCAAGAGAGCTGTTAGTTCGAGCGACGATTCCAAGAAATCCTTCAAAAGGGAAGGAGAAACCAGTGCAGTGATGACAAACAAAAAGAAGAAAAATCAGTTATGGAAACGTCAATAGCAACAACAGTGTTATTCTGTTCAGCAACCTTATGTGGCTGCCATCGCGCCAACATTCAATCGCCAAGCTTTTGTTTATCAGCTGGTTCCTCAACCACCAGTGTATCAACGAGCGCCCAACGCTCCTGTTTATCTACAACAGACTCAAGTTTCTCGTCAGAATATTCTAGGCAAAAGAAAGGGTGGAAGGCCTCTGATTCCTCCCATTCCAATGACGTACACAGCATTGTATCCTGTTTCGGTACAACAAGGATTAATAACTACAAGGTCATCAGGCCCACCTCCTGATCCGCTTCCACCTTCTTACAATCCCAATGCTCATTGTGCGTTCCATGAAGGTGCGTCAGGCCATAATTTAGAAGGTTGCTTTGCTTTGAAGCATATTGTGAAAGACTTAGTGGAGAGAAACATTTTGTCTTTCGATGGCTCCCAGCCTAATATCTAGAACAATCCTTACCCGCTCACGAGATAAGTAAAGGATGTATCAATACAAAGACAGATTAGGGGTCTGCGATTGAGCTCCTCTTTGATTTTCTGTATTTGGTTCCCTAAAGCTGACAATCTTTTGGCTGTTTCAGCAATTTCATTGTATTTCCTTTGCACTTTGAATTTGTATTTGCTTATAAGCTTTGTTGTACTTTCAAATTGGCAAGGTTAATGAAATGTTTGTGCATCTTTTGGATTAAGTCTATTCGTTTCACTTATTTGCTTTTATGTTCGTGAAAAAACAGAAAATATCTCCATCTTATTTCTTTCCCTTTATCAAACTGTTTGTTTAAGCAAAGATTGGGGAGGATGATGAAAACATTATATTCATAATTGCAGTGGTATGCTGCCGATTCAACCATGCCGGTGATATAAGGCATTGTTTTAATTCCTAAATACTAGAGAAATAAGGAAGATAATCCCTTGTTAACCCTTCGAGCCTAGAAGCAGGAGTTTTCTTTCCTTATACAAAAAAACCCTTAAAACTCAACCCTGGGGCAGGGTAGTTCTCAGTTTAACTTGGTATAGCTTGAGTTAACTAAGTGTAGGATTGGAGTTCATCACGAAGTTTGGGTGGGTACAAATAAACTTTGAGCCTTTATCTTTTGTTTCATGAACCGTGAACCAGGCCACATTACAACCCTTAAAAAACCTAATTGAGGTAAGGTTGTTTTGAAAGCATACTACAGCAAGGTTGATTAACCTGACTCCTAATAATCTTTGTTATTTGCCTGTGTTGATCACTTTATCTGTCATTGCAGAAATGACTAGATCCACCTTTGTTTTTTATTATTTAATCATTCCACCATGTGTGTTTCATCAATAAACTTTGTTTTCAAAAGCTTGCATGGATTTTGCATTAAAATTGCCAGTTTTTAATGAACGATACTTGATTGCAAGACAACTCAATGCCAAAGAAACTCAACCTCTTCGCAACCAGCTAGGGGATTCGACTTGATAAAGGAAGCTCAGTCAGGGGCAACCAAGCGGAAGGATTTGCCAATCTACCGAATCAGGGGCAGAGCTCGTCAAAGTCCAAATTACTGGAGCAAGTCTTCTCCAAGCCATCTTATGACAAGTGTGGACTCCAGCGACCCATCAGCAGGGGCAAGTTTTGTTCCCTAGTCATTTCTACTACAGCTTGAGTGTTGCAAATACAGCTGGACAGGGGCAGTTATGCCATTTCCCCTTTAAAAGTTTGAAGATATTGAGGCATCTGGTATGCCAATTCTTCTGTAAAATCCTTTTGATTACCTATCAGAGGTAGTTAAGTCGAGATTCGGTAAATCTCTAAAAGGCCAATCAGTATGGGGCATCTCTTCCCCAGTTCTCAACAACCATTCTGAAGAACAAGTTCAAAGGCTTTGTTGTGCAAACGCAGTTAATCTGGGGCAGTTACGCTGAGATCTCTCCAAGAGTTTGAAGATATTGAAATACCTTGTATGTCAATTCTTCTATAAAATCCTCTTGTTAACGTCTTCTGACAGACCATATAGCCTGGTGCAGATAAGATTTGAAGATGATCATTATGCCAGTAGGATGCAGAACTATTTTGTTCTTGTGATATTTCTTGCTAGCTCCCCAATAAGCTATTACTTCAGCAAACTTGACAATTCTCCATGGATTCTCTACCAACAAAGAAATCAAGCTCATGATGGCAATCCTCATGATGTTATACCTCAAGTGGAATACTCTTTTCACCAGTGAAGTTGTTGATTCTTCTTTATCCCCAGTATTGGTCCAACCTGTTGAGTTTGGCTGGGTGTCCTTTGTCGAGACGTTTTCATCTCCAGTTTCGCTTTCAGTCTGTTTTGTCAGCATAAGCATAAGCACGGCATAAGCACTCATATGCATAGCATCTTAGCTTTTCTGCTTCCTTTTCTGGTGTTTTCCTGTTGTTGTTCACTTTGGCGTTTATCTCCCCAAGTGACTGGGTTTGTCTATTCTCTCCAATAGAGTTGTCAGCCCTAGTCATAAAGTGCCCATTCTTTCAGAATTCCCCACAGAGTTTTATCCTCGTGGATGATGGTTGGTTCAGTTATCTTTTCCACATGTGGATAACATAAGTTCCTATTTGAGTTCATCCCTCAATTGGAGTCTTGTTTGACCGTTTCTTTCTAGCTTGTTCCTAGATTGAACTTTGGTCTCTGGCAGGTGTGGTTTTTAACCTATCTTTGAACGTGCATTTATTTTGCACTGTGTCTCGCAGAAGCATCTTTTACAAGATCCTCATTGAAGACATAATTATTTCTCCAACAGTGTTGTGGTATCAACATATCTTTGAAGCAGCAATCTCTTGAAGAAGTTTGTTTTTCAACGGTGATAAGTGGCTGTCTCTTATAAGCAACTTATCTATCTCTGGTACTATTTAACCTTTTTGCAACCATAATAGGTATACCCCAGGAAGTCTTATCTTCAGTTATGCAACTCCGGTACTAACCTATCAAATTCTATACCTTCATTGGGGCCCATTTTTGGTTCTATCTCCAATAAGGTTGTTTTCCTTCTAAAGTGTCAACCGGTCATACTTGAACCTGTTGTTCCATCACTTTAGAGGTGTCTTTTCCCAGTGAAGACCGTTTTTTCGGTTCAACCTTCATTGCGGATCCTTTCTAGAATGTCATCTAGTCATGTTTTGACTTGATGATCAATCATTCTAGATACCTTTATTGGGGCCCATATTTGGTTCTATCTCCAATGAGGTCGTTTTCCTTCTAAAGTGCCAATCGGTCATACTTGAACCTGTTGTTCCATCACTTTAGAGGTGTCTTTTCCCAGTGAAGACCGTTTTTCGGTTCAACCTTCATTGCGGATCTTTTCTAGAATGTCATCTAGTCATGTTTTGACTTGATGATCAATCATTCTAGATACCTTTATTGGGGCCCATCTTTTGGTTCTATCTCCAATGAGGTTTTATCTCCTTCTAAAGTGCCAACCGGTCATACTTGAACCTGTTGTTCCATCACTTTGGATGTCTTTTCCCAATGAATACCGTTCTCCAGTTCAACCTTCATTGCGGATCCTTTCTAGAATGTCATCTGGTCATGTTTTGACTTGATGATCAATCATTCTAGATACCTTTATTGGGGCCCATTTCTTGGTTCAATCTCCAATAAGGTTATTCTTTTTCCAAAGTGCCAACCGGTCATACTTGAACCTGTTGTTCCATCACTTTGGATGTCTTTTTCCCAGTGAATACCGTTTTTCGGTTCAACCTTCATTGCGGATCTTTTCTAGAATGTCATCTAGTCATGTTTTGACTTGATGATCAATCATTCTAGATACCTTTATTGGGGCGCATATTTTGGTTCTATCTCCAATGAGGTTTTATCTCCTTCTAAAGTGCCAACCGGTCATACTTGAACCTGTTGTTCCATCACTTTGGATGTCCTTTTCCCAATGAAGACCGTTTTTCGGTTCAACCTTCATTGCGGATCTTTTTTAGAATGCCATCTAGTCATGTTTTAACTTGATGATCAATCATTCTAGATACCTTTATTGGGGCCCATCTTTGGTTCTATCTTCAATGAGGTTACCTTTCTGGCTCATACCGATTTTCCTCGTAAAGCAGATTATTTGTTATCTCAACCAACTCTTATTTGAGTACCAGAGTCTATTCTTGGCTTATTAACCTTGTTCCTATTTGAACTCCAGTTGTTTATTTTCGGTTATCGTGAACCGTTTGCTTATATCAGGTTATCTTGAACCTGTATTGCTCATTCCAGGTGTTTTTTATCTGGCGCGCAGAGTTCGTCTCTGCCTTTTTTGGCTTTTCTTGAAGATCCCGTTTAAACTCTTCAACATAAGAAAACCCCAGGAAGTCCTTGCTTGGTTGTTTGTCTCTTTTGGACTGATCCCCAGTGATAAGGTTTTTCTTTCTGGTTTCATGCTCAGAAAGAGTGTGTTGCTTTATTCCCAGTAGTCTATCTCCCCGGATCTTTCCCCAGTGGAGATTGTCTTTTGGTTTTCCCCAGTGTTTCTTTGGAGTCTCCTCGGTGAGTCTCTTGCGTTGGTTAGCCTGTATCCCCAGTGAGCGTTTCTCATGGATGCTAACCTTCCTCCTTCCCCAGTGAAGCTCATCTTTTTGCTTCCTGTTTGTCCTTTGGTGTCTCGTTGTATCTGCATCTTTGCATCTTCTTGGCATCATGTTTGTTGCATTGCATGTCAGCGCATCTGAGGGCAAAATTTTCGGTTATCTCTATTTAAATATCTTTCACCTTTGATTCCATGAAGATCTTCATCTCTCATGTCATCCGGTGAAGATATTTAAATAGGGGCAACTGTTGTACCCCAAATTTTATCCTCATTTTTTTCTGCTAGTTGATGTTTTTATTTATTTTTCTCTATATTTTAATTTAGTATTTATTTTAGTGTTTTATTTGTTTTTATTTTAATTTCAATATGGCTCATCTTTAATTTTATTTATAATTTATTGTCCTATCTTTATTAATTTAAATTAATCTCAATTTAATTTTTGCATTAGTTTAATTATTTAGATTATTTCTAATTTGGTTTACTTTTCTAATTAATCTAAATTAAAGTCTTTGATTAGTGTCACTTTCTTTTTATTTGTTACATTTTATATGTCAATTAAGAAAAAACATTGGCTTCTTTTTACTCCACTTGCGCATCCCCATTGGGTCCACCGTGTAGTCCTTGATTTATTATTGGTTGATTTCCATCTGCCATAAACCAATGAGAACCAAGCATGTCTGCTTTGACTTTTCAACCCTCGTTCAACCAATGGATAAACGTCGTGTGGCATTTGAAGGAGGAAAAGAAGCCAATATCTTCTTCTTCCTTTGTCGTGTATCTTGTTTGCAGAAGAAAAGGAAAATTTCAGCTTGTCTCAAACTCATTTCAAATTTTCGATCCGTTGGCGCGCATACGACCTGCTTCCATCTGCGAAACCGTACGCTCCTCTGCAGCCTGAAAATGACAATCCACCAACGGTCAAAAAACTCAAGATGAAATTGAAGAAACAAATTCTTTTTTTTTAGGGGTTAAATAACAGAGATATAGAAGAGTGAGGGGGGGGGGGGGAGTTCCAACAACCGCAAGAGGCATAACTTGCTTTTTGGGTTTTACACTTTCAAACAAAAAAACCAGAAATAAATTATCTCAAACAACAACAAACCCAGCTTCTCCGCCTTCACCAATATCAACAACAACCTTCAAGCTCTCTTCCTCTTTTTCAAATAGAACCCGCCTCCATCCTTCATCATCCAACGACCAAACAAATCTTCAGATGCCAAATCTTCAAACAACCATGCTGATGCCGTTTTCGAACCTTCAAACCACAAATCAAACGCTAATCCTCAAAACCGAAAACCATCCAAAAACACTTCAAGAAAAGAAAACCAACAACAACTTTGAATCTCTGCACGTTCTTCCTAAAAGGGCCTAAACCATTTTTTTTCGCAGAACCATATACTCCCTCTGTTTGTTTCTCTTCAACCATTCAACCTTCAACCAATTTTCTTCAATCATTCTCCCTAACCTAAAACTAATTCCACCCAAAACCATAATCACAAATAAACCCAAAAACCGTAAACCCACAAAACCAGATCCAAGAAACAAAACTCAAACCATTTTTCAATAGAATCAGAGATTTAAGATGAAAAGAAGGTGAGAATGAGATAGACCACAGCCAAAGTCAATTCTGAACCTTATCAAACCTGAGTCGAAGTAAACCGAGGTCGAGATTCCGAAGCGAGAAATCGAGATGGAAACGAAGGGCAACGTGGCCTTTGCACCGTGTTTCTTTTTTTTTCTTTCTCACGGTAACTGTTTTGCGTTGGTTTGTTCTACACATTGCCTGAACTCTGTGGAAATTGGTGGTTCTGTTCGCTTCATATGGTGTTTGGGTTTTATAAGGCCATTGGATCTCAGATTTTCACACCATGCACCCACCTTCTTTTTTTTTTCTGGCGTTGTTTTTAAACCGTGTTGTTGTTGGGTTTAAAGCCCATAGTGTATTGATCTGCACCCCCCTTCCCCTTTTATTTTCTTTTTATTGTTTTAAATCAATTTAATTTGTTTAAAGTTTTAAAAAATGAAACATTCTATTTTCTAAACTTTTTAGGTTCTAAAATGTTTTTCTTAATAAATTTAATTTCCATTTTGATTTCATTTTTTATTTTCTATTTTTGGGCCAATGATATACAAAAATCATGACTTGGTGATTTATTTCAAACACCAAATGTCTTGATTTGTATAAGTCCATTTGTTTTTTGGTTGGTCAATGAAAGTCTAATGTAAGATTATCGATCTCTCGATTAATTCTTAATTTAGACGAGATCACCTTTATTTTCATTTCATTGCATTTTATTTATTTTGGCCAATGACATCATATAAATTTTGACTTAGTTGATTATCTCAAAATCACTAAAAGTCTAGATTTGTAAGAGGACACCTTTTATTCTTTTATTTTAGTCGATGAAAGTCAAGAATCATTGATTATCGATTTCTCGATTAAATCACTATTAAGACGAGACTATTTCTATTTTTATTCCATCTCATCCTATTCATGTCTTATTGCATCATCATATTTGCATTATAATCTTGTCATCTTTTAGAATCTTTATAACTGTTATCTTTTCCCCTCATTCCAAAGGAAGGTGATTAATATTGACTCTTAAAGTCAAGGCCCCCATCTTACCTTAGTAGCCTCATAGGAGATGACTTTCACTTCTTGGCCTCCTAAGAGCCAATAAGTTATAACTAGCCTTAGGAGAGAGTTCCTAAACTCGATGTGGTATTCATCCTAATGAATACTCACTTTCCCTATTGACTAAAACTTCAACATAGGACCATTATAACTTAGATTTAGAGAGTTCTTGAACTCTAGAATGAGCTTGTACTCATTCTCCCCTGTGAACTTTGACCATAGTCAAAAGTTCATTACTTAGTAGAACTACGCATACTCTGATTCTATACCCGAGGATACGTAGGCGCAAAGTGCGATGCTTTGTCGAGTATACTTAGAAATAAACCCCTAGGGTTTCAACCTTTAGCATAGAACCTTTAGCAAGCATAATATAACACAAGTTAAAACAAGAGGCTCCCGTAGAGTACTACGGACGTTTAGGGTGCCAATACCTTCCCTAGGCGTAACCAACCCCCGAACCTTAGATCTCCCCCCCTTTAGGTTTTTCTAACGATCTTGAACTTTTCCTTTGGATAAATCAAAGTCAGTTGTAAAAGAAAATTATACAAGTTAATTAATAGCTTGTTATCCGATTTTCACCGCAACACAAACTTCTTGCCCCTAAGAAACTGTTATTCTCCCCTTATTCCAAAGGAAAGTCTCTCTATTGACCGTAAGGTCATAGATACAATTCATTCCCTTTTAACCTAACCTTCCCAAGATATAGCCATTAATCTCTTATTAACCCTTAAACCTTTCTTTAACCAAACAAGAGATAGCCATTAATCTCTTCTCCTTCACGACGGCCTAACCCTTCACAATCCTTTCACAAGAGATAACCATTAATCTCTTTCTCCTAAACAACCAATCCTCACAAGCTTTACTTTCAAGCTTTTCACCCTAATTTCCCTTGGAACCTTGACCACAGTCAGGAGTTCCTCACCCCCATAATGGGGAACTACGATTTCTATGATTTCTCAAGTTCATGTTGAACGAGTTTATTCGTGAAAACGTGCTACTCTCGACATAGGTGCCATCGATACTAAGAACCGTATTTACCTTTAACCCCAGTTGGCCTTTTAGGACGTAGTGCGGTGACCATGAGGGAGTCTATTTTTGAAATGGTTCTCACGCGATACTACACTCAGACGAGATTCTCTTGAGAATATTATTGACTACCGAGTCATTCGGGAAATCGATAATATCCGAAAGATGGGTTGTCGACTCTGGGAACTTCTTAGAACCCTGTTTTATGGATACAAGAACCCTAGTACACACCTTGTGATTGGTTCTTTACCCAAACTCCATGCTGTGATCTCGAACCCTTGATCCTGTTGCATGTGTTTTGCATCCTATTTGCATTGCATTGCATATCATTTGCATATTTGCATGATTCATTGCATGCGTCTGTTTGTCCAGTGACTCATTTCTAGTGGTCTCTATCTTCCAGTATCACCTGTGAGTCGACAAGCTGATTCCTCGACACCGATACCAGACTAGAGCTAATTACAGACGCAAGATGTCAAAGCAAGAGGCACACAATGCTGAGGTCCGAATGGAGATCGATAACCTTAAGTCGAGCATGACTAAACTAACTGAGATGCTTCAAGTCTTGATTGCTAGAGGAGAGCCTCCCCAAAGAACGTCATCCAGGAAGTTTCAAGTGCTGATCCTCCGCCGGTTCAAGTGCCACCTTCAACTTGGCCCGAGTTTGGTTTGCCACACAACTATTCTCCACCGATTGTATCTACTACTATGGTTGGTCAGACTGCTATGCCTGTATTTCAAGCTCCTGTTTTCGCCGAGCCCAGACCTACAGTCCATGTCGTTCCATAGACTGTTCGAGCTCCCTTTGAGAATCCCCTTTTTAAGTACAATGCTGCCAGTGCTCAGGGAGAAGACTGTGAAGACTTTGTTGAACCTGAAGTTGTCCGTGAGCAGTTTTAGACATTAGACAAAAGACTCAAAGCCGTTGAGGGTAATGACTTCTTTATTGTGGATGCAGACAACATATGCTTAGTGTCTGATCTTGTTGTGCCTGCTAAGTTCAAAACTCCAGAATTTGTGAAGTATAAGGGGCACTCTTGCCCAAGGGCTCATTTGGTTATGTATCTTCGTAAGATGACTGCTTATACCAAAAATCAAAAGCTGTTTATCCATTGTTTTCAAGATATTTTGAGTGGAGCATCACTCCAATGGTATATGGGTCTCGAGCAAAACTCCATCCACTGCTTCCAAGATCTTGTAAATGCCTTCATGAAACAATATAAGTATAACCTTGACATGGCTCCTGATCGTCGCCAACTGCAAAATATGACTCAACATGAGAAGGAATCTTTTATGGAGTATGCTCAGCGCTGGAGGGAGTTGGCTTCCCAAGTTGAACCTCCTTTGGCTGAGAAAGAGTTAACTGGAATGTTCATGGATACCCTGTCCCCATTCTATTGGGAGAAGATGATTGGAAGTGTTTCCTCCAATTTCACTGATTTAGTTACTATTGGCCAAAGATTAGAGGAATGTCTTAAGAAATGAAAGGTGTCAAAAGCTGCTGAATCTTCCAATGTTGTGAAGAAATCCTATGGGAACTTTCAGAGGAAAAGGGAAGATCAGAATAATGTTGTAATGGTTGAAGTGAGAAGGCCTCGTTCCCAGCCTCAGTATTTTATTCACCCTACTGTTGCTGCTGTCACTCCCGTGGTTACTGCTCCACGACCAGCTCAAGCTTCCCAACGTCCGACGGCAGGACAAAACCAGCACCGTAATAGGAGTCAATTTGATCCTATTCCCATGACATACACCGAGCTTTATCCTGGTTTGGTTCAACAAGGTTTGATTACCACAAGGCCTTTGCCTCCTCCTCTAAATCCTCTTCCAGCCGGCTATAGGGCTGATCTTTATTGTGAATACCATCAAGGTGGTGCGGGCCATAACTTGGAAGGTTGCTTTGCATTGAAGGCTAAAGTACAAGAGCTGATGAGAAACAAAATCCTCTCCTTTAAAGACAATCCCAATGTTCATAAAAACCCTTTGCCAGGGCACACAAAGTGAAGCTTCAGTCGACTTCAGCCCAGCTACTGCTTAAAGACAGGACAGCTCATCCTTGTGTTTGATTAGTCACTAGGCCTTGTTTCTAGTTGTTTGCATATTCCTTATTTTGTAAAGGCTGTTTGCCTTCAAATTATGTTTGTACTTTCGTGATTAATGAAATGAGCATTGTAACTTTTGATTCAATTCATTTTGTCCACTATTTGCATCTTTATGCTTTCATTTGCAAAATATTTTATCTCTTTTTCCACTTTCTTTTTTATTATGCAAAGATTGGAGGAAGGATGATGAAAACGTTATATCCCAAATTGCTGTTAGTATACTTTCAAATCAAAACTTTGCTGATGATGTAAGACATTATTTCAATCCCCAAACACTGAAGACATAAGGAAGATAACCCCTCTTTAACCCCTTCAAGCCTTGAAGTAGGAGTTTCTTTTCTTTACAAATAAAAACCCGCAATCTTAACCTGGGGCAGGGTAGTTCTCAGTTAACTGGATTGTGCATTCAATTACAAGAGTTTCATGCAAGACGCCTTTCAACAAAAGTTTACAAATTTTCCTTCGCACACAGCAAGCAAGTGTCGAAGATGTCCTTCAATTCAAATACCAATGATGGTTCACCGAAATCATTAAGTTGTTTAGCCACTTTCCTTACCCAAATAATGAGTCGAGTCCCTTTCAAGGCAAAAGCAGAGAAAAATAGGAAGTTCATGACCTTGCTCTAAAAAAAAAAAAAGAAAGAAAGAAAAGTTTGTATGACAACCCAAAAAGAGGAAACCTTTAAATTTTCATCCTGAAAGTCCTCAATGGCAAACATTGGTGAGGAAGCAGTGACTGCCATCTCAAGTCCATTGAATTTTGGACCATCATCACTATCATCAGTACAATTTCCTAACCTGCGGGAACCTGAGTGCATAGTTTGATTTAACTGAGCATAGGACTAAAGTTCATCACGTAGATTAGGTGGGCACAAATAAACTTTGAGCCTTTATCTTTTGTTTCTTAAACCGTGAACCAGGCCACGTTACAACCCTCAAAAGAACTAACTGAAGCAAGGTTATTTTGAAAGCATACTACAGCGAGGTTGCGGAAACTGACTCCCAAAGATCTTTGCAGATCATCTGTTTTGGTGCTACCCTTTTGCTTTACTTCTCACTTTGAATGTCTTGAACCGCCGTGTTCAGACTAGTGACTCATTTTGTTTTGCATATTTAAAAAAAATGATTTGATTTCAAAAGTTGCATGAACTCTAAAATTACCATGTTTGTACAAATACTTTTGTTTGCAAACTAGCTTTCTTCTCAAGGAATTTTCAAACAATTAAGAAACTTGGTCGGTGATCCAATCAGGGGCAAGTTCCTTCCATATCATGTTGAGAATCAGTTCAAGATTTGTGGTTTAATGGAGACTTCTCAGAATGGGTTTATCCAGAAAAATTTTCAAGACTCAGACTGGGGCAAGTTTTCCAAAGAGCACCGCGAAACAGTCAGTTACAGAATCAAATAAATTGAAGCAATGATCAATTCATCTACAACAGTCAGTTAATCTGGGGTAATTAATTTGAAGAATCCCCATGCAACTTTCCATCCTTCCTACAAGGATCATCAACTTAAAGCAATTTACCAGTGTGGCAAGGATGTGTTCAGCAGTAGCATCTCTAGTCCCCAAGCAGAATGACAGTGATCTCCGTGTTGAGGAATCAGTCTTCCAGTCTTATATTCTCTTAGAAAGAGTCGAGCGGTGTCGTCAGCATCTGCATTTGCATTTGATCATATATCATCTGCATAATTCATATACATATGCATATCATGAGTGTTTCATCCTCATTTGCATTTCTCCCGAGGTCGTGTCGTTATCCACGTCTTACCTTACCAAAATGTTACCTGTCCTTTTCATTCAGTGTCATTCCTGAATGTTGTCATTCTCTTGCGCATCTAATCTTGTTGATAGATGTTGGTCTTCTCTCATTCCAGTGTTATTCCTGGTGTAATACCCCAAATTTTGACCACTTAGATTTCCCATCATTGTGAAAATCATCATCACAATATGGATGAACCATCATGCTTCATCAATCTCCCCAAAAATGGGTGAGCATCCAATACAAGCAAAATTAGGGTTTCAAGCCCTCTCTGAGTGCTTAGACAAAGGATCAATCAAGAAATGACATGATCTTCAACTTGTCTAATCTCTTAAACATCCACAATGGATCAAAAAGGACTCCCACTTCAAGGATTAAGCACAAGGCTGCTCCTTTCTAGGTGGATCAAGTCTCAAGATCGACAGTGTCACCAAATTAGGGTTTTGGTCGACCAGGGCCTCCAGATGGAAATTTTCATCTGGGCATAAGGCAATGATCCAAAACATGACCTAATATACTTCATGGAACCTCATGAACCCATGCATCAAGTCAATTTTGCCTCAGGGGATGCATTCATCAAAAATCAGGAATTAGGGTTTCTTGACCTAATTCACCCCTAAGTTGACTTTTGGGACAAACCATGAGCCAAGACCTCAAGACATGATTTGAGGGTCTCTAATATACCATATTGATCCATTTGAAACAATGGATTGATCCAAGAAGCTTGAGCAACAAGTCTCAATTTCATCTGCACCACAATTAGGGTTTTAAGAGAAAAGTCAACTGTAACTTTGACTTTTGACCAGGACATGCTCCCAAACCCTAATACATGATTGAATATACCCTATGACACCCATGGAACATGTCCATCAAGTTTGATTTAGGTCAAGGACATGATTTCCTGAAGAATTGCACAGTTTGGAATTCATCTGATAAAAAATCAGCTGTGCACAAAAGTCAACTTTGACTTTTTGAGATTTTTCACCAAAATGGATTTTTAACCCTAAAATGATGTTAATGTATGATTTGAATCATCATTCATCAAGAAAAATCAAGAAAAGTGAGATAATTTGTAAAAGGGGTAACCATAAAACTTAAAAAATTTTCTAAGTTAAAAATAAAGTGGCAAAGGTACCAACTTTGGAAGACCATAACTCCTAAACCACAAGGCCATTTTTTCTCATCCAAAGATGGATTTGTAGCCCTAATTATCACCTACAAAAACTTCAACTACAAGTCATTCCAATTCATTAAGGATTTTGAGTTATGGAGTGATCAAAGTGGCTAAAAAGTGAAAATGTCACTTTTTCCAACACTTAGTGAAAATTTCACTAAGTCAGATTCTGCCTCACTTTTTGCCAAATATAGGGGGATTTTTCACTTGGAATCAAAAGAGATCAAAACCAAACTTGTTCAAACAGTTGTTGTATCATGTAAGAGCTTTCCAAAATGGCCAAGAACATTGCCAAATTCAACCTACACCATGAGATACAACATTGCCAAGTTGCCTTGCTGAAATCTGTCAAGGCAAGACAGAATTTGCAACTTTGGTCGATTTGCCAAAATCAGCCAAATTCAATTGCTCCAATCCACTTGGACACCTCAGAGGATTGAATCTAAAGGGGACAATCACTGAGCCAAGCCTCCAAGGTCCAAGGAACAAGAAATAGCATGTTGAACCTAGAGTTGCCAAAATAGGGACAAGACTTCAAATTTGGAATGAGGCATTCAATGAAACCATCAAGGTGGCATGGACTGAGCCATTCTCATCTGAAATCAGTCAAGACTTATCCAAGACCAAGGGGACCATAGCTCTGTGCCCTAACCTCTAGTCAATGGCTAGAGGAGACTTTCATTTCCATTGGCCAACATTGAGGAAACACCTGCTGCAGTTGCCATTCACTGTGGATTGCAAAACAAACTTGCTCTACTATAAATAGAGCTCAATTGTGGTCAGTTTGAGTACACCAAAGCCATCTAACAGATGCTTTCCTCAAAATCTCTTCTTTCACTCCAATTTTGCCTTCTAAGGCAAGTCACTATCGGGTTTTGAGTTTGAGAGCAATTCCAATCAAACCAATCACTCACACACCTCACATACATCACCTTAATATTTTGATTATTTTTGGCATTTTAAATATTTTTTCTACATTGATTTTGCAACTTTTAATGCTTTCTAATTATTTTGTAGGTCAATACTTAATTTTTGAAGCATTAATCCAAGATCACAATTTGTTTTCCATGTGTTAAACAATTTTTGATCATTTTAATTGAATTTTTATTCAATTAAATACATTTTGAAAACAAATTAGGGTTTTGGATTAATTCAACCCTCATAAATCATTTTCAAACTCTTTGGGCCTCTTGAGAGAGTGTAAGACCCATCCCCCCTTGTACAAAAACTTTTTGGGCCTCACTCATTGTATAAGTCCCTCTGTACAAGTAAACGGCGCGATCGTCGCCCGTTTAAAAATAAAAATCATCTGGGCCTCTCCTTGAGCTATAAGACCCATTCAAAACACTTTGGGCCTCTATTAGAGTGTAAGACCCAATCCCCCTTTTACCAAAAACATTTTGGGCCTCACTTATTGTATAAGTCCCTCTGCGTTAAAAGAAAACCTCGGCGCGATCGCCATTTTTAAACGAAAAATCATTTGGGCCTACCCTCGTGTTATAAGCCCCACTCTCTTTTCTTTAAACCTTTTTGGGCCTCTTGAGAGAGTGTAAGACCCATCCCTTTGTACAGAAAACCTTTTTGGGCCCCAGTCACTTGTATAAGTCCCGCTGTACAAAGTCAAACAGTGCGCTCACTGATAAAACCCTGGGTCTCTCCTTGAGCTGTAAGCCCCAAATATTTCTTTTTCAAAGCACTTTCTCCTTTGATTTTGAATATACTGTTGTTTTCAATCTTTCTTTGTTGAACAACTAACCAAACAACATGGAAGCACTACAACCGAGTAAGTGGTTATCGCTTTCATTTACTGCTTTCATATTATAAACTGTATTGTGGGGCTGCTCACTGTAAGTCTCCTTTCATAAACTCATATCTACTGTGTAATAATAGTATAGATATTTCGAGTTTCCCCGGCAACTACGTCTAGAACTAGGTGACGCCGTTTCATTTATTCGTAGAAATAGATGCCTAGATCCCCAATAGGAGCACCAGATACAGTCTTCTCTTCGGCTGTCCTCCTTAGGAATCGTCAAGAAGCTCTACTCCCCAAGATGAATGTATTCTCCGTGAATGGCATCTTTGAGTTTCTCCCAAATTCTCGAACTTTCCTGACTTGATCTATTCCTTGTGGATAGCTTGCCTTGAATGTCTCGGGGTTTGGGTACCCACTACGGTCATAATCTTGGACCTTAACTAAGGAACCCTCTTTAAAAGTTAAAAGTCGCTGGATAGTAAACCTCGCACGTTTACCAGTGGTTTTTATCTTTAAAAGAGTTATCTCTCCTAATGGAAAGAAAATGATAGACCCACGGGCTTCTTAAAAGCATCGGCCTCCTCTTGGGCATTATTCAAGGACCCATCGGCTTCTTAGAAGTATTCACAGCCTCCTCTTAGGCTTCGTATAATGATCTCTTCCTTCGAGAATGATAACCTCCTCTTGGGCTTCGTACAAGGACCCGTCGGCTTCTTAAAAGTTTCCAGCCTCCTCTTGGGCTTCGTACAAATTGTCCCGACGACCTACTAGAGGTATAGGAACAGAACCTAGTCATCCTCATAGAACAGTCCTTTAATAGAGTCTACTACTGTTTCTCAAAGCATAGTACAAAAGACGAAACTCTAGACTTGGAAAGTCTCACTTCCTTGAGTCTCAAAGACATTCTCAAGTGACCCATTCGTTAAATAGGAAGGAAACCCGCAGACTCGGACAGTCTCAATACCCTTTGGATTTCCCGTTTCCTCAAAGAGAAGGAAATATCCCTGATCCTCAAATCAAATCCCTGAGTACAGTGTTGCTCATATAAGAACTGATTTTCTCTTTTAAAATCAGTATACTGGATCTGTCACTCAACTGAAACAAACCTTTAGCCTCCATCTCGGGCTTCGTACGAGATACAAAAACACTCTCTTGTTGAGTATCAAAGACTCTCTTGTTGAGTCAAACTTTTAGCCTCCATCTCGGGCTTCGTACGAGATACAAAAAGACTTCCTCGTAGAGTCAAACAAACAATAGCCTCTATCTCGAGCTTCGTACGAGACACAAAGACTCTATCGTCGGGTCAAAAAACTTTTAGCCTCTCTCTCGGGCTTTGTACGAGACACAAAATAGCCTCCTCTTAGGCTTTGTATAATGATTTTCCTAGCGGAAATTAGCCTCCTCTTAGGCTTTTATATAAGAAAACCATTGGTTGATCCAATTAACCTTTTAGCATCAAAGCTGTGCATCGTTCACAGTACACAAACATCAACAACTCCTTTCCTTTCATCTAATCGCTGTAAGCGACAAGCCTCTGGATCATCTACATCCATGCCACTGTCCCTCTTTTAGCATGAGAAAATCCTAAGGAAAGATGGCATTGCTCTACACTGAGTTAAAGTCTTCTCCTTCAGGTTAAAACCCTTTCTTCGGAAATTATGGCATTGCTCGGATCCACGTATCCCAGTTAAAGTAATTCTCCTTCCCCCTCTTTAAAGATGACAAATTCTCTCTAAAGTCGAGGTCTTTCAACTTCACGTCTTGGGCTTTGAACAAGACACAAATAAACCTTTCAGCTTCACATCTTGGGCTTTGAACAAGATACAAACCACCTTTCGCTTCACGTCTTGGGATTTGAACAAGACACCAAAACACCCATTTCCTCCCATAGAATAGGAGGAACTACGAACGCTCTGATTTCCCTGTTTCGGTAAACGGGAATACGTAGGCATAAGATCGAAAGAAAAGATCTTAGCGAGCGCAATCAACAAAAAACCCAAATCCCATATCTCCATCAATCAAAAGCAGTAATTCAAAAGCATCAGTCCTAACATCCTAATCCTTGTTCCCCGCCAGAAACCTTCTACCTAGGTAAAAAAGAAAGAAAACCGTATTGGCGAAAATACAAATAACCAGTACAAAGGCCCCCCCACATTGATAGCATCCGTAACCTAACAGACCGCTGTTTAAACTCAGTATGCAAGCAGGGTTAATTGGAGACATCTATTTCCCTTCCTTATTCAGCTTACAATAGGATAAAAAATGAATCGACCTGTAGTTTAAGCTCAACCGCAGAGAGCGACCAGCGCTTAAGAACCGCGTCCAAAATCGCTCGCTACACCTGGATCTTTATATTCTGTTACTCCAGTGCCATTTTGGGATGTCTGTATCTTGTGATCTCCAGTGCAATTCCTGGATGTCTGTCTCTTATGATCTCCAGTGCCATTCCTGGATATCTTGTTCCTCTTATTTCTCCCAGTGCTATTCCTGGAAGTTTTGCCTCTCTTCTGCAATCCTCGTCAAATTTGCTTAGATATCTTTCAGTATCATTCATGAAAGTCTTATCTGTTCATTCAGTACCATTCTTGAAAGCTCACAGTCATTCAATGCTTTCTTGGATATTGTGATTCCTTTTATCCAATGCTTTCTTGGGTATCCCCTTATTCATATTCGTTCAATACTTTCTTGGACGTTGTGGTTTCTTTTTATCCAATGCCTACTTGGATTTCACCTTTTGTCTCATTTGCATCTGATGCCTTCTCAGATATTATGAGTTTACCTTTCATTCAAATCCATTATTGGATGACTGGTTTCTCTACCATCCGATGCCTTTCCGGATGTGTCTCTCTTTCTGATGTTTTTCCAGATCGAGTCTTTGTTCACTTTTATCTAAAGCCATTATTATATATTGTGAGTCATACCTTTCATTCAAAGCCATTATTGGATGTCTGGTTTCTCTACCATCTAATGCCTTTCCGGATGTGTCTCTCATTCTGATGTTTTTCCAGATCGAGTCTTTGTTCACTTTTATCTAAAACCATTATTAGATATTGTGATTTATACCTTTCATTCAAAGCCATTATTGAATGACTGGTTTCTCTACCATCTGACGCCTTTCTGGATGTGTCTCTCTTTCTGATGTTTTTCCAGATCGAGTCTTTGTTCACTTTTATCTAAAGCCATTATTAGATATTGTGATTTATACCTTTCATTCAAAGCCATTATTGAATGACTAGTTTCTCTACCATCTGATGCCTTTCCGGATGTGTCTCTCTTTCTGATGTTTTTCCAGATCGAGTCTTTGTTCACATTCATCTAAAGCCATTATTAGATATTGTGATTTGCACCTTTCGTTCAAAGCCATTATTGAATGTCTGGTGTCCTTTTATCCAATGCCTTCTTGGATTACCCTTGTTTGCTCGCCTTTATCTAAAGCCATTATTAGATATTATGATTATACCTTCCATTCAAAGCCATTATTAGATGTCTGGATTCTTCTCATCTGATGCCTTCTCAGATTTAACATTTTGATCTGATGCTATTATGATCTGTACCTTTCATTCAAAGCCATTATTGGATAACTGTGTCTTTACATCCAATACCTTCTTGGATTACCCTTTTATCTTATTCTCATCCGATGCTTTCTCATATACTATTGAGTTTACCTTTCTTTCAAAGCCATTATTGGATGATTGGTTTCTTTGCACCCAATGCTGTCTTGGATCCCTATTTGTTCACTTTCACCTGATGCTTTCTCAGATATTGTGATTTGTACCCTTCATTCAAAGCCATTATTAGATGTCTGGTTTCTTTTGCCATTTGATGTTTTTTTCGGATGTGCCTTTCTCTATCTCTTCTGGCTTTTTCTTGAAGATCCCGTTTGAACTCTCCAGTATCAGTAAATCCCAGAAAATCATTGTTGATGTCTATCCTTTTATTTCAAATTGATCCCCAGTAGAGACCATGTATTCTTTCTGGATCCATGCCCAGTAAAAAGTGTGCTTTTATTTTCCCCAGTGTTTCCTTAGAGTCTCCCCATTGAGTCTCTTATATTGGTTAGTCTGTATCCCCAGTGAGTTTTCCTCATGGATGCTAACCTTCATCCTTTCTTAGTAAACTCTCTGTATTGGTTTGCTCTTTATTTCTGGTGTCTTGTTTGGATGCATTCTTGCATCATCATATCATCATATCATCATACTAGAAGTTCATGACATGTCAGCATTTGCATGTCTGCTGCTTGTCCTTAGCATCTGCATTCCATCTAAGGGCAAAATTTTTGGTTTGCTATATTTAAATACCTTTCACCTTGATGTCCTGAGGATTTCCATTCCTCATGTCATCCGGTAAAGTTATTTAAATAGGGGCAACTGTTGTACCCCAAATTTTACCCCTTAGATGTCATAACATTTTGCATTGACATTTAGGTTCAATCATCTATGCATTGTTAACTAACCACTTCATTTTGCAAGATTTGTTTTTTCTGTGAAAAGCCAGGACTTATACCAAGAGGAGGACAAAGTCTCCTAAAGAAGAGAAGGCTCCAAATGCAACCATATGAGTTCACTTATATCCCAGAGGTCTTACTCAACAAGAATTCAGGTGTGACTGGCTCTCATCACCAGTAGCTTGAGCCACAAGTTCACCCTGCCTCCAATTAGGGGTTTGTCAAGACAGGTTAATCATGGCCTTTGATTTTGACCAAGATTTGTCCTCAAACCCTAGGATTTGACTCCACATGATAGAAGACATCCTCAGAGACTACCTATGAGCCTTAGATGGGATTAAAGAGGCAAGATCATCAGAAATCATTCCAATGCATTCACAGTTGAAATTAGGGTTTGAATCCAAGCCCTAATCCTTGAGATTTTGATCCAAAGGATACCTCCAAGGCCTCAAATCACCATAACATGCCTCATTGATGATTTAAAGTATGGGAGATCAAGTTTCAAGAAGTTTCTCGCAAAGGAAGCAAAGTTTGGCTCATGAAACTTTTCAAATGTGGAGATTTCACTACTTGGGCAAAAATTGAAACAGTCATAACTTTCAAACCACACATCCAAATGGAGTGACTCAAAGCTCAAATGGAAGCTCTTTCCATGATCTTCAAAACATATTAGAGGACCCTCTTTCAAAAAATGCATGGTTTTTTAGTTACAAGGCATGGAAGATAGATTACTCTTGGGGACTTAGTGAAATTTCAGCTTTTTCACCATTGTTTTCACACAACTTTAACCCGATTTTACATATAGTTCCAAGCCTCAAATAAAAAATCCTTGAGCATGAAAGTTGTAGAGGGCATTGAGGGCTTTCCAAAAAGTACAAGAACTCCTCAATCCATTGAGTGAACTGAGAGATTCGAAGCTCCAAAGTTTGAGGTCCATTTCTTGAATTTTAAGTTATCAACTTATGCATAATGGTGCATTACTCTTTTAATCACCCAAAACCTTCACTCTTATGATGTTTAAGTGCAAGATTACCACATTCAAACCTCTACCACGATTTTTACCAAGCTGAGACATTAAAATACATTAGTTTTATCAAGTTGAAGCAAGTGGATACAATGAGAGAGAAACTTTTCAAGAAAACAATGCATTGTTTATTCATGGAGCCTTGGTCCAATAACTTCACACCAGTTCTTCAGACCTAACCATATCAATAATCAAAGATCTTGGAAGACTTTGGCTCAGTAAAAGCAATAGCTCACACGATCAAGAGGGCAAAGTTGGTACATTGTGCCATTTTCACCATACTTTGAGTTCTTAACTTTTCCTATAAATAGGGCTTGGTTCTCATTTGTTTCACACCAACAATTCACTTAAAAACTCTAAAGACCTCTGAGTCTAGCTTGGCAAGTGAGGAAGTTGTGAGAAGGTTGGATCACAGCTGCTGCAAGGAAAATAAAGTCTTGTTCTATTGGGACTTTAAGAGTGCATTGCTCCACTAGGTATTCTTCTTTCCTTTTCATCCTCTATCATGACATGCTACCTTATTTTTGTTTTTGTGTTTTAGCTGCATAGCCATGAGTGAGATATTAACACTTGTGTGAAAAGCTGTTTGAACATTTGATAATATGATGTTACTTTGTTGCTTATGCTGGCAGTTTTGACAACATGATATTTGTCTCCAAATGTTGAGAACTTACTTGAATATGTGTTGACATGATAAATTGCTTTGTCTCACCCTTTACTCTATATCCTTGGCCATGTGCCCATGTCAATACCATGTCCATCTTTGTGTTTGGAGGTTCAGAACACAGTTATTTTAGTTTGTATGATCCATGGCCATGAGGTTGTTAAGAGTATGCATTGCTTTGTTGCTTATTATTTTTGAAATATACAGTTCAAAACTGTTGAGTATGTCAGTTCAGGATGCTTGATCTTTGTAGCTATTTTTCCTTAAACCACTAGTGCCAGTTTTGTTATTGTCTATGTTCTGCCATGGGAATGCTATAGTTTTGTTGCTGATTGTGAAACTATCAGTTGTGAATGGTGTGTTGCAGTTTTGTTGTTAAGCTTATGAGACCTTTTTTTGTTTAGCACCATCAGCCCCTGATTTTCTTGTCCATAACTCTATGTTGTTTTTGTTTGAGGGATTGGTATTATTCTTGCCAAAACTGAATGCTAGGGGGCTGTTTGAGCCCTACTCTTTAGTTAATAACTTAAAAGGGTTTTTCTTGGATGTGTAATGAGTGTCAACTCTCATTTTCCACTAGCTCATATACTCCATGAATCATTTCTGCCTTGCCTTTTATGCTGTTGTCATTTAGTATCTTATGTTTTCCACTAGTTGTAGATGTCTTGGTGAGTATTAATGATAAACTCAGTTCTGCATGCTTGGCACTGTTTTAGATTGACAAAATGATATTGATGTTCCTATGTCAAGGTTTGTTTTACTTTGTGTTTGAGTTTGGTTAGATTGGTGTTCAATACAGAACCTGCATTGATTCACACTCACTCATATCACATTAAAGCAACTTGTAATCTGTTTGATGGCTTGACAAACACTTGCTCTCATCATCCATCAATGTCCAGCTGATTATGACGTTGTTATGAATAACAATATGTTAAATAGTTGATGTTCCTTTCTATATTGTTTGTGTTGCTAATTATGATTCAAAATTCTTCATCCCCATGCCAATGGCCTGAATAATTGGTGATATGATAGACATTTCTTGCATCCTGCCAGTTGTGATAAGTTGGAACAAATGATGTTTCTATTTTTTTTTCACCCTCTTTTCTTCTATTTTTAGTATGTCATGAGCATATAGCTAAGTTAGTCTTGATATTTATGCTATTTTGTATTCACATGTTAACATCAGTGGTGCAGTGTATATGTTTTTGGACTGTGCTTGATATATCGTTATCCTGTGCTCTTTGTTTCAGTTTTGACACACCATCCCACATCATATTTCTCTTTATTCATATCATTACTTTAACCTGTGTTATTATCAGTATGAGTTTGCTTTCTACTGGCTTGGTTTGTTGATATTAAGATTCTGATGATGAGATATGGGGGCAAGGGTTGGTCCTGGCATGAATAAAGGTTTGAGTTTAGGGATGTGTCCTTGGCATCACTTTTTGATTCAATGATAGTTTGTGAAAAACTCATATGTTTGAGGTTGTTCCTGAGTACTTCTGGTGTGCTTAGGTTTAGGCCATGAGAATTGAATGTGTGACATGATGAAAGTGCACTCTCATGGCTTGTTTTGCTTCTGTATTAGTGTTGTTTGGTTGGCTTGTTCATGGCATGGTTTTCTCTTTGAGCAAAAAGGGTGCTCTTTGATGAACAACATGAGTGACTTTGATCCATGGCCGTTATGGCGTGTTTTGTTTATGACAAGTTTAGAAGTATGACCAATCCATTGAGGCAATGCTACATTCATTTGGTAAGGCATTCCGAGCCCTTTTGTACTTAAATATTACACTGGGTGGCATATACACCGGATGTATAGCCACCCCAGTGGTAGACCATGCACATTATTAACCAAAGGGACAGGGGTTTGAATCCCCCTCGCCCAAGTCCTTTTGTTTTAATTTTCCAAAAACGTCTTTGTTTTGTATATATTGTCTTGTTGCCATACATTGTCAAGATGCGCAAATGGTTGGTTTGGTAATGGTTTTGGGCTGTAACCATTAGGACGCGGGTTCAAACCCCATAGGGAGCATTTCCCCTATTTTTTTATCACTTGTTCATTTTATATATTCTTAATTCATGCTTTAAATTCAATAATTCATAACTTGGTCATTTTTTATCCTTTTTTACCCATTCTTTTTGTAAAATACTCTTTAAAGTGTCTACTTTTTGAACATAAAAAGAAATTAGCGGAAATAAATATTTTTGTGGTACTTATTTATGTTGAAAGTGGAGGGCCTTTTTAGGGTTTCTACTATGAATACTTTGGATCTCTTTGTTTCTCTTACCATGCTATCTTTATTCATCTTGTTTAGATAATGTCTAGTGCATTTGGTTCTAACATTGCATGATGTTATAAACTTGTTTCACTTGAATACTCTGTTATTTAATGATACATTTTCATGTAAATATCCATTGCAAACTTCTTGCCCCTAAGAAACTGTTATTCTCCCCTTATTCCAAAGGAAAGTCTCTCTATTGACTGTAAGGTCATAGATACAATTCATTCCCTTTTAACCTAACCTTCCCAAGAGATAGCCATTAATCTCTTATTAACCCTTAAACCTTTCTTTAACCAAACAATAGATAGCCTTTAATCTCTTCTCCTTTATGACGGCCTAACCCTTCACAATCCTTTCACAAGAGATAACCATTATTCTATTTCTCCTAAACAATCAATCCTCACAAGCTTTGCTTTCAAGCTTTTCACCCTACTTTCCCTTGGAACCTTGACCACAGTCAAGAGTTCCTCACCCCCATAATGGGGAACTACGATTGCTCTGATTTCTCAAGTTCATCTTGAGAATACGTAGGCATGGGATTCCGAGATCCTAGCGAGCTACCTTTTTTTTTCCACCTTTTACCTTTACATCCGATGCCTTCTCGGATTCCACTCTTTTACCCCGTATTGAGGGGAACTACGAATGCTCTGATTCCATTCCTGTCAGGATACGTAGGCACGAGATACGATGTCTTGGCGAGCAAACTTAGTGTACATACCTTTAGGTCTGTACCTTTACCCTTAGCACAGTTTCTTTAGCAAGCAAACATTAACATAACACAAACTTAAACAAGAGGTTCCTGTAGAGTACTACAGATACTTAGGGTGCTAATACCTTCCCTTAGTATAACCAACCCCCGAACCTAGATTCTCTTATTAGGGTTTTTGTTTTTTACCCTTTCCTTTGGATAAATCAAAGCTCGGTGGTGAATTTAAAAGTTTGGTGATTCAAGTTAATTAATAGATTGATATCCGATTCTCACCGCAACACTGAGGATTTAAAAATAGGAAGTGAGGATGTTAAGGAAACTCAATTCAAGCTATAAGTTTCATGCAGTGCTTTGTACTCTTTCTTTCACACATGTTAATGATGATAAATAATAGTGATAAAATCTTATTTTGGAATTGTCATGGAGCGGCGAGCAATGCCTTTAATAGATATAGTAAATATTACATTGATATTTACAAGCCTTTTGTTTATGTTGTCTTGGAGACAAGTTGTGATCCTAAGAAGATTCAAAAGAGCCTTGTGCTTTTGGGCTTTGATGAATATCTTGTGATGGAGAACCAAGGTTTTACTGGAGGAATTGGAGTGGCTTGGAAAAAGGAGCGTTTGACAATCAATCTTTGTAAGAAAGATACTCAATATATGCGTCTTCATATTCAATCTCAGGCGGGCATCAGTTGGTTCTTCACATCCATTTATGCTAGCCCTAATGATGTTAATAGAAGTGTGTTATAGGAAGACCTAAGAAGAATAGTTGATAATATGTAGGAGCCTTGGATGACTGCGGGAGATTTCAATGATACCATAGGCTCGATTGAGAAGTAAGGTGGTGTTATAACTTCAACTAGAAAGTGTAACACTTTCAAGGATCAAATTGATGATTGCAAGTTAATGGACCTTGGTTATTCGGGTCCCAAGTTCACATGGAGGGGTCCTATCTACCATGGTGGACAACAAATTTATGAGAAATTGGATAGAGCTTTGAGTAATATTGCTTGGAGAGAGGTGTTTCCCGATGCTCATTTAAAATTATTGGCTAGAGTTGAGTTCTCAAAACATTACCCTATTTAATCATGCCTTATATGAGAATGACTAATATAACTACCAATCCTTTTAAGTTTGAGAATGTTCGGCTAGTGAATGGTTTTTATCATGACATGCTTATGAGATCTCGGAGAAAAGAAGTTAGCATGGGAGATAACATGGAAAAAGCTAAAGAGGACATTAAAAATTGGAAAGGTAATTCTTTTGATCAGGTCCTAAGGAAGAAGAAAAGATATCTGGGTAAAATCAATGAGGTTCAATGTTGTATTCAACTGAATGATAACTATGCAGGAATGAGAACCTTGGAGATAAAGCTTCTTTCTGAATTGAAGTTAATTATCAGGCAAAAGGATATTATGTGGTTTCAAATATCCAAAATGAAGTGGCTGGTTGATGGTGACCGAAATACCAAATACTATCACCTTAAGACTATCAACAAAAGAAGAAGAAATAGAATTAGTATGCTAAAGAATTATGATGGTCAATGGATTGAAGATTCGACTCAGCTCCAAGCTTTGATCAAAGATTATTACAAGAATATTTTTGTTGTTAAGCACCTGTGGAAAGAGTGGAAGCATACTGATATTTCATTCCCTAAGCTGAATGACACATGATATCTCTAAGCTAAGAGAACCTTTAAGTGATGTTGATATAAAGATATAAATGTTTGCCATGAAGCCTTGGAAAGCCCCTGGTCCGGATGATTGCCCTGCAGGGCTTTATCAGAAGTCATGGGATTTCATAGGTCATAATGTTTGTAAGTTTGTGCATATGGTTTTGAATAAACCAGGAGATATATCTTCTATAAATCAAACAGATATTTGTTTGATTTTGAAGACAGAACGTCCTTGACCTGTTACTTATTTTCGTCTCATATCCTCGTGCAATTCGCTTTATAAGGTCATCAGTAAAATTATTGTTGAAAGGCTGAAAGTTTGCACGTCAAAGGCATGCCAAAGTTAGTCTCCCTGTTTCAAGAAGGATTTGTCCCAGGTAGATCCATCCATGAAAAAATCATCATTGCTAAAGAGGTTATGAGAATTATTCATCAAAAGAAATGTAAGAAAGGAATTTTTGCTGTCAAAATTGATATGTCTGGGGCCTATGACAAGATAAGTTGATAATGTATTTGGCAAGTTCTCATTGAAGCTAACCTGACAACTGAGTTTATCAATATCATCATGCATGCAGTCACTAACACATAAGTGAATGTGAATTGGCATGAAGCTTGTGGTGAAAATTTTCAACCTCAAAGAGGAATTCGTCAAGGGGATCCCATCTCGCCCTACCTCTTTGTTTTGTGCATGGTTAAACTCTCTCACCCTATAGAGCAAGGGTTGGGAACTGGAAAGTAGTCAATATGGGTTCTCTTGGTCCTAGAATTTCACACCTAATGCTTGCAGATGACTTACTCCTGTTTGAAGAAGCAATAAAGGAACAAATGATTTGTGTAGTGGAAACTCTTTAAGAATTTTGTAGTTTAACAAGCTAGGAAGCGAGCGAGGAAAAATCTAGCATTCTCTTTTATAGAAATGTTAGGTGTTGCATAAGTCAAAAGTTACTTCATATATCCAAGTTCAGAGAAACCAATGGGTTTGATAAATACTTGGGGTCCCTCTTAGAGGGAAAAATTTGAGAAGAGTTGATTTCCAATATGTTATTGACCAAGTTGCTACAAAACTTACGAATTGGAAAATGAACTCTTTGTCCTTGGCTGGCCGATCTATTATAATTAAAAGTGTTTTAGAGGCTATCCCGATTTACTCGACGATGACGAATCTACTCCCAAAGTCTTGCATAAAGGATGTTCAAAGAATGCAACATAATTTCATTTAGGGGGATACTAGTAACAGTAGGAAGATTCATGTTGTCAATTGGAATATTGTTACTTTACCTAAAGAGCTTAGAGGTATAGGTCTTAGGGATCTTCAAACCATGAATAATGCTCGCATTATGAAGTTGAGTTGGAAGTTAATTAATAATTATGAGAATCTTTGGTGCAAAGTGTTGCGGGGTATCTATAAGGATCTAAATTTGTTTTGTATTGCATCAAATAAGAGCACGGGGTCTGGTCTTTGGAGGGCAATTCATAAATTCATTCTGTATTTGTTACAGCATGGTAAATGGAACATTAGAGATGGTAGAAGTGTTGATGCTTGGCATGATATTTGGATAAAGAATGGGATATGCATAAGTGATCATGTGCAGTCTATTCCATAAAGATTAAGAGGGGCTGAGGTGCGGGATTTAGTGAATGAAATTGGTGATTGAAATTGGAAATTTTTGCAACAATGGATTTCTCAAGGGATTTTGGACAAGATTAGAAGCATTCAGCCTCCTAATGGAAGTATCGATGCTGATGCGGATAATTTTATGTTGGATGAAGTGGCTCTTAAAGGTGGATTGGTGAAACAATTCTATAGATTAACGACGAACCATAACCAAACCAAAGCAGATCATGATTCGAAGGAGCTTTAGCGACTTAAAGTCCCTGAGAGGATTAAAGCTTTTGTATGGTTGTTGAAACATGATATGTTACTGACCAATCAGAATAAAAGTATGAGAGGTCTTGGTGCAACTGCTTGTAATTTGTGTGGCCATGCAATTGAATCTACGTTACATATGTTTTGTGAATGCCCTATTGCTTTGGAAGTATGAGTGAATAAAGTGCCTTCGAATATCCATCATGATTTTTTCAATATAGAATTGAAGGATTGGATCAGGTTGAAAATTAACTAGACACCTAAGAAGGATGTTGGTTGGAGCTCTTTTTGAGCAATGGATTGTCACTCGATTTGGTTCTGACGCAATAAAGAGGAGCATATAGAGGATTTTATTAGGCCCTTTAACCCTAGCTTGCATGTGTCATTACGGTTGGAGGAATATGGCAAAGCTTTGGATATGAAAAATAGGGTAATCAGGAGAACCAAAGAGGTTAGACTTATTAAGTGAGTTCCTCATATATCAGGTATGGTGAAACTTAATGTGGATGGTGTTTACATTGAGGGTGTTGCTGCGAGTTGTGAAGGTTTTGTCAGAGATGAGAAGGGTTGTTGGACGAGAGGTTTTTCCATAAATGTGGTCATTTGTAGCAACTACATGGTTGAGTTATGGGGATTACTTGAAAGACTAATGTTTGTTTTAAATTTGGGATTCATGAGAGTTTAAGTTAATATGGAATCTTCTGAAATTGCTATGGATATCAATCAGGGTAGATTTAGAAGAAATGAAGGTTTGAAGATGCCTAGGAAGATTGGGAGCCAGTTGAGTAGGTTTGACGAAGCCTTTGTGACACACGCGTTTAGAAAAGCTAACTAGTGTGCAGATGCTCTTGCAAAAGCTGGGTGTGGGTTAAGTAGGGATATGCATTGTTATACTATTGTTCCTAGTTTAATTGAGCAATTATTAGAGGAGGATACTATGGGGAGATGGATATCTAGGAAGGTGTCCTTGTAGTTAATTTTTCTCTTTGGGCCTTTGGCCCTCCCTATTACCATAATAATAATAATAATAATAAAAATAAAAGTTTGTTTGACATGCAGAATAAGAGATAAGATAATTACATTATATCAAGTCTCAATTTAATATTTTAATACAAGATAATTTATATGTTAAATTAATCTCAAAACTTATTATATCTTGAGTTTTTTCGTCAAAAAAATTATTCTGAATTTGAGTTGGTTTTAAAACCAACTGAATAAAATAATATAAAACCAATTTATTGATTTATTTTTTATTAAATGTAACTTTTTTAGTACAATTATTAAGTATAATTTAAAAATATAACAATTTGAAATTTAAAATTCATATATAAATTAGATAGTGTGTCTGTTATGTTAAGAAATTTGATCTTGAGTTAATTAATATTCTAAAATTGAATTTGGTTAAAAGTGAGTTGAGAGTGAATTAAGATATTTCTGGACACATTTATACAAAAGTGAGTTGATGATAAAATAATTTATTTTTGAATACATTTATATAAAAGTGTGTTGAATGACAAATTTTAATGTAAAATCTCACATTTAGACACAAAGTATAATCAATTCTATTTTTAAAAAATTAAACATGTCAAAATTATTGGGGTTGATTGAAAATATATATGTTGATACTCTTTATGATGGAGTATGATTGTCAATGAAAACAATGAAAACTTATGTGTTATTTTTAATCAAGGTGGAGATTGTTGGGGTTGGTTGAAAATATACATGTTAAAGAAGTTTCACATCATTTAGTTTTGTGAATGGGGAGAGAGTCAAATGGCATATATGTGATACAAGTTATTTGAAGTTTCACATTGCTTAGTTTTGTGAAGGAAGAGGGAGTTCAAGACTATATATAAGATTCAAGTTCTTCATTCCAATATGCACCAGTCAAAAGCACTTTAAATTTGTATTTGTCTTTCTTTGTTTTCTTATACTTTTGTATTAGAATGTTGTGAGATGTAGTTAAATATTTATTTTGGAGGGTGTGAGTGTACTATGGTCTGAGTTAGTTGAGGGTATATTATGTGTTGTAACAATTTTCTCACAGCGTTATTCTTTGATTGTCTATTGACAACAACCATGATTTTTTCTCCGATTTTGGAGTTTTCATGTTATGTTTTTGTGCTGTTATTATGTTCTTTATTTTTCTCTATGTTTTGTTTGCTTTTTCTCAACATCTTGTATCAGAGCTTTCTGGTTCGATCCGAGGATAAATGTTCTTAGTATGTTATGTGGTTGCAGTTTTGTCTAATATTCTGCCATGCAGTTTGGGTAAGAGAAAATTGAAGGAATAATTTTTTTTACTTGTGGAAAGTTCAAGTCAGAGATATGTTGATAAATCAAGATTACACAAGGTGCAAGATTTTGTCAGTGAATGAAGAACTTCCTACCAACAGGGAAGTTGCACCATAATGTTTCAACCCGATTTTCGATTTTCGATTTTCGACATTGTTAGATGTCAAACATGATATATATTTGTATGCAATACTTGGCATTTTTCATTTCTTTCCATGTGTAATGTATCGATGTTAGTGGGGAATTGTGTTGTTGTGCATACATTGGAATACACTTGTGGTGCTTGTAATTTGTGTGCTAGTGTGCAGGAATAGGCATGAAGGGATCAAGATTGTGAGACACAAGGAGTGGATGCAAGTTGCCATGAAATTTATAGTTGCAACAGGGTATTCGCAGTGCGAAGGAGCTGACGAAGGTGCAACGAAGGTTTGCACTGCGAACGTCAGCGAGGCTTCCAGCGAATGGTGGCAGAATGTTTTTCTTGGAAAATATCCCAAAGTTCGCACTGCGAACTCCTAGCGAAGGCTCGCTGGGTGGTTCGCCGTGTGAAGGTCCTGGCGAAGGTGGCAGTAAGGTTTTGAGGCAAATTTTCTCTCATTCGCAGTGCGAATGGATTGTTCGCAGTGCGAACCCACGGCATCAGCATTGGGCGGTTTAAGTCTCAGAGGCACTTAATGTGCCATTTTCTCTCATTCGCAGTGCGAATGATTCACTCGCAGTGCGAATGATTCACTCGCAGTGCGAATGCTGCAGAATTCTGATGTGTATAAATAGATTTTTACTTTTCTTGGAAGGGATCTTTTGCTCATTTTCACCCAAAATCATAGTTTCTGCATTTTGATCATCTAAGAGTGGAATTTCACTTTGAGAAGCTGAAGTCACATCCATTCTCGATTATTCGACGTGGATGTTCATTCATCTCCTCTTTCAACTTATCATCCAAGCTACCATGAGAATGTGTAGCTAAACACTCAATGTTGAGGTTAGATGTAGTTGATCCTGATTATATGTATTGCTTTTGATCTTTGGTGTATGAACAAAGTCTTTGATCAATATAGATGAAGTTATTTTCTCTTAATGCTTTATGTGTGATTTGTATTGCTCTAGACATAGATTCTACAAATCATGACCTAATAAATTCATCTCTTAAAAACCAAACTCTAGACATAGATTTGGGATTTGCTATTCGCTTTGTGTTGATATTAACGATTGTTGTTTAGATTGTTAGCGTGAGACATCATCTGACGGTCTAAACAACGATACTCACGACTTTGCTTTAGACATAAACTTAGTCTGGAGGATACACGGTTGTATTGGTCGGAAACTGAGTTCATATGCTTGATTAATCGTATATATGTGAAAAGGATTAGCGAAACCTAACCTTGACAAGCTTTTATAAAAACCTTTCAAACTCTTTGTCAAAAATTACTCTTTGCTACCAATTGATGTTAAACGAAATTGAGAACCAATTGAAACCTTTGAACTTAAAACGATGTAACTATTGAACGACAAACATCAAATATCAGGCAATCCATGTGGAGACGATAAAAACACCCCCTATTACTACATTAACAGACATGTGAAAATTCTTGAATTAGTTTATCTTCAAATGACGTATACTCTTTTTTAGGGGGAGTATTATAATTTTTTAAACTATGATTACCGGTGAAGACAATGTGAAAATTCTTGGAGTGATTTAACTTCAAGTGGAATTTATTCTTCACGATAAAGTATATGATTTTTAGTGATAACAATGTGAAAATATTTAAGTGGTTTATCTTTAAGTGAAATATATTATTTATGAGAGGGAATAATAGTTTTTAAAACTATGATTGTCGGTGAAGACAATGTGAAAATTCTTGGAGTGATGTAGATTCAAGTGACTGTACTCTTTATGGTGGAGTATGATTATCGGTGAAGACAATGAATGTTTATGTATTATTTTCGATCAAGGTGAATATTATTAGGGTTGGTTGAAAATATACATGTTGAAACTTTTTATGGTGGAGTATGATTGTCGGTGAAGACAATGAAAACTTATGTATTATTTTCAATGAAGGTGAAGATTGTTGGGGTTAGTTAAAAATACACATCTTGAAGAAGTCCCATATCACTTAGTTTTGTGAGTGAAGAGAGAATCCAATGATATATATAGGATAAACGTTTTTGAAAGTCCCACATTGCTTATTTTTGTGAAAGAAGAGGGAGTCCAAGACTATATATAAGATTCAAATTCTTCATTCCAAGATTCATCAATCAAAAGCACTTTAAGTTTGTATTTGGCTTTCTTTGTTCTTTGTTGTGATATAATCCAAGTTGTGTACCCTAAGCCCAAAGTTAATTAGAGTTTATGGAGTATACAAGTTAGTTGTATATAAATATACATATTTTGTTATTCAGTTTGTACAATAACATTCAATAATAACCATCTTTATTCTTCATTCACTCTCATTCTTTCTCTCTTCATTAAAAGTGCATCACGCACTAACATAGTTAAATACTTATTTTGGATGATGTGAGTGTACTGGAGTCTATTATGTGTTGTAACAATTTTTACATAGTATTATTTTCTGATTATCTATTGACAATATTCATGATTTTTTCAGCAATTTTAAAGTTTGATTAGGTTTCTTTTTTCTTTTTTCTTTTTTCTTTATTCTTTATGATTGTTTTTCCCAACAATTCAATTCTACACTTTTTGAATTGCTTTTAACTCCTAAACAAAACAAAAATATATATTTTTAAAGTAAAGTAAAATTTGGCCAATTAATTGTTCTTTTTAATTTTATTACTTTAATATCTTAATCATTTTTATATCTAAAATTTTCATCGAGATATAGATAAAATTTAACAAATAATTATTTTAATTTATATTCAGGCTCTATATTCTGGAATCATTCATTTTTTTTCTTCTAATAGTCTCATGATTAAAATTTAACCTTTTAAAGATGAACCAATTTAACACGACTAAACCATTCGTTTTTAACATAAATTTATTAACCACAATTGCTTGATTTTCATTTTATCATCTTCTCTTTATTTAAAATACTTTTTAGGTGCTCTATAGTAATCAATATTCTTAATTAATGTATAACTGATAATGTTATCTTCTATATGAATCTTACATTTGTGAGTTGTGAACGAGTAGAACCATTCTTTCTTACCAACTCTTCTGTAATTAAGATTGAATCTTTGACTCAGAACATCTTTCACCCAAGTGAGTGTTCTACAATTTGGCAAAATCAACATAAATTCTATTATAAATCTTCAATAATTTTTTAGATTTTCTTTACCTTCAATACAATGTACTTTCCATAATCTATACTTTTACCCTATAAAAAATAATCATCATTTCTTTTATTTATTGAATATTTTTTACCTTTTAAAAATAAATAAATAAATAAATAAAATATCTCAAGTTCAATCATGTATCTGATTGCTTTCAATTAAACTTTTTATTAGGTGTCAAAATTCATATTCAATATAAAATACATTTTCAATAAAATAATATTTTCTTTCTATTTTGAATTTATGATTAAAAAAAGTGATTCTTCTTTATTTATAAAATCACTTTTTACTTTTTTTAGGTGCTCTATAAAATTAGATGAATATTTTAAGATGAAAATTTGAAAATATTGAGACAGAGAAACAGAAAGTTCAACAGAAGGGTAGCTATCATGGTGTGTTGAAGACTGCAAAAAAGTCCAAATTTTTGGAATCTGTGTTGCGGTAAATCCAAAGCTACGTTCCCATTTGCGTTTGTCAATAATCCCTTTTTTTCCTCACCCGTGTTTTTCTACTGCAAAAACCATTTTTTTAATTGCATTGTGAATTTTTTTCAATGTTCTAAAAGCTACTTTTTGATCCCTAATTCACCATTTCATGATTATAAAGTTGGGAATTTTCAATCTTGCTTTAGTACATTACAGTTATTTTGATTAATTTTACAACTTGTGGTGATTATTGATACATTGATTTTGTTGTGATCCTTTGTGAAGTGATTTTTTTGTGAAGTGATTTTTGTTGAGAAGTGATTTTTGTTAGGTTCATTTTCTAAAGGAAAGATCTATAGCTTTTGGACATTTTGATTTTTGGAAGATGTTGTGTGCTTGTTCTGGAGAGCAACATAAATTTGAAGAGGCGGTGCCACAATCACCTGATTCATTAGCAACAAGGGATTTCTCTGCTAGTGGATTGTCTTCAAGGACTGGAGATTGGGAATCTAAGTTCAATGAAAATCAAGTTGAAGATGTTGAATCTACTCTAAAAGAAGCTCTTTCATTAAACTATGAGGTAGAGATTATGAGTTTGTTTGGTTTCTAACAATGGTTTCAATTATTGTTTTCAATTTGTACTTTTTGGTTGGCTGAAATTGCATTTGGTTGTGAATTTTTATTTATATTTGTGATAAAGATAAGAATGAAGGGAATTACCTAATTAGGCGTGTGTTTGGTTCTGCGGTGAAAAATTGATTTGGGCTAAAAGTAAATGGAAGGTAAAGTGATTTATGGTTTGATGAATTCTTGCAAAAATGAGTTGAACAGTAAATTTCAGGAAAAAAATCATAAGTTACACATCTTAACTTCAACTAGAATCAATTTTGAAAGGTAAAATCAATTCTATTTGAGAGCAACTAAACATGTTAAAATCAAATTCTACACATCCAAAATCAGTTCTAGGGGATCTAACCGCGAAACCAAACATAGATGAAATGTGTTTTTGGAAACACTGAATAACGTTTTGAATTTTTTTCAAATTTTCAAAATAATACCTTCTCGAATGTTTATTTTATCAACGGAGATGAAAATAGGAAACACCAGCATGCCCTATTGTGTTTCTTTCTTTATTTATGAAGCTGTTAGTAAAAATAGCTTATGGCTATTTATTAGTATTACGTGGACTATTGACGGTGTTTTGATGTTATATTCTCCGATCTTCTTTGAAAAATTTTAAGGAAGCTAGAGCTTTGTTGGGGAGGCTGGAATATCAAAGAGGGAACTTTGGTGCTGCCCTTCAAGTGCTTCAGGGTATTGATATCAGTTCTTTGACCCCAAGGATGATAAGGGCTATAGCTGAAAGAAACAAGCCAAGAAAACCTCGCTCCAAGGCGGGTACCGTGCTTCCTAATTTGATGTCGATTCATTCAGTAAGCCTGCTTCTTGAAGCAATTTTGCTTAAAGCCAAATCCTTAGAGAAACTTGAGTGACACGAAGGTATTACCACCATATAATCATTATCTCTTTTCGACGATTACATAATCTACATTGTTGTGTTGCTTGATTGAGAATGCTCTTGTTATTGATAGTTTTGCTAAAAGCTGCAATTGAATGATGTAATCATGGACTTGAACAATTCCCTGTGTTAGCGTCAATGCATTTTCATAAATGCCTTTAAATGCTACTACATTTTGCGGCCGTTGCACCCATTACTTTGCGGCCGTTGCAAGTTTTACTTTGATTTACAATCACACTGCAATTGCGGCTTGACGCGCTTACGGATACTGCCACAACATTGCGGCCGCGCCACGTGATGTTGTATTCAATTTGAAACCCTGATCATAATCTCTTTTACACGTTTTCCCATAATCTACACTGTTGCAACAGCCTCTTGTTAAAAGCTGCATTTAGTGAGAGTTTTGTTCTTTAATGAAGTGAATCTTGAACAGTACTCTCCATGTTAGCATCAATGGATATTCATAAATCCATATGAATGCTACTACATTATATGTGTTTTTGCACTCGAATCTATAAACTCTAATCAGTGATTCATTCTTATCTACCAGAGGCTGGAAAGGAATGCCAAATAATTGTGGATACAATCGAATCAGCACTTCCTAATGGAATGCCTGAAGGTATTGGTGAAGTTTGTAAGTTGCAGGAAATTGTCCACAAAGCATTGGAATTACTTCCAAATCTATGGATCAAGGCAGGTTTTCTAGACGAAGCTGTCACTGCTTATCGACGTGCACTGGTCAAACAATGGAATTTGGACCCGAGGAGGTTGGCCTGTCTTCAAAAGGATTTAGCTACTACACTACTCTATGGCGGTGTTGAAATAAACCTACCATCTCACTTGCAAGTGAATGGTCCAACAACACCGATGAGTAACATCGAAGAAGCGATACTTTTGCTATTGATACTATCGAGAATGATGGCGCTTCAGACAATAGATTGGGATGCTGAAATAATCGATCATCTTACATTTTCGCTTTCAATTACTGGGATGTTTGAATCATTGGCAGATTGTGTAGAGCAGATCCTACCAGGTATCTTCAGTCGAACCGATAGGTGGTATTTTCTCGCTCTTTGTTACAGTGCAGCCGGAAACAACGAAGCAGCCTTGAACCTTTTGAGGAAGGTCTGTGGTAGCTCTGAATCAAAGCATATACCTCATTTTGCTTCGTATTTGTTTGGTGCAAAACTGTGTTCCCAATATCCAAATCATGCTCGCGAAGGCATCAAACTTTCACAACAAGTTATTGATCTAGCCAAACATCAAAACGAGCATTTTATAGTTCAAGGCCAACAAATTCTCGGTGTTTGTTATGGGGTAGCAGCTAGAACATCCGTAGTGGATTCTGAATGAGTTACTTTTCAAAAAGAGTCTTTGAACTTTCTAAACGCAGCTGCTCTAACTGGAGATGAAAACGCGGAAGTGATGTTCGGCCTTGGACTCGAAAATGCGATTCAGAGGAACCTAGATGCGGCTTATCACAATATAATGAGGTACTCAGACATGACGGTTGGAAGTTTTGCAAGAGGTTGGCAGCTGTTAGCTCTCGTAGTATCTGCACAGAAGAGGTTTAAGGATGCCGAAACTATAGTTGATTTTGCTTTAGACGATGCTGGGAACGTAGATCAGTTAGAGCTACTAAGACTCAAAGCTGTACTTCAAATTTCTCAAAAACAACCAAAGCAAGCTATAGAGACCTATAGAGTCTTGTTAGCAGTAATAGAAGCCAGGAAGGAGCTTTCACTTCAAGCTAAGAACTTCGGGTTTGATCAAGCGAAAATATTCAGGGATGAGGTGTGTTAGTTACTTTTAAGGAATCATCAATTTATGTTAAAACTAGTTAATTAAATCTAAATCCGCTACATTATGGACAATTTTGAATTATTAATAAGAATTTCTATTGCTTTTCATATCTTTGCAGGCATTAACAGAACGAAACTTGGAAAGGGAAACATGGCAGGATTTAGCAACCATTTATACCGATGTTAAGTCTTTTCTTGATGCAAAAGCTTGTGTTGACAAAGCTAAATTGATAGAATTTTTCTCTCCCAGAAGTTGGCATGTTACAGGTATGGAATCTGAAACCTACTTCTTCATCTTTTTATTGATGAAAAGCCGAACATTTCTGCCTAATGTCATTTTGGGCATGGTAATGGTAACACCATGCATTAACAAATCACTAATATGAAATTACGCGATTATGGCAATGGCAGGGAAGTTATTTGAAGCACAATCATTATACAAGGAAGCCTTTGTTTCGTTCTCAATCTCATTGTCAATAGAACCTGATTATGTTCCAAGTATCATTTCAACTGCAGAGTTGTTGATTAAACTTGGTATGCAATCATTTCCAATGGCAAGAAGCTTTTTAATGAATGCTTTGCGATTGCAACCTACAAACCACGACACATGGTTCAATCTTGGAATGGTTTCGAAAATGGAAGGTTCATTACAACAAGCAGCAGATTGCTTTCAAGCTGCTTATGAGCTGAAGTTTACATCTCCAGTGCAAAAGTTTGAGTGATTGAGTTTAGACTTTGGAGAGTTTAAATTCTTTGTGGTTGAGGGAAAGTGAGCTTCATCAAGATCATAATAGAAAAGACATAAGCAGCTGGTAATAGGAAAAAAGAAAAATTGTTTCATGGTTACCCATTCATGGTTAACTAAATGTTAAAAAAATTGTATAGCTCAATCTAGCTGCTTACCTATAGATGTACTTCAACCTGTTTACAATGAAATATCAGTTAAATTTGACACAGTAAAAACAGAAAAAGAAATTTGATTTGGTTGCTATAGATCTTTTCATGGTTACTCAGAAAGAAGTTTCTTTGCCATTTAAAAGCTCATTTGATAAATTAATAGGAAGGATTTCTTTTAGATGATTTGTTTTGATAAAGTAACATTTTGAGTCCAACAATTATATATTTTAGTAGTTTCTTTGGAGGACTTGTCATGATTAGGCTGTCAGCCTTTTATTTGCCAGTCTGTCTGCTGTTCTTTACACAGATGTGATGGCTTTGTTTCATGGTATTCAACTGTGTTGAGAGAATCTATAATATACAGTAAACATTATTTTTTCTTAGCTAAGAGTTTGTGCTCATATGACAACTTTAGGAAGTGCTTTTTTAAGGTGAATATATATATATATATATATATATATATATATTGTTGGTGTACAAGGTGAATAATGGTGAAAAGAGAAGAATATATTATAGAGAATGATGGCTACAAGGATTACTAAAAAATACTCACTACCACTAGTCTATTTATAAGCTAAAACTAGGGCTACAAAAGCAACAATAAAATACTAAAATACCCTCTAACAAACTTGGTCACCAAGTTTGTAAATTAATTAAAATATAAATTATTATTCTAATATCATCCCTTAATTTATATTTCCTCAAAACTAACAACTTTAATTTCATCCCTTAAGCGAAGGAATTGATCAGTCTTGATAGCCTTCGTCAGAACATCTGCCAACTGCTTCTGGGTGCTACAGTGCAGAACTTCTAACACTCCATTCTGAACTTGACTTCTCAGATAGTGATACTTGGTCTCAATATGCTTGCTTTTGCCATGCAACACTGGATTTCTGGCAAGATTGATTGCAGACTTGTTATCAATCATCAGCTTCAGAGGTTTGTCAACTTTGATCTTCAGATCCTCCAGCAAGTTCAGAATCCACACAGCTTGACATGCAGTAACAACACCTGCAATATATTCAGCTTCACAGGTTGATAGCGCAACAACAGGTTGTTTCTTGGAACACCAAGAAATAGGGCCTCCTAAAAACTTAAACAAGTATCCAGAAGTACTTCTTCTATCAACTCTGTCTCCACACCAATCAGAATCTGAATAACTCAGAAGTTCTGATTCAGTCTTTCTTCCAGAAGAGAACAACACTCCATACTTCAGAGTTCCCTTGATATACCTCAGAATCCTGATAGCAGCTTGGTAATGGGACCACTTGGGTTTACTCATGAATCTACTAACCATTCCAACTGCATAGCAAATATCAGGTCTGATATTACACATATACCTCAGAGAACCAACCAACTGTTTGAAGGTTGTAATATCCACATCCTCACCATCAGAATCTAGTTTCTGATTCGTATATGCAGGTGTGATAGCAGTCTTACAATTCTGCAGCTTAAATCTTTTCAGAAGTTCTCGTTCATACTTCAGCTGATGCAAAATGATACCTTTCTCAGAATATCTGAACTCCATCCCTAGAAAGTATGTCATTTTCCCGAGATCAGTCATTTCAAACTCATTCATCAGCACCTTCTTGAACTTAGCTAATTCTTGTTCAGAATTTCCGGTCAGCAGTATGTCATCAACATACAAGCACACCAGAATCATATTTCCTTCAGAAATATGTTGAACATAAACACCGTATTCCATCTCACATTTCTGAAAACCTTGCTTCTTGAAAAATGAATCAATCTTCTGATTCCAAGCTCTGGGCGTTTGCTTCAATCCATACAAAGCTTTATGTAATCTGTACACCATCCCTTCCTGATTCTTTTTCACAAATCCAGGAGGTTGTGACACATAAACTTCTTCTTCTAATGGACCGTTCAGAAATGCAGACTTCACATCTAAATGCATCAGAGGCCAATTCCTGTTAGCAGCTATTGCAATCATCAATCTGATTGTTTCATGTCTCGCTACAGGTGCAAACACTTCAGAATAATCCAGCCCAGGTTTCTGCAGAAATTCTCTTGCTACCAACCTCACTTTGTGTTTGCCAATTGATCCATCTGGCTTTAGCTTCTGCTTGAAAACCCATCTGACGCTGATGGCTTTCTTGTCCTTTGGAAGTTCTGTCAGCTTCCAGGTCTTGTTTCTTTCTATGGCCTCAAGTTCTTCTTTCATGGCCTTTAGCCAGAACTTCTGCTTGAGAGCCTCTTCTGTACTCACAGGTTCAGAGTCTACTAATATGGCACACTGAATAATCTCTCCCTCAGAATCTACTTCAGTGTCTTGCAACATGTCAAACTCTTCAAATCTTCTTGGAATGTTTCTGATTCTCTGTGGCCTCTGACCTCGTTCAGAACTTTCTCCAGATGCTTGAACCCCAGAAGTTCTGTCCTCAGAAGTTTCTCCTTCAGAAGCTCTTGCTCCAGAAGGTTGATTTCCTCCAGAACCTTGACCACCTTCAGAGTCTGGCATATTCCCAGAGTCTGAATCACCACCATAATCTTGATCATCATCAGAATCTGGATCATCAAAATCACCTTCATCTTCTGAGTCTCCTTCAGAGTCAGAATCACCATCAGTTTCAGAAATTTTTATTTCTGACCTTTCTTCAGAAGTTCTCACATCAGAATCAGATTGAGACTTATCCCAATTCCAAACTTCTGATTCCTTCACAATAACGTCTCTGCTGAACTCAACTTTATTAGTTTCTGGACAATAAAGCTTGTACGCACCCGTACTGTGGTACCCCACCAGTAACATTACTTTGCTTCTATCATCCAGCTTCTTCTTCTAGCTTCTGGAACATGTTTGTAACAAACAGAACCAAACACCTTTAGATGACTAACACTTTGCTTTTCTCCCGTCCACTTCTGAATAGGAACTATTTCCTTCAACTTCTTCGTTGGACATCTGTTGAGCACATATGCTGCGGTGGCAACAGCTTCTCCCCAGAAGTTCTGAGGAAGCTTCTTCTCCTTCAGCATGCTTCTCACCATATCAAGCAAAGTACGATTTCTTCTTTCAGCAAGACCATTGTGTTGAGGAGTGTAAGGAGCAGTAACCTCATGCTCAATTCCATTCTCCTCACAGAACTTCTGAAACTCTTTGGAGTTATACTCACCCCCACCATCGGTTCTGAGAATCTTCAGATTCTGACCACTCTGATTCTGAACCTTCATTCGGAACTTCTTGAATTCAGCAAACACCTCGTGTTTGAACTTAATAAGGGATACCCATATCATTCTCGTGAATTCATCAACAAATGACATGAAGTATTTATTCCCTCCGAACGATTCTACTGGAAATGGACCACACACATCAGAATGTACTACTCCCAAGGCATATTTTGCTCTTGGAGTAACTTCTGACGCAAATGGCAATCTTGGTTGCTTTCCTTCCATGCACACTTTGCACGACTTCTCAGGCTTCTTAATTGTAGGAATTCTATGTACCAGCTTCTTCGAATTCAGATGTTCTAAGCTTCTGAAATTCAGATGACCAAATCTTCTGTGCCACAGCTCACTTTCTTTCACAACACTTGTTGCACTAAGACATTCAGAGTCAGAAGTTCTGACATTCACCTTGAATGTTCTATTCCTTCCTTGTTCTGACTCCATAATCAGCTTCTGATTACAGTCATACAGCTTCAGAAGATTGTCCTTCATGGTAACTGAAAAACCTTTCTCAATTAATTGTCCCATGCTCATCAGATTGCTTTTTATGCCAGGTACATACCACACTTTCTGAATCAATGCTGTTTTCCCATTGTTCAGAACAACTCTGACATCTCCCATACCTTCAGCGTTAAGATATTTTTCATCAGCACATCCGATCTTTGTCCTCTTCTCAGAATCAAAATCAACCAGCCATTTCTTATTTCCAGTAAGATGATTTGAGCAGCCAGTGTCCATATACCACCAGTCTGTCAAATTCGTATCATCAGATTCAGAAGCCATCAGTAGCACAGATTCATCATCAGAACTTCTGGCTATATTTGCTTCTTCTGACTTCCTTTCTTTGTTTGACCAACAATCTCTAGCAAAGTGACCAAACTTCTTGCAACAGTAACATTGGATCTTCTTCTTGTCATACTTCTCTTTTCCCTTCTGAGCATTCTTTTGCCTATCAGAAGTTGAGGTTTCTGACTTCTGACCACCATCACATCTTCTCTGCTTCTGATGCTTCTTATCAGAAACTGCTTTCAGAGCCTGCTGCTCTACTTCCCTTTCAGAAGTTCTCTCAGTCAGACGCAACTCTTGCGCTTCTAGACTGCTTTGCAGCTCTTCAACTCTCATGGTACTCAGATCTTTAGAATGTTCTATTGCTACCACAATGTAATCAAATTGAGGAGTAAGGGATCTCAATACCTTCTCAATGATTACTTGTTCAGAAAGAGTGTCTCCACACGCCTTCATATCATTAGTGATCAGAATCACTCTGGAGATGTACTCAGAAACTTTCTCATTGTTCTTCATGTTGAGATTCTCGTACTGCTTACGTAGAGACTGAAGCTTCACCTTCTTCACTGATGCGTCACCACCGTAACATCTGACCAGTGTGTCCCACGCCGCCTTTGCCGTCGTTGAATCTGCAATCTTCTCAAACAAATTCGCATCCACACACTGATGGATGTAGAACAATGCTTTCTGATCTTTCTTCCTTGTATCCTTCTGCGCGTTCTTCTGCTCCTCCGTCGCATCTGCTGCTACCGGAACGTATCCTTCGGTGACAAGATCTAGAACATCTTGAGCACCGAACAGTACTCGCATCTGAATCATCCAACGATTCCAGTTTTTGCCATCAAATACTGGAAGCTTGGTGTTCATGCCGCCATTGCCGTTCATCATCTTCAACCTTGTACAGTACACTCAGAACTTACCACGCACAGTGTTTCCCAACCCACAGAATCACAAATTTATGATTCTGATCAGAATTTCGTTCAAGATTCAACACAAATCAAGAACCAAAATTCAATCACACAAGAAATCCTCACGTTTCACTCGTGTTTCCCGTGTTTCCCGTTGATCCGAACCGGAGCTCTAGATACCAATTGTTGGTGTACAAGGTGAATAATGGTGAAAAGAGAAGAATATATTATAGAGAATGACGGCTACAAGGATTACAAAAGGATTACTAAAAAATACTCACTACCACTAGTCTATTTATAAGCTAAAACTAGGGCTACAAAAGCAACAATAAAATACTAAAATACCCTATAACAAACTTGGTCACCAAGTTTGTAAATTAATTAAAATATAAATTATTATTCTAATATATATATATATATATATATATATATATATATATATATATATATATATAATTGAATGACTACTTAAATAAAATGTTAATTTAACCATTAAATTAGATTATTTATATATATATATATATATATATATAGGTCCAAGAGGTGCCAAAACGTAGCAACAACCCAACGACAGAAGATAAACAGACAAAGGAACACCAGTCAGACAGAACACCTAAGGGCCACTAAAAATAGAGAAACCTTCAAAATTGACCAGTGCCACAACTCAACTTAAAAGCTCACCGGGTTAGAGCTCAAACTACTTCTCCACCATCAACAGAACAAAGAACATCATGCAAAAATAAAAAACCATTTCACACCTCAAGAGAGGGTCCGACCTTTGGAATCCCTATTGGTTTAAAGTACTTAATAGAGTTTTGTAGCCAATCCAAAAAAAAGGAAAGACTTCACTAGTAACCGGTAAGAAAACCAAGTCCAAGGCAAAAGGATATTCATATCCTCCACCTCTTTCACATTTGTTAAACCACTGGAGAAAATTTTATCATTACGCACAAACCAAATGGTACAAACCATTGCATGTAAGATCTTAGAAAACTCCTCTCTAACTTTAACCCTATCACCGAGAGAACGAATGAGCTAAAAAAGATGACTAAGATCCATAGGAAGAACAAACTAGAAACCCAACCAACTAAAAATTATATACCAAACACTATAAGAAAGACTACATGTAACAAACCGAAGGGAAGTTGACTCATGCCGATCTCCGCCCATGATGTAAGAGATGGCCACTGGATCAAGTAAGACCTTCCTCTTAAAGACATTCTCTCTGAACATGAACCGATCTTGTAGAACCTGCCAAGAGAAAATCTCCACCTTGGAGGGTGCCCAATTATCCTAGACTATGAAGGTGGTCATCAATATCACTTTTAGAATTTGTTCGGTGTTTGGGATAAAAGACATGATACGATAAATATATTATATTCTTTTTTTTTATAATTTTGTTTGTTGAAAGAAAATTAGTTGACCGTGGTAGCATAATTCATACAATAGGGATAGGGAAACAATAAATGAATTTTCTATAAGAAATTGGTCTTCGAATGATGAAAACCCTTTGTTCCAGAGCTCTAATGTATTCTTTCTCCGTCAAAACTACTTCAGAAATCGTACCAGAATGTCCTCTCTTAAAACCTGCATTTTTGCCTTTTAAAAGCGTCATAAAAATAAATAAATCATGCCACGATCTAAGTAATTAATGCAGGATCATGCCACGATTCTTTTCCATTATACCACAATTTAGTAATAAATGCAACTCCGTGCAGCAATTTAGGACACGGTTTTCCTAAGGGTTGATTCTATTTTTTCTTCACAATTTTTTTCACAAAAATTATTTTTGCAATGTTTCTTCAACTTCTTAATTTTATTCCATTTTCCTTATAAAAACCTACCATAATCTACTAAAAACTTCTAAAAACATATGCAAATGCTTACTAAAATTACATGATGACAGTGTCATCAATTATCTGCCATTATATTTAATCGACCGGTCCCACATATTTCACACCAGGGAACATGGGATGATTCTAACCCCTATATATAAAGATTGCACACGGTAATCATAAGTATGTTCTCACCATAACTCACACCATCACTTTTTAACTCTTCATTGACTTGGGCATTGAAGTGTTAACCTTGCAAGTCTGTCCATCTTCGTCGTATAAAAAATCACTCGATGTCGCTCCAGCTAGGGCTGGACATCGGATCGGTTCGGTTCGGTTTCGGGCCCAAACCATCAATCCGAACAAATCCACGGGTGAATACTATAGGCCCAATTCCGACCATTTGAAATATCGGTTTAGTCGGGTTCAGTTCTAAACGGGTTCGGTTTTCAAAATCGGTTTTTTTCGGTTATGTATTTAATTGGACCAAACTTAACAGCAAGGCCCAATTAAAATTTTTTTTACGGGTTGAGAAAAATGGCCCAAATTTTAAACTAATCCACTTTTTTTTATTTTTTGTTTATTTAGAATCTTAAATCTAAATACAAAATATATACGCATTGCTGAGTTTATATTGGGTCAAGTCAAATTAAACCCAGAACTGGTTCATCTTTTATTTTTTATATAAGTTGGTTCCTTAAAAAATTTAAGTCCAAATTAATTATTTTAAATCCAAATTCAAATATAATACAATCAAACTTCTCTTTTAAAAGTTTAAGTTTTACTAATAAATTGTAATTAAATCAATTAATTATTTTTATGCAATCAAAAACATAACTTAGAATTTATTTGTAAAAATATACAACATGGAACTCCAAACAAAAAATCCCAAAAACAATTATACAGCCATAAAATCTTAGATTCAAACAAAAAAACCCAAAAACAATTATACATCCATAAAACCTTAGATCTAAACAAAAAAATCCCAGAATACACCCAGTATATAGAACCTCACCTGCATTTAAAGAAAATATAAAATGTCAAATATTATGGTAAAAAAACCAAGTCAGAAATAATTTTAGAATATAAGTGTGTAACTAATAAATAGCATAGAAATATAACTTACCATTTTTCAACTATAAATCCAACTTCATCCTCTCAAATAACAAACATTCAAAGAAAAATATATGATATTAAAAAAATATTATCGTGTTAATATAAATATAATCAGTATAAAACATTTAAACAAAAAGTCTATAACTCTTACCTTAGAAGATTAAACATATTAAGGTATTCAGGACAACAAATGGTACCTAATATATACAAAATAAATAATTGTTAGTAAAAAAATCAAATATTAGCGAATGAAAAAGAAAATACAGAAATAGATCAGAACAAATAGAGAGTTGTAATAGAAATTTTTATGAATTAAACTAAGAAGGGTGAAGAAATTTGTGAGTGAGAGGAAACAGAGAGAAGATTGAGTGAGAGAAATTTGTGAGTGAGAGGAAACAGAGCGAAGATTGTGAGTGAGAGGAAACAGAGAGAAGATTGAGTGAGAGGAAATTACAAGCGGCTGCGGCTAGGGTTTTTTAGTAAGGTAGTTATATAAGTGAGTATTGGGTAAGGATGTTTCTCTTGGGTTTTTAAAATTCAGCCCAATTGAATTATATTATATTATAATGTAATAAAAGGCGGTTAATTCGGTCGGATGCGGTTAATTTTGGGTCTACTAAAATAAACCGAACCGAACCGTCACAAACCAGTATTAACCGGATAAACGACCCGCGTAACCCGACAACCCGATTTTAAACCGACCGATGGCTTGCGGGTAACATGGGCCGGACGGATAACCTCGGGTGCTTATTTTTTGTCCACCCCTAGCTCCAGCTGACTTCAAATCTTCATATATATCATTTATGGTTCCAGTATGGAACAATGGCGTCGTTTTTTTATAATCGACTTCTAATTCTCACAAATATAAATGATAATATCCTTCTGATCCTAAAACCATGAATTGGTTACCGCGATCTTTCTAAAAAATGAGATGATGATTCTCGATCAACCTATTGGAATCACTATGGTTTTGTCTACTGCAGAATCATCATCTTACCTCACAGTCACTTTGATCGACAGTGGACCATTTAGCATGGGGGAATAAGCAAAAACACATTTAAGACAAGGCTCTTCAAGATCGTCAGATGTGACTAAGAGATATGAAGAAGACATACTCATCCTAGGATTTTGATAGAACAAAAAGGTGAACAGGATTCCCAACGCGACGCTTCCATTGGTCGTAAGTGTCACTATAGCGAGCCATTTGGTGTCATATATCCTTATCGACAACGGGATTTATTGTGATGTCATGTACATCAACGTCTTTATAAAGCTAGGGTTATGCAATCAGGACCTCATACCAAACAAAGGCATGCACCTTCTAAAATTCAACGATTCCACCACTCGCCCTGGAAGAGCCGTGGAATTACCATTTTCTATCGAAAAAAGGAAGGATGAGATAACCGTGAACGTGTGTTTCTCGGTAATTCTTTGCGGAATCGTCTTCAATTTCATCTTAGGGAGGTATTTTCTAATAGTGTTAGAAGCGATGGCTTATACTGCCCCACCTAAATATGAAGTAACAGAATGACTCCACTGAACCACTCATTATTATGGTTGATCTATACAAAGAACATAAGATAGAAGAAACAATACTAAAGAATCCTCTCGTGACCGCCTTCACCTCTGAAAAGAAAAGGAATAAGACTAATATGTCCTTCATCAATGCAATCTCCATCGATATGCAAGAAGATAAAGTCCTATAAACTGACAAATTCAAAACAAAATCCCAAAGTCATGTCCTAGATGGAAGCTTCGAGATGATATAACTTGATGAAAATCTAGCAAAATCAATTCGTATAAGAGATGATTTGTTAGCCTTAGTGAATAAAGGGCTCATTGAATGCCTTAAAGCTAATATTGATCGTAGTTTCTCCAAACGAGATACCTGACATCGACCCTAGCCTGGTTAGTCAATAACTAAATATTAATCTCTCAGTCTGATATGTAGCTCAATGAACGAGATGAAAATTACTTGGAAAAGATGAAGCCACCATGAACACGCTTTAAGACCTACTCAACACTAATTTAATTTCTGAGGTAAGATTTACTATATGGCTATCCAATGTTGTCTTGGTAAAGAAGGCATAAGGGAAATGGAGAATATATGTTGACTACACTAGCCTAAAAAAAGCTTACACGATGAATTCATATTCACTCCCGAACATCAACGAGCTGGTGGACAACTCTGTTGGTTGAATAAGTGGAAAATAATCGAGATTGATAAAACCTAGCGAATAGTAAAGAAACAAAGAGAGACTTCAAATGATGCCAATAGGAAGGAGATTGGGCACCATGGGAAAGGTTATTGTCATACGTTCCCTTGAATACGTCAAGAGATAAGATTTTACAGGAATGCACTATCATTGAGTTCAAACAAATCAGGATAATAAACCTTACCCATTAAAGGAATCACCTAGAGTTAATAAGAAAATATTTTATCGTTTCCATAAATGTCATGGGCATAATGGATAAATATGTACAATCGAAAGACGCAATTGAAGAAATGATTAAGAAATGAAGGTAACCTGATACACCTAAGATGATGGTTGAAAGGATCATCATGGAAAAAGGAAAGAATACATGAAGCGAGATAAGTCCCTAAGAAAGAAGTCGCTGGTTACCCTCAGGAACACTTGCAGAATGAATGGATGCTAGGATGGTAGACCTGCAGTTTCGGGTAGTCCCATGTAAAAGCGTCTACAACTGCATTTTAGGAAAACCCTTCATCACGACACTAGGCTTTGTGGACTCCTCGACCCACCTAAAGATGAAATACCATAACATCCACGATGAACCTGCAACAATATGTGCTGACCTATCAGGAGCCCAGAGAATACACAAAGTTTTACAATACAACTAAGACACGACAATAGTTAGAAAAGAGAAAGAAAATGCATTGAAAGTAAAATTAGAAAACCTTGGTAAATACTTGGAAATAATGTAATCACAACGAAGGGTCGGCTCCCCAACATGTACAACATGAATTGTTCTAACTTAGTGAATGTAGGTGACTACATCCAAATGGTAATCCAAAAACAATCAAATAAAAATTCTGACGCAACATAGAGCCTGCAGTAACAAGGCAACCCAAGACCACCTTGACGAATAAAACAACAGTTCTTTCTTTTTGAATAATTATTTTTAATGATACACGCGATATCCATGTTATCATATAATATTTTCTTACATAAATAAATAAAATTTTCAGCAAATTATTTTCTTTATTGTCATACAATGATCTGAAAGACCAATGGGTGTTGCCATAAACAATATGAGTATACGACTAAATTAATCAAAACCCCGTAGCGAAGGTTGCTCAAACAAAGACAACAAACCATAAATAAATTTATGATTGATATTGTTTCATCATTTTAATGATGAAACTAAATCATATAAACAAAAGGGGTAAAAATAATCCAATAATAAAGTCAAATTCAAAGATGGACAATTCCAAAAAGTCGGGGACCTAGAACCAAAGATTAACCCATTAAGAATGTGAGAGATCAAATGGCGGTTCAATAATGTTAATCCTCTCTTCACCAAATATTAGCAAGGACTTGAGGGGAGAAACTATTATGGGACAGACACACGCCCAAAGAAGAAGGCCTAATTATGAGGCCCAATTTGTAGTATTTAATCTGCAAAAAAAGGAACAACCAGAACAATGGAATACAATATAAGGCTTAACACTTATAAGTGAACCATTGGAGTCAAGGCTGGTAAATGTTTGGGAATTACCCAACTGAGAAAGGCATAGAAGCGAATCCAAACAAGTGTGGGACAATAATCAAAATAAAAGGACCAACTACGAATAAAGAAATAATGAAGCTAAACGGGATGCTCAGGGCCTTAAATAGATTCATCCCAAGGTTGAGTCACCATGCATTACTATCTCACATGTTGCTAAAGAAAGAAATATGCTTCAATTAGACGCCAAAATGCGAACAAGCATTCATATCATTTAAAGCAGCCTTATCTACCCATTTACTGTGAATTTTGGTAAACAACCTCTGGTCTATCAATCTGAACGCAAATTGATTAACTTGCAGGATCAACCACATAAATCCTAAGACATGTGCTAAATTTGAGAGACAAGTGTAAATGACAAAATGAAAATTAAAGAGAATGTAAACTGAACTCCGCGTTCGACAATGCTGAAATAAAATCTAACTGAACTCCACGTTCGACTACATTCAATAAAGTAAAGCAAAGACTTGAAACTTAAAGGGCTGGAAGTAAAGGGTGCAGAAATTAAAGGCGTCGAAAAGAAATGACAATGAATAAAAAAGCTTTGAAAGTAAAATGCAACGAACTCCACGTTCTTGGAAAGTAAAGGCTGGGATAATAAAGTGCTGTCGAAAGTAAAGTGCAAGAAAGTAAAAGACTTTGAAAATAAATGCAATGGATTAAAGGAGAACTCCACGTTCTTGAAAATAAAAGACTTTGAAAAGTAAATGCTTGAAGATTAAATGCTTGAACGTAAAAGTGCAGTCGAAGGTAGACGCAGAAAGTGTAAATGATTTTAAAAGTAAATTTGGCATGGAAGATAAAGTTCAAGAAACTGTAAAGGCATGGAAAGTAAATGGCTGAATCTTAAACATGCTAAAGATAAATTATATTAATGAAGAAAATGGTGTTACATTACGTACATTCTCACGAACTCGTTTCTCTACACGCGGGTACTTTGAGTTTCTTTGAGTAACTTGTACAAAAATATGAACACCCCATTTACATAGAACTAACTCCTATTTATAGTGCTAGGAAATAACTACTAAGTGGAGGTTACTGCTTCGAACGTGTGGATTTTGGCGCCTTCTCCTTGGTCTCAACTGTTCCCACGTTCACAACTGCTCTTATTTAAATTTCAAATATTGGAAATTCCCTCCAACCTTAATGTAACCACTGCAGCGCTTGTTACCACATTCTCATGGTCGAAACCCTTCCAGCACTTAGCCATTTTTTGAGGTTCCTACACCTCTATTCGACTCAGGCCTCTCCAAAAACTGGGTCGAAGCCTTCTTTATATTAAAAATAATTTGTTACCATAAAATAGCTTTGATTCTTTCTAGCGTCGAAATTGAGGGTTAACAAATTGCCCCCAAGGAATGTCCTTTCGCCAGAATTGGTAGGAAGGCCATTTCTTGATATAATAACCATTTCGACGCCTGTTTGCATGGCCTTACCTGAACATCCCACTAATTACTTAATGGCTGAACTGTTCAGTTTCTTTAACCCACGCCTCTGACGTCATACCATCATGACAAATCCTTAAAACGTCCTTTCAGCCGTATTCATCATAACACCTTTCTTGAAAACAGACGTTAACAGTCTGCACATAACTGCTACTTTTCATCACGCCTTCAGGAGAAAGACACGCGTCCCATTAACCCCTCAGATTCAACGGTGGATCCAAGTCTCTTGAGATTTTCAAATGTCTATATATACCCATTTTCGCCACTTTGTGAACTTTCCACACTTTTCATACTCTCAAGCAAACTCTTCTTCTCTTCAGTTTTCTCACACAAACCCAGCAAAGACACCATCTTTTCATCTTCTTCAACAATGGCATCTTCCCAAATTAATCCTCAAGCAAAGAAGACCAAAGAGGCAAGGCCACTCTATTTAAGCAAACCATCCCTCCGTTCGCTAACATCTCAGGCCCCCAACTGGTAGATAACCGTCATTGCATGCCGAAACCCACCTCTGAAGAATCAAGAGCCATCTACAAATCTCAGGTAATGATTCCCATAGTTATGTCTGATAAAACTTATACGTTATCTGGTCCTTTGGCTGATGTGGACATTTCTAACGAGAGGCTAAGTGAGTTTTTCCCCTCGTACCGGAGAACCAGACCATTAGGGCAAAAGAGTTTCCCCAAAATTAATTCCGCTGCTGGAGCTTCCCTTGAAGAGATCCCTTTACCCAAAATCAACGTTGGCTATCTCACTGATGGCACCAGGCTGGTGAGAGTTGTCAACCCTTTAAAGGAATTCGACCAATGGATGGCAAAGATGGAGAAGGTTAAAGCTGACCATTGGAAGGAGATAGGGATTTATGACCTTCTTATGCTGTCGAAGACCAGCATACCCTATTGTCTGAACATGTTGGCAGCATCTTTATACTTCTGGGACAACACCCATTATACATTCCATCTGCAATGTGGAATGGTTACTCCAACCCTTTTCGACATAGCTGCCATCACGGGGCTTCGTCCAGATGGCCTTTCTATAATCCTGATGTTGATGCTGAGGACACCATCAACATTTCAGGCTCCAAACTGACCTACACCCTCTTTATCAAACACCACTTCAAACAAGAAGATGACGAGGTGTCTGATGAAGAACACATTGCTTTCCTCACAGTCTGGCTGTCGAGGTATGTTTTTTGTACAAAGTCTTTGCAGGTAGCTAAGAAGTACCTGCCCCTGGCGAACCAACTCCACCACAACAGAGGGACCTGCCTAAGTGAACTCATTCTGGCGAACCTTTACGAATCTATCAGTGAAGGGGCTTCTCGGCTTAAGAATGTGGAAGCCCAAGGTCCTATGCACTTGAGTGGTCCTCTTTGGCTACTTCAATTGTGGCTCAATGCTACATTTGAGGCTAGCCTCCCCAGAAAAGGCATAGTTGATGAAGCCTCTGCTGAGATCAAGGAAAGGAGTGTCGAAGGGACACATCTGGCCAAACTCACTCCTAATGATGATGGTGAAAACCTTCAAAGGGCTTTCACCAGTTATATTATGATGTTCGCCAAGCGCTATGAGTTCACTCCTAGCATGGCACCCTTTGCTCGACGAAGCTATGGCCCTGTGTGGTTTAAAAGACCATTTCCAAATCCTCTTCAACCTCTTGATCCAGAATCTGTTGCTATCTGGGAAGCCTTTTTGATTCCTAGATTCATTATCCACAGGCTGAACTTAGGGAGAGGTCTATCAGCATTGATTGCCTACCAACCAAACTTGGTCTCTCGACAATTTGGGCTGGGCCAGAGCTTCCCTCAGTGCTTGTATGAGAAAAAGGGCCAAGTAATTCTTCACACCGCCTGCTTCGACGAGGAAAACGTCTCCCAAACACTCGACAGCCGGAATGAAAAAAGAAGAATCCTCTCTCCTGTGTTTTTTGAACCTTCCTTTCTATGCACTTCATCCTTCCACCAATGGTGGTCGAAGCACTATAGTGAGCAATTTCTTGATGTGGCTACGTTTTCTTCGTTACTTGACCAAGCTTTTCTCCATGTACAGGACAAGACAAAAAAAAGTAAGTTCACTCACATCGAAGAAATACAGACTTTCCAAAAATACTTTGAAACTATCTATCGACCAGATGATCTTAGTCGAACCATTCATGAGGCTGCTATTACTCTGAAGAGAAAATTTCTAGAAAAGCTGGATCAACTAAAAATTCCTCCCAACGTCCCTCGTGAGAGACGTTATGAGGTAACTTTTAAACTTTTTCCTCCAAAGTTCCCTCGACTGCCTACTGCTGATTTTGGAGTGGCGCTTGCCCCTCCATTTCCAGATTGGTTTGTCTGTGGGGAGCATTTAAAACTTCTTCGATAGCAGTCTCAGCCAAAGGCTCAACGAGTGATTTCGACTAAGCATACGTTAGACAGTTTTAAAGGGCACCTTCATATAGGAATTCAGGACGTTCGTGTCGAATCTGAAATATATGAAGGTTTGAAATCCTTAATCCATGACTTTATGACTAACCATGTAATCATTAACTTGTAACAATTGTGTGCTATCTTTCAGCTGTGCCTAGGAAAGCTGCTTCGACTAGAGCTGCCACCTTGCAAAGTGGCAAAGAACAAGAGAGTACACAGGTATATTTCACCTCCCTTGTTTCTGCTTGTACTATATGAATTTCTTTCTTATATTTGTACTGCCTCTTCAGACTGGTCGAAAACCTCCAACACCTTCCAAGAAAGGTAAGAAGGACACCCCAGCTGTGGTTATAGCTTCAGAGGCCTCAGATGAATCTCCTGAGGAGGTTCTTACAAGGAAAAGGAAAAAACCCACAAAGGCCTCTGGACCTACTGGCCCACCTCCTTCGAAGGTGGCCAAAATACTCGAAAAGGCATCCACCACAAGTGGTGTCGAGAAGGAAACCTCCCAGGTGGCCTTGAGAACCCCTCTTGGTGACCATGGGAGTGATAAATCAAGTCCTGCTATTGAACAAACTCAGGTATGTGCACCATTGCCTTTTTCTATTATGCTTGACATCTTTCGCCTATTATTTCATTCTCATTTTCTCCACTTGTGTTCTTTAGGCACCCATAATCAACAATCCAGATTCCCGACCAACTCCAAGCAACTTCGCCACCACCGTAATTGACGATTCTGTTCCTCACCCAACTTCAGAAAGCCTTACCACCACGCTCCTCAACAGCCAAGATGAGCCAACTTATCACCCATCTTCTGATATTGGCTCAGGTTTGAGTGAGATTAATCAACCTACTCCACATGTTACAGCATCTACTGCACCACCAGCTCCAACCCCTACTCAAAACGCACAGGCTGATGGAGCCAACTCTGATGAGGATGACGCCTCAAGCCCACCACCTTTCAATCTGGGTACCTCCATGGATAAAGGTCAGTCGGTTGAAGAAGAAAGGCATGAACCCGAAGTCCAAACACATAACGCCAATCCTGATCCAGCTGCGCCTGAGGAGACAAATGAACTACCTCCTACACCAGCTGATGACCAGGAGAATATGCAACCAACTACTGAAGAGTCTGATGAAGAAATGGAAGAAGACCAAGATGAAGAAGGAGAAGAATCAGCAGAGGAGGAAGAAGAACAAGCTGAGCCTCGCCCTCACCATATTCCTTCGCCTATGGTCATTCCACCACCTGGTGACTCGCTGACAGCACTCAAGTGGCCGAACCCACGTGAGTTTACCAAATTGATTCTTGAGCAAAGGTATGGTTCTTCTTCTGTCTCTTCGACCCCAACATCAGATGACTTCGCCCAATCAATTCTCCAAGCCATCAAGAAAAAATTCTTCAGGGGGGATATTTACAAAGTTTTGGCCTCAGATCCAACTGCAACTGCTTACTTGAAGGACACCCTTGCAAAGGTTGAGCTCACCACTCTCAATCTAGATGTTTCTGGTTTTCTGATAGAGCTAACTGCTGTGGTAAACCAAATAGCTGCAGAAATAAAACTGCTTCCCTCGATCAGGGATACCATAGAGAGAACATTTGGCTGTGAGAGTGCAGCCTGGTGTGGTGCAAAAGAGGCGTACGAAGAGATCCAACGTATGGAGGCTGATCAAAGGAAAAAGCAAGATGAGATAGCCTCCAACCAGAAGGACATTGAAACCTGGAAGCAATAAATCACGGAGCTACAAGCCAAAATTGAAAATGCTGAAAAACGCAACCGTGATTTGCACCATTTCGACGACACTGAGATAGCTGAAGAAATAAAGAATGCTATTGATCGTATTGAGGCGGCCCAAAGATATGAGAAAGAGCTCCCAGAAGCAAAACTTGACGAATCTTTGTGCAACGCTCGCCTCAAACATCACATAGAATCTTTTTCTCAGTTGGCGTCGAGGCTTCCCTTCTGATACTCTCGACACCTTCGTTTGTTTAATTATCACTTGTTTCTTGGCCTTTTTAGGCTTCTTATGTAATGACAATTTTATGCCTTTTGGCATTGATTTAATCAATCATTATTATTTTGCCCTTAACTGCTTTCGACCCATATTACATGATGATGTACTTTATTGTTGTCTTTTATCAGTCAAATTTGCAATTAAGGCATTCTATCTTTTTCTTGAAAAGTCACCTTTCCAGCTTTAACTTCCAAGGCGTAAACCTCTAGCTTTTAAAGTAACATTTATAGCATAGCCCTCAGGCCGACTTCCAAGAATAGCTCACGTGTTTCCACCGTTTGACTGGCCAATCCAATCAGTACTTAGCCTCTATAAATTTCTTTCACCTGACCACGTTTTGCGTAGAAGCAAACATGAATAATTCAGAGAAATCCTCAACCAAGAAGATGGCTGGAAAGGCCAAGGCAATTGAGGAAACAAAAAAGATGGAGGCGCCCAAGCAACCTGAAGCCTCCATTGGAGCAACCTCTCTAGCCAAGAAGAGAGAAACTAAAATGAAGATCTCTAAGAAAGGGCGCTCCAGCACCCAAGACTCTGATGATGAGCCAGATGCAGATTATATGGACTTCCTTAAATCCATAGATTGGAGAGATTATGAATAACCTTTCCTTGATTAAAATTTGTTGTACTAGTTTTTATTTGCTTTGTATGCCATATTAGCCTGACTTGGCCTATTTTGGCTTTCTTTTTATTAAATAAAACTTATGTTTTAATATGAATCTCTTGCAGCATAGGCTTATATTTTTTCAAATACTTGCCATTTACTTTCAAGACTCTTTTATCTTTGTCTAACTCTTCCACTTCATAAGCTCCATTAAAGAAAACTTGTATGACTTGGAATGGACCTTCCCACTTAGGGGACCACTTGCCCAATGTTCTATCCTTTCGATCCATGGGTAAAATCACTTTCCAAACCAATTCCCCACATGCAAAAGATTTAGATTTGACCTTTTTGTTGTAGGATTCTTCGACCCTCTTCTTTTGTCTTCTTAACAACTCCAAGGCTCTGAGCCTTTCTTCATCCAAATCCACTAATTCATTCATCATCATTTCCCAATAATTCTCAGAGGGAATCTCATGATGTCTTTGAACTCTTACAGACTGTAGATAAATCTCAACAGGCAATACTGCATCATGACCAAAAGTGAGTCGAAATGGAGTAGTGTTGGTAGTCTCTTTAGGGGATGTTCGACACGCCCAAAGAACTTGGTCTAACGTCCTGTGCCAATTTCTAGGCCTTTTTCCCATATGCTTCTTAATTAGTCCAATTACTACCTTATTGGCAGCTTCGACTTGCCCATTGGCCTGAGCATAATAAGGTGTAGAAGTTAATAACTTAAAACCTATTTCTTTGGCAAATTCCTGCATCTTTCGACCAGTGAACACTGATCCCTGATCTGTAGTAATTATTTCAGGAATACCAAATCTATAAATAATGTGATTTTGAATGAATTCAATAACATCTTCTTGACCTATATTCACCAGTGGTATTGCCTCAATCCACTTGGTGAAATAATCAATTCCCACCAAAATATATCTTTGGTTCTTTGAAGATGCTGGTCGAATCTCTCCCACTATATCCAGAGCCCATCCTCTGAAAGGCCATGGTTTCACTATGGAATGTAATTCACTTGCAGGGATGTGCTGTATGCCAGCATGAATTTGGCATTCTTGGCACCCTTTGGCAAATTCTATGCAATCCTTCAGCATAGTGGGCCAATACATGCCTTGTCGAAACAACAACCATTTCATTTTTTGGCCAACTTGGTGTGCTCCACATGCCCCACTATGTACTATCGAAAGGGCCAAATATGCCTCTGCTTCACTAAGGCACTTCAATAAGACTCCCTCAGGGGTCTTTTTAAACAATTCATTACCCACCAGTACATAGCTTAAAGCTTATATCTGATTTTTCGCTCTGTCGAAGCCGTTGGGTTTTGCAAATATTCAACTATGGGCTTCCTCCAATCTTCATCTGTTAAATTATCTATGGCAAAAATTTCAAAATTTTCGCCATCTATGCATCCAAGCTTAGTTGTTTCTAAGTCTGATGGGCATAATCCAATAGCCACCACCTTACCTCTTGCTTCAATTACTTCTTGAAGGTTTCCTTTCGACACCTTGTATCCAGAGGCAATTTGAGCCAAGTCGTTAGCAACTTGGTTCTCTATTCTAGGTATGTGTTGGATGGCCACTACCTCAAATTTCTTTAATAATCTATTGGCTATCACAAAGTACATAATGAGATTTTCTTTAACACATTTATGCTCCTTTGTGATTTGTTTTATAACCAATTCTGAATCTCCCATTATTTCGACTCTAGTTGCCCCCAATTCTAACAAAATTTCAAGGCCAGCAATTAATGCTTCATATTCAGCCTCATTGTTAGAGCAAGGTCCTTCGACCTTGTACTTGAATTTTGTTGGAATTTTTTCAGGAGAAATAATGTGTATTCCCACTCCTGTTCCATTTTTATGACTTGATCCATCAAAGTATAACTTCCAGGATTTTAATTCAATGTAATTCAAATCATTTTCATTTATGGAGTGATCAACTATAAAGTCTGCAACTATTTGCCCTTTCACAGCCTTTAAAGGTTGATATGTTAAGGAAAATTCTGTTAATGCTAATGCCCATTTGCCGATTCGACTATGCAAAATAGGTTTAGATAACATATGTTTTACAACATCAAAGTGAGACGAAACATACACATCAACGGGTTTTATATATTGCTTCAGTTTAGTACAAGAGAAATATAAGCATAAACATAACTTTTCAATCATGCGGTGCCTAGTCTCTGCATCATTTAAAACTCGACTAAGGTAATAAATGGCTCTTTCGACTCCATTTTTATCCTCCTGAGCTAACATGCTCCCTAGAGTTTTATCTGATGCAGTTATATACAATCTCATACTCTTGTTTCTACAAGGTGGTGAAAGAATTGGAGGGTGGCTTAGGTACTCCTTGATCTTGTCGAAGGCTTCCTGCTGTACTTGTCCCCACTCAAAACCATCTTTATTGAAATGAAGCAATGGCGAAAAATCTTGTGTTTTGCCACTCAGGTTGGATATAAACCTTCTTAAGAAGTTGATTTTGCCTAACAACGACTGCAACTCCTTTTTAGTTGATGGCGCTTTCGCCTCCATTATGGCTTTGGTTTTATTCTGATTTATTTCAATCCCTTTCTTGTGGACCACAAAGCCTAAGAAATCCCCTGCCTGCACACAAAAAGCACATTTGAGAGGATTCATTTTAAGACCATATTTTCTCATCCTTTCAAAGGACTGTCGAAGATGGTCAATGTGACTTTTCCCAGAAATAGACTTTATAACAATATCATCAATATAAATTTGCATGAATGTGTCTATAAAATCGTGGAAAATTGAATTCATTGCCCTTTAATAAGTGGCACCAGCATTCTTGAGACCAAAAGGCATCACTACCCATTCATAGGTGCCTAAGGCTCCAGGGCATCTAAAAGCAGTTTTATGAACATCTTCCTCAGCAATGAATATTTGGTTGTAGCCAGAATATCCATCCAGCATACTAAGATATTCATGTCCTGCTGCAGAATCTATTAACATTTCTGCTACTGGCATTGAATATTCATCTTTGGGAGTTGCAGAGTTTAAATCTCTAAAATCAATGCAAACTCTCAAAGACCCATTCTTTTTAATAACAGGTACTATATTAGCCAACCATTCGACATACCTTACAGTGCGAATGAATTTACAATGAAGCAGTCTTTCGACTTCCTCTTTGATCTTTGACAATATCTCTGGTGCAAACCGTCTTGGATTTTGCTTGACTGGTTTTTTCCCAAGCGTCATAGGCAACCTGTGTTCGACCAACTCTTTGCTCAAACCAGGCATCTCATCATAATCCCAGGCGAAGCAGTCTTTGAACTCTTTTAACAGCTGAACTACTTCATCCTTCAACTGGGGATCAAGATTGACACTAATGTAGGTAGGCCTTTTGGTTGCCCCCTCACTGAGGTCAACTTCTTCTAAGGGATCTTGTGCTAGCATTTTTATATTATTTGCCAACGGATCCTTCTCAAATCCCAAAGGCTCATCTTCATAGATGGCGTCGAGCCTCTGGCTTTGCTCTCCAGTTTCAACCTTATCTGGAGGTTTTGGGTCGAAGTCCTTACCAGGACCTCCTTGATATACTTCAGAAATGGCTTCACCAGCCATATAATCATTGGCGGGTTCCAAAGCCGCTTGTAGTTTTGTTTCGGCCACATAGGCCGAAATTCTTTTTAAAGCGTCGAACTCAGTCATGATCACTGAATTCATCTCCCCACCCTGTGGGCTCTATTGGAGGTGTGCCTAAGCATGGCAACCTTCCTCCTGGTACCTCCCTGTCCCATCTGAAACCTTCAACAGGGTGTAAATACAACGAATAAAACGTTTCCATGTCAGGTGTTAACTCAAAATCAGCTGGAGGACATGGAGCGATGTTCGCCAGATGCTTCTCAAATTGCCTACTATCCACATGATTAATAGGCACCTTAAAGTACCCTTGATCAACTTCAATATTTTCAACTATCCCATCTGGTCTCCAAATGGTGATTCTTTGATGCATAGATGGGGGTACAACTCCTATCCCATGAATCCACTCCCTACCCAAGAGTAGATTGTAGTTAGCTTTTGTCTCGACGACCATAAACACTGTTGGTCTGGTAATAGTTCCCACAGTGAGATCCACCTGAATCACTCCCAGAGTGGAGCCAACTTTTCCTTCATAGTTCGACAGAACCATGTTGTGGGGTTTAGTATCAGTCTCAAATTTCCCAATCTTGCTCAGCAAAAATCTTGGCATCAAATTAACCGTTGCACCACAATCTACCAAAATTTTATTGACAGGGACGTTTTCTACTTTGCCAGTAATGTAAAGAGGCTTCAAATGACCCTTCATTGCCTCTGTGGGACGTTCAAAGAAAGCATTATGTTCTTCAACGCACCCATTGTTCATGATGTAATAACACACAGGCTTGTGTGCCAATATTTCCAATTCAGCAGTTTGATCTAAGTCTTCGACCTCTGAGACTTGACCAAATTCTCTTGGCATTACTGACACCACATTTACCAGAATATCTAGGGAAGCCGCTGACTCATTGTCGAAGTTATCAGTCATATTCTCATCCTCTTTGACCTTCTTTTTTGGCTGAACACTGAACAACTTTCGTCGTATGGGCATCTTCTCCATTGCCCCAGTTTGATTATCCACATTAGTGCTTGATTCTCCTTGCACCTGAGCCTCCCTGACAGCCTTTCGCTTGCGCTGCTCTCTTCGCTATTGTGATCTAGACATGGGGTTTTTACCCTTGTAATTCTGAGAAATGTATGCTGATTTGTTGGTGGTGTGGTTCTTTTTTCTATACTCGAACAAAGAACCTCTTTCCACATCAAATTTCTCCCACTTTGTCTTCTGTCACTACAACAAAAAGGACTTATAACATCTCACCTTAGACAGCGCTTTATTACAAAAGCGCTGCTATAGGTCAAAAACACGGAATCTATTAATTTAATAAAGGAAAAGCGCAAAAAAATATAAGACCTTAGACAGCGCTTTAGTGAAAAGCGCTGTCTAAGGCCTTCTAAATTTTTAAAAAAATTTAATGGAAAATATTAGACAGCGCTTTCCTTAAAAGCGCTGTCTAAGGCCTTTTAAATTTAAAAAAAATATAAGACCTTAGACAGCGCTTTTAAGGAAAGCGCTGTCTAAGGTCTTAAATATTTAAAAAAATAAAAACAAAAGCGCTGTCTAAGGCCAATCTTAGAAAGCGCTTTTAAAGCGCTGTCTAAGGGCCACCTTAGAAAGCGCTTTGTTTAAAAGCGCTGTCTAAGGTCTAATAAAATTAAAATATATGAATATACTCAGTTTTCATTTTCAGTTTTGCGCTCTTTCTTCTCCCTCCCCTGTTGCGAACGGATACTTGCGAACCTGAGCTAAACCCTTGCCGTCGTCCACCGCGCCGTCGTCCACCGTTCCTCCCTCATTTCGCGACTCCGACGACCTTTACTCCACCGTGACCGTCTGTTCCTCTCTCATTTCGCGTTTTCGTCACTCAGTTTGGAAGTTTAAGAGTTTCAGATTATTACACATTTTATAAGGTATGCTGATAATGTTGCTGTTGATAATGTTGTTGTTGATGTTGATAATAATGTTGTTGTTGATGTATTACACATTTTACACGTTTCAGAGTATTACACATTTTACACGTTTCAGAGTTTCAGTTTGGAAGTTTCAGAGTTTCAGAGTTTCAGTTGATAATGTTGCTGATAATGTTGATAATGTTGTTGTTGATGTTGATAATAATGTTGTTGTTGATGTTGATAATAATGTTGTTTATGTTGTTGCTAATGTTGGACTGTTGCTAATGTTGATAATGTTGCTAATGTTGTTAATGTTGTTGCTAATGTTGGACTGTTGTTGGATATAAGAATAAAATATGTGCTAACTTCATTTTTGGTGATATAGGAATAGAATCAATATAATGTGTTAGTTTAGTTTGTTCTTGTTAACATTTTTCTACATTGTTAACTATTGCTATATAATGTGTTTGTTTAGTTTAGTTTAGGTTAGTGTTAGTGTTAGTGTTAGGTTAGTGTTAGTGTTAGTGTTAGTGTTAGTGTTAATGTTAATAATGTAAATTCTTGAGGTTGTTGTTCTAAAGAACCGAAATTCAAAGCAATTTTGTTAATGAAGTTAATTGCTTTGAATTTCTTAGTTTGGACTTGTTATGCTAATGTTAAATTCTTTCTAACTGTTAGGATTAATAAGTAGGAAAACCATGGATAAAAAATGGATGGATGCCGATCGATTGTCCAAAGAGTACGAGAATGGGGTATTGGATTTCGTTAAGTTTGTTGTTCAACACGCTGACGCTGAAGAGCTCAATCGAATAAAATGTCCTTGCTTGGGTTGTTGTTATGTTGGTAGGGTTGACGCAGATGGGTTGAAATCGCATTTACTGATGAATGGAATTGATCGAAGTTATAAGTGTTGGATACATCATGGTGAGAAAATTAACGAGAATGTTGAACCGACGAGGAAAAGTAATACAACCTATGCTTCAGATGACAAAGACACGGAAACATACGATTGTGATCGAGTCGAAGAGATTGCAGAAGCAGTTGTAGAAGATCTTCATGATTGTCCCGAAATGTTTGAGAGGTTGGTAAGCGATGCAGAGAAACCGCTCTATCAAGGTTGCACTAAATTCACAAGACTGTCTGCGGTATTGAAGTTGTACAACTTAAAGGCGGGCAATGGATGGTCGGATAAAAGTTTCACAGAGTTGTTGGCCCTTTTGAGAGAAATGCTACCGGAAGATAATGTTCTTCCCAATCGAACCTATGAGGCCAAAAAAATGTTGTGCTCTATTGGCATGAGCTATGATAAAATACATGCTTGTCCAAACGATTGCGTTTTGTTTCGAAAGGAATATGCATCGTTAACTGAGTGCCCTAAATGCGGTTTGTCTCGATATAAGAAAAAATTGTCTCCAGCCAAGGTCTTATGGTATTTTCCTATAATACCGAGATTTAGGCGCATGTTTCGTAGTGAAACCGATGCAAGACACCTGACTTGGCATGCAGATGAAAGAATTATTGATGGAAAGTTGCGACATCCGGCTGATTCACCACAGTGGTCGAAAATTGATAATGATTATCCTGACTTTGGGGAAGAAGCAAGAAACCTTCGTCTGGAATTATCTACTGATGGAATGAACCCGCATGGTCTTCAAAGTATCTCACATACCACATGGCCTGTGATTCTTATGATTTATAACCTACCTCCGTCGCTATGCATGAAGCGTAAGTACATGATGTTATCTATGTTAATCTCTGGGCCTAAACAACCAGGGAATGACATAGACGTATACTTGACACCTTTGATCGAAGATTTAAAGATATTGTGGGAGAACGGTGTGGAGGTTTATGATGGATATAGGAAAGAAAGTTTCAATTTGAGGGCGATGTTGTTTGGCACAATTAATGATTTTCCAGCTTACGGGAATCTATCAGGGTACAACATAAAAGGTGAAAAAGCGTGTCCTATTTGTGAAGATAAAACAGTTTCGAAGCGATTGGACTTTGGTCATAAGAATGTCTTTCTCGGTCATCGTAGATTCTTAAATGCCAAACATCACTACCGTGGGTGGAGTCAAGAATTCAATGGAGACACCGAAGAAGGTAGAGCTCCACCTATGTTGTCAGGTGACCAAGTTTTTAAAAAGGTGAAAGATATGCGTACTGAGTTTGGCAAACCTTTTGCACATAAGGTTGTCAAAGGTGGGTGGAAAAAGAGGTCGATATTTTTTGAATTGCCATATTGGAAGTCTTTGTACGTGAGACATTTTCTCGATGTTATGCATATTGAGAAAAATGTATTTGAAAGTGTTATTGGTACGTTACTCAATATAAAAGGAAAGACTAAGGATGGCCTTAAAGCAAGAAAAGACTTGGAAGCGATGGGGATTAGAACTGAATTAGCACCCGTGAAGAAAGGAAGACGGACATATCTACCACCTGCTGCTTTTACTCTGTCTAGAAAGGAGAAGAAAATATTGTGTAAGTTTCTGAGTGAAGTTAAAGCTCCAGAAGGATACTCTTCAGATGTCAGAAGACTTGTGTCTATGAAAGATCTCACGTTGAAGAGTTTAAAGACACACGACTGCCATGTTATAATGGAACACTTTCTACCAATAGGTATACGTTCTATTTTGCCAGTGAAAGTAAGAAGCGCCATAACTAATTTGTGTTTTTTCTTTAGGTCAATTTGTAGTAAGGTAATCGATCCCGATATCTTACCAACACTACAAAAACAGATAGTTATTACCTTGTGTGAGCTTGAAATGTATTTTCCTCCCTCTTTTTTTGACATAATGGTACATCTTGTTGTTCATCTTGTGAAAGAGACACAGATGTGTGGACCAGCTTATATGAGATGGATGTACCCTGCTGAACGTTATATGAAAATATTAAAAGGGTACGTGAAAAGTCGAAGTCGACCAGAGGGGTGTATTGTTGAACGATACATTGTTGAAGAAGCGGTTGAGTTTTGTACTGAATATTTGTCCAATGTTCAATCGATTGGACTCCCCAAAGCTCATATTTTCGAAAAAAAGGATGGTAAAAAATTAATTGGAAATAAAATTGTGACAGTATCAAGGGATGAACGGGATCAAGTGCATTTGTATGTTCTGCACAATGATAATGAGGTTGAGCCATATGTTGAGATGCACAAGAATGTACTCCGAAGGTTAAATCAGAACAGAAATGAAAATTGGATAGTACGAGAGCACAATCAAAGTTTCATACAATGGTTAAAGGATCATATTTATTTGAAGCGCTCTTCAGATCCTGCTTCAGTAACAGAAAGGTTGAGATGTTTGGCATATGGTCCAACTTTGCATGTGTATTCTCATAGCGCATACGCAATTAATGGATACACATTTTATACCAAAGAACAAGACGATAAAAGTACTATGCAAAATAGTGGTGTCACCGTCCTAGCTGAAGCAATGCACATATCAAGTATGAAGGACTTAAACCCCAAATATGCAAATCTGTCATATTTTGGAGTTATTGAGCACATTTGGGTGTTTGATTACGAGAAGTTTCAGATTCCAATCTTTGGTTGCAAGTGGGTAAATAGTAGTGGCATACGAATGGATAAGTCTGGATTTTTGCAAGTGGATCTTAATAGGGTGGGGTACAAAGATGAGCCTTTTATTCTAGCATCGCAAGCTAGACAAGTGTTCTATGTCACTGACCCGACGAGTATGAAATGGTCTATAGTGCTTCTATCTAACAAAGTGGTTGATGATAGCGGTGTAGATCAATGTGATAGCGGTGTAGATCAATGTGATATTGATGTTGAGAATGGGTTGAATAGAAATGATCAAGATGAGGATCTTATAGCGGATGGGTCATATATCAGAAATGACCATAACGAGGGAATTTGGATCCATTCATCCGTCCGCATTGATAAGAAACAAGTAATTCATATTCCAACCAAGAAAAGAAAGAGATGTTAGTGAAAGAGGTAAAATTTGTTATATACTTGAATTTGTATGGCTTTGAATTTGACCAGAATGTTGGTAATGAAGACTTCGAGCAAGTTTTCCAACATACAGAATTGGGCGTCACTGTTGTCAATATATACTTGAGGTATATCCGATCTACTTTGGTAATTGAACAACTTATTTACTTTATTTTTCAAATGAATATTCTAATGTTAATGATGTTTTTATTTCAGGTTTCTGTATGACAGTTTTATGCGCCCCCGGGGATTGGAGCAAAGATTTGCATTCTTATGCCCCAGCGCTGTCAACTTAACCGAAATATTGACGAAACCAAATGAGGTCCATGCGTATATACGCAACGTCTTTATGGACAACCAAGAAACGGAAAAGTTGTACTTTTTACCGTTTAATACTGGGTTAGATTTTCATTCTAAATTCATCTATTATATTTTTTTTTTGTATTTTGACTTCGTGTAGAAAGTTTCTATCTAACACTTGTTTAATCTTACAGTGGACATTGGTTGTTGGTTGCAATCAATCCTATCCGCGGAGTAGTGTATTATCTGGATTCCTTAGGAAATGATTGGACCACATACCCGGATATGAAGGACTGTATTGACACGTAAGTGAAATTGTTCTAAATAGAAATGTGTATATTTATTTATTTATGTGAATTGTTCTAAATATTCATTTATATTTTATTAGCACTATACAAGCATTCCTAGAACATCGGGGAATCGACCACACCATTACATGGAATTATGTGAAGGTATATTAATTATCACATGTTTTATTATATTAGTGATGCTTACTTGATAAAACTTAGAATTTATCCATATTTTATTTTCATTTGTAGTGTCCTCGGCAACGCAATCAAATAGATTGCGGCTATTTCATGTTGAGATTTATGAGAGACACTATTTCGTTGGATCGAATGGAGATTCCACCCGATGTATGTATTTCTAACTTATGAGTTATTTTAACACATATCTCTCATATTGTCTAATGAAATAGTTAAAACTAAATCAAACTATATGTTATATTATTATGTAGTATTTTGAAGAATTCAGGAGTGCTACTTACACAAAGGCTCTATTGGATGAAATCAAAGAGGAGTGGTGTCAATACATTATGGAGCTCGGAATTTTACAAACTTAAGGTATAATATTATACTCTTACTTTAATTGATGAGAATTTTAATATGTGTAACTTTGGTTGGAGTAATGCTTTGGTTGGATGCAATTTTGGTGTATATACTTTGAATTGCAATTTTGGTGTATATACTTTGAATTACAAACTTTGAATTACAATTTTGGATGCAATTTTGGTGTATATACTTTGAATTACAATTTTGGTGTATATACTTTGAATTGCAATTTTGGTGTATATACTTTGAATTACAAACTTTGAATTACAATTTTGGTGTATATACTTTGAATTACAATTTTTGGTGTATATACTTTGAATTTTAATACTTTGAATTACAATCTTTGTGTTTTCAGGACCTATAATGTAGATTGAAGCAATGTTTTGGTTGGATGCAATTTTGGTGTATATACAATTTTGGTGTATAAGTAATATGTGCATTGTAGAAAAAATGCTTTGGTTGGAAGCAATAACTTTGGTTGGAAGCAATGCTTTGGTTGGATGCAATTTTGGTGAATAAGTAAAATGTGCATTTGTAGAAAAATGTAATGATTTGTAATTATAAATAGGTGTATATACAATTTTGGTTTGTAATTTTAAATATATATATTGGTATGAAATGCCAATTTTGGATATATAATTTTGGTGTAGAAAGGCCAATGGTTTGAATTGCCAATTCTGAAAAAAATTGCTGGTTGAAAATTACAGGTCAAATTCTGGTTGAAAAAACCTGGTAAAATTGTGGTTAAAAAAAAATTATATAAAATTTTTCGTACACCTTAGACAGCGCTTTTGGTGAAAGCGCTGTCTAAGGTCCACTTTAGACAGCGCTTATGGTGAAAGCGCTGTCTAAGGTGTACTAAAAAAGTCAAAAATGGAAGGTCTTAGACAGCGCTTATGGAGAAAGCGCTGTCTAAGGTGTACCAAAAAAGTCAAAAAAAGGAAGGTCTTAGACAGCGCTTTTGGAGAAAGCGCTGTCTAAAGTAATCCATATAATGTGAAAAAGCGCTGTCTAAAGGTACCATAGACAGCGCTTTTCATTAAATACACGCCCCTTTAGACAGCGCTTTTGGTAATACCAGAAGCGCTGTCTAAACCTATAGCGTCGCTGGCTTATACAGCGCTTTAAAGCGCTGTCTAAAGGCTAAAAAAGCGCTGTCTAAAACCGTTTTTGCGCTAGTGTGTCCTCTCCCTTCGATAGGCTTGATCCAACTACCTGTTGGCACATTCGCAGCTGGTTTGAACGTACCTGGCCTAACTCCTGGTGCTTGGTTTTTTAGCCCTGTCGAAAGTCGCCAATGGTCAAAACCTCTGTGCCCTTTGTTCACCTTCTGCCCCCAGCTTTCACCAGCCTTCTTGACACCTTCTAGCTTGTGGGCAGCTTTTTCATAAAAAATGGCGCTGCATCTGGGACATAGCATTACTCCAGAGCCTTTCTTCTGGCAACGATGCAAGAAATCCACAATTGTCTCTTCTTGCTTAGGATAAGCCATTTTGTTGCGCTTCTCTTGCTCATCTTCCTTACTCACTTGTTCAGTTTTTTGATCCGTAATTTCGACCATGTTGACATCCATTTTGTCCTTTAAGTGCATCTTGGAGAAATGGACTTCCAGACTTTCAGTGATCTTTGCCAAGCAACCACCACCTGCTACTGCTTTTGCAGCCCTTTGGGAAGCTTTTTGCAAGCAGCTTTTTCAGCTTCAACCATCTCCTCAGCATTGACTCTCTCGACATCAGGAGATGTCTTGAAAAAAATTTCAGCAGCCATACATATCCAGTTTTCCACAAAACAGCCATCCATGTCTAGCATCTCTCCTACCAAGAGCATGTCATCTTCCAATTCCTTAACAACTTGGACTTTAGGGGCATTTCTGCCCATAGCCTCATTGGTGTTGATACTATCTGAGCTAGAATCAGATTCTTCAGCCAACTCGACCATGTTAATGCCTTTATTGGCATTTATCTTCCACCCACTCACGGTCATATCCAAAACCTTAGCAACATTATCTATTTCAACAAACTTATCAGCAGTTTCATTGGTCACCAACATTAGACTGGTACCATCAACATTTAGGCCACTTGCAGCCTTACTAGAACCTTCAATTATCACAGAACTGGTGGCGAAGTCTTCAGTAACCTCCACCATGTTGACTGACTCATCGAATCCCTCTATGGTTTCCACCATCTGAACCTCGTGAGGCTCTGTATAGTTAGCCTCTGCAACTTGCAATGGGTCAGAGTCAATCTTCATCTGGGCTTTGCCTTTGTCACCAAACTTCAGCCTTCCTTCTTGGATAGCATTTTGCACCAAATCCCTGAAAAGAAAACATTGAGAAGTTTTATGACCCAAAAAATTATGGTACTTACAAAAACCTCTTTTCTTTCTTTGTTCTAAAGGTGGCGTTTTAGCACCAACAGGCAATATAATTTGCCCATCTTTAACTAACAAATCAAAAATTTCGTCACATTTAGTGACGTCGAAAGTATATGTTTTCTTAGGAAATTTGTCGTTAGATTCGACATGATTTTTTCCTTCTGAAGGAGCTAATAATTTGTAGGAATAAGGTGGACCTTGCTTTAACTCAGCAACGTCAACCTCATTTCCGTCGAAATAAGATGTTTCACCATACAGATTCTCCACATCTTCATTGCATTCGACAAAGGCTACTGTAATACCCCGTAAATTTATAAACGCTCTGGTGAATATTATTATGATCAACTGGGTTCCGGAGTACTCTGAGCAATTATTTGATACAATAATTAGAGTAAACTGACAAACTCAGAGTCGATTAAATTAATAGTATTTAACGTTGAGTTTTTATAATTTGATGTATTTGAGCTAATTTTGGACATTTAGTAGTGTTACTAAAAATGATAGTTTCTATACTATCTATTTTCTTTTCATTTTCCTTGGAAAAACAAACAAAAGATAGAAAGAAGGAAAAACCAAGGAAAAAGGAGGAGAAAGGAAAAAGAAGGAAAAGGAGAGAAATTTCTCAAGAAGCTCAAGGTCATCATCAAGCTTCAACTCTTCATCTATTCATCTCAGTATCAATCTCCTCGTCTAGTAATCCAGGTGGGTTCTAGTTAGACTCTTTAGAGTAGAGTTAATTTGAGTTTAGAGTTAGATTGGAAATTGGGAAAAATGGGTATTTTGGTATAAAAATCATGAATCTAACTGCTAAAATTCAATGTTTGATTATATGTTATACTGGTTATGATGTTATAACATGTTTTGATGCTTTGTGAGTGATCAAAATGGGATTTGGGGTTGATTTTGGATCAACCTGTAGCAGAAGAAATTCTGCAGAAACTTCTGCATTTTTCTCTGCCCATACGCGTATGGAGCATGTCAATACGCGTATGGGGCTTGTCATTACGCGTACGGCAAGGGCAATACGCGTATGGAAATTTTAAAAGGAATTTTCAAGGAAAAACGTCTCTGCCCATACGCGTACGGCCTTGGGCAATACGCGTATGGATGGCCGGGCATTTTGAGCAATACGCGTATCGCTTGGGGCAATACGCGTATGGCTGGGCGAGAATCTTAGGCAATACGCGTACGGGGTGTGCCAATACGCGTACGACCAGGAAAGTTGCAGAAATTCTGCTGTTGTGATTTATTTTTCGATCGATTGTTTACAATGCCGTAACTTTTTGTACGTAACTCGGATTGGAACAATTTTGGTATCGTTGGAAAGATAATAAAATGTACTTTCTTATTACAATGGTTGTAAGATTGTCGGCCGATTTAATTATATCGGGAATTATGAAATAGTGTCATTTTGTCGACTTTTATCTGTTAAATGTGTGTAATTGTTGTGAACAATGTATGCATGCTAAAATATGAAATAGGCAGAGTGAGGATTATTACCAAAACTGTGTCGGGAGGGTGAATTGTTCCATGTGTGGCAACGCTCGTGCATGAAAGGCCGAGGCATATGCATTATGTTTATCAATAACCACAGTTTGTGCGGTGTAGTTCATGAGACTCGAGCACCTCCTCTGAACATTATACACAACTACTTGGCAGGTTTGAGTCCCGTGTTAAGTACGATTGGAGCCTACGGGTAAAGAGAATTGTGACGGTGTACGGGCCGTGAGAAGTGACGGATCACGGTGTACGGACCGGTGATCCCGAATCCAATCGTATGCCAAGTAGCTACAAGGATCCATGACTCGGATCGCCTTCTAGACGTAGAAGGTTACGGGAAAAGGGGATGCCTTGGTATTGGTTATTGATATGTGAGTTCTTGAGTGTACGGACTCAGAACGTACTCCGGTACTTTGTGAATCCTTGAGTTTACAGGCTCAAGAGGTACTTCGGTACTAGTGTGAGTTTACAGGCTCACCGTGATGGTTACTTGTGTGTGTACTCATGGTCTTTTCCCCTTTCCCCTTTGACATGAGTTAGGTTTATTAGAACCTTGTAAAGCCGAGAGGACTTTAAGATAGGGAACTCACTGAGATTTGATGTGTCTCACCCCACTGTTGTTGTTTACATCACAGGTTCTGCAGGTTTGGCGAAGGGTAAGGACAAGGTTATTTGACTTTCCTTACGGATCGTGGTTTTGTGATGGCATGGCTTCCGCTATGGCGTTTATGTTTTGAGATCATTGTATTGATCTAGTTCTTAGTTTTTATCATTTTGGAACATCTTGTATATGTAATGCCTTAGACTTTTAGTGTTTTGTATTAGAGGCATTTATGTATATAATGTGTTAACTAGGAACTTATTATATTTCAGTACCAAAAGTGAAACTCATGTATAATATATGATTTGATGCATGTATTAGTATATGGTCTTTACAGTTGGTATCAGAGCAGGTCGTATCCTCGACCTAGCCATGAAATGAAATAAGTGTTTCTTTCCGTTTCAGATACGTGATGTCGCCTTGGGCCTTGCATGTTATATTTATAGTATTGGGCTTGATCAACTTAATTCTATTTGTATGACATTCAGGAACATGGAGGACGGACGTAGAAACAACCGTGGAAGACCCAGAACTCCGAGGACTACTCCAGCTGGGACAGTTCCACAGGGTGATGAAGGGAATGCCCCTTTGTACCAATTTATGCAACAGATGCAGCAGTAGCAGAATCAGTTCATGCAAGGAATGATGCAACAAATGGCTGATGGTATGCATCCTCCAGTGGTTGTTCCGGAAGTTACAGGAGGAACCTACAGGGAATTTGTTCGTATGAATCCTCCGGAGTTTCAAGGAGGGCTAGATCCGGTGAAGGCACACGAATGGATAACAGGTATGGAATGGATTTTCCAGATAGTTCATTGCAGTGAGGAGAATAAGGTGGTCTTTGCTTCTCACTGGTTGAAGGGTCCCACCATAAGGTGGTGGGAGAACGCTTCAGCCTTGATGACAACTCAGGAGGTGCCGAAAGTGTGGGAACAGTTTAAGGTAATCTTTATGGAGAAATATTTTCCGAGTTCATTAAGGTCTCAAAAGGAGTTTGAGTTCCAACAGTTGAGACAGGGAAATTTATCAGTGGCTTCCTATGCGGAAAAATTTGAGAACATGGCTGACTACTCTAGACAGGCCATGTATGCTCCCGATGAGAGGTGGAAGATTGATCAGTTCCTATATGGGTTAAGGGCTGAGATTTCACACAGCGTGTCTCAACGGGAATTTTCTACTTATGCTGAAATGTTAAGACAATGCTATGTGGCGGAAAATAGTTTGAAAAAGGTACAAATGGAGGTGGATTCGAACAGGGTAACTCAAAGTGACCGTGGAAGGTCGAATCAACAGTTTAGGCAAAGGCAACAGTCTTCCAAAGGGAAGCAGGTACAGGGCTCTAGAACTAGTGTGCCTCTAGTATGTCGCACTTGTGGGAGGAGTCATTTTGGTAGGTGCTTTTCGGATGGAATACGGTGTTATCAGTGTAACAAGATGGGTCATGTAGCGAGAGATTGTCCTCAGGGTAGGAATCAGGCACAAGGGAAGACTACGGGTCGAGTATATACTCTGGATGCAAGGAAAGCAAAGGGTGATAATTCCTTGATTGCGGGTACGTGTTTTGTTAATGGCTATCCTTGTTTTGTTTTATTTGATTGCGGGGCAACGCATTCTTTTGTGTCCACGCGTTGTGTGAAGCAACTTGGGTTGCAAACTATTCCTTTGTTTCCTCCTATGGTGGTTGCTACTGCCATGGATGAATTGGTTGAAACACCACTGATGTGTGAGAATTGTGTGTTGTCGGTGAACGAAAGAGTCTTCCAGATTGATCTTATTTGTCTGCCGCTTAAGAAAGTGGATGTTGTTCTGGGAATGGACTGGCTTTCAGCTAATTCGGTTTTTATCGGTTGTGAGGAGAAGCTAATTATTATTCCATCTGCTGAGGCTACTCCGAAAGATGTATTATCAACGATTTTAGAAGGTACGGTGGGAATGGTAAACTTCTTGTTTGAGAAAGAGAAATTTGTTTTATTGGTTCTTACTAAGGAAAGAAGTAGTGAACAGCAAGTTCTGAGTATTCCAATAGTGTGTGAATTTCCTGAAGTGTTTCCTGAGGATGTTTCTTCTCTTCCTCCGGAGAGAGAAGTTGAGTTCTCTATTGACCTGGTACCGGGAACGGCTCCTATATCCGTTTCTCCGTATCGGATGGCACCGCTTGAATTAAGAGAATTGAAGGACCAATTGGAGGACTTGATGTCTAAGCATTTTGTTAGACCTAGTGTTTCACCGTGGGGGGCTCCAGTGTTATTGGTAAAGAAGAAAGATGGGGAAATGAGTTTGTGCATTGATTATCGTAAGTTGAATAAAGTTACCATTAAGAATAAGTACCCCTTACCAAGGATAGACGACTTGTTGGATCAATTGAAAGGAGCCTGTGTGTTCTCGAAGATTGATTTACGGTCGGGTTATCATCAGATTCGAGTGAAGAGTTCCGATGTGCCAAAGACTGCATTTAGGACACGTTACAGTCATTATGAATTCTTAGTTATGCCTTTCGGTGTGACTAATGCTCCAGCTGTTTTCATGGATTACATGAACTGTATATTTCAGGCTTACTTAGACCAATTTGTGGTAATCTTTATTGACGACATTCTTATTTATTCTCGTACTCCACAAGAGCATGGAGAACATCTGAGGATTATCTTATCGGTATTGCAAGAGAAGCAATTGTTTGCTAAGTTAAATAAGTGTGAGTTTTGGATGTCGGAAGTTAATTTTCTTGGACATGTTATATCTCAAGGTGGTGTGGCAGTGGATCCATCGAAAGTAGAAGCAGTGATTAATTGGGAGAGACCGAGAAATGTTACAGAAGTTAGAAGTTTCTTGGGATTGGCAGGATACTATAGAAGGTTCATTAAAGGATTTTCTCAATTGGCCTTACCAATGACGAAACTTACTCGGAAGGATGTTACTTTTGAGTGGGATTCAGGTTGCGAACAAAGTTTTATGCATTTGAAGGAAAGTTTGACGAGTGCTCCAGTATTGATTATTCCTGATCCTAACAACTCTTATGAAGTATTCTGTGATGCTTCTAAGAGGGGATTAGGGGGTGTTCTGATGCAAGGCGGTCAAGTAGTAGCTTATGCTTCACGACAGTTAAAAGTTCATGAGAAGAATTATCCAACTCATGACTTGGAGCTAGCTACCGTGGTGTTTGCACTGAAGGTGTGGCGTCATTATTTATATGGTGTACGTTTTGAAATGTTCAGTGACCACAAAAGTTTGAAGTATTTGTTTGACCAAAAGGAGTTGAATATGCGACAAAGAAGGTGGATGGAGTACTTAAAGGATTATGACTTAGAATTGAAGTATCATCCAGGAAAGGCGAATAAAGTAGCGGATGCTTTAAGTCGGAAAATGGTTCATAGTGCGGAATTGATGATTTTGGAGTATTCATTGTTGGAGAAGTTTAGAGATCTTAATCTCCAGTTTGTGTGGACTCCGAATGGTGTAATTATGGGAAATTTGAATGTCAATTCTACCTTAAGAGTTGAGATTCAACAGGCACAATTGTTAGAGGGGTTACAAGAGTTATTACTTCAACCGGGCTTTACACGAGCAACAGATGGGATTGTTTTGTTTAATTAACGGATATGTGTTCCGAAAGATGGGGCATTGAAAAGGAAGATTTTAGACGAAGCTCATAAAGGTACTTTTACGATACATCCTGGTTCTTCGAAGATGTATCAGGATTTAAAGAAGGATTATTGGTGGTCTGGGATGAAAAAGGATATAGCGGGATATGTGTCAGAATGTGCGGTGTGCCAACAGGTGAAGATTGAACACCAAAGACCGGGCGGTTTGTTACAACCTTTGGATATTCCAGTTTGGAAGTGGGATAGTATTTCTATGGACTTCGCAGTGGGTTTACCCCGTACCCAAGGTGGGTATGATTCTATTTGGGTAATTGTAGATCGACTAACGAAATCTGCACACTTCTTAGTCGTAAAGACTACTTATAAGGCAAGTCATCTTGCGAGGTTGTTTATTGCTGAGATTGTGAGATTGCATGGTATTCCTTCTAGTATTGTGTCCGATAGAGATCCGAAGTTTACTTCGAGATTTTGGAAAGTGTTCCAACAAGCGATGGGTACGAATTTGCGTTTGAGCACGTCGAATCATCCTTAAACGGATGGTCAGACTGAGCGAAAAATACAAACGATGGAGGATATGTTAAGACCTTATGTGTTAGAGAGTAGAGGGAATTGGAGGGAACTTTTGCCGTTAATTGAGTTTTCCTATAACAATAGTTACCATGCGAGTATCGGTATGGCTCCTTATGAAGCATTGTATGGGAGAAAGTGTAGGACACCTTTGTGTTGGGCTGAAATTGGCGAAGATAGAATTTTGGGACCCGAGATTATTCAAGAGACTACGGAAAAGATTCGAATGATCCGTGAGAAGGTTAAACAAGCACAAGATCGTCAAAAGAGTTATGCGGACAATCGTAGGAGACCTTTGGAATTTGAGGAAGGTGATCATGTATTTCTGAAAGTTACTCCAAGATTGAGATTGAAAGGACCGTTTAAGTCACGTAAGTTAAGTCCGAGATACGTGGGGCCGTATCAGATTTTAGAAAGGATTGGTGAAGTTGCTTATAGATTAGCCTTACCACCCTCTCTATCCGAGATGCATGACGTTTTTCACGTATCTCAGCTCCGTAAGTTTATTCCTGATCCTCTTCAGCCAATTCTACCCGAATCAGTGGAAATTGAAGCGGATTTGACTTTTGAACCACAACTGATTTGTATTGTGGGAAGGGAAACAAAAGTGTTAAGGAACAAAGATATTCCACTTGTTAAGGTGCAATGGGATATGACGCATCCGGGCGATGCTACTTGGGAACTAGAATCGGAAATGCGAGATTCTTATCCACATCTGTTCAGGTAATATTCTTAATTCGAGGACGAATTTCTATTTAAGGGGGGGAGGATGTAATACCCCATAAATTTATAAACGCTCTGGTGAATATTATTATGATCAACTGGGTTCCGGAGTACTCTGAGCAATTATTTGATACAATAATTAGAGTAAACTGACGAACTCAGAGTCGATTAAATTAATAGTATTTAACGTTGAGTTTTTATAATTTGATGTATTTGAGCTAATTTTGGACATTTAGTAGTGTTATTAAAAATGATAGTTTCTATACTATCTATTTTCTTTTCATTTTCCTTGGAAAAACAAACAAAAGATAGAAAGAAGGAAAAACCAAGGAAAAAGGAGGAGAAAGGAAAAAGAAGGAAAAGGAGAGAAATTTCTCAAGAAGCTCAAGGTCATCATCAAGCTTCAACTCTTCATCTATTCATCTCAGTATCAATCTCCTCGTCTAGTAATCCAGGTGGGTTCTAGTTAGACTCTTTAGAGTAGAGTTAATTTGAGTTTAGAGTTAGATTGGAAATTGGGAAAAATGGGTATTTTGGTATAAAAATCATGAATCTAACTGCTAAAATTCAATGTTTGATTATATGTTATACTGGTTATGATGTTATAACATGTTTTGATGCTTTGTGAGTGATCAAAATGGGATTTGGGGTTGATTTTGGATCAACCTGTAGCAGAAGAAATTCTGCAGAAACTTCTGCATTTTTCTCTGCCCATACGCGTATGGAGCATGTCAATACGCGTATGGGGCTTGTCATTACGCGTACGGCAAGGGCAATACGCGTATGGAAATTTTAAAAGGAATTTTCAAGGAAAAACGTCTCTGCCCATACGCGTACGGCCTTGGGCAATACGCGTATGGATGGCCGGGCATTTTGAGCAATACGCGTATCGCTTGGGGCAATACGCGTATGGCTGGGCGAGAATCTTAGGCAATACGCGTACGGGGTGTGCCAATACGCGTACGACCAGGAAAGTTGCAGAAATTCTGCTGTTGTGATTTATTTTTCGATCGATTGTTTACAATGCCGTAACTTTTTGTACGTAACTCGGATTGGAACAATTTTGGTATCGTTGGAAAGATAATAAAATGTACTTTCTTATTACAATGGTTGTAAGATTGTCGGCCGATTTAATTATATCGGGAATTATGAAATAGTGTCATTTTGTCGACTTTTATCTGTTAAATGTGTGTAATTGTTGTGAACAATGTATGCATGCTAAAATATGAAATAGGCAGAGTGAGGATTATTACCAAAACTGTGTCGGGAGGGTGAATTGTTCCATGTGTGGCAACGCTCGTGCATGAAAGGCCGAGGCATATGCATTATGTTTATCAATAACCACAGTTTGTGCGGTGTAGTTCATGAGACTCGAGCACCTCCTCTGAACATTATACACAACTACTTGGCAGGTTTGAGTCCCGTGTTAAGTACGATTGGAGCCTACGGGTAAAGAGAATTGTGACGGTGTACGGGCCGTGAGAAGTGACGGATCACGGTGTACGGACCGGTGATCCCGAATCCAATCGTATGCCAAGTAGCTACAAGGATCCATGACTCGGATCGCCTTCTAGACGTAGAAGGGTACGGGAAAAGGGGATGCCTTGGTATTGGTTATTGATATGTGAGTTCTTGAGTGTACGGACTCAGAACGTACTCCGGTACTTTGTGAATCCTTGAGTTTACAGGCTCAAGAGGTACTTCAGTACTAGTGTGAGTTTACAGGCTCACCGTGATGGTTACTTGTGTGTGTACTCATGGTCTTTTCCCCTTTCCCCTTTGACATGAGTTAGGTTTATTAGAACCTTGTAAAGCCGAGAGGACTTTAAGATAGGGAACTCACTGAGATTTGATGTGTCTCACCCCACTGTTGTTGTTTACATCACAGGTTCTGCAGGTTTGGCGAAGGGTAAGGACAAGGTTATTTGACTTTCCTTACGGATCGTGGTTTTGTGATGGCATGGCTTCCGCTATGGCGTTTATGTTTTGAGATCATTGTATTGATCTAGTTCTTAGTTTTTATCATTTTGGAACATCTTGTATATGTAATGCCTTAGACTTTTAGTGTTTTGTATTAGAGGCATTTATGTATATAATGTGTTAACTAGGAACTTATTATATTTCAGTACCAAAAGTGAAACTCATGTATAATATATGATTTGATGCATGTATTAGTATATGGTCTTTACAGCTACTTTTTTACCCCTGCTGAATTTAGCCTTTTCTTCTTTCAACCTCTCTAGCTGTCGAACCCTATCAGCCAACTGGGCCATATCTCTAAGATATTGGGTATCTAATTTCTTCCTAATGGAATAATCAAGACCCCTAGCAGCCATTTCGACCAACTCATGTTCTGGCACTTGTGTAAAGCACCTGACTTTAAGAAGTCGAAACCTATTCAGGTAGTCATCAATTGGCTTAGTAACTTTGCGCTTGATGCTAGCTAATTCTTTCAAACTAATTTTAGTTTGCCCCATGTAGAACTGTTCATGAAACAAATGTTCTAGTTGGGTCCAATTATATATGGAATTTGGAGGCAAAGTGGTAAACCATGTGAAGACATTCTTGGTAAGGGAACTTGGGAAGTATTTGATCCTAAGGCTTTCGTCAGCTGCAATCTCGCCAGCTTCTATCAAATACCTAGCCACATGTTTGACAGTAGACTCAGTAGTATCTCCTGAAAACTTGCTGAACTTTGGAACCTTCATCCTAGGGGGTAGTTCTGCTTGGAGAATGTAATCCACTATAGGCGAAGTATAATTTGGCCTGGTGAAGCCAAAATTCATACCATTTCTAGTCATTATCCTTTCAACCATGGTTGCAAGATTATTTTCTTCTGCTTGATTTTGGTGTCGAACCTGTCTAAGTAGTTGATCTGCGTTTTGGTTCCTGTTCACCATCACTACTGGTTCTTCCTCCACCTGATATGGCATCTGGTGTCTTGGTGGTTCGACTCTAAAATGATCAATCATCTCTTGATCCTCCAAGTTCGCATCAGGTATCTGACGTAGATGACGTCTTGGCATATCTTCGACAACCGTTGCTCTTCGATCTACCGCTGGTACTCCCATGAAATCAGCCATGCGTGCCACTTGTGCAGCCAATTATTGGTTAGTTTGGGTCGTATTTTGAATCAAAGGTTGAAAAACTTCTCCCATCATCTGAGACAGCGTATGTACCATTTGCATGTTACTTTCATCCATCTGCTGTCTCAAACAATTTATGGATGTATTTGTAAGGCTAGGCGTTTGAACAGAGTAACCAACACCTATATTCTGGTTGTTTCGCCCTCCTGATCCTGACCCTTGTAGTGGCGAAGACACGACAGTTTCTGAAAATACAGGTGGAGCATTCTGCAGATTTTGCATCATTGACCTAGGCATACCATAGGGTTGACTCCTTGACCCTGGATGTGGAAAACCTGGAGGAGGAACGTGCCTGTACATTGAATTTCCTCCTGGGGGTGTTGGTGAGTTAGAACTTTGCGGTCCTTTGTACTTCAACACAGGTTGAGTATATGATTTTGTATATGTTGATCCTGGCTCAGACACTACTAATGGAAGTGACGCCTGTCCTCCTGTCGAAGACACTGGTGATGGTGCGCTTTGAGACCCCATACTGCTACTTGACTAAGTGTTTGAAATACTCCCTTGAGGATCAACTTGTTGGTTGGCATTGGTTGCCATTTTCTTAGTGTATCTTCTCTTTGGTATTCCTTCGTTTGCTGTGGCTAACTTCCCACTTCTTAATAACATACAACGAAAATACTTCTTCACCAAGAGAGATGAGGTTGACAAAAAGGTGTAACTTAGCACTGGGTCCCACCAGGTGTGCCAATTTGTTTACTGTGAATTTTGGTAAACAACCTCTGGTCTATCAATCTGAACGCAAATTGATTAACTTGTAGGATCGACCACACAAATCCTAGGACATGTGCTAAATTTGAGAGACAAGTGTAAATGACAAAATGAAAATTAAAGAGAATGTAAACTGAACTCCGTGTTCGAAAATGCTGAAATAAAATCTAACTGAACTCCACGTTCGACTACATGCAATAAAGTAAAGCAAAGACTTGAAACTTAAAGGGCTGGAAGTAAAGGGTGTAGAAATTAAAGGCGTCGAAAAGAAATGACAATGAATAAAAAAGCTTTGAAAGTAAAATGCAACGAACTCCACATTCTTGGAAAGTAAAGGCTGGGATAATAAAGTGCTGTCGAAAGTAAAGTGCAAGAAAGTAAAAGACTTTGAAAATAAATGCAATGGATTAAAGGAGAACTCCACGTTCTTGAAAATAAAAGACTCTGAAAAGTAAATGCTTGAAGATTAAATGCTTGAACGTAAAAGTGCAGCCGAAGGTAGACGCAGAAAGTGTAAATGATTTTAAAAGTAAATTTGGCATGGAAGATAAAGTTTAAGAAACTGTAAAGGCATGGAAAGTAAATGGCTGAATCTTAAACATGCTAAAGATAAATTATATTAATGAAAAAAATGGTGTTACATTACATACATTCTCACGAACTCGTTTCTACGCGGGTACTTTGAGTTTCTTTGAGTAACTTGTACAAAAATATGTACACCCCATTTACATAGAACTAACTCCTATTTATAGTGCTAGGAAATAACTACTAAGTGGAGGTTACTGCTTCGAACGTGTGGATTTTGGCGCCTTCTCCTTGGTCTCAACTGTTCCCACGTTCACAACTGCTCTTATTTAAATTTCAAATATTGGAAATTCCTTCCAACCTTAATGTAACCACTGCAGCGCTTGTTACCACATTCTCATGGTCGAAACCCTTCCAGCACTTAGCCATTTTTTGAGGTTCCTACACCTCTATTCGACTCAGACCTCTCCAAAAACTGGGTCGAAGCCTTCTTTATATTAAAAATAATTTTTTAACATAAAATAGCTTTGATTCTTTCTAGCGTCGAAATTGAGGGTTAACACTACCCCTCCAGTTTCATGTAAACCAATAGACATGAGACTCTATTCCTCTATTTGGTAGTTTCTGTTGAAGTAGTCAAAATCATCCTCATCGAAGAAATAAGCTCTACTAGAGCTCAATGTACCTCGTATCCTGAGCATTATTCAAACCAAAAACACACAACCAGAAGATAGAAAAGAATGTGTTAGCATTGGTGTTTGTCTCTAGTAATTATGATGTTACTTCATAACGCACACCATCGTCACCTGAACCGACGTACTTCTTAAACAAGTTCTTCATATGTAAGATATAAAAGAACGGGTGACAAAATAGACTATCAAATTTTCAAAATTCGATGTCTCTTCTGAACCTATAAAAGAGTTATAGGCCAAAGTGTTCGCATACTTCATAGAAAAATGACCCTGATTGCGTATGAACCAATTTCTATCTAGAACATGTTCACAAACGGGTCACCTAAAAGTAAGGGAAGTGGCATCAGTATAATCTTGAAAAAAAATGTTGGTTTGATAATAGAGGCATCTTTATGCTCTAATTCAAGTAATATAATAACTTGTAAATGAATTATGTGACCGTCTTCTCCAATATAAAATATGCCATACGATAAATAGAACAAGACCTAAGAACGAGGAAGGATGAGCCACACCTGGCACACCTCCTTTTCGGTAACTAGCCATTCTATAGTGTGGACGGAAGAGCCCTGAATATCAGCTTCAAATCGAGTTTCCACCTAGAGGCAGGGAAAGGGAACCAACCCTTGCCTAGGTACGATTGCCAAAGACGTCAAAGCAAAATCTGACTTCTAACCCGACCAACACAAGCCCGTAATTGGGCCTACCACTTCATAGAATGATGAAACAAAATCATTGGAGACTAAAATGATGAAATAAAATCAATCGAGATATAGAATGATGAAACAAAATCATTGGAGTCTAAAATGTTGAAATAAAATCATTCAAGACATTAAATGATGAAACAAAATAATTAGAGACAACGAATGATTAAACAAAGTCATTTGAGACATAGAATGATGAAATAAAACCATTTGAGACTAAAATGATGAAATAAAATTATTAGAGACTAAAATGATGAAATAAAATCATTCAGAACATGAGATGATGAAATAAAACCATCTACATAGATAAATGATGAAACAAAATCATTCGCGCAAGGAAGGAAAAACAACATAAATCATAAAGCAGGGTCAAAAGCAAATATTTATAAAGTGTTTACAATTATAAAAATTGTGACCCGCCAGGAAGACCAAGACGAGGAACGAATGCAAACAAGTAATCGTAAACCTTCACATTTCTACGCAATGACGAATCCTTTGGGATCAAGACCTCTCAATCATACGAGGGTCCAATCCAAGACACATTCCCCAAATTTCTAAAAGTCAGGTGCTCCCCTAATTGAGAAGCAAATACTCATTATTTATCGTGTGATGACAGTCCACCATTAGATTTAATTGAACGGCCCCCTCGTCTCACGTTAGGAAACATAAGAGGATTTTAATTGTCAGTATATATAAAAGATCGTTACACGCTTATCACAAGTATGTTCTCACAATAACTCACACTGCCACTTTTCCATATCTCACTGACTTGAGGGTTTGAGCGTTAACCTTGCAGATATGCTCCTCCCGATTGTACCCAAAAATACTTGTTGTCGCTTCAGTCGACTTCACATCTTCATATCCATCATTTATAATTCCAGTACAGAATAATTACCATATCTTATATCTTATATTATGCATTAAATAGACTCTTAAATTTTGTTTGGTGCATATGATAAGAGACATAAATTTTATTTTATCTTGTTTCTAAGGTTAAAAAATTTATTACGAATAAGAATTGAGTTAGAAACTAATAGGATATGATAAGAAAAATAAATTCTCGATTTATTCTTTAAAAATATTCAAAAACTAAATTTTAAAGTTAACATTATTATTTAAAATTAATAACTTTAAAAGTAAAAAATATTATTTTAAATTATAAAAAATACTAATTTATTTTTTAAATTAAATATAATTTAATACAATGGTAGTTTTATTTACATATAATATATATATCATATATATTTATTAACTTATTTTACATATATACTAGAATCACTTATTTACTCATGATGTTAAAAGTTGAGTTAATATCATTTTTCGTCTTGTATTTTGTAATCGGTATTTGTTTTGGTATCTTAATTAAAAAAATATTAATTGAGTCTTTAAAATTTACGAACTAAACCATACGTTAATCCTTTTGTCTATTTTATTAGTCAAAGTTTGTCAATAAATTATGTGGCAGTGATGTGGAATGCCACATGGATTTGACCAACTTTTATGATTGATTTAGCGACGAAAAAATCAATCAGTACAAATTGAGAATAGATTGTCTTCGGTGTACTATTCACTGATCTTTCATCTGATTTTAATCACATCCCTTAAAACTCATCTCTTTCACTTTTATATATTTTATTAATTCATTTTTAAAGGCTCGGATTTCATAGAAGGAATTCTCACGAGAGAGAATCCACTCCCCTAAGAATTATGGATTTTGATCGTTGTTTTCATCTTCTTCCTCAAAACCAAAAACTTTCCCAAACTCAAAAAGTCACAAATCATGTAACTTCTTCCTAATGATTGTTTGGCATTTCAATTGCATAGTACAATGCACTCCAACGAAACAAACACGTGTCTTTTTCTTCTTTATTTTTTCCTTCTAAGGTCATGTTTGGATAATACCATCAACAAAAACAATTCTAGAATATTTTAGTTTCAACTCGATCTAAGATCGGAATAAAAAATAATTAAAATCCAACAATGCATCACCAACAGAAACTTCCCAAAACCCAAACACTCACCGCTCGTTTCAACTTCCCCAAACTCATAAATCCACAACTCGTGTCAATTTTCCTAAACCTACAAACCCATAGCCCGTTTCAACTTGCTTTTCGATTGATATATACTCAGTTTGACTCACTTTTGCCTCTTTTGATTGTTACTGTCAGAGTTCAACAATGAACCTCCATTAACAAGGAAAAAGATGGAGATTAAATTATGAGAGAGAGAGAGTGAGAGAGTGAGAGAGAGAGAGAGCTTCTAACTAACTCTTAATTTGAAAATGTGTAAGATTTTGTTACAAACTCACTTTCATTTGAGTTTTATACCAAGACTCAAATGAAACTGAAATTCAAATTAAACTCAAATTCAAATGCAAAACTAAATGCAAATGCAAACGAAACTAATCTTGAATGTTGAATTACATTCAACATCATCACTTAATTCACATTTAAGCTAAAATCAACAACACAATTAACATTTTTATTTAATTTTAATTAGCATTTTTATTCAATTAATTATTTGATTAAATCTAAATTAAAGGTTATGAATTAGAGTAAGCTAAAAAATATTTTTGAAGTTAGTTGAACCTCATATATATATATATATATATATATATATATGAAATTTTACTACATCAATTACTTAAGCTCATTTTAAACCTAATAGTCAGGAGTTATACTTTATCTACAATTTTTGTGTCAAAAAACACATGAATGGATCCTCCTAATAAATAAATAGAGAAATAATAACAAAAAAAACATTCATAGAGAGGAATAATCGCAAAAAATAATAAAATCAATAGAGATATGTGTAACAGCTAAAAATAGGAACCAACCGAACGGGGAGCAATAAAGTAGACAAAAATAACCATATCAAACAATAACAAATATGTCAACAAGAACAACTAAATAAAGAGCAACAAAATAAATGAAATAATCATATTAAACAATTACAAATGAGCTATAAGAGAGATAAATCTAAGTCAATTTGGTGACTTTTAAAAAAATTTCTTGTAAAAAAGTTTAAATTCCCCCTGCCACATAAAGATTATTTTATTTCGCCCCCTCAAGAAACCCTATTATAAAAAATAATGATATGGCAGTGGGATTTTTCAAAAATAGCCAATTTGATTTTTGAGGGTCCAAAACAGAGGAATTTTCGAATGGAATGGGAGAATTCAAACTTTTTTTACAAGGAAATTTTTCAAAAATAACCAATTTGCCATGGGGGAAAAACATATATTAACCTAAAATATAAAGCTTGGAAATAAATTGGAGGTGACTTATTAGAGTGGATGAAATCAAGAATACAATTTGCCATCATTTTCGGACTCATTTATCTACAAGAGGGGTGAGACCGGTTCCAACCAATGCGACGTTCAAAAGAATCGACAATGGGGTCAATGAAGATCTAGTCTGAAAATTCTTTGAAGAAGTAGTTTGTAAGACTGATTGGGATTGTGTGGGCTTCAAAAGCCCTAATCCAGTTGGTGTAAACTTAGGATTCGTGAAAGAATTATGGGAGGAGATGAAGGAAAAGTTTATGAATTATGTTTGAATTTTATTATAATAGTCGGATGGTAAAATTGGCAAATTGTTCATTTGTGGCTCTGGTTCTAACGAAGATGTCTAATTTTAAACCAATATACCTGTTTGAGTGCATATATACGAGGTAATCTCAAAAGTGTTCACAAGCAAATTGAAAAAGGTGATCAGGTTAGACATATCATTATCTCAATCAGCTTGCGGGAAATTTAATACTAGATGAGACCTTAATAGATAATAAAATTGTAGATGAGATCAAAATAAAGAAGTCTTATTTTTCAAAGTAGGTTTCAAAAAGACAAATGACTATCTTGATCAGAGTCTTTTTTGGATTTTTTTCATGATAAAAAAACGGAGTTTCAAGAAAGTTGGAGAAGATGGTTATTATCTATATTATATATCTATACTATATTTAAAGGGAAAACATAACTTTTGGTGTAGCCTATTTTTTTTCAAGGGTTAATAGCCATTTTGCCCCCTGCCATATAGGCGCTTTCCGAAAAATTCCCTGTAAAAGAAAACTTGCAAGAATTCCCCTAACTTTTAAAGATTCTCTTAATTTTGACCTTTATCACATCCAGTCGTCAAAAATACTGACGTGGAAGGTATTTATTTTTATTTTTTAAAATTTTTTTTCTTATGTGGATGACGAGTTGACTTTTTTTTTAATTATTTTTATTTCCACGTAGGCATTTCATTTTATATTTATTGTTTGGTTTATTTTTTGAAAATATATAAACATTCAAAAAATGCTAGAGGTGTATAGAACCCATGACCCCAATATCACATGAGAAAGGCACTACCGCTAAGTTAGTTAGTTTTTTCTATTATGATATGCTATTCAAATATATATATATATATATATGGTTCATATCTTATGAGAATGTCATTTTTATATAAGAACATAAGAATGAATCTGAATCATTAGATTTTAAAATAAATGGTGGAGATTATGTGTGGTTTTTGTTTTTCTCTCTCCTCCATTATTAAAATAAATGATGGAGGAGAGAGAAAAAAAACTAACACATAATCTCCACAATTTATTTTAAAATCTAATGGTTCAGATTCATTCTCATGTTCTTACATAAAAATGTATTTCTCATATGATATGTTTCCTATATATATATATATTACATATTTCCTTTAATATTCAGTATTTAATGATTTTTTTTATATTTAGTATATTTCTATTATATTATTTAGTATATGTTATATATTGTAACTAAAATATTACTTAGTATATTATTCATTATTTAATATTATTTAACGTTATTAACGTTATTATCGTTATTGATCCGATGTACACGAACTGGTCCACGCGGGCTGGTCGTTATGGAGGTGCCCGGATGGGTGCTGGTCGTACTCGCTGTCCGGTAAGTGATTGAGGAGAGGTGGTGGTGTACCTGCAAGGCACTCCGACGCTCAAGTAAGAAAGGGTCAGAGAAAAGGGGCAAGTACAAAGTATTAGTTCGTAGGGTGAATATTTGATACCTGACCCTCTCAAGTGAGAGGGTTTATATAGGGCTCTAAGCGCGTGGCTAACGGTCCTATTTTCGGGGCGAAATAACCGTTTTCCCTAAAGAATCGGTCGTTGCCCAAACTAGCCGTTACGACGGGCAGGGTGTCCAAAACTAGCCGTTATGTCGGGCATATGCTTAGTTTCGGGCATCTGCCCATGGCTGTTCGGGGAGCACTGAAGCTGTGCGTGTTGGGCAGAATGTCCGGGGAGGAACGTTATGTTCCTTGCCCGGTAGGAGGGGCAGAAAGGTAACTTTTGCCCTTCTGTGGGTTGGACTTTGGCGATTTGGGCCGCTCTGTAGCAGAGGCTTATTGAGCCAATTCTATCCATTGGTCCAGTCCAGAACAGGAGCCCCCCAAGTCGTTGCTCCCGAGCATGGGAGTGATGACTTAAGGACTCCTCGTTGTCCCGGGGAACTATCATGAAGCCGTCGTTGGATACGAGGACGACTGCCTCGAGGTGCTCGTGGTTCTCCGTGTCCGCGATATTCGTGGTCGATTCCATCTTGCCCGGTATTCGGGGAGGTGACGCGTCAGATGGAATGGGAAACGTTGGGTCGCCACGTGTGCATCGAGACCTGTGTAGCAGTTACCTAGGCAATTATGGCTAGTGGGCCGTCATTATTGCCTACGGGCGCGTGTGTGTACGTGCCCCTTGGTATAAAATGGGGGAAACCGTCCCATTTTCCACTTTTCCTTCTTCTGATTCTTCCTCGTCACCAGTGCGTTTGCCCGTCACCTTCTTCAAGCAGCCGACCGTCGTGCCGACCACCGTGACAAGTTTCGAGGAGCCGTTTTCTTCCACTTTCTTCTAGTAAAATCAAGTAAGTATCCTGATTTTTTGCTTGTTTTGCTTCCTTTTGTTATAAGTGGTAGATTTCATGCGGCTAGGGTTAGTTCTAGATGGCAAAATAGGTAGATTTCCGGCGAGTGTTGGTGGTGGGCGGAGGTTCTGCCTTTTTTCTGTACCAAATGTCTCGCCGGATTAGGTAGCACGTTTGGTGGTCGTGGTGGCCCACGTGGTGGTTGCGAGTCGTGACCATCGCGTCCTATCATCCGTTGATGGATTTGGTGAGTTTCCTGCTAGGACGTTTCCAGATTCCGGTAGAGTTTCAACGGAATCTGGGTACAGGCGCGGGGATATTTTGTCCTTCTTTGTTTGATGTTAGGGCTTAGGCCGGGGACGTAGTTCCTAGCCTTTCGCGCGCCCTTTCACTTGTCTTAGCGGTGGAAGGGTGGATTTGATTTCCTGTCGAATTCACTGCCTTTCTCTGCTTTTTCAGGTGATCATAGTGGCGATGGAGCCCGAGAGGGAGGTTATACCCGTTACGTCCGAAGAAACTGCCTCCGATGAGAGCAGCAGTGCAACGGCCTCGAGTTCTGCGTCCTCGAGTTCGTCGGCTTCGAATTCCTGGAGCGACGTCGAGGGGGAAACGAGTGATGTTGAGGAGGGAGATGACCTGGGGGTCGTGGAGGAAGATGTAATGGAAGAGAACGTAGACGCGTTCTTCCCGGAAGAGTGGGAGGTGGCCGAGCCTTCCGAACACACTTCCACGTTTGCGAGGTTTGCGGCGGACGTTTTTACTGAGGTGGGGCCCTCAGGTGAATGGAGGGTGCTTCTGCCTAGTGTGGGCGAGCGGATCTGCTCGAGCTTCGGGGACTGCTTCGGGATGTACGAATATGTCTTCAAAGAACTGGGGCTGAGGTTGCCCTTCACTGACTTCCAGCGGTCGGTGTTCCATCATCTGAAGTCGGCGCCTTCCCAACTCCACCCTAATTCGCTGGCCTTTATACGGGCTTTTGAGTTGGTGTGCGAGCACCTTGCTTTGGGGCCCACCATCCCTTTGTTCTTTGCTGTTTTCCACCTACAGCGGCAGCTGACGGGGAAGAGGTACGGATGGGTCTCTTTGAAGCAGCCCAAAAAACTGTTCAAGCCGTTCTCGGAGTTCATCCGAAACTTCAAGAGACGGTACTACATCGTCGAGCCTCTGTCCGAAGCTGCTCAGGACAGCGTGTATGCCTGGGAGTTAGAGTGTGACGAGAACGGAGAGGAGCTGCTCACCGAGGAGGGGAAGTACGTCGGGGAGAGGGTGTATAAGTTTCCAATCCGCTGGACACCAGACCACTTCTCAAAGATGCCCAGTGCCTATGTTTTTGAGCCGAGTGCTTTACGCGGGCAGGATGCCGCGTCTTACGAGACCCTGGTGAAGTGGGTCAACTCCTTTTAGCTCGCGACCTGTTGGACGAGCAAGGGTAATCCTATCTTCGAGGAGGATGGGAGTCAAAGGGTCGAGCGCCGGTTTATCCCCGTTAAGGCACTGCTGGAGTGCAAGACTTCTGCGGATGTCACGACGCTGCTCGGTAGATTTAGTTACTTAGACTTTATTTGCTATTCTTTCTTCCCCGTTTCTGACGCGCTTGTTTTCTTTGTGCAGGTGAGATGCCTCAAGCCCGTGACCGTGTGGTGAGGAATGCCATGGCGAGGGGCAAGGCTGGAGCGACTCCCTCCAAGACCCGGACTGCTGCTGGTGCTCGTGCGCCTCCCCCTGTTCAAATTGCTCCGGGGACCTCCTGTTCTCCTACTCCCTGTCCACGGGATTCTCCGCTGCCTTTGGTCGGGCGACCGAAGCGCCTCCGAACAACAGATACGGTGGATCTGAGGGGGGCAGTTGAGAAGGGGAAGTTCGAACTTCCTCCGTGCATCAACGATATGAGGTTCTTCGAGGGTAATATCTTGGTTGTTCCTCGGGCTGAGTCTCTTAGCCTGGGGAACATGGATCGCGCGGGCAAAAGGGCGATGGTGGCCAGGGATGCTTCTGCCCTCGTGAGGATGCTCGAGATGGCAGCTGTGTACGCTGAGGGGGACCACGTGCTCGAGGCTAAGCTTACTGCTGCTCGGGCCTCCGAAGCGACACTGAAGGAGGAGGTCCGGCGTGCCCGTGAGGCGAAGAAGAAAGCCGAGGAAGAGGCGACAACGCTGAGGGAGGAAGTCACCAAGCTGAGGGAGGAAGTCACCAAGCTAAGGTCGGAGAAGAAGGCGTCCGAGGAGTTGAACGCGGAGTTGATGGCGGCCAATGCCCCGGGTGATGACGAACCAGAGGAGATAAGAGTGTTGAAGACTCGGGCAGAGCTGGTCGCTGGCATTCTGCAGGCCGAGGATGATGGTATTGCTGTGGCCGCGGAGTCTTTTGATAGTGCGGTGGCCCAGTTGCGAGTGGTGAACCCTGGGCTCGAGATTTCGACCGGGGGTACTCACTACTTAGCTCGTGTGGAGGGTGGCCGCATTGTCCTGTCCGAGGGTCTTGTTCTCGATACTCCCGAGGAACATATCGAGGAGCAGCCCGTGGAGGAGCCGAGGCCTGAAGCTGCGTCAACCGAGCGTGTGGAAGACTGAAGAGTTTTTGTTGCTTAGCTGTATCTTGTCCGGCCTGCGTGCCGTTGAACTCGTTGTAATCTTATTTTTGTTCTGGGGGCGTGGCCCCCTTTTTAATGTAACAAGCACAATCTTTGGCCCTTGTGGCCTTTTAATTTAATGCCCGGTTAATTTATACAACTTCTGTTTATACTGTTGTACTTTGTTTTAGTTGTGCATGTGTGACTGCCCGTCGGAGGGTGTGTTTGTCAACAAGGCTTATTTTTGACAGATTGCTCATTGCGTTATGAATTCGCCAGTGCGGGGAACTGGTCGAACAGCCGGGGAAGATCCTGGCGAGGTTGCGGATCTCAGGTCGCGATTGAGGCCTGAGGTCGCGGCGTGAACGTCCCATCGCGAGCTGGGGTTCTGCCAATCATGGTACTTGGGCGAAGGCGGTGCTCGATCGAGGAACGCCGACGAGCGGAGCTCCGACTCATTTATTTGAGCGGGATTCCACTTTGTACGTATGCGTCGTTTGTACCTGAACGAGCATGATGGCCGTTAGACGGCCTTGTGACGCGAGGAAGCTTCTTGTGCCTTTTAGCTGTAGTATTGCTTAAGTTTTTCAGCATTCCATGGTCGAGGGAGCGTTTCCCCATTGAGGTTTTCGAGGAAGTATGCGTCGTTCCCCGTTTTGGCGCGGACTCGGTATGGTCCTTCCCAGTTGGCCGCCAGTTTACCTTCGCGGGAGTCCTTATGGTTTCTTCGCAGGACAAGGCTGCCCACGTCGAACTCCCATCGGAAGACTTTGGCGTTGTGCCTGATCGCTATTTTTTGCTTAAGAGATGCCTCGCGGAGGGCTGCTCCCGTTCGGATTTCCTCGACGAGGTCGAGCTCCTCTCTTATCGCTTCGTCGTTCATTTCCTCGTCCAGGGGTGATTCCGTCCTCCTGGACGGTACGTGGATTTCAATGGGTATGACTGCCTCGGTGCCATATGCCAAACGGAAAGGTGTTTCCCCGGTGGTGGACTGGGGAGTGGTGCGGTATGCCCACAGGACACTGTGAAGCTCCTCGACCCAGGCTTTCTTTGTTTTGTCCAGTCTTCGCTTAAGGCCGCGCAGTATGACACGATTGGCCGCTTCTGCCTGCCCGTTGGTTTGGGGGTGCTCTACGGAAGCGAAGTGTTGCCTCATTCCGAGGTGTGCGACAAAGTCTTGGAATTTTTTGTCTGTGAATTGTGTTCCATTGTCCGTGACAATTGCTTGGGGGATCCCAAACCGGGCAAGTATATTCCGCTTGTAGAAGCGCAGAATGTTGAGCGCTGTTATCTTGGCTAAAGCTTCTGCTTCTATCCACTTTGTGAAGTAATCTACGCCCACTATCAGGTATTTGTTTTGGCCGGACCCCGTCACGAAGGGTCCTATGATGTCCAGGCCCCACCAGGCGAAGGGCCACGGGGAGGTCATGCTTTTTAGTTCGTTTGGCGGAGCTAGGTGCATATCCCCGTGCCGTTGGCATTTGTCGCATTTCTTCACATGCTCCTTGGCGTCTTGTTGCATGGTCGGCCAATAGTACCCTGCTCGGAGGGCCTTACGGGCAAGGGACTTTCCTCCGAGGTGTTGGGCGTTGATGCCCTCATGGATTTCTCGCAATACGTGGGGGACGACCTCCTCTTCTATGCATTTAAGAAGTGGGATGGAGAAGCCCCGCCGGTAGAGTTTGTTTTCGAGGATAACGTACGAGCAGGCCCTTCGTTTGATGGTGCTGGCCTCCTTGGGATCCTCTGGAAGTTCGTCCCTGGTGAGGTAGTTGTAAATGGGCGTCATCCAGTAATCGCTATCCCCGATCGCGTGTACGTGTAGGGTCGAAGATCCCTTAGTGATGCTAGACCGGGGAAGTATCTCTTGGATGACTGACCTGTTTCCGCCTTTCCTCTTGGTGCTTGCTAGTTTTGACAATACGTCTGCTCGTACGTTGTGTTCGCGTGGAACGTGTCTTACTTCCACTGTTCTGAATTTCGACATCTTTTCTCTGACGAGGGTGAGGTATTCGGAGAGACTGTCGTTTTTGGCTTGATATTCCCAGGATACCTGGTTGGCTACGAGCTGCGAATCCATGCAGATGATGACTTCCTCGGCCCCCAGGTCTTCGGCTAGGCGTAGTCCGGCGAGGAAGGCTTCGTACTCGGCCTGGTTGTTCAACGTGGGAAAAGACAATGTGAGGGAAGCCTCGACTATGGTTCCTTCGTCGTTTTCCAGAATTACGCCTGCCCCGCTGCCACTAGAGCTGGATGCTCCGTCCACATAGATGGTCCATCTGTTCACTAGGTGGGGCGAGGAATTTGAGAAAGTTACCTCTGCTACGAAATTGGCCAGGGCCTGAGCCTTAAGAGCTTTCCTGCTTTCGTACTGGATGTCGAATTCGGACAGTTCTAGCGACCATCTGAGCATTCGCCCGGCCATGTCTGGCCGTCCCAGTAGCTGCTTGATGGGCTGATCTGTCCTTACCACGATCGTGTGGGCCAAGAAATAGTGTCTTAGTCGTCTGGCAGCGTTGACGAGGGCCAATGCTACCTTCTCTATCTGTTGATATCTCAATTTTGTGTCCTGCAGTGCCTTGCTCGTGAAATATATCGGCTTTTGCCCGTTAGGATTTTCGCGGATGAGAACGGCGCTAACGGCCTCGGCGGAGACGGCGAGGTACAGGAACAAGACCTCCCCGGTATCTGGTCGTGACAACACGGGCGGTTCCGATAGAGCTTGCTTCAAGTGGAGGAGGGACGCCTCGCATTCTTCGGTCCATTCAAACGCTGCTTCTTTCCGCAAGAGCTTGAAGAAAGGAAGGGCGTGCTGGGCGGACTTTGCGACGAAGCGGGATAGCGAGGTCAGCACTCCGTTAAGGGATTGGATGTTCTTTTTAGACGTGGGCGTTGGGAACTCGGAGAATGCCTGACATTTGTCGGGGTTAGCCTCTATTCCTCGTTCTGTTAGGTAGAAACCGAGGAACTTACCTGCCCGTACCCCGAACGTGCACTTCTCCGGATTGAAACGCATTTGGTATTTCCTTGCCTGCTCGAAAATTTTGCGGAGGTGGGCGACATGGTCTAGTTCCTCGTGGGATTTGACGATCATGTCGTCCATGTATACCTCGAGCATATCGCCTATCTGTTCGTGGAAGACTTTGTTCATCATTCGTTGGTATGTAGCGCCGGCGTTCTTCAGTCCGAAGGGCATTACGTTGTAGTAATAGTTGCCCGATTCGGTCATGAAGGCTGTGTAAGTTTTATCGCTCGCGGCCATTGGTATTTGGTTATAGCCCGAGTAGGCGTCGAGGAACGATAAAAGTTTAAAACCGGCCGAATTATCTACGAGTTTGTCTATATTGGGGAGGGGGTAGGCGTCCTTCGGACATGCCTTATTAACATCAGTATAATCAACGCACATCCTCCATTTGCCATTATTTTTTCGTACAAGTACAACATTAGAGAGTCATGTAGTATATTTGGCCTCGGAAATAAACCTAGCTTCTAGAAGGGCTTTGACAACTTTCTCTGCGGCTTCTGTCTTCTCTGGGGATTGCTTCCTTCTGCGCTGGGCAACGACTTTGACGGTCGGGTCGATCGTGAGCTGGTGGCAGGCGACGGAGGGGTCCAATCCGGGCATCTCAGCAGCGCTCCACGCGAACAGGTCTGCGTTTTCGCGGAGGCACGCTTTCAGTTGTCTTCTGGCTAGGTCGGGCAGATCTGCTTCGATCTTCACTCCCCGTTGGGGGTCTTCTCCGAACGGAACGATCTCGAAGTTGCCATCTGGGACAGGTCATAGGAGATGGCCACTGTTGTCGGACTTACTGCCCGACGGCGTTGGAACCTTGGCGTGATCTTCTTCGCTGAACCGGCTGTCTAGATCGATTGATTCGACCTGGGGAAGTGGTCTTGGCTGCTCGGAGCTGCTGGGCCGGGGGGGACGACCAGATGCTCTTGGCTTCGCCGAGATGGTGTTAAGTCCCTTTGACGCTGCTTCAAAGCAGCGGCGGGCAGCCTCGATGTCGCCGTGGAGGGTGGCGACCATCCCTTCAGAAGTGTAGTACTTCATTTTGAGATGTACGGTGGAAGGTACTGCAATCAACTCTGCCAGGGTTGGCCTTCCGAAGATGCACTGGTATAGTGACGGGCAATCGATTACCAGAAACTGTGCCTTGATTGCTCGGGTTGTCTTTCATGAACCGAAGGTTACGATGAGCTCTACGTAACCTCGGGGCTTTGTCACCGCTCCGTTGAACCCTTGCAGGTCGGATCCGACGTATGGAGTGAGGTGGGAGTCGTTCAGCTGCAATGTCTCGAACAGGTGGTTCTACATTATGTCAACCGAACTGCCCTGGTCCACGAGTATCCTTCGGACATCGAAATTCGCCATCCTTGCCCGGATAAGCAGTGGGATGTTCGAATTCGGTGCCCCGCCGAGGAGTTCTTCCTTGTAGAAGGAAATGGGAGCGGACCCTTTGTACGTGGTGTCCAGCGTGGTGACCTCGTTGGAGCTTTTGCTGATCAGTTGGTCGAATCTCCTTTTGACCGAGCCAACTGTGACTTTGTTGAATCCACCCCCGGAGATCACCATGGCCGACGGGAAGGCCTCCCATGGGCTGCTGGCAGCGAGGTATGTGGTGGTGAGCAGATCGTCCGGGATGCGAAAGTCTTCTGGTCGGGTTACGGATATAGCGACCTGGACGTTGGCGTCGTCGGAGGGCGGAATTTCCTCTGCGACCTTTTTGCTTTCCTGGGCCTCTTGCCGGGGAGCGTCCTTCTTTTTTGCAAACTGCTTCAGATGGCCGTCGCGAATGAGGATCTCTATGGCATCTCTGAGGTGGATGCACTCTTCCGTTGTATAGTCGTGACTCTTGTGGAAATGGCAGTACTTGGACTTGTCCATCCCTGGCCTGACCGGAAGCTGCTTAGGGAAACGGACTCCCGCCTATTTGAACTCTGAGTTGGCATACTCGGACAGTATTTTCTCCCTCGAGGCAGTGAGGGGGGGTATAATCGTGGAATCGGTCGGAGGGTGCTCTCTGCTCGCGTGTATCGCGAGGTCGATCGTCGCGTCTCTTGTCTCCTCGACGGGACGTCGAGGGTTCTTCAACTCTGGACGTCCGGGCACCTTCTTGGTTGCGAGATGTCCGGACCGAGTGGGCAGCGACCTTCTCCTCGTACTGTATATGTGACTGGGCCTGGTGGAGAAGTGCATTGAGATTCCTCGGTGGGTCGAGGCCGATGGCTTTTGCGAAATCAGAACCAGGACGTAACCCTTGCTCGAGCAAGAATTTCTTCATGGCGTCGGTCGTTGGTACTTGGAAAGCCTCCTTGTTGAAGCGCTCGATATAAGCCCGGAGAGGCTCATCTTTGCCTTGTACGACGGCTCCCAGGGACGCCTCGGTCTTGGGGTGGCGTCGTGAAGCAGTGAAGTGACGGGAGAAGATCCTCCCCAGCTGTCTCCATGACGTGATGGATTCCTCGGGCAGCTACTTGTACCACGTCATTGCTCCTTTACGGAGCGTGGTCGGGAACAGGCGGCACTTGATGGCTCCCCGTACCCCTCTGTAATCCAAGAGAGCGTCGATGTTTTCTATATGCTCGTCCGGGTCGGCGGTTCCATCGTACGTCCCCAGCGACGGAGGCTTCTCCAGCCCCTTAGGAAGGCGGGTCGCTAGGATCTCCCGGGACAACGGGCCGCGAGGTTCGTCGGCGCTATCTGAACTTGGCTCTGATGGTGACCGTCGTCTGCGCTCGCGGCGACGGTTTCTGCGAGGTGAGGGTGAACGGGTCCGATCACGAGGTCTGCCCGGCGGGGAGGGCCTATCTTGCCTCGTTCTTTTGCGTCTCGACGGGGATCGATCTCGCGGGCAGATCTGGTCGCGCTTGCGAGTGGGTCGTATCTCAGGCTAGTGCCTAACCGCACGGTCTTCTCCGCGCCTAGGTGGCGGGCTTTTGGATCTTCGGGCTTTATTCCTGGGAGGAGAGGATCTTGGGAAAGATGCCTCCTCAAGAGCTCCTATCCTTTCTCCTTGTTGTAGGATGAGGAGGTTGGTGCGGTTAACAGCCTCCAGAAGGGCTGCCACGACCAAGTCGGCGCTGGGCGGACCGGGAACTAGCCGGTCTTCCGATGGGATCTGCACGTCTCCTTGCCCGGTGGGGGGAGGAGTTGGAGATGCAGTAGCCTCGTCCCGACGGAAACGGGGGTCAGAAAGTAACGAAGAATGGCCGTCAACGTCCATCTTGTTGACGGGGACGAGAACAGTGGTGTCAGCACCTATCGCGGAATTCTGGGCAGCCATACGTGGGCGGATCAAAGAGAATATGTTTTGATCTTTCGGTTTCCGAGGAGGAATGAAAGAAGGGGAGAACAAGAAGTTCCCACAGACGGCGCCACTGATCCGATGTACACGAACTGGTCCACGCGGGCTGGTCGTTATGGAGGTGCCCGGATGGGTGCTGGTCGTACTCGCTGTCCGGTAAGTGATTGAGGAGAGGTGGTGGTGTACCTGCAAGGCACTCCGACGCTCAAGTAAGAAAGGGTCAGAGAAAAGGGGCAAGTACAAAGTATTAGTTCGTAGGGTGAATATTTGATACCTGACCCTCTCAAGTGAGAGGGTTTATATAGGGCTCTAAGCGCGTGGCTAACGGTCCTATTTTCGGGGCGAAATAACCGTTTTCCCTAAAGAATCGGTCGCTGCCCAAACTAGCCGTTACGACGGGCAGGGTGTCCAAAACTAGTCGTTATGTCGGGCATATGCTTAGTTTCGGGCATCTGCCCATGGCTGTTCGGGGAGCACTGAAGCTGTGCGTGTTGGGCAGAATGTCCGGGGAGGAACGTTATGTTCCTTGCCCGGTAGGAGGGGCAGAAAGGTAACTTTTGCCCTTCTGTGGGTTGGACTTGGGCGATTTGGGCCGCTCTGTAGCAGAGGCTTATTGGGCCAATTCTATCCATTGGTCCAGTCCAGAACAGTTATTATTACTAAAATATATTAATATTATGACTAAAATATATTATGTTTTAATATTAATATTAATTTAGTTAAAATGTTTAAAAAATATATTAAATTAGATAAAACGTTAAGAAAATTAGTTTATACTATACTGTAACATTAGTCTGGAAACATTACTAAAAATATTACTTTAAAATTACTATACTGCAAATTAGTCAAAAATTAGCTTATTAAATTAGTTTAACTAAAAATATATTAACGCTTATATTTAAATATTTTAACTAAATTAATATTAACATTTATATTTAAATGTTAATTACTGTACCATATTAACATACTAAATTAATATACTAAATTAATATACTAAATTAACATACTAAATTAACATTTTATTACTAAATTAACATTTTATTACTAAATTAATATACTAAATTAACATAACAAATTAATATACTAGTAATAATATAAGCTTAATAATGTTTTAAGCAAAACCAAAAATATTCAAATAAAACTAAAAAATATTCAATTAAATTACTGTAGCAAAAATTAAATTAGTTTATTAGTATTATTAAAAACTATTAAACTATTAATAGAAACTATTAGTATTAAACTAAATTGGATAAATAAATTCTAACGTATTAGTAAATAAAAACTAAATTGAATAGCAATATTAAACTATTAGTATTATTAGAAACTATTAAACTAAATATTAAATTCTAATGTTAAAATAATTTAGTTTATATTAATAGAAAAAAATACTAAACATATAAGATATACATTTTAAAAGCATGGAATAACAAAAGAAGTGGATTGACTTAGTGGTAAGGAGGGGAACCTATGAAAGAAAGGGGATGAGTTCAATTCCCACCTCCAAGCGGGCAAGGGAGGAAGACCATCTCAGCGAAGAAAGTCAGCCTGACAAGAAGCCACTTTTCCATGTGTACACAATCGACCCCGACAACCGGATTTATGAAGAAGGCGAGGAAGACAACGGTGAAAGCACGTCAGCAGGATCGGGCAGCTCCTCTACATCAGCTATCATGCGCCCTGTCCCAGATGGGGAGTTCGAGGTCATCACCTTCAGGGCCAACCCAAATAGAGGAGAGAAGATAGGAGCAAGGCTTCCCAATGAAGTAAAACAGCAGTTGAAGACATGTCTGGTGGACAACGCTGATTTGTTTGCATGAAGCACCGTGGACATGCCCGACCTTGACCCTGAGACCGCATGTCATCAACTGACCATCAACCCAACTGCTCGAGCCGTCGTACAGCGCAAGACCGCATGTCATCAACTGACCATCGACCCAACTGCTCGAGCCGTCGTACAGCGCAGTCGCAAGCAATTCGATGAGAAGGCACAGGCTGCCGAAAAACTTATACAAGACCTCTTAGAGGCAAAATTTATCTCGGAGGCTAGGTATACAACCTGGCTGTCTAATATTGTACTTCTATACTATATATAAAGGGAAAACATAATTTTTAGTGTAGCCTATTTTTTTCCCCAATTATACCCTTTTTAGTTTTGTTTTAAATCTCAACTTCTCTATAATTAGTTTTTGTTTTAAAATCTAACTTCTCTTCTATTAACCGCTATATGGTGGTTTGAATATCTTTTTTACTCTATTATTTTTTTATTATTTTATAAATGATTTAATTAAAATAAAAATAAAGACACAAAAAATACCGTTTATATTTTGACCCGCCTGTGCATTAATAAAAGCGAACACCCGTCTGGACGCTAGTAATATATAAAAGAATACTTTGTTTTGGTGTAGCCCTTTTTTCTACCATTTTTACCCTTACTTTATTTTGTAATTTACTTAATAACTTCTTATTATTAACTTCCACATAACTTCTATTATTAACTTCCACATAACTTTCTATTATTAACTTTCACATCAAGTTTTTTTTTAAATTATATTTAAATAAAAATTATCATTTATATTTTCATTCATGCGCATTAAAAACAGACAAACAGACACGCGAGTGTCCTTCTGAACACTAGTAAGGTATAAAAACGACATCAATTTTAGTCTTGGTGTGGCATGAGGTGTGTTACTTTCTTTTATTTTATTCTACTCCTTTCTTAAAGTGAACTTAAAAATATATTTAAATTTATTTATGTTTTGAAAAGTATTTTTATCGTAATTCACTCCATCTGAAATATTTGAGATACTTAATCTCAATTGAAAGGGTAACAGTAAATCCTAAAAAGGGGGTTAGTCATAACCAACTGTACAACTTTAAGAAATGTGAAAGGTGTTCACGGATTTTTGGGAACTACGAGTTATTATTAAAAATTCATTCGGAATTACAGCAAAATAGTCGAGCCACTAACCGAATTGCCTGACTTCAATGAGTAATCCATGACTAAATGTTCGAGAGAGGTAATTGGTGCCATCCTTGTGTACAAAACTAATCGGTGTCCTATTTTAGCAAATTTAGGAGCAACAAAATTCGGTTACAAAGTTTTTTTTTATAATCAAAATGGAATCAAAGAGAGTACAAGAGGTACTAAATCCTAAATACAAATGAAAAAGGCAAAAACTCCAAGAAGAAAATACAATCGATACAATCAACTATTTAAGCAAACTAAGGGAGAAACATAGAAGTCATGAAAACTACAATCAAAATTGGACAACTTGCCGATTACATTCCATTTCCAAACTAATAACTTGATAGATAAAAGTATATCATTTACATTACATACATCATCTTGAAATGATATGTTGTTTCTCTTTGACCAATACACCAAGTTGTTACCCACCATATAAGGCCTTCATTGGCAAAATTGACTTTCTTCTTTAGTTTTCTCCTAAACAAACTAAAGTTATTCCAACTTGAATGGTTGATATAAATTTTTGTACCTATCTAGTTTTCTACAGCTTGCCATATTTGCTTTGAAACTTGACAATAGAATAATAAGTGATCAAGAGTCCCCTCCTCCTCCTTAAAATAGAAAACACCGGGAAAATCATGACTGTCAGTGATAATTCCTCTTTTACTAAGTTAATCTTTGTTAGGAATCCCGTTAAGGAACGACCTCAAACCAAAGACCTTAATTCTTGGTGGAATTTTGGTCCTCCAAGCACCGTTTATAGCTTCAAGAAGATCATCATCTAGGTCAATTAGGTTCCTATTAAGCTCTAAAGATCTATAGCAAGACTGCACAGATAATACTTTGTTGCTCCCACCCTTCAAGTCAAAGTTGTCTACAACGTCCTCAATAGGATTGAAGCTAGTCAACAAATTGATCAAATCATTTTGACTATCATTAGTGAAAAAGTCTCTAATAATTTCCAGCTCCTGGAGTCTCCACAAACACTCCTCATTGCATCAGAAGCCCATATATGTTATTGAAGAATCCTAATTCTTGCTAGCATGATAAAATTCAGGGAATATGGGAACCATTCCCTAAAACACAATGCACGTTACTTGCAAAACCTACTTGCTTAATTCCTTATTTCCTTCCTACTGCTTTCAGATCCTTCTACCAAACAGACTATACTCTGCTCCCTCCTTAGAATTCAAACCAAACATCTCTAATTCCACATTACATATCTGAATCTAAGAATATCACACTAAATAACATCATTTTCCACAAAAATCCTCCACTTCCATTTGCATAAGAGTGATATATTGAAGTTTTCTGAATTATTAGTCCCTAAGCCTCCTTGTTTTTTTGCTCTAAAGATGTTTTGTCAGCTAACCTAATGAATCTTCCTTTTAAGCTCTGACCCTCCCCACATGAAATTTTGTTAAAACATAGCCAATTCTTTCTAAATTTTCACATGAGCTTTGTTAAAAGAAAGTTGGAAAATTGGAATACTATTTAGAGTAGAGTTAATCATAGTGGTTATGCCTCTTATAGATAATTTCCTACTCTTTCAAGCAGATAATCTTCTTTTCACCTTCTATACTAGATGATTCCATCGTGCTATCCTTCTAGAAGTGCTACCTAATGAGAAGCCTAGGAAGATAACGAGAATCTCATCCACATTGCAGGAAAGGAATGTAGATGCAGATTGAATAAAATGCTTGCTCAAATTGACCCTATACAAATTACTTTTCCAAAAAATCACCCTTAGGCATAACAACAACTTAAAGCCTTTCAAAATAGATTTTAAGCTCCACAAACTCTTCTAGCTCCCCTCACAAATAAACAGAGTATCATCTGCAAATTTGACGATATCATGGGAGACATTCCCATTAATCCTGAACCCTAGGTACTCCTCAGTTTCAACAACTTTCTTGACTAACTCAGTCAGACCTTCAACAACAATCACAAAGATAAAAGGTGATAGTGGATCACCTATTCCCAATCCCATCTCCACCTTAAACTATTTTATGTGGCTCCCATTAACTAAAATTGACATGTGACTTAAGAAGACATGGACTTTCATCCAGTTAAGCCAATGACAATCAAACCCCAATATCCTAAGCATATCTCTCAGAAAATTCCAATTCACATATGCTTTCTCAAAGTCCACTTTGAGAAGCATGCGATCCTTCTTGCTTATAACGGCTATATCAAATATTTTATTTGCAACCAGTAAATTTTTCCCAATACAAGGAACATCAACCAACTCCATATCAGTTATTGTTCTGGACTGGGCAGGCGCTTGGCCCACAGTAAGGCAAGGCCCAATCCAGTCCAGCTCTTGGCAATGCCCAATAGCCAGAAACTAGTCGTTGGGCACAATATGACCGTTGGGGGCGTCCCCCTCACTCGCTTGTCAGTTCATGTGACCAACTGCCTCCCTAAAACTCATGGAAACAGTTGGACCAGGTCAAAGGGTCACACACCTGACCCTCTACCTGGCAGTCTCCCATTGGTCGACCAGATAATTCGGCCACATGGGAGACCTTGGCCTCATGCTGGGGGTTACTTCTATAAATACCTTCTCACTTGAGAGGGTCAGGTTTGATCGATATTGAATACTCAAAATCACACCTTACACTTTGTGCTTGCTTTCTCTCGTTTGCCCAAATACTTACTTTGGCATCGAAGTACCTTGCAGGTACACCCCTCTCCTCTCCTACAAGCATCATCATTTGTCCTACACGAAGGCCACGATGATCCAGTCTGATCACCTCAGATCAGTAGCGCCATTTGCGGGAATCTGCTTCCCCGTCTTTTTGATTCAAGATTCCTCATCTTTTTTCACCCAAAAGACTAAACCTTTCTCTCCAAAACTCGTTTGATCATCATGGACACCATCAGGAATGACGATGCCCATCAAGATCCCGTTGCCTCTGTTGTGCAAGACAACGCTGACCACCTCATCCTCAGAGCTGCTGTCACGGAGCACGATCACCATGACGGGAAGACTGCATCCCCGTTCTCCGACGACGTCAAGCCTCATGCACAATCTGTTAGTCCCGTCTTTGAGCCTATCTCGGTCCCTCAAAATGCTGACCCCGACACTATTTCCCTCATCGCCTCTATCAACAGGTCCAACTTCCTGGTCTTCCAACAGGGCGAGAAGATCAGCATGCTCGAGCATGCTCTCCAGGAGTAACGTCCTTCGCAGAAGCCTGGCAGCCCCTCTCCACGCCCGCAGTCTCTTCCTCAGAAACGTCAGCGAGACAGATCCAGGAGTCTTTCTCCCATCCGGAGATGTTCAAGATTGGAGGAAACTGATTCAGAAGTTGCCAGAAGACGACATCGATCTCCTCTGCGGAGATCCAAATGTTTCCCTACCCCGAAAAGAACCAGACCGTCGAGGAATCATCATGAGCACCAAAGGTCGCGCAGATATTCTCCTCGACACGGCAGAAGCCGCAGGCGTAGCAATTCTTCATGTTGGTCATCCAACGCGAGCAGTGACGACGATGTCCATGGGCCCCTATCTCAGGAGATCATGGACACGACATTCCTCGCGGGCTGGAAAAGCCACCTCATTTGGCCACTTATGACGGGACCACCGACCCAGGCGAGTATATAGAAAATATCGAAGCCATGCTCCACTATCATAATGTAAGCGGGGCTATTAAATGCAGACTATTCCCCATCACTCTTAGGAAGGGGGCCATGACCTGGTACAAGTGGCTTCCCCGAGGTTCGGTCACGTCCTAGAAGGATCTAAAGAACCAATTTGCCCGACACTTTACTGCCTCCCGACGTCATCCTAAGTCAGAGGCCATGCTTGAAGCCATTATACAGGGCAAGTAAGAACCCTTGTGTGCATACATAGAGCGTTTCAATAAGGAGGCCATTGAGGTCCGCACCTTAGACCATATGAAGAAATATCTCCTCGAAAAGGGGTTGAGACCAAAGAGCGAATTCTGCAAGGCAGTGGGCATAGAGACACCTCGCACCTAGGCCGAATTACTCCGTAAACCTCAATCGTATATACAATACAAAGAGAAAGAGGCCGCGTATAAGGCTCAGGACTCTAGGGATCAAGAGAGTTCCTGGGCAACAAAAAAAGACGAATCAGAGGCCTCCAGGCGCGATAAGGAGAGACGACGAGACGGTCGTCCTCGTGAAGGCAGGGTACCTGCTGGTCATTTCACATAATACACTTTACTGACGGCTCCCCGCTAGGGTATTCTCTTCAAATGTATCAATGCAGAATTCAAGCAGGAAGGTGTCCGGTTCCCCAAGCCAACATCGTCAAAGGGCAACACGGACAAGAGTAAGTACTACCGCTTCCATCGCAGCTACAACCACGTGACCGAAAACTGCGTGTACTTGAAGGGCGCTATTGAAATCCTCATCAAGGAGGGTCACCTAAAATAGTATACAAAAAAGGGTGAATCCTCCCAACGAGAAACTTCAGAGACCAAGAAGGAAACAGAGTCGTCGCCGCCCAGTCCTCCCCCGCAGGTCGCCATGTCAATCACGCGGTCAGAGGACTTCCTCATCCCTGACTACCTCGAGGATCCTCCCCAGATATCCGTGCACAGCACCTGGGAGACTTTCCCTACGACAATGGTTATTTCATGTGGAGGATACAACAAGCTCACTGTGGGGTCGGTTAAGAGAAAATTCGACCAGCTCATCGACTGCAGTCCCGACCGGTTATCCACACTCGAGAAAGTTCGGGGGCATTCTCAGCCAATCACTTTCTACCGTGAGGAGCTGCCAGAGGGCTCACCAAACTCACATATTCCCCTGCTCATCAGGGCTAGGCTGGCCTGCACTGACGTCAGACGGATCCTGATCGACCAGGGCAGTTCTGTGGACATCATGTACACTAGTTTATTCTGGGCACTGAAGCTCGGCCAAAAGAACCTCTCACTCTACATTGGATCAGATCTCCAAGGGTTCAATAGAGCCACCGCCAGACCTTGGGGGTACGTGGAGCTCCCCGTCACGTTCGGAGAAGAAGAGGTGTCAAAGTCGATCAAAATTCAGTTCTTGGTAATTAACTTTCCTTCACTGTACCAATGTATTCTGGGCATACTAACCTTGGCGGAGCTGATCGCCGTCCCCTCAACCGTTCATCTCAAGATAAAGTATTATACGGAGAAGGACCACATCGCGACCTTGCACGGGGATATTGAGGCTGCGAGGAGATGCTTTGGAGCAGCTACCCGGGGACACAACTTGATCGGTGCAGCATCCAAGCGGGCAAGGAAGGAAGACCATCTCAGCGAAGAAAGTCAGCCTGACAAGAAGCCACTTTTCCCTGTGCACACAATCGACCTCGACAGCCGGATTTATGTAGAAGGAGAGGAAGACAACGATGAAAGTACATCAGCAGGATCAGGCAGCTCCTCTGCATTAGTTATCATGCGCCCTGTCCAAGATGGGGAGTTTGAGGTCATCAACTTCGGGGCCAACCTAAATAGAGGAGAGAAGATAGGAGCAAGGCTTCCCAATGAAGTAAAACAGCAGTTGAAGACATGTCTAGAGGACAACACTGGTTTGTTTGCGCGAAGAACCATGGATATGCCCGACCTTGACCCTGAGACCGCATGCCATCAATTGACCATCAACCCAACTGCTCGAGCCGTCGCACAGCGCAGTCATAAGCAATTCGATGAGAAGGCACAGGATTCAAGCTCTACCCAACATAGATAAGATCGTAGACAATTCTACAGGCTTCAAGCTCTTGTCCTTCATGGACTCCTATTCGGGGTACAATCAAATCCCCATGGCCGAAAAGGACAAGAAGTATACCGCCTTCATGACCTCGTCGGGTAACTATTACTACAACGTAATGCCCTTTGGTTTGAAGAACACGGGGGCCATATACCACCGCATAATGAACAAGGTCTTCCGATCAGAAATCGGAGACATGCTCGAAGTATACATGGACGACATGATCGTGAAATCCCAAGAGGAATCCAATCACACGGTCCACTTGCAAAAGGTCTTCGACCAAGCGAGAAAATGCAAAATGCGCTTTAACCCAAAAAAATGCACCTTCGGAGTGCGGGCAGGGAATTTCCTTGACTTCTACCTCACCGAAAGGGGGATAGAGTCCAACCCTGACAAATGTCGGGCATTCGCTGAATTCCCTACCCCCAGGTCAAAGAAATCCATACAATCCCTCAACGAGATGCTCACCTCACTTTCTCGCTTCGTGGCCAAGTCTTCCCAACTTGCTCTACCCTTCTTTAAACTCCTCAAAAAAGAAGTCACATTCGAGTGGACAGAGGAATGTGAGCAGGCTCTGACACACCTCAAGCGAGCCTTGTCTGAACCCTCCGTTCTGTCACGACCATATTGCGGGGAGATGTTGTATCTATATCTAGCCGTCACCAGCGAAGCCATTAGTGCCGCCCTTATTCGCGAAATGACTGAAAGGCAAAAGCCCATTTACTTCACGAGCAAGGCCTTACAAGGGCCAAAAACCAGATACACGCAGATAGAAAAGGTCGTTCTCGCACTCGTCAATGCCGCGAGGAGGTTGATGCATTACTTCTTGGCCCACACCATAGTAGTGCGAACGAACCCGCCCATAAGACAGTTGCTTTGTCGACCAGACATGACCGACAGAATGCTCAAATGGTCTTTGGAACTGTCAGAATTTGACATCTACTACGAGGGCAGAAAGGCCCTCAAGGCACAAGTCCTGGCCGATTTCGTGGCTGAAATGACGCCTTCAGCGTCCCCGCCTAGTGGGGCACACAAATGGACCATCTTCGTTGACAGAGCGTCCAGCTCCTCGGGTAGTGGCACCGGTATCATCCTCGAAAATGAGGAAGGAATCCTGATTGAAGTATCATTAGTCATGTCCTTCCCTACGTCAGAGTACGATGCTTTCCTTGCAGGCTTACGGCTGGCTGAAGACTTGGGTGCCAAGGAGGTAAAGATCTTCACCGATTCCCAGCTCGTAGCGTCTCAAGTACGAGGAGAATATCAGGCCAAAAATGATCAGTTGGTCGAGTATTTGACACTGGTGATGGAAAAAATTACTAAGTTTGACGCGTGGGATGTCCAGCACATCCCTCGTGAATGAAACACGCGGGCAGATGTCTTGTCAAAACAGGCTAGCACCAGAAAGAACGGTGGTAATAAATCCATCGTACAAGAGATACTCGCTCGACCAAGTATTGAGAAGTCATCAGGGTTGCTCGACATTAACGCCATGGAAGACATCAACTGTTGGATGACCCCAGTATACAATTACCTCACCACGGGGGAATTGCCTGAAGACAGCAAGGAGGCCAGCGTGACTAAACGAAGAGCCTGCTCATACTTGCTGGTCGAAGACAAGCTCTATCGACGGGGATTCTCCATTCCTCTCCTGAAATGTATTAAGGAGGACAAGGTCCCCGAAATTCTCCAGGAAATTCACGAGGGCATCAACTCCCAACACTTGGGAGGGAGATTGTTGGCACGAAAGGCCCTGCGGGCAGGATACTATTAGCTGACCATGCAGCACGATGATAAAGAGCATGTCCAAAAATGTGACCGATGCCAGCGCCACGGGGACATGCATCTGGCGCCCCCTAACGAGTTGAAGACTCTGTCCTCGCATTGGCCCTTCGCCTGGTGGGGGATGGATATACTCGACCCCTTCACAATGGGGTTTTACCAAAACAAATTTCTGATTGTGGCCGTCGATTACTTTACAAAGTGGATCGAAGTCGGAGCTCTCGCTAAGATCACAACCTTCAACATACTTCGTTTCTACAAAAGGAACGTCCTAGCACAATTCGGAGTACCCCAGGCCCTTGTGACCGACAATGGAACCAAGTTCACGGACGAGAAGTTCCAAGACTTCGTCGTTGTTGGAGCGGTAAAGCGAAAAACAAAAATATTATTTTTGGAAGAATTCCCTCTAGGGTTTATGTCGTGTCCACAGAGATCGGTGTTATTGAAGTGTGGTTCGACAATTTAAATGTTAATGAGTTTAGGTTAAAATGGGTTTAAAGTAAATGCAGAAAAGTAAACATTAACACAAAAAGAATTCATTAATCAGAGAGAAGAAACTTGCCAGGCATGCACATAATCGACTCGTCACAAACTTAAACCTATCGACCAACTATACTCAACCTACAATACTTCTCAATATCACCCAGCATCGTTCACAACATTGTCCATCTCTAACACACTGAGCTGAGAGAACAGTCGTGTTACCCTCGTCGACACTCTCGCACCCGATTCGAGATAAGGAGGCATTAAGCTTCGACACCCATACAGATTTTTAGCTCTAAATCTATCTCTAGCATCCAGAAACTAACAGATAATCATCCCTAATCAAAGTTTGTTATGTTTATCTCTAACACAACCCAAACCCCGAGCATAAAGCAAAAATCAAGGACAAACACCGATAAAGATTTGTAAAGCAGATTTTATACAGCGCCATGAGCGATAAATATACACGAGTTCAAAGTAAATACATATACAACAACCCAACAAAGATGAAATACACAAAGAAGAAAAGAAATAAACCAAACATCTCGCGGTTTGTCAACGCCGGTCGATGAGAAATCCACCCCGGATCATCCGTGTGCAAGCATCATTGTTGTTTTCTAAGCTAATCCTACTGAAAAATAAGTTTGATGGAGTTGGGAGCAAAAATCCCCAAAACCATAACCTAAAAAATGAATGAAATGACTTAAATATCATTTACAAAGTTTGTTAAGTTGCAGTGCGAACTTTTATTCGCAAAGTGAACATCAAAATTAGGCACCTGATGCCTCAGGAACAGTTAAACCGCCTCTGCGATACTGCAAAAGTTCGCAGAGCAAACTTTTATTCGCAAAGCGAATATTCGCTGGAAAGTTCGCAAAGCGAATTTTGGTGCCTTTTTCTACGGCCTTAAGTCTGGGAGCATTCGCTGGAAAATTCGCTAAGCGAACATTCGCTGGAAAGTTCGCAAAGCGAACATGACAGCACACCAGCCCTTGTTTTGACCACAACTTCTGAACCGTAACTCCGTTTGACGCACGGTCGGAAGTGTTGGAAAGCTTATTCAATGCTCTTTATGAATATGACAAGATATCCTTGCTTGAATACCTGCAAAAATGAGAGAAAATCAATTAAACTTAATGATATTTACATGATATGCAATATATACACCATAATGTAAAGTAAACGTATTTATAAACAAAGCGGGGTTTATTCGAACGATATTAACAAAAAGTATTGATAAGTTCAACAAAACTTATATACAAAAATAGCTACAATTTGCACTTATCAAACTCTCCCCAACTTAAACTTGTTTGTCCCTAAACAAGAATCAAACGACTCAAAGAAACAGAGTGACAACCAAAGAATCACGAATCAACAGGTTTTGAAAAACGGAACAAATGAATGGTTCAAAGGAAAAACGGTACACACAAAGTAAATACTTACCACTAAACTACAATGACAACATAGGCACAAAAAAAATGCAAAATACAAAAATCATGCCAAACAGCCTAAAACAACACAAGTTCAAACGTGAATCACACCTATCAAAAACAATCATCGGTAGATGAAAAACACAAAATGAGGTACTTTTCACTCACACAACAATCTTGCAAACAAAAGACTAAATTATGCATTCATCCAAAAATTCACATTGAACATACAAAGGCAAGAATCACAAGGGTTTTCAAGGTTGTAGCATGGTCGGGTAAACAAACAATGGGCAATTTCTAAAGGTAATTGAAACAAAAACTTGCCTAAACCTAAGGGAGTGATCAACTCACAAAGACTCAAACACAAAATTCCAATCAAATTCTTCCAAAATCCCAAGTGTTACACAAAACACAATACTTATTTAGCACAATTATTTGAACCTTTTTTGTTTCCTTTCTCAAGGATTTTCTTTTTCTTTCTTTTTCACATTTTTCTTTTCTTTTCTTTTCTTTTTCATATTTTTCTCTTTTTTCTTTTCTTTTTCAACCATATAGAAACCAACAAATGAGTAAACAATTATTTTCTCCCCAACTTGAATTCAACCATATCATCATGTGAATACTCCATACTTTCTAAGGCAAGGTAAAAATTTATACAACAACACAAAGTTGAGGGTTCAAGAAAAAAACAATCAATCAAAATCCATACAAAAAGTGAATTCAATACTCATAGACAAGCATTAAGTTCAAACAACATGGATAATGATAGAAAGGCACAAAGGGGTTACGAATGATCACACGCTCACAAGGTGAATGACTATTTGGCTAGGTAGTTGTGCTCAAAATGAAACAAAATGCCTTGATCCTTTTCATGCTTTCATATAATCAACACAGACAACAGATTAAGCATAATAAAATCCAGTTAGAACAAGAATGTTGGCACTCCGCGCATATATGAACAACGGAAAGCTACCTCACAAAAAGGGTAGGAACTAAAGTGCTTCACATCAAGAACAAGTATACAAAAGAATGAATGACATGGAAGTTTGTAAAAAACCTAAGTATCATGAATATGCTAAAGTCTAGAAAGCGATAAACACATACCTTGGACGCGTACAAAACTTAACAATATCATTACCATACATCCGCAAGTTGAAATGATCAAACTTGGAACATCACCATAAATTCCCTCAAGTTACTCAAAACAAGCTCTTAGACAAACACAAAAACTATTAATATAAACAAACTAAAAGACCGACTGAAAATGGATTAAACAAGTTGTAAAGTGAATATTTGAGAATTTTACGAACAATCCGAGTACAACTTGTTTAATGAATGTTCACCACACTACCTAAGCTAGAACGAAAAAGTAATAACGAAACAAAAAACGATAAAACATGCTTGTTTTATGCCGTCGACGCCTTTACTGTGCTTAGCTAGTAACTTCCTCCCTTCATGCCATGGTGATGCCTCACCGCGCAAACCAAAAGCAAGTGTCCTAACCAAACACTTGAAAAAACGTTACTGGAACACTCATGTCAAGAAAATGGGATTGTCACGAAAATTAAGAATCCCCAGTGAAGTCGCCATTTCTGTTGCGGTGAGAATCAGATATCAAGCTATTAATTAACTTGAATCACAAAACATGAAATTCACCGCCGAGCTTTGATTTATCCAAAGGAAAGGGTAAAGAACGAAAACCCTAAAAAGAGAATCTAGGTTCGGGGGTTGGTTATACTAAGGGAAGGTATTAGCATCCTAAGTATCTGTAGTACTCTACAGGAACCTCTTGTTAGTAATTGTGTTATTCTAAAGTTGCTTGCTAAAGGGAAATGTGCTAAGGTAAAGGTCTAAGGGTATGTACACTAAGTATGATCCAAGACATCGCATCTTATGCCTACGTATCCTGACGGGAATGGAATCAGAGCATTCGTAGTTCCCCTCAATACGGGGTAAAAGGGTGTAAAAAGAAAATGTGGAATCCGAGAAGGCATCGGATGTAAAGGTAAAAAGTGTGAAATCCGAAAAGGCATCGGATGTAAAGGTAAAAAAGGGTGGAATCCGAGAAGGCATCGGATGTAAAGGTAAAAAGTGGAAAAAGAAAAAGGTAGAAAAAATAAAAAGGTGGATCGCTAGGATCTCACAATCCTATGCCTACGTATTCTCAAGGTAAACTTGAGAAATCAGAGCGTCCGTAGTTCCCCTAGATAGGGGTAGAGAACTCTTGACTGTGGTCAAGGTTCCAAGGGAAAGTAGGGTCTGACAGCAAGACACCTACGTGGAGTGCGGCGACTCCAAACCTAAGGCTAGGTAAAACAGGGAAAGAAGTGTCCACAGGAAAGTAGGGTCTGGCAGCAAGACACCTACGATGAGTGCGGCGACTCCAAACCTAAGGCTAGGCAAGACGGACAAGGCTATCCTAAATGACATGGCAGTCAATAAGAGGGACCCTTCCTTTGGAATGAGGTATGAGCAAGATATGAATAAAATAATAGGCATCACAGACCAGGTATTAATCACAGTTAGAGAATTAAACTCAAAGATGAATATCAGGAACTAGTTAAAGTGAAAATGAGAATATGTCAAGATAAAATTAAGAATTAAACAAGATAAAATGACAATTTAAATAAAAGAATTAAAGTATCTTTTGTTTTTCTTATTTATAGAAAAGGATAGAGTTAAAAACTAAATTTAAACTAGTTCTAAAATACTCTAAAGTTAAAAAACTAATTCTTTTTGTTATTTTTTATTAAAGTTACTAACCAAAATCATCTAATCTTAAAAATAAATTAATAATCTTAAAACAAAAATTTAGTCCTAAAACTCAAGTTACGAATTCTAAAATTTGAAATTATTAATCCTAAAACTTAAAAAAACTAATCCTAAAATTGAAAAGTTTTCTTTGAAATTTTTAACATTAAAAACTAAATTTAAAATCTAAAATTACTAAACTAAAACTTTTAAGATTAATAACTAAAACAAAAAACTAATTTAAAACCTAAAATCATACTAAATCCAAAAGAAGACAAAGTTAAGAATAAATAATAACCCTTTTTTATAACTTACAAAACAAAATGAAATAGATCATTAAATAAGAAATTGAAAATTTCCTTTAATACTATACAAATCCCACGATAATGACTAACATGTAGTTTAAAATATAATTTGTTTTTTTTTGTTAAAGTAACATAGAAAAATATTAGTAACATAAAATAGAAAGAAAAAAAAGCTATGCATTAATAACCTGCTATATATTACAGTATGCTGTATCAACAACCATGACATATTAACACTAAAATTAATGGACATTTGTAAATTGAAACTCTAACACAATCCTTATCACAATAACTCTGTGACGCACAGTAACATCACAAAGCACTAAAACAAACACACATATTTTTCAAACATTCAAACACACAACAAAATATTTTACAAAAGGGAACAGTAAAATAATGAAAAGAAAATTAAAGACGCATTATCGAACAAAACGTAAAAGTTCCCTCTTCTCGTTTTCACGCGTGACTCCCTCCGTTCTCGATATTCTCTATTCCGGACTTCTCTTGGCGGTGCAGTTGTGGTTCTTTCTTCTTGTCTACGACGGCGACGGAAATGGAAGATTTACACGGGCTGGTTTAAAGTGGTAATATGTGTTCAAAAACACAGCTACGGTTAGACACGTTCATGGTGAGATGGAGTTTTATGGCTTGTCAGCGTGGATGGTCGGAGAGGGAGGTCGAGAGTGAGTATGATGTGTGAAAGTTTCCTATGGTTACGATGGTTTTATGATGAAGTCAGTTTTTACTGCTCTCTTTTTCCTTCTTAAAAGATCAAGAACAAACATGCTCCTTAAGTTTTAGGTACAGATCAATTTGTCTGGTAATGTTGACATGTCATTTTCAATGCAGGATCTGTTTGTTAGAAGTAATTCAAGTTAGTTTGTCGAAGTCGAAGGGTTTTATAGGTTTTGGTCGAAATTGTATATAGTCAGTCGAATAGTTGTAGTGTTGTGTAGGTCAGCTGTATTCGACAGAGTCGAATATAGCTGATAAAGAGTTAGTCGAATTGTTTTGGGTCTGGCCTTTGATAGCCTATATAAAGGGCATTGTAATTTGTAATATACACAACAGCTTCATAATAAAATTTTACAAAGTTTCCAAACCCTAATCTCTTCTTATTTTCTTCTCTCTCTTTCTCCTTCTTCTTATTTCTCTCAAACATTCATCTTTCTTGGAACCCAGTTCCAACAATTGGTATCAGAGTCTGGTTGCGATTCAGAGAGAATCTAATGGCAAACGGAACAACAACGTCCACACAATTCCCAGCGAATCTACCGGTTTTCAAAGGGGAAAACTACCAACGGTGGGTGGCGCAGATGAGGGTTATCTTCAGATTTCAAGATGTGGTTGAAATCGTGAATGATGGTGTAACGGAATTGGGGGCAAATGCTACTGATAAACATAAAGCTGTGTACAAGGATCAACAGAAGAAAGATGGCAAAGCGTTGTTCTTGATTCACCAGTGTGTGGATTCGAATGTGTTTGAGAAAATTATTGAAGAAGAATCTGCGAAAGAAGCGTGGGACAAGTTAAAGAACTTGTATGGAGGTGATGAGAAATTGAAGAGGGTGAAGCTGCAAACCTTGAGAAAGCAATACGAAATGATTCAAATGAAAGAAGATGAATCAGTTTCGGAGTTCTTTTCAAGATTGGTGATGCTGACGAACCAGATGAAGTCTTGTGGAGAAACAATCACAGATTTGCAGAAGATTGAGAAGGTACTAAGATCTCTGACTGCAAATTTTGATTACATTGTAGTGTCAATTGAAGAGTCCAATAATCTTGCTGAGATAAAGATTGAAGAGCTACAAGCCTCTTTGGAAGCTCATGAGATGAGATTGAAGCAAAGAGATTCAGAAATAGAAAAGGTATCGGACCAAGCACTACAAGCGAAATTCACCAAGAAATCTGGGAAGGCGAAGCAGGGAAGGAATCTTGCTGGTGATGAGAACTCAAGCAAGAGTTCTAAGAATCATGATGATTCAAAGAAAGTCATTGGCAACAAGTATTCTGGGAAGAAAGTTGACATGAAAGACGTGCAGTGTTACAATTGTCAAAGTTTTGGTCATTATGCTCGAGACTGTCGAAAGAAGAAGGAAGCACGAGCAAAAGAAAGTGACAAAGCGCAGTATGCACAGGCAGAGGATAGTGATTCTGAAGGTGTGCTACTAATGGCAGACACTCGGTCGAAGGATGATGACACAAACTTGTGGTATCTTGATTCAGGTTGCAGCAACCACATGACTGGTAACAAGAACTGGTTCACCAAGCTTGATGAATCAGTTAAGAAGGTGATAAAGTTTGTAGATGGTAGACAGATCACATCAGGTGGAAAAGGAAACATATCTGTAATAAGAAGAGATGGTAGAAAAGCCAGCATTACTGATGTGTTGTATGTGGCTTCTATGACAAGTAACTTGATAAGCATAGGTCAATTACTTGCCAAAGGACATAATATGAAGCTGGAGAAGAACCAAATGAAGGTGTATCACGCTGATGGTAGGTTGATATTGAAAGCACCATTGGCTGATAACAAGACGTTTAAAGTTCAGATTAACATGATTAATCATAAATGTCTTGCGTCAACTACAGAAGAGGAAAAGAATTGGCTATGGCATCATAGATATGGGCATCTAAACTTCAAGAGTTTGGGTATGCTGAATCAGAAAAAGATGGTGTATGGTTTACCTCAGGTGAAGGAACCAAATCATGTGTGTGAAGAATGCTGCAAAGCAAAGCAGGCAAGAAAAGCATTCAAACATGATCTGCCAATTAAGTCGAGAGGAAAGTTGGAGCTTGTTCATTCTGACGTATGTGGACCTTTTGAAGTTAGGTCGAATGGTGGCAAGCGTTACTTATTAACTTTCATTGAAGAATTCACCAGATATATGTGGATTTACGTGATCGAAAGTAAGAGTGAAGTATTCACAAAGTTCAAGACGTTTAAGTTGCTTGTCGAAAGGCAAAGTGGCTGCAAGCTAAAGAAACTGAGAACTGATGGTGGTGGTGAATACACCTCTCGAGAGTTTGCTAGATTTTGTGAAGAGGAAGGTATAGAGCATGAGGTTATTGCTCCCTATACACCTCAACATAATGGAATAGCTGAGAGGAAGAATAGAAGTATACTGAATATGACGAGAAGTATGTTGAAGGCTAAAGAGGTGCCAAAGAGATTTTGGGCTGAAGCAGCTTCGACAGCAGTATACATTCTGAATAGATGTCCAACGAAGAAGCTAGTCGAGAAGACTCCTTATGAAGCTTGGACATGTGAGACGCCAAATGTAAGTCATCTTAGAGTTTTTGGATCTATATGTTTTAGGCATGTTCCTGAGCAATTGAGAACAAAACTAGATGATCGAAGTCAAACCATGGTGCTCATAGGTTATCATTCAACTGATGCATATAGACTATATTCACCAGAAGATGATAAATTTGTGATCAGTCGAGATGTTCTGGTAGATGAGAATAAAAAATGGGAGTGGAGTCATGGGTCAGTTCGACAGGATACTAGTCGACAGATGGAAGAGACAGTTCCGACGGTGTTTGAAGAAGATCAACAAACTGAGACCACGGCAAGTCGAAATGAAGATCCTCCTGAGCAGAATGTTAGAAGATCAACTAGAACAAGAGCTGAGTCGACAAGGTTAGCTGGATATGAGAGATTTCCAGATAATGCAATTGATGCAGATGGTGACTTAATAGAAGAAGCAATGATGATGGCTGAAGCAGAACCAATTAATTTGGATGAAGCCATGAATGATTCGAATTGGTGTGAAGCCATGAAGGAAGAACTCAGGGCAATCGAGAAGAACAATACCTGGGAACTTGTCGAAAAAGCCAGCAAGAAGCCTATTGATGTGAAATGAGTTTATAAGCTGAAACGAAGGCCAAATGGTGAAATTGCCAAGCATAAGGCAAGACTAGTGGCAAGAGGATTTCTGCAGAAACCTGGTATTGATTTCGACGAAGTATATGCGCCAGTGGCTAGGTTGGAAACAATCAGGATTGTTGTTTCAACAGCAGCATATAGAGGATGGAAGATACATCAGTTGGATGTAAAATCAGCATTTTTGAATGGACCTCTGGAGGAAGAAGTGTATGTCAGTCAACCACCAGGATTTGAGGTTAAAGGGCATGAGTCGAAGGTGTACAGATTGAGGAAGGCTCTCTATGGATTAAAGCAAGCCCCTAGGGCTTGGAACAAAAGAATAGATAGTTTCCTAATCGAAGCAGGGTTCACAAAGTGTGTGTCTGAGCATGGAGTTTATGTAAATGATGTCGACAATGATAGTCGAATCATTTTATGCCTATATGTTGATGATTTGCTAATTACAAGTGCAAATGAAGCTGAGATAAGAAAAGTCAAGTCGAAGCTAATGCAAGAGTTCGAAATGTCCGACCTAGGGAATTTGTCATATTTCTTAGGGATGGAATTCAAAGACACAGCTGAAGGTGTGTTCCTGCACCAGAAGAAGTATGCTCAAGACATCTTGAAGAGGTTCAAGATGATTGACTGTAAAGCTGCGACAACTACATTGGAAACAGGAGCAAAGTTGAAGAAGGTAACTGATGATGAGTTTGTAAGTTCGACACTGCACAAACAGATTATTGGATCCTTGAGGTATCTTTGCAATACAAGGCCGGACATTTGTCAGGGTGTTGGATTGTTAAGTCGATTTATGGAGAAACCCCAAGAATTTCATCTTATTGCAGTAAAGAGAGTACTGAGATACATTAAGGGTACGATTGATCATGGTGTGCTGATGTCAGGTCGAAATAAGTCCAAGTCGAAAGATGTGGAGGTATATGGTTATACTGATTCAGATTTCAGTGGAGACCAAGATGAGAAGAAAAGTATTGCAGGCTATATTTTCATGATCGAAGGAGCTTCAATCTCTTGGAGTTCGAGAAAACAAAGCATTGTGGCTTTGTCATCATGTGAAGTTGAGTATGTAGCTGCATCGTATGCAGCATGTCAGGGAGCATGGATAGATATGTTGCTCGAAGAACTCAAGATCAAGGAACCTGGGAAGATGAAATTGTTTGTAGACAACAAGTCGGCTATTGATCTTGCCAATCATCCTATGTGTCATGGTCGAAGTAAACACATAGAAAGAAGGTATCATTTTCTCAGGGATCAAGTGAACAGAGGGAAGCTGGATCTTGAATATTGCAATACTGAAGTTCAACTAGCTGACATACTCACCAAACCTTTGAAGAAAATCAGATTCGACGAGTTAAAGAAGAGCATTGGGATGAGAAGTCTCGAAAACATGAATTAGGTGGTGTGTTAGAAGTAATTCATGTTAGTTTGTCGAAGTCGAAGGGTTTTATAGGTTTTGGTCGAAATTGTATATAGTCAGTCGAATAGTTGTGGTGTTGTGTAGGTCAGCTGTATTCGACAGAGTCGAATATAGCTGATAAAGAGTTAGTCAAATTGTTTTGGGTCTGGGCTTTGATAGCCTATATAAAGGGCATTGTAATTTGTAATATACACAACAACTTCATAATAAAATTTTACAAAGTTTCCAAACCCTAATCCCTTCTTATTTTCTTCTCTCTCTTTCTCCTTCTTCTTCTTTCTCTCAAACATTCATCTTTCTTGGAACCCAGTTCCAACACTGTTGGTTTGGAGTGTAGGAGGCTTGGCTGAAATTGCCATTTTTTGGTACGGGTTTGCATGGTTTATGGTTCAGCAGATATTTGGCATGGAAAAGGGAAAAGTTTTGGCAGAAAGTGGCGAGTGAACAGGCTGGAAAGGGAAGTTTGGGGGTGCAGTGTGCAACGTGAGGCAGGTGGTCAAAGTTGATTTTTTTATCTTTTGTAAAGCCTTAAAATGAACTACATTAGATTAAACTTAAAACTAAAAATAAGATAAGAACTATAATTATAATTAAAATTAAAACGAAGAACAATTAAACTGAATTAATAAAACTAAATTAAATAGATTAAATTAAAATTGAGGTTAATCAAAACTAAGCTAAAAAAAAATCAAAAATCTAAATTAAAATTAAAACTAGATTAACTTTAAAATTAAGGTTATAATTAAAATAAACTAACTTAAATATACTATTGTAAAAAAAAAAAAAAGTTATAAAAAATATAATAAATTAAATCGATTCTAAATAAATTTTAAGGTAATGAAAACAAAACTAAGATGGAATGGTAAAATTGGATTAAAAAAAATATATATGGTTGATGATCGATGAAAATGTTCAACTAAAAATGAAATTAATCTATGATGATATGACAATGATCAACGAATCTGAGGGTAAAATTTGGGGTACAACAGGAACAAAATGTATACAACACTTGAACAAACATAATGGAAAATAAAAGCAAAACAAGTATCTATACAGCATATATACAATATAAACAATTATGTACAAAGCTCCAAAACATCGAAACTATCGCAATGTAATTCAATATCAAAACCAATCCCCCGCAACGACGCCATTTCGTTGGAGCGGTAAAGCGGCAAGCAAAAATATTATTTTCGGAAGAATTCTCTCTGGGATTTATGTCGTGTCCACAGAGATCGGTGCTATTGAACTTCCGTTCGACAATTTAAATGTTAATGAGTTTGGGTTAAAATGGGTTTAAAGAAAATGCAGAAAAGTAAACATTAACACAAAAAGAATTCATTAATCAGAGAAAAGAAACTTATCAGGCAGGCACATAATCGACTCGTCACAAACTTAAACCTATCGACCAGCTATACTCAACCTACAATACTCCTCAATATCATCCAGCATCGCTCACAACAGTATCCATCTCTGACACACTGAGCTGAGAGAACAACCGTGTTACCCTCGCCGACATTCTCGCACACGACTCGAGATACAGAGGCATTAAGCTTCGACACCCATAATGATTTTTAGCTCTAAATCTATCTCTAGCATCCAGAAACTAACAGATAATCATCCCTAATCAAATTTTGCGATGTTTATCTCTAACACAACCCAAACCCCGAGCATAAAGCAAAAATCAAGGACAATCACCGATAAAGATTTGTAAAGCAGATTTTATACAGCGCCATGAGCGATAAATATACATGAGCTCAAAGTAAATACATATACAACAACCCAACAAAGAAGAAATACACAAAGAAGAAAAGAAATAAACCAAACAACTCACGGTTTGTCAACGTCGGTCGATGAGAAATCCACCCCGGATCATCCGTGTGCAAGCTTCATTGTTGTTTTCTAAGCTAATCCTACTGAAAAATGAGTTTGATGGAGTTGGGAGCAAAAATCTCCAAAACCATAAGCTAAAAAATGAATGAAATGACTTAAATATCATTTACAAAATCTGTCAAGTTCGCAGTGCAAACTTTTATTCGCAAAGCGAACATCAAAATTAGGCACCTGATGCCGCAGAAACAGTTAAACCGCCTCTGCGATTCTGCAAAAGTTCGCAGAGCGAACTTTTATTCGCAAAGCAAACTTTGGTGCCTTTTTCTACTGCCTCAAGTCTGGGAGCATTCACTGGAAAGTTCGCAAAGCAAACATTCGCTGGAAAGTTCGCAAAGCGAACATGATAGCACACCAGCCCTTGTTTTGACCACAACTTCTAAACCGTAACTCCGTTTAACGCACGGTCGAAAACGTTGGATAGCTTATTCAATGCTCTTTATGAATATGACAAGATATCCTTGCTTGATTACCTGAAAAAATGAGAGAAAATGAATTAAACTCAATGATATTTACACGATACGCAATATATACACTATAATGTAAATGTATTTACAAACAAAGTGGGGTTTATTCGAACGATATTAACAAAACGTATCGATAAGTACAACAAAACTTATATACAAAAATAGCTACAATTTGCACTTATCAGTCGCCAAACTAGGCACGAAGCAACACTTCACTTCCGTCGAGCACCCACAGACTAACGGGCAAGCAGAGTCCGCGAACTGGGTAATCCTTCGGGGTTTAAAATGGTGGCTAGGCGAAGCCAAGAAGAGGTGGGTCAAGGAGCTACACGACGTACTCTGGGCCTATAGAACAACCCTACACTCCACCACCGAGGAAACTCCTTTTCGACTAGCTTACGGAAACGAGGCGGTGATATCGGTGGAGATCAGGGAGCCTTCTAGACGAATGAAAGCTCCTCTCGACGAGGAGATGAACGACGAGGCCTTGAGAGAAGAGCTTGACCTGGTCGAAGAAATACGATCAGGGGAAACTCTATGCGAGGCTTTGCTAAAACAAAAACTAACCATGCGCTACGATGCTAAAGTCATAAAGCGTGACTTCCCCGTTGGCAGCTTGGTCCTACGCAAAACCCAAAAGGATTCGCGCGAGGGCAAGCTGACCGCAAACTGGGAAGGACCTTACAAATTCAAATAAAAAACAGGCACTAGAGCCTACTACCTCGAAACTCTGGACGGAGAACCATTTGCTCGACCTTGGAACGCTGAAAAGCTCAAACAATATTACAGTTAGGGCCGGCCACTAGGTCAGACTAACTGCCGATGAGATCACCCCATACAGGGAGACGACTCGGCCCCAGGTTCGTGCCCTGGTGCAAACACAATCCTTCACCTTACAACGCCGACCATTTTTTGCCTATGGGACGAGCAGACTCTGCGTACAATGGGGATACCTCAATCGAGCTCCGCCGTTGCCGCACCAACAAGGCAGGACACCCAGCTCGTAATGGGAATAGTCCAAGCCTGTGGGATTAGTACCTCAATCGAGATCCTAGTCCCATCACCGGCGAAACTGCTTTGTCTCCTCGACGAGTCTCCCAAACTGTCGAGCTTAACAAAAACAAGTCGGGCAAAACGTCCACACTTAACATTCAAAAGTTAAAAGCATACAACGTGCATAGTGCTAAACATAAGGTATTTATATAAATATGGCCCGAAGGCCATAATAGTTAATGTTACAAAGGGAGGGTCGTGCCCGACAAAAGGTTACAAATTGAAATTCTGGTATCAGATATGTGATGTCAAGTGCGATGTCACAACATCAATATCTGTTGTATGAACAAGGCAATAATAGTAATCAGAAAATGCACACGAAATTTGTTCACCCAGTTCGGTCTAACAACCTACATCTGGGGGCATACCAAGCCAGGAAGGAAGTCCACTATTAGCAGTATCAAATTACAGACTCAACAAACCAGTTGACAATCTACCTAATTTAATCACTACCCAATGACCATTCTATCTAAGTCCTCCCTAGATAAGAGACTCCATCTCACTCCCAATCATCGCAATGATGTCTAGCAGTCAACATCTCAGTCACTGCACCAACAACTTGATTTCCAAAAACTCTCCAAGCACATAGAAGACACACTCCTATAACAATACCTAGACACGACCCTCATGACTAAGAACAATACTTAGAGTTGCTTAACAGCTTCCTCTAAGAACAATGACCATCTCACAATCCGAGTGGTTCACACATACCAACTCTCCTAGAGAGTGGTTCACAAACTCAGCCCTTAGAATTTACATGATGGATGGCTTACTAAAACTAGGTTACAATGCTTCTATTTATAACCTATTTCCCAACTGGATTTGGGCCTTCAAATCACAACAAATCAGCTGTACCAAATCTGCAAAAGATTCTGCTACTAAATAGATCTTCAATTAAATCTTCAATTAAATCTTCATTTAAATATTCAATTAAATCTAATTATTCTCCATATCTTTTTGCATGAAAATAGTAACAATATCTGCTCAATATAAGATTGCAACAGAATATATTTGTCCCATGATATTCGCCTGCAATCTCTCCACCAGATCTTCTCAAGACACACTTAAACAAATGCAGCCCTAACAAAACACATCAGACTGATGTTTTGATGTTCTGTCAACTGATGTCAAGACATCAGGTTTAACATCAGCATACAAAACTGCAACCCTTCTGAACTTAACATCAACTCAATGTTAAGAACTCATGTTAAGACATCAGACATATGACATCATTAACAACACCATTGTTTTACCAAAATTCCAGCCAATACAAGAACTAACAATCTCCCCCTTTGGCTAATTTTGGCTAAAACAATCTCAACCTACACCAGAGATACCAGCCTCTGAAACACACCATACAAACTAACATCAGCACACAACTAGCAGCAGCAACTCCCCCTCAATACTGCAACCAGCAAAACAGCTGCACAAACTACACACTCCCCCTTTTTAGCCACAATTGGACAAACTCTGAACATTGCAGCAAGCACAAACAAAATTCCAAAATCAAACTCTGAATCATCCAACCAATATACTCAAAACAAAATCCAGACTCAGCAGCTACTACTGTACATTCTCTCCCCCTTTTTGGCTAAAAATTGACAAACATTGGTGTAAATGTATACTTCTGATTCAATCCATTGACACACAAATCTATAGAACCAGGTCTAAACTGTCAAGAACACCATGAGCTTCACCAGTAACACAATGTCACGACATCTTGTCTGACATTATAATCTGGATAAACAACTACTTCAACAAAAGATCAATTCTCCATATCTAAGATAACCAGTGCTCCTTTGCAAGAAGAACACCTTAAATGAATGGAAAACATAAGACTCATCTTCATGTCTTCAAGAGCGCACCCTCTGTTCAACACACCTGCTGAACGCATTCACTTAATGCTTAATCCTCAAACAATCCAAATACCAGAACTCACAAGATCCCCTCTTGGTTTGTTATCTTCTCATGCTCCAAAACTCACATCTTGCCAAGCTGATCAACTTCTCTCTGTAATATCCACAAGAATGATCACAATGAACTCCTTGATCATAACATTTGGAAAATCCAGACACATTCTTCATCCATCCAGTCAGGAATGCTTCACACAATCATCCACAAGTTATGAAGCACACACACAATGCCTTCCACTGAACTCACACACCAAGACAAGTGTGACATCTCCCATCAACAAAGACCCTCACAAAGTAATTCCAAAATCTGCACAAATAAAATCGTCCTTCAGACTCCTCCACAGAAGCATGTGCACATATGATTCAAACAATTAGCTTCACATGGCTAAAACCATTCATGTCCATACCAACATGCAATCCAACAGTCTAATGTCATAACATGTTATCTGACATTATATCCTCAGAAGAGGCAACCAATCTCCACAAGCTTGATTATCATGCACGCTTCACAATATGTGCACCTTTGCAGCAAAATCCATAGACAAGTACTCTCCCTGTCATGGTTAACTAAAGCTCTAGATGGAGATGAACATTTGAGCACACTTGCTAAGCACATTCACATATTGTACTTTCACTCTTGGAGAACACATTCAAGTATCCTGATTGGTATGACACTGCTAACAGACTCCACAAATTCTCAGCTTTACTGAGATCTAATCTCTTCAAAAGACACTTGTAGCAGAAAAAGGAACATCTCTTACAAAATGTTCTGATCAGATCACATCACAATCTCTTCTGACAAGAAACAGCAGTCACTCACACATGAAGTCACATCATGCTATTTGTGAGGAACAAAATGATCACCATCCTCCTTTAAACAAATTGTTGGAAATAGTCATTCCCTATCATACTCTTCATCTTCATATTTCCAAGCAATCAATACCTGATCTACTTCAGTCTTCTCTACGTTCTCCATCCAAGGCAGTCCTTCTACTTCATCATTCTCCTGTATGACTATGTAGACGCTCCTTAGGCATAATGTATGCACCAAACTCCAGAACCAAAACAAAATCATCCTTTACCAAGGATATCCAACCCAAAAAATGTTCTAACATCTGTTAGGACATTCTTGACACATCACATATATCACACATAATGGTTCTAGATATGATTCACTATTGAACTTACTATCAGCATAGTAATCCAAACTGAACACTGCGTCACCAGCTTGAATAAAGAGAGCTTCAGAAAGCCAGAGAGGACTAAACTCTCATCCACCAAAAGAAGGTATACTTCCATCCTCAACCTAGAACTTCTGCCAAAAGCTCCAAGAGAATTAGAACCTCCTTACATTTTCAACTAACTACTATTCTGCACAAGAGCAATCAATTTCAAGCATCCTGCTTGAATGCACACAATGAAACCAACCAAATTCCACCTTTTGATTGATCTCAATCTTCTTCAGAACTCCCACAAGATATCCTGATCCACCTATGAAACCAAATCTTCAAGTCATATGAACTACTTTCTCCAAAGCAAGACATCTTGGATTCACTAAGCCTCTTAGTCATGTAACATCTTCTCAAACCACAGCTCCCGCAAACTGTATGAGATAGATCTTTTTGAAGCATCCATAACTTCCATTACTGTAGATCACCTCTATCTTAAGCTGATGTGCCACATCACCAGCTGAGACTTCTGATGTTAAGCTAGATGTCAAAACATTATGATATCCAACTGTTGAATTCAGCTATTCCTTATTCCACTTAGAAGAACCTTCTCCCTTTGCAGAAACAGATTTTAATGCTCTCATAGACTTGATTCAACAATCAAGTTTGAGTAGACAACCTCTATCCTGCTCAGAAAATCCAAAGACTTCAAACCTATCACATCTGAATCTTCAGAAAATAAGTAGTTCAAGACTACCCCATAGCTATACCAAAGAATGCCACTTTCCTTAATAGAGTCGTCAGTAGAAAGCCAGAGATAACATCCACATATCCTCGACTTTCACACAACAAAACCCATGCTCTAAAGCACCTAGATCAGAAATAAACTGATCCAACCATCAAGACTATGATGTCTTCATAGTCTTCCATCTCCATCTTCAACAACATAATTCAGGTCGTCACACACCAACACACCACAAAGAGAAATATACAGCCACATAGAGAAAAGTAAATTCTCAACACTTCCGCGGTCCTGCACTTTTACATCAGACATATACATAGTCTCCCGTCAATGTATATTGTCATTAGTTGAATGCACAACATCTTAGATAAACGCTCAGCTCCCGTCAGAGTATTCACTATCGGTTAGATGCACAACCTTATCAAAAGCAGACAAATAGCCAACTGCTGTCAAGCTATTTATCATACGTGATAAGGTAACCTTCTCACACAAGGTACGACATTTGATCTGGTCTAACATTCTTTTCCCGCACACTTGAGGCACTAGCTGATCCCTCTTTTGTTAATCCACACCACTGATCACTTCAGATTAGGTAAGTGCCTTGACCTGATACTTCACCATGAGCACAACTAACTTTCTTTGGCTGAGAAAGCAAAGAACTGAAATGATGTTTCAACATCAGTTCCGACATCAGTCTATATCACATTAAACAACTGTTATGGCTTTGGAGACAACACACATATCAATCCACACAAATCTCTTGTAGAGAACACACAAGAACATATCAACATCTGATCAACTTCCAAGATCAGACCAACAACACTCAGGAACTTGCATAACACACTCTTCCAGAAGCTTCTTCTTATAAGCACAAGGTTTAGACCTCTTGTCTAACTTAAGAGTGATAACTGCCACCCTTCTGCATAAACATACCATAGACAATCTGCTACTTCCAATCCTTCAAGCCACAAAACTGAAAGAGCTTATGCAAACACCAATTGACCACAAGCTGATTTACACTGCTACTGCACACAAACTCTAGGATGTATTTTCCCTATAAAATTGTCCTCAGACAATTCAGTTTAAACAAGGATCATTTCCTTCTCTTCTGCTATCAAGATAACTACCTTTTCTTCAACCAGCTCCAACTGAAATGCTATGACATTATGAACAGCATCTCAAACATTGTTCAACTTCACAGCTTCAGTGATCCTTCAAAACAGCTACAATCTAATAGGTATTTGACTTAGCTTTTCCCATAAACTGTTGATGTGTAGCGCGATGTCGAGACATTAGAACAGGCATATTAAGCTCAGTTTCTTTCTTGATGAAACTTCCTCCAGTTCATGATATTGAAAATCAGAAACATGTATCTTCACAAGATAATTCATCTTCAGATATACCAGAACTAAATTTGACATCATAACCAAGAAGATCCTCCTAATTAGGTCACCATAACTAAGCTTAAGAGATAACTTATCAAGATCTTCACTCCCGCATGAAAGATTTGACAGCGATACTCTTTTGCTTTAGCTCCACCCTCTTCTTTCACCATCAAGAAAATTGGTAAAGAAGGAATCAATGTTCTGGACAGATTGGTCTTCAATGCCAGATTTGAAATATATTCTTCAAAAAAACTGAAACTTCCATGTCATACAATCTTTACTAAGATACATTCGCCTTTTGATCACTTCTTTCCCAAAACACATATAAGAGATAATCCTCATGCATCTTTGGCATCTCAAACGGTTGAAGTTGTCTTGTATAAACTACAACATCATAGAATATCCTGCTGAGGAGACCAAACCCTAATGTCTTTCCAAGAGCATACCTTCCTAGAATCTCACCATCAGAGACACAAGAACCAGCCAGGGTTACATCAGATATCATGCAGCGGAACACACAACAACTCCTCAACAACCTTCCGACACAACTCAATAATCCTCGCACACCAGCACCATAAACCAAGTGCCAACAAATCAAACTCACAACAGCAGTTCTCCTGATAACAACAGACAGGTCCAATATATACTCTATCATGAATCGTCCATCCTTCACTTCAAGGGATCATACAAATAACTATATGAACTGACCAAGTCCATAACTTAGCAAAACTATCTTCCTTGCTCATGAACCAGAAAGTATCTTCCCTAGATCTCATCCAGAAACAGACAAGATGCCTGCTCTGATACCAATTGAAATTCTGGTATCAGATATGTGATGTAAAGTGCGATGTCACAACATCAATATCTGTTGTATGAATAAGGCAATAATAGTAATTAGAAAATGCACACAACATTTGTTCACCCAGTTCGGTCTAACAACCTACATCTGGGGGCATACCAAGCCAGGAAGGAAGTCCACTATTAGCAGTATCAAATTACAGACTCAACAAACCAGTTGACAATCTACCTAATTTAATCACTACCCAATGACCCTTCTATCTAAGTCCTCCCTAGATAAGAGACTCCATCTCACTCCCAATCATCGCAATGATGTCTAACAGTCAACATCTCAGTCACTGCATCAACAGCTTGATTTCCAAAAACTCTCCAAACACATAGAAGACACACTTCTATAACAATACCTAGACATGACCCTCATGACTAAGAACAATACTTAGAGTTGCTTAACAGCTTCCTCTAAGAACAATGACCATCTCACAATCCGAGTGGTTCACACATACCAACTCTCCTAGAGAGTGGTTCACAAACTCAGCCCTTAGAATTTACATGATGACTAGCTTACTAAAACTAGGTTACAATGCTTCTATTTATAACCTATTTCCCAACTGGATTTGGGCCTTCAAATCACAACAAATCAGCTGTACCAAATCTGCAAAAGATTCTGCTACTAAATAGATCTTCAATCAAATCTTCAATTAAATCTTCAATTAAATCTTCATTTAAATCTTCAATTAAATCTAATTATTCTCCATATCTTTTTGCATGAAAATAGTAACAATATCTGCTCAATATAAGATTGCAACAAAATATATTTGTCCCATGATATTCGCCTGCAATCTCTCCACCAGATCTTCTCAAGACACACTTAAACAAATGCAGCCCTAACAAAACACATCAGACTGATGTTCTGTCAATTGATGTCAAGACATCAGGTTTAACATCAGCATACAAAACTGCAACCCTTATGAACTTAACATCAACTCAATGTTAAGAACTCATGTTAAGAACTCATGTTAAGACATCAGACATATGACATCATTAACAACACCATTGTTTTACCAAAATTTCAGCCAATACAAGAACTAACACAAATCAAAAGGCACGCAAACCCATAAAATACAAAGTACAAATTTAAATAACTAGACATCATCGTTGGGAACCTCCGGGGGAACCACCTCACCGTTGACGACCACGTTGAGAACGCTCATCCCCTCGATCAGAAGCTGGACGTCAGAGTTGAGGGCTTTCATCTGCTCCACGACAGCATTGAAACCAAACTCAGCTGCCCCCAAATTATCCTGCTCAAGAAGACGGATCCTCTTGATCAGGTCCCTCCGTGTCTTCAGGGCCTTCTCATCGTCGGTCTCATCCTGACCAATTGTCGAAAAACCCTCCAACTCGGCTATCTTCGCCTTCAGACGGGCATTTTCTTCACTGGTCACCTCCCCTTTCATATGGGTCACTTCCTTCTGAAGTTCGATCTTGGCCTCCAGGTTGCCTTGAAGCTTCTTCAGATCATTGTAAATCTTCACGTTCTCCAGCTACATGTTAGAGATCTTAGCTCGCGCCCTTTTGAGGTCTGCTAGTGGAACCATCTCCGCATCCCCAAGAGCCAACGCCGTTTCCAACACTTTGATCATAGCGGTCGCGTTTTGGCAGAGAAACTTTCTCCGCACCTGAGGGTCGGCGGACAGGATGGCCGATGCATCGAGTTCGGGGACGACGACAGAGCTCTCCCCGACGAAAATTTTCCCTTGGAGGTAATACGGAGGCAATACAAATTTCCCCCAGGCAAAACCGCTCGAGCAGCCAGCCGACGAAGAGCCAACATCTTCCCGTTTCCTCATGTGGGTCGTGTCCGGGGCGAGGGGTTCGAAGTGGTCCCCGGGGTGGAGCCGGTGGCGCCCATGAACTTTTCTAACGTCACTTGCTGCTTGGCAGCACCAAATTTCGGTACAGGGGGCACCTTCTTCAAGTTTTTGGCCGCTTAGGACCTCATCAGATGCTCCCTCATGTCCGCCATTTTCCCTGCAAACGTGAAAGAATAAGTTAGCACACTGAACAAGAATTAAAAACACGGGCAAAGAAGTAATCTATACCTAGGAGCTCAAATGCAACATCATCGGTCTCACATTCGAGGAGAGTCCTAATATTAATATAACGAGCCGCCCGAGCAGGCTCTCCATCCTCCCCGAGCAACTCGTTGCCGTCCCTGTCGACCATGAAGGCAGGGCTGAAACTCTCAACATAGCCATGCAATTCCCAAAAAGATTCCTTGTCCCCGTCGCTGAGCTGCTCGTGTTTAACAAAGAACTGATCTGTCTTGTATCTGAAATGGGCATATACCCATTCCAACGGGAACTTTGACTTTCGCCTTCAGAACTTGTCGACCATCAACTTCCACGGTCTCCAAGGTAGAAATGAACCTCTTAGCCGCCTTAGAAACAGGTTTCATAACCAGGAACCTGTCCTTGAAGTTCCGGACCGACTCCAAATACGGTCAGAAGAGTCTGCTCTGCTGCTTGAAAGACACCCAGCTTTGCTTCGGGCCCGCTGTACTCCGTTGGATTTGAAAGATGCAGAAGAAAAGGTCAATGGTCGCCCCTACTTACAGATAACGGCAGACGCTCGAAGGCCCTGATAAACACCAGTGCGTTGGGATGGAGTTGAGCCAGGCACAGTTCCAGATGGCAAAAGACGGCCTCTTCGAAGTCGGTGAAAGGCATACGATACTTCGCCTCCACGAAGGCAAACTCATACATAGAGAATCGCATCCACGGATAAACCGAACAGATCCGACTGTTCTCTGTGGGGCAGATAACCCTCCAATGCACGGGGGCGTCTTCAGCCCGGTCTTTAAGATAGGGAAACTCCCGAGCTTTTTCTTCAATAAATGTCGACCTCGTCGACATAGGCTCATGGGCGATCCACTTGTTATCCCCCTCAGCTATTTGGACGTTTGCGTGTTCGACGGGCTGCTCCGCCTATTCGTGCGTAACCCTGGCGCTGGGTACAACCCCCTCTTGTCGGTCAGCCATTTCACCTGAAAAAGCAGAGGAAAAAAGTGAATTCGACGACAAAGATCAAATCCACCCTTCCACCACTAATCAAGTGAAAGGGCGAGGAATAAGTCGAGGACAACCTCGAGCCCTGGTCGATCACGACAGAGTACGACGACTTCATTTCCCCATACAACGGGGATATGTCACCGCGACCAAAGGAGAAGACTCCGCGAGGAGGAGCTTACTCGACATAATAAACTTGTCGCGCGAAAGCCAAGTTTCGCGTCGAACAGGCCTAATGCCCGACCACAAACCTAAAACTAATCCTAACCATAATTTAGGAAGATCTACATAATCATACAATATGTTCATGGACATTCATCCTATGTTTTTCATGTTCTTCATGAATTTTCCAGAAATTCATGTGTTCATCGAAGAACACATGAGCATTCAACCGGAAAGTTCATGACTCACCGGAAAATTCATGAAAATTTCCAGAAATGAAGAATGCCATAGAAATCATGAAGGGAGATGAAGAACTTACTTGATAAGTAGAGAGGTAGAAGATGAAGATCGACGGTGGCGCAGAAACTCCGGCGAGAGCACAAGTTGCAGAGCAAAGAGGTTTGGGGAGAAGAATTTGCGTGAAGTGCGCAAATGAATCTCCTCCCCCTTTTAATAAACACTTGCTCACTTGGGAAGCGCAAAGGCCATCATTTCTTAAACTCCTAGGCCTGACAGAAATCAAATGCACCACTACGTGTCAAAAGGGTGAATCCTCGTTTGGCATTCCCAAAGCTAGACGTTACATCCACCGAGTCTTCAGCAGCCCCGCGAGCATATCCTCCTCGACAGTACGTGTAACTAAGGTCCTCGTCAAGACTCCTCGACATAAAAACGCCATTTTCACGGGCACATTCTCTAAACCTGGTCGACATAAAAACGTCATTTCTGCGAGTATGTCCTCGCATGCGAAAGGCTCGTCGGGCTGGTAAGCAACCAATGTCGACCATATTAACCACCGAACAGGCGAGGGACACGTCCCCGAACATTGTCATTCAAGGGCTACAATCCACGAGGCTACTTCAAGTCATTACTCTTCCTCAGAGCAAAGACTTGGGGGACTCCTGATCTGGACTGGGCAGACGTTTGGCCCACAGTAGGGCAAAGCCCAATGCAGTCCAGCTCATGGCAAGGCCCGATAGCCAGAAACTAGCCGTTGGACAGAAACTAGCCGTTGGACACAATATGACTGTTGGGAGCGTCCCCCTCACTTACTTGTCAGTTCACGCGACCAACTGCCTCCCCGAAACTCATGGAAACAGTTGGACCAGGTCAAAGGGTCACGCGCCTGACCCTCCACCTGGCAGTCTCCCATTGGTCGACCAGATAATTCGGCCACATTGGAGACCTTGGCCCCACGCTGGGGGTTACTTCTATAAATACCTTCTAACTTGAGAGGGTCATGTTTGATCGCTATTGAATACTCAAAATCACACCTTACGCTTTGTGCTTGCATTCTCTCTTTTGCCCAAATACTTATTTTGGCATCGGAGTACCTTGCATGTACACCCCCCCTCCTACAAGCATCATCATCTGTCCTACACGAAGGTCACGACAATCCAGTCTGATCACCCCAGATCAGTTATGAACTCCTTAAACCCCTGAATCTCAGCCCTCTTACTACCATCCTGACTCCCATTCTCTCATCTTTACTAGCAATTGCGTTGAAATTAATTCCCACATAGACACAAGTCACCATTACCAAATTTGTTATTCAAATCTAAAAGGTCTCCGTACAACTTTATTTTTTTATTGAGATTGAAAGAGGATTACACATTTACTATATAGTAAGTGTGACCCACCCATAAGATACACATACCACGAAAACCCTCACCCTTAAAGCTAAAGATAACCTCCATAAAACCATACCTCCATATAATTAAAAAGCCCTTAGACTCAACTATGACACTACTATCCGACCTATATAAGTCTCTACATTATTCCACAAGCTACAAACTAAAGATCTATTACATTTTTAAATTTAGACTCTTGAATTAAACACAATTCAGCATTACCCGAGTTAAGAATGTGACTAATTCTTCTCCTTTTTGACTTTGATGCCTCATCCTCTAATATTGAATGTGACTAATTCTTCTCCTTTTTGACTTTGATGCCTCATCCTCTAATATTGAAAGAGATTATATTCATTGAATACTCCCTCCGTCTCATTTGCATTTTTTTTTTGTCTCAAAATAATTGTCCATTTACATTACCAATATTGTAATTATTATTATTTTTCTACTACTATACCCCTATTCATTAAATTTCACTTTATTCAACTACTTTATCAACTACATTTAATAGGGGTGTTTTAGTAATTGACATTAACTTTTTCACTACAACCAACACATCTAATCATTTTCTTAAGAACCGCGCATTGCTCAAATAGGACATTTTTTATGAGACGGAGGGAGTATGTTTTTTTGTCGCCTTTCTTGTTTTCTTTCCCTCTTTATCTCTAACTTCCATGTCTTGAATCTTCTTCCCACGCGAATCTTTGGAGATCACTTTCCACACCTTTTTGCCTACGTTGGATTCTATGTTTGCCCAAAATTTCTACTTCCCTTGCAACACGTCTGAATCTAATGTTAATTCACAACATAGGATTGAACCACCTGAGAATCGATCCTCCATCTCAATATCTTCAAGAATTTTAGGGATTTGGTCCTTTACTTTTGGGGGTCGAAGTACTGAAAAATAAGAAGGTTTTGCAAATTCGCACCTTATCTCAATATGTCTCACTCCTTAGGCCACCATACTTTCACTTGTTGGGCCTAGACTGAACAAATTGTTCACTTGTTGGGCCTAGACTGATCAAATTGTCCAACACTTTTCTGTTATTGATTGGACCTTAATCACTTTCTTTTGCTGCACCATCTAACTAAAGTATTGTACTATGAAAGGAGATTGGTCATTTTTAGCAAATTATTTGTACCAGAATAACTCTCTCTTGCTGAACCAGAGTGTTGTAGTGTTGTACTACGAAGGGAGATTGGTCATTTTTAGCAAATTATTTGTTAACTTGTAATCAGTTGGTCCGAATTGACCCAGTATTCATTGTGACCAACAAGTAATACTCGCACAAAACAAATTAATGAAATTCGTCAATCGCCATTTTAACTTGCTACACCTAAGGCGCGCGAAGCTAGAATCCGTATACAGGTTGATGAGCTGAGTTTCTACAGAAAGAGTATGATTTTATTGAAATAAACATCATGCAAAGAGAAAGAAAGAGTGTCAAACTACCCTCACAACCTGTCTAGCAAAAAATAAAACTACCTTCACAATTTGTATACCCATTTTGTTTCACCACAGATTCTTTACAATCAAAGAGAACGTTTCTTTGTCTAGTATACAGCAAATTGTACATAAAAATGAAACAACTGTACTCGAGTCTTTTAGCCGAACTTCAAAACAAGGGAAGAACGCGATGTGAAGCATCTGCCTGGACCTATTATTAATACTGTAACACGAGAAAAGAAATCAATCAGGCAAATTGATCTGTGAGTACTAAAGTACATTGATGTGTTCAATGCAGTAGGCACAACATTTTTATCAAACTTTGCATACAACTGTGAGTTTTCATGAATCTTAAAGCTAAACAAAGTTGCATAACCAAATGAACAGGACAACTATAAATTATCAGATAGATCATTCACCTTACATGTAATGCCACAGACAAATCTATTGCCTAACTTCAACCCATCTGCCACTGAATCCACAAACAGAATAGCCAAATTACAACATTAGTGAGGTATAAATTTATTTGAAGATTGCTAATCAAAAAACAAAACATGGGCAAGAAAGAAAGCAGTATATTTCAGGGAAATTAAATTTTTTTTTTTAAATAAATATATAAAAATGTGCTAGAAATGAGCACGGAGGCCGGCCTCTATTCGAACAGCCATCGCAGCGCAGTTTTCCTCAGCAGCTGCTCTTCGTCCATTCGCGGATCTGTGGAGAGGTCTCAGCTAGCATCTTTCCAGTTCGAATTCTCCTTATTTCCTCAATGTCATCGTTAACATTTTTCATTTATTTGCACATGCATCTCTTGTACTCCTTTTTTAATTCTTTCTTTTTCATCCAAATCTGCCTACAATAGTGTTTTAACATTTGGTGGTGTTTTAAAGTAAGGAGCTGCATCACCCTTTATTGACAATTGATGTTTTTTTACTCTACTTATCCCTCTACTAATAGTGAGATTACAGAAATCACATGTCACATTTTTCTTATTATTTAGAACCTTCCAGTGGTTAAATTGTCATACTATGTCAATGTTTCTACTAGATGGTATAAACGTTTGGCCAAGAAGCTGCTCCTCTCCTGCAACCCGTGAATGGACAAAGAGTGGCCGCAATGACAAACTGTGCCACGATGGGGCCACTATCCACAGATTGGATAACTCTACTCGCTATTTCATTTTTGGGATGAGCGGCAATGATATAGCTCTAAACCTATGTCTAGACGATACAATATGACAAAGCAGATTTTCTCACAGCATCAATAAAGAATATCCACACAAAAAAAAGTGGCATCTAGGACCATCAAACCTTTAGAGTTGGTTCGCCGGTATTTGAGTTTGCAGCTTGCTTTGCCAGTCCCTTTTGATGTGCACGAGCAGCTCGTCCTGCCGCAGAATTATCAAATTGCTCTTGCCTATACAAGTTAATCACTGTCATTGAATTGCAGCTATAATGCTGTAGCATTGTGGAATATGAACAAATTATTACATCATTCACCTCTTTATACTACAAATCATAATCAAAATTAAATTGAATTTTATACGGTAGTTATCATTATCAAAATACTTAAAAAAAAAAGGGGATTATGAGTAATAGTTCATGCATAATGATATCAGATTCATCTACACCAGTGTGTGACCATAAAGCTTCTAAATAACCATTTGGGTATTGAAATGAAAAACGTAATTTTTTTTGTCTTTTTCACTTTTGCAGAAATTGAATGATAAAGATAATAGAATATTCGAGAATAGGAATTAAGAAGAAAAGGGGGAATTTAGAGATGAACCTTTTCTGTGCGGCTTCAGCAGCTTTAGCACGCGCTTCTTCAGAGGCCAATCTTTCTTCTTCTTTCCTCATGTGCTTGTCACCGCCACCGAAGCAACCAAAGCATGTACCCATTTCCGATCTTTCTCTCTCTAAACTGTATCTCTATCTGTTTCTAACTGATCTGTTGTGTTTTTTTCTTGTCTGATCTGATTCTCAACTTAGTTGTCTCTGCCAATTTTAATTTTGACAAAACATTTTTAATTATTATTCTTTTTTATTTTCGGTTGATCTCTTTATTTAATTTAATTTTTATATAAATTGAACCTTTTTATTTTGTATGTATAATGTTGGATTTAATTGATATTTTATTGAACATACAAAGATTTTTTATATTAACAGCATTGGATAACCATTAAACTTTAATTATGGGCTGTTTATAGCTCTTGGTAAACATTTTCCGCCCCAAAAATATATATATATATATATATATATATATATATATATATATATATATATATATATATATATATATATATATATAATTTTGTTTGTCGTTAAAAAAATAGAAAAATAAAAGTTACCGCCCACTTCTCAATATGTTTGTTATCTTCCATCAAAACAGATTCTTTTCAAGTAGGGTTAGCAATAAATTGTTCAATCGTGCGCAAATCAAAGGGGAAAATAGAGACGTTTCGTCAGTCGTCACCTTCACGTTTTATATGGAAAAAGGCTTTCACAACATTAATAGGGAGTTTCTCATACAAAATTTTGTTGGAATTTGGTTTTCTTCACACTGCCATCTAACTTATTATGAGAGTTACTTTTTCTATTTTATGGGTTATCATGAGATCCTTGTGAAAAACTAAAATTATTATACATATTCTTTCCGTCCTATATTTCAGTTTACACACAATTTATTAGTAAGTTATTATACTTTAATTTTGTTAAAAAGTAAGTCAACTTCTTAATACACCACTCATTTTTTTTAAATACCATGTAAAATTTTTTTTTGCCTATTGATTTTAGATATGCACATTCGGACGTATCATTTTTTTTAGGTTAAAATACAGTTTTGGTCTTTTTGTTTGTCAAAATTCACGGTTTTGGTCCCCCCATTTTGTTTTTTAACAGTTTTGGTCCTCACCTCTCACTATTCATATACTGTTCATGTACGGACATGTACTGTTCATGTACGGACATGTACTGTTCATCACTTTTTTGGGCCAAAATTGGAGTGGGGGACCAAAACTGTTAAAAAATAAAATGGGGGGACCAAAACCGTGAATTTTGACAAACAGGGGGACCAAAACTGTATTTTAGCCTTTTTTTTAAAAACGTTGATTTGTTTCGGATGTACATATCAGGAAAAATCTCTGATCTGCATCCGGAACCATTTCTTATTAATTCGCGTCTGACCTTCTCCCTCCACTCATTCTTTACATTTTCATATTCCAAACAACCAAACTCTCTCAAACTCTCAATTTCTCAATCCCACAAATCCCGACTTTTTTCATTTGAGTTCGGCGCAGAGCAACTTCTACAACGATCAAGACACTCCAAATCCTCTGTATCTTAATTTAATCGGTAAGTTTTCAAATATTAGAGTTTCGGAGTTATTTTCGAGTAATCGATTTAGAGTAGACATTTAGGTGTAGAAATTGTTAGGTAGTATGAATAACATAGGTTAGAGACAATGTAGGTATTGTTTGCTGCGTCAAACGGACGATCAGGACATTAAAATACCATTTTCTATGGTACAGTAGCCACGGCTGCGTTTTTAGAACTTCAAATACGTAACGGATGTGCAGATCCGGAAACATTTTAACGTTAAATATTCCGAGTGCTTCTGGATGTGCAAATCCAGAAAAACCCAACGTTAAATATTCTGAGTACTTCCGGATGTGCAAATCCGGAAGAAACTTGGTCTCTATTTTTTTTGTTTGTTTTTTTTTTAATTATTTTTAAAAAATTCTAATTTATTTATTATGCTTTGCAGATTACATGGCTAGCAGAGACGATCGTATCATACATGGACGGACATCTCAGCATTCATCTATCCGACGTGAGCGGACACAGTCTACAGCCGAGGGTTCTGGCGTAGAGGGAGTCGGGGTAGCCCCTACAGCTGAGGGACATCCTACACCTACACCATATCCTACACCACAACCTTCCACATCACAGGTCCAGGCCACTCCTACGTCAGTCGCCGATTCTACATCTCGGAGGCGTCAGGTTCCTACTGCTGGTTCATCAGGGTCTCAGCCCCCACGCAGACGTCGTCGGGAGACTCCAGTTCCATCAACTGCTCCTATTTCATCCCCTGTTCCTGTTCCTGAGGGTGATCACCCAGCACATGAGGGTGGTGACGGCGATGACGATTCGATGAGCTGGACGGTTACCCCGGGGGACCGTCTGATATGTCCCTACTCGTGGGGTACTCTGAGCATTATGTCAGATATGTCTGGCTAGGACAGGTAACCTTTCTCGGTTTATTTATAGAATTATTTTCGTTGAAAATATTTTCATTTGTAACATTGTTTTATTTGGAAATTTTCAGGAGAAGGATTCCCAGAAGTTCTATAACCATGGGGGCAAGGTTATAGACATGATGGCGGAGCTGCCAGGGGATGAGTGGTTCTAGTCTGCACTTGCTACCTCTGGTCTCAGAGGCCTTTCTAGGATTGGGTATCCCCAGATCATGTAGGGTATGCTGATGGCCTTTGTTGAGAGATGGCACCCTGAGACATCCTCATTCCATCTACCGTACGGCGAGCTCACGATCACACTCGACGACATCTCGTGCCTTTTACATCTACCGATCACGGGTACCCTTCTCCGTCACGGTAAGATGTCGAAGGTGGAGGCGATGGAGATGCTGACTGGGGAGCTTGGGGCTACCCCTGATGAGGCACTTGCGGAGGTGACCTAGTTGAGAGGTGCACACATCCAGTTCTCCTTTTTGACACGTAGATTTCGTGCGGAGCTTGCAGAGGCAGGACGGGCAGCAGGTGATGCAGCTGAGGTGGCGATCCACAGACAACGTGCCCTGAGATGCTACTATATGTTTTTACTCGGCACGCAGCTGTTTGTGGACTCTAGCGCCACTTACGTTGATATCGTTTACCTCAGGTACCTTTTGGATCTCACAGAGATCCATGGGTACAATTGGGGGGCGGCTACGCTGACATTCACCTATTCTAGGCTCTCAGATGGTTGCCGCTGGGCAGCCAAGACTATGGCAGGCAGTTGTACACTATACGTGGTAACAATCTTATATTCTAAGTCTTTTTTTCATTTCTTTTCTTTTTATATTCATTATAATGTTTGACACCGATGTTATATTTTTCATTTCAGGCGTGGATATTACAACACTTTCCCAAGATTACTGGTTGGGGGAGTGTCGAGGGGTACACTGAGGATATGTCTCGTGCTGCTGCATTTCTCCTGCTCAGAGGAAACCAGGCGCCCGACCCCTACAGAGTTTATCTTGATCAGATGGCTACTGAGGACATTTTTTATCACGCCTATGCCGATCACCATGAGACATGCCCATTCGCCGAGGTTTCGCTGTTCTCAGGATGGTTGCCATGCAGTTCGACCATTACTGCTCGATACCTGCCGAAGCGCGTATTGCGTCAGTTCGGTTACATGCAGATAATCCCCAGGATGCCTCATGAGTCTGCTCCTCTAGGCTTGACCCGCGTGCAGATAAATGAGATATATGCTGACTTCCAGTCCCACTTGGTACCGGAAGAGGCTCGGGCGACCAGAGCGTCGAGAGACTGGAGCGTTGTTGTCGGGTACATCATGTGGTTCTATATCGTCTCACACTCATGTATGGTGCCCACTGCTGAGGGATCGCCACCCAGACTTGCTCATCAGGAGATATTAGAGGAGCAGCAATCTCAACTGGACCATACTCAGGATGTCCTACCTCGCTGTCGTGAGATAAAGGAGATAACGCGGGTGGCCATTGCGAACGGTCACCTCCCTGAGGGCTCTGGTGGCAGACTTGCCATGGATAGGATTATTGAGATTGCTCGGGAGGCACTTCAGTACCGCAGACATCGAGCCAGGACGGCGGGTAGGGGCAGAGGAGCAGGGGAGCCTGGAGAGATCCTTCGCCATACACAATAGTTTTTTGTTTGATGTATTATATTTTTATTACATTTATGTACTGTATTTTGACAGGAGTATTATTATGTATATATATCATTTTATTTTATATATGGATGTTTTCGAATGTATATTAAGTTGCGACGATATATTAACATATGCGACCAACCAACAAAACTGATTTAAAAAAAAAATAAAGTTCTGCTATTTTTCTGGATATGCAGATCAGGAATTTTTCTTGATATGCACATCCGGAACAAATCAAAATTTTAAAAAAAATGGTGCGTCCGGATGTGCACATCCGGAATCAGGGGGACAAAAACGGAAATTCGCGTGGTGTCTAAGAAACATGGGTGGTGTAATAAAAAATTCTCAAAATTAATCGAAATGTATTTTTGTATAGCTTATGAAAATATATCTCTAAACATATTTTTAGTAAGTCGGACTCTTCTCTTTTCTCATTTCAATAATATTTCTATTCTCAATATCCAATTAATTGAAGTGTTCAGCATCAAACTCATATTTGATAAGTTTTTTAATCCATATTTTTTACATTTGATCTTTCTATACATATATTTATAAAAATTAAGCATTACGTTGTGTAATTTACATTAATATATAGATAGGTAGTATAATTAAACAATGTTTTAAGTATATTTGATTTCCATGCATTTCTACTATTGTTTGTGTTTTACTTAATTGTAGGTTAATATGAAAATGCCTTTTCATAGTTATCCAAATTTTGATTTTTCCATAAATACGGAAACACATTTCTGTATTTTTCCTACCTGCATTGTTTGATTTGATTTTCAATATGTTTAATCTAGGTTTGATTTTCTCTAATTTGTCAACTTAGTTGTTGGTAATTCAAAGTTATTGCTATCATATATGTTTGTCATGCATTATTTTGCAATAATTATTGTATGATGTGTTTATATCTGATACGTATGTGTGTGATGGTAGTTGTGTTATTAATATTGTAGTTATAATGTGCTTACATTGGATGAAAAAGAAGACTAAAGGAAAAAAGGGGGTTATGGCTTTAAAGCTGGATATGTCTAAAGCTTACGATAGGCTTGAATGGTCTTTCGTCATCAAGGTTTTACAGGCTATGGGTTTCCCTCAGGTGTTGGTGGAGGTGATCAGTAGATGCATTTCTACGGTGTCGTATAGGGTTCTTGTTAATGGCCATCCTGGGAACAGTTTCACTCCGGAAAGGGGTCTCCGTCAAGGAGACCCGCTTTCCCCGTATTTGTTTATTTTGTGTACTAACGTTTTTTCAAGTTTGATCAAGAAAGAGGTGGGAGGAATTCAACTACATGGGATTAAAAATGCTCGTAATGCCCCGACAATCTCTCACTTATTCTTCGCTGATGATAATATGCTATTTACAAGAGCAAATCTCCATGAAGCTTCAAGGACCCTGTCTGTTCTTGAGAGGTATCAACTCTCTTCGGGCCAGTTGGTTACTCTCGACAAGTCCGAGGTATCGTTCAGTAGGAATGTGAGCAGTGAGTACCAGGCTGAGTTAAGGCAGAAGTTAAGTGTTTCTGTGGTTCCTAGTCATATTAAATACCTGGGCCTCCCTGTGGTGGTGGGTAGGTCCAAGAAGCAAATCTTCAAACTTGTGGTCGACAGAGTGTGGAAAAAAGTGAAAGGATGGAAGGAAAAATACCTATCGAGAGTTAGCAAAGAGGTGTTGATAAAGGCGGTCGCTCAAGCTATTCCTGCCTATGTTATGAGTTGCTATAGATTGCCGGAGGCTATTTGTAATGAAATCGAGGCAATTGTGGCTAAATTCTGGTGGGGTGCCCGTGGTGATTCAAAGAAAATACATTGGCTGAGCTGGAAGAAGTTGGCAAAAAGTAAAAGGGAGGGGGGATTGGGTTTTAGGAGTTTCAGTGATTTCAATTTGAGTTTGTTGGGAAAGCACTACTGACGCCTCCTCACGAATGAGAATTCCTTGTTGGGAAGAGTCTTTAAGGGTAGGTGTTTCCCTAGATCCTCAATTGATGAGGCCTCCCTTGGGTTCAACCCTAGCTATGCTTGGATAAGTATTCTTGGATCGCGGGAGCTGGTGAGTAAAGGCTCTAGATGGAGAATTGGGCGTGGTGACAAGGTGTTGGCCTGCTCTGACCGATGGATTCCCTCAATCCCAGGCTTCAAAATCTTTAGACCAGTGAGTAATGTACAAGAAGGGGCTAGAGTTGCGGATTTCATTGACCACGACATTAAAGTTTGGTAGAAGGAGAGTCTCGAAAGATGCTTCGACCCGGAGGATGTCACCAACATCTGCAGTATCCCACTCTCGGCCAGAAATTGCGAGGATAAAATGGTTTGGCATTGGGAGAGGGACGGGGAGTATTCGGTAAAGTCAGCATACCATCTTTGCAAATCTTTGAAGGAGGTTTCGAAACCGGGGCCATCTTGTGCCGCTTTTCAGGAACTTTGGAGGGAGATTTGGAAGGCGAAGATTCATGTGCGAGTGCGTAATTTTAATTGGAGATTGGCTAAAAATATTCTCCCAACTAAGGATAATCTTAGGCGTAAAGGTATGGTTTTAGACCCTTCTTGCATTTTCTGTAGCTCAGGGACGGAATCGTGTCACCACCTGTTCATGGAGTGTGATTTCACGAAACAAGTTTTCTTTTCGTCGGTGTTAGGTTATAAATATCATTTCAGCCAGGGTATTCATGAGTGGTTACTCCAGATTCTCAAATGTGGAGATGTTTGGTGTGTTAATCTGTTTTGTACCATATTACAAAGTGTTTGGAAGGCGCGAAACGCCATGTTGCACGAGAGTAAGAGGGTGGAACCAGCTCAGGTGTCTTTGGAAGCGTTGCTTTTTGTTGAGGATTTCACTCTTGCGAATCTGGTTGGTACCAGAAGGAGGGAGGGCGACGATTCTTCGGTTTCGAGGGATTTTAGTTCTTCTGCTTGTGTTTTGCAGGTTGATGCAGGTTTTGATGCTAACAACAAAGCCTGTTTCGGCTGTGTTCAGAGGAATTCATCCTCTGTGTCTTTGGCTGCTAGCAAGAAAGAAGATGCTGAGTTCTCCCCTATTGTGGCTGAAGTCCTCGCCATCAGATGGGCCCTTAAATTGATGAGCGACTTGAAGGTGAACAAAATCATCGTCCAATCAGATTCACAGATTGCGGTTGATTGCATTAATGACGTCGTTGGTTATGCCGATATTGATCTCTTAGCTGGGGACTGTAGGAAGCTGCTTGAGGGCTTTAGTTTCAGTAGTGTAATGTTTATCAGTAGGGAATGTAATAGGGATGCCCATAATGTTGTTTGTTTGGGCAAAGCTTTTGGATCCAGGACCTGGATTAGTGGATTTCCAAATGTAGACCTTTTGGGTCATAATGTTGTTTCTTCTTCTCAGTAATGAATTTGGTTTTTATGTCAAAATATATATATATATATATATATATATATATATATATATATATATATATATATATATATATATATATATATATATATATATATATATATATATATATATATATATATATAATGTGTTTGTCTCATGTGTGATTGTCCTTTGTTATTCCATTGTACATAATACTTGATTATTTATATATCACACAATATTAATTATAATATGTAACACGTTTAGTACAATCAGGGCCGACCCAAGCAGTTTGGAGGCCCAGTGCCAATTTTAAAATTTAGATTGTTAATAAATAAAAATAAAGATTTTACTTTTAAAAAAAGTTTATTTTATAAATAATTATGAATGAGAAGTGTTCCGGACTGGACCAATGACTAGGCATGACCCAATCCACTCCTGCTCCAAGAACGACCCAATTGCCTAAGTCCAGCTGAGGTGGGGCAATATTTACCTTTCTGCCCCTCTACCGGACACATGTGGACAGATGAATCTCAAGGTCATTTGCTCATCCCCGACATTCATGTCCGTTACACACAGCTCCATCATCCAAGAACGGTCATGACACCTATGCCCAGAACTACGCCTTTGCTCGTGGCAACGACTAATTTTGGGCACCTCTGCCCGTCATAACAACTAGTTTTTGGTAGTTACCTATTCTTCAGGAAACAGTTATTCCGCCCCGAAAATAGGGACTGTTGGCCACGCGCTAGGGGCATTATAAAAACCTTCTCATTTGAGAGGGTCGGGTATCCAAAAAATCATCCTAAAAAACTTATACTTTTGTACTTGCCTTTCTTTCTCCCGATTCTTACTTTAGCATCGGAGTGCCTTGCAGGTACACCCCCTCCTCATTTCACACCCAGCATCACAGGCGTTCTTCTTGGCCCATTTCAGGATCTGATCAGCCTTCACGATCACTGGCGCCGTCTGTGGGAACCTTGTTATCCCCGTCTTAACATCCACCTCAGATTCAAAGACTAAAACACATTCTCTGTCCAAGATTACGATCATGGCTTCCCAAGATCACGTTCAAGGTGCTCGCAATCTTTCTGTTCTCCCCGTCAACAAAATTGATGCTGACGGACCTACATTCCTCTTTTGAGGAGACGTTCGTCATCTGAGAGACGGAGCTACCACGTCTCCAACAACAAGACCAACTTCTTAATCCTCCAACAAAACGAGAGGATTGAGGCGTTGGAAGAATCTGCCCGTCCGAGATCCCCCCGGCTGAGGAAGGATCGACGACGATCCAAGAGTCTACAACCCCAGCGGAAAGCTGATCGTCGGGTGCGCCAAGAACCAGAGTTCCATGCTGTTCAGAAGCGTGATCACGTTTCCCCGCGAAACCAACATTCCCCGGGCAACAAGAGAACCCGAAGAGATCAACGTTCGCCCCCGGTCAGACCAAAGGGACGAGCACGTACACCATCACCCCGTAGAAGTTGCCGTCACGAGCGAAGCATTCGCTCCCCTTCCCGGACCAGTTCCAGCAACGACGATGAGCCCCACGACCCATTGTCTTGGAGAAACCCCCGTCTTTGGGCACTTACGACAGAACGACTGACCCAGATGAGCACACCGAAAACATCAATGAGCTGTTAGACTACCGTGGCATCCGGGGCACCATCAAATACTGTATGTTCCCGACCACGCTCTAGAAAGGGGCAATGACCTGGTACAAAACAACTGCTCGAAGAGTCCATCACCTCATGGAAACAGCTGGGCAAGATATTTTCCAGGCACTTTACGGCATCACACCGCCACCCAAAGACCGAAGCCTACCTTGAGGCTATAATTCAAGGGAAGGATGAGCCTCTCCGGGAATATATTGAGAGGTTTAATAAAGAAGCTGTGCAAGTCCCCACTACTGATGACATGAAGAAATTTATGCTCGAACGAGGACTTCTGCCGCATTCAGAATTTTCTAAAGCTGTTGGCCTTGCACCTCCAAGGAGCCTGGACGCCTTCCTCCTCAAGGCGCAGGCGTATATTCAATACAAAGAAAAGGAAGCGGACTGCTCCGCCCGAGCCTCACGCCATCAGGAAAATGCCCGGGCCTCCAAAGGCAATGAACCCTCGACATCCCGTCGAGGGGAAAGAAGGCGTGAAGATCGTCCCCGGGAATCCTGGGACAACAAGGGGGCCTCCGACTGGTTCCACGATTACACTTCCCTGACTGTCTCCAAGGAAAGATTCTCTCTGAATATGCTAACTCGAAGTTTAAACAGGCGGGAGTTCGGTTCCCCAAGCAGGTATCAGCCAAGCTCAATGCCGATAAATTAAAATACTGTCGTTTCCATAAGAGTCACGACCACACCACTAAAGATTGCATCCACTTGAAGGATGCCATAGAAATACTGATCAGGGATGGCCACCTGAAACAGTTTACAAAAAAGAAGGACGCTCCCCAGCAAGACGCCCAGGAGTCAAAGAAAGTAGAGGAAGAGGTGCCTTCCTCAGAAGAAACCAACCTCCAAGTCGCCATGAGTATATCACGACCGGAGGATTTCTATGTTCTAGAGGAGCTCAATGCTCCCGCGTATTTTGCAGCCCACAGCCCATGGGAAACTTTCCCCTCCGCAATGGTCATCTCCGGAGGGGGCTTCAATAAAGTCACCGTGGGCTCTGTAAAGAGGAAGTTCGAGCACCTGATCAGCACGAGCTCCAGCAAGGTGACAATGCTCGACAAAGCCCAGAAGGGATCAGTCCCCATCTCCTTCTACCGGGAAGAGCTCCTTGGAGGGTCCCCGAACTCAAGTATCCCTCTGCTCGTTAGAGCCCAGATGGCAAATTTTAATGTTCGCAGGATTTTGGTCGACCAAGGCAGCTTGGTCGACATTATATACTCACAGCCGTTCTCACCTCTCCAGCTAGACGAATCGCACCTCACCCCCTACATGAGTTCCAACCTGCAGGGTTTCAATGGGTTGGTCACGAAACCCTGGGGGTACGTCGAGTTGATCTTGACATTTGGATCTGCAGAGACGGCCATATCCATTAAAGTTCAATTCCTGGTAATTGACTGCCCGTCTCTCTATCAGTGCATATTCGGGCGACCAACTTTGGCCGAGCTGGTAGTTGTGCCATCAACCGTCCATCTTAAAATGAAGTACTACACTTCTAAAGGTATGGTCGCTACATTGCACGGGGACATCGAAGCTGCGTGGCGATGCTTCAAAGCGGCCACCAAGGGACTCAACGCCATCGCTTCTAAGCCAAAGACGTCCAGCAAGCCTGTAACACCCCATTTTTTAATTATTTAATCGTTTGGTTTTATTTTAATTGTTGGCCTTGTTTAGGGTGCGTGTCTGAGTGCGTGGGGGTGATGTTAGTAATATGGAAATATTATTATTATTATTATTATTATCATTGTTATTTTGGTACTATTAATAATATAATTCATATTATTATTATTATTATTATTATGGTTAGTATTATTATTTAGTAAAATAGAATCAGATTGAATTAATTGGATTATGGGCTGATAGAAAATAGGAGGGGCAGTTTAGTAATTCAATAATGATTAGTGAGAATTGAGAGGGTTTAGCCATAATCAGATTTTTTTTGAGAAAGAAGGGAAAATACTAAGAAGAGGAAGAGCAAGGGTGTGCTAGGGCTAACTTCTCATCTGAAATTCGCAGGAAATTAATCAAGGATTCGAGGTAAGGGGGAGAACGGGTTCATATTTGGTGATTAAATCGTATAAGGGTAGTGGGGAGTCCTTAACCCCGTAGGAATTTGTATGCAAAACGTTGTGTTGATGATGTGTTGTATATGTCTGATATGATGATGAGATGGTGCATGAATCGATCTGTGTGAATACGATTTTCTGTTGTTGTTGCTGTTGTATGAACATCTCTGTTGCAGATTTGTTTTTGACCCAAATTGGGAGAACGATTTGGAATCTAAGACATCTAATTCATTTAGTAATAATAGGTGAAAATATAAGAGGAAAGTATAATTCCTAAAATTGATGTAGAAACACTTTTAGGACTGTTTTGGGAGTGAAGGAATGTAGATTTCGTAGCAAAACTCAGACTGGTGTGGAGAATTGGATTTTTCATAATAGATCTGGCCATACGCGTATTAGGTAAGGCGATACGCGTATGGGATGGCTGATACGCAGCAATACGCGTATGAAAGGCTAGGCATTACGCGTAATAGGAGGGTCGTACGCGTAATGGGTTGGAATTTGGGAAATTCAGTGGGAAAACGTCTCTGTCCGTACGCGTACGGCACAAGGCATACGCGTAAGGACTTGGGAAACGTGAGGCAATACGCGTACGAAAGGAGGCAATACGCGTAGGGGTTGGGCGAGCGAGCCGGAAATACGCGTATGGCACAGGGCAGTACGCGTATGGCCAGCGAGTGTGCATAATTTCATCGTTTCGCGATTTCTTGCCCGTTTTCGCATTCGAAGTTGTTCCTTTTGGTTTGAGAGGTTGGGGATAGATGCCAGACCTTGAGAAATGTAGGATTGGTGATGATAATAATTAATTTAATAATTTTAGGGAATTAATTAATTAATTAACCATTGATTGATGTTGTGTGAGGTAATTGTATGATGTTGAATATTGGTGTGTAATTCAGGTGTGATCAGGAGGATCGTGAACATGTATCTATGTTATAATACATGTGTTTTAATATGTATTCTGTGTCATGCATTTCATGGTGATGGTGGGATGTATCATTGCTCAGGAGGAGTGTATGTGATTCATCTGTACTCCAAAATGGAGAATGGTGGGGATAGATCATTACCAAGTAGAGGTGTATGTGATCTATCTGGGTTCGATTGAATGAACCGTGTTATTGGTACCACATGCATTGTGTCTGTGTCGTGTCACATTGCATTTGTTATTTGTTGATTGATGGTGATTGAATGTGACAGTAGGTCGTGGTTGCATGTTGTTGATTTATGTGAGATATTACTTCTTATATGTATTATTCACCTTTTTATATTGAATGTAGTTCTCACCCCTCTGTTGTTGTTGTGTCTGTGCTTCTTCGGAAGTATAGATAATTTAGGTACTTAGGATGCGTGGATATGCGTGTTGCTTGTTCGAGTCTTAGGAGTGCTCTGATACGTAACACGGGATTTTGGGGATTTCATTCATTTTGTTATTTGTTATTCTTTTGTTACGTATCTTTATTTTTGAGGAACATTATGGTGAACCACGATTTTATGTGGAGTTTTGGTGTTATTGGCAGATGGTCGTAGATTGATTAATAAATCATTTCCGCTGTTTTATTTCGATTAATAAAAGAAGTTTCGATGTTGGTTTTGCAAATGTGGCATCCTACTTTATTTTGGTGTAAAAACTCTGATTATTTTTATGGAATTTCATGTATTTTCATAAATGGGAAAATGGGGTGTTACAATTGGTATCAGAGCAGGTCGGTCCGTCCGGCCAGGTGTTATAGTTGAGTCTGTCCTTAAAATATGAGTTAATTTGGTGTTCTGACCTTATGTTAATTATTGAACAGTATGGTAGGAAGGAATGATGCTGCTCTTGCTGCTGCTATGCAAGCCATGACACAAGCTGTAGAGAACGCCAATCAGGCTGGAGGTGCTCAGTTTCGTGACTTAGCACAGTTCTAGAGCAACAAGCCGCCCACTTATGAGGGAGGTATCTTAGATCCAAAAGCTGCACAGAAATGGCTGAAGGCTGTGGAGAAAATCTTCAGGACCATGGGATGCAGTGATGCTCAGAAGGTACGGTTTTGGTACGCATATGCTGGAAGGAGAGGCTGAGGCTTGGTGGGACAATAGTCGTCAGAGATTGGAAGCTGCAGGTACTGAGATTACTTGGGTTGTGTTTCAAGCTGAGTTTCTGGAAAAGTATTTTTCGGAAGACATTCGTAGTGCAAAAGAGGTTGAATTTTTGGAGCTGAAATAGGGTGATAAGACAGTTGCAGAGTATGCCGCTAAGTTTGAGGAGCTGGTTCAGTATTGTGCTCATTACAATACTGAAGAAGCTATGACTTCGAAGTGTTTGAAGTTTGAGAATGGGCTGCGTCCCGAAATCAAATTGGGTATTGCTTGTCAGAAGATAAGAAACTATCCAGAGCTGGTGAGCAGAAGCAAAATTTATGATAATGATAACAGAGCCAGAATTGCTCATTACAAAGCTGTGAATGAGAAGAAAAATAAGCAGAGATTTGGAGGTACTCCTTACAGTGCTCCAGCTGATAAGGGGAAACAGAAAACTGATGTGGGAAAGAAACCAAAGGAGAAAGGAGCAGGTGCTGATACTCTCAAGTGCTTCAGATGTGGTGGCGCGGGTCACTGTGCTAACAACTGTCAGAATGAGGTGAAGAAGTGTTTCAAGTGTGGCAAAGCAGGTTATGTCATAGTTGATTGCAGAGCCACTATGCCTACTTGTTATAATTGTGGAGAGAAGGGTCACATCAGCACTCACTGTGAGAAGTCGAAGAAGTCTCAGGCGTCTCAAACTGGTGGGAAGGTGTTTGCCTTAGTGGGAGGCCAATCCAGTGAGGAGGAGCGTTCCGTCAAAGGTACTTGCTTTATTAATGATGTTCCTTTGATTGCTATCATTGACACGGGTGCAACACACTCGTTTATCTCTGTTGACTGTGTGAAGAGATTAGGGATTGTGCCATCTACTCTAGAGCAGAGGATGACGATTGAAACTCCATCTATTGGGTCCGTGGTTACTCCTTTGGTGTGTTTGAAGAGTCCGCTGACCATGTTTGGTAGAGATTTCAGAGTGGACTTGATTTGTTCGCCACTCGGTAATCTTGATGTTATTTTGGGAATGAACTGGTTGGAGTTTAATCGGGTGTATATTGATTGCTTTAGGAAGACGTTACTGTTTCTTACTCCTGAAGAGGAAGCATTAGCAGATTCGCTATCTAGCAAGGAGTTGAGGGCGTTATTGGAAGACGAAGCGAAGCTGTTTGCGATGTTTGCCTCGTTATCTGTTGAAAGCAAGACTTCAGTTAATGAATTACCAGTAGTGAAGGAATTCCCTGAAGTGTTTCCTGATGACATCACAGAATTGCCTCCGACAAGAGAAGTTGAATTCGCTATTGATCTTGTACCGGGTACCAGACCTATCTCTATGGCACCGTACAGGATGTCTGCATCCGAATTGGCAGAGTTGAAATCTCAGGTCGGGGAATTGCTCGATAAGAAGTTTATCAGACCAAGTGTGTCGCCGTGGGGAGCTCCAGTGTTGTTGGTGAAAAAGAAGGATGGTAGTATGCGTCTGTGCATTGATTACCGTCAGTTGAATAAAGTAACCATTAAGAATAAGTATCCACTTCCGAGGATTGATGACTTAATGGATCAGCTGGTAGGAGCTCGTGTTTTCAGCAAAATTGATCTGAGGTCGGGTTACCATCAAATTAGAGCAAAGGAAGGTGATATCCAGAAGACTGCTTTCAGAACTCGCTACGGACGTTACGAATATGCAGTGATGCCTTTCAGAGTGTCTAATGCGCCGGGTGTATTTATGGAATATATGAATCGTATTTTCCATTCTTATCTGGATCAGTTTATTGTGGTATTTATTGATGATATACTAATTTATTCTAAGTCTGACGAAGAGC